>CM070554.1:67285274-67885274 GCA_036346405.1 Phyllostachys edulis
GATTGATCCCAAAATTTTTGTACAGATAGTTCATAGCCTAATTAGATGGCAAAACAATTTTCAGAATTTTCGGATCATTAATTTAGCCTACAAAATTCATGGAATAATAATTAAATAAATAAGCATAAAATAGGTATAAATTCAACTTTGTCCAAATAGTCTTAAAATTTTTATATGGACTGTTCACAGTGTAACTTAGTGGAAAAACAAATTTCATGATTTTTGAAAATTTATTGTGGCCTACAAAAATCATGAAAGTTCCATTTATGAATTAATTGGCAATTTTATAACATATAAAAATTATTCAAATTTCACATTTCATATTTTTCATAATGGACGGCAGGGTTAGCATCAGGAGCTTACATGAACACGCCGGTGAATACGGTTGAGTGAATGAACGGCTCCTGGTGGTGACAATGGCAATGGCATGCGTGTCCCATGCATGACAACGGCGTTCCGGCTCTGTGTGATTTAACGCCAAGCAGAGTTTAAATAGAAGGACATTTAGTCGGTTGGTGTTACCAACCGACTAATGCCAACCTTAGTCCAGTTGGTACTACAATCCGACTAAAGATTTAGTCCCTTGATTGTAGTACCAACCGACTAAAGGTTGACATTTAGTCCCGTTGGTAACACCAACCGACTAAAAGCTCGCCACCGAGCCTGCCACCAGAGCCGTTAGGCGGGGATTTTAGTCCTGTTGGTGTTACCAACCGACTAAAGATCTTTTTGGTCCCGGACGCAATTTTCTCCGAGACTATTGCCCATTTGGCAGTTCGACCAAAGGTCTGTTCTGTAGTAGTGTTTGTATCTTTGTCGTTTTAACATAAAAATAAGCAAAATTTGATTTGAAAATTTCGGTCAAATTTGACCGAATTTTTTGGATTTTCGGCCATATCAGTCGTACCGGTGACGTCCTCTGGAGAAAAAAAAAATCCGGTAATCAAAATCCTGATCCTGCATCGCAACTCTGTAATTTGGTCGTAACTTTTTAATCGTTTTCTCCGTTGAATTAACCGCGATTTCTGATTAGCTACTAGCAGCAGCAGCAGCTGCATGCCTAATTAATCAAACCCAAACATTTGACCTTCCTGTTGAATAAAAGCACCTGTTGCTAACGCTGAACGTGCATGGTGGAACATAAGCAAACTAAACACTAAATATCCAAAGTGAAACAATTTCAGCTTCATCATACGTATGAATAAACTATATATGTCGCTCCAAGAAAACATCAAATAAATGAAACTATAAAATTAATTTACTCCCTCCGTTCAAAAATATACGATGTTTCTATCAAACTCCCTTAACTTTGACTACTAATATAAAAACTATTTGTATTGGTCCCATGAAAATGGTATCATTGGATTAGTAATGAAAAATACTTTATATTTTAATAATTGTAAATTCTTTTATAAATATACTTACATAAAAAGTAATGATGAAAGTTATGAGACCGCATCAATATCCAAAATGTTATATATTTTTGAAGAGAGTGAGTACAACTTACAAGTTACAGCAGAAACAACAAATGCGAGTAATTAACAAGAGATCAAAATAACCAGGAATAAGCATTAAACTAGCATGCGCGCACATATGCAAGAGTAGCATTGCACACAGCTCGATGTAGCGTTCTAGCTAGCGTTGTTGGTGGCGAAGCAGACCTTCCTGACCTCGCCGTCGGTCCCGGTGAGCACCTCGGTGCCGCCCATCTTCACCAGCGCCACCGCGAATCTTGCCATCCACGCGATGGGGTTGGCGGCGTTGTCCGCCACCTTGGCCGCCGTGTCGTTACGGCTCACCAGCGTCTGGTCCGACGTGAACAGCACCTGCCCGGAGGCCACGTTCGTGTAGTACTGGTTGCTCAGCTCGTTCGGGTCCGTCACGCGGTTGTTGCTCACCGAGGGGTTGGACGACCCGCCGTTCGACGGCGGTGGGCACAACTTCTTCAGCGCCGCGGCGAAGGTGGCGTTCATGGTCGGGTCGACGGTGGGGTACAGCCGGCCGGTGACGAAGGAGCAGTGCGCGAGGCCGAAGGAGTGCGCGCCGGACAGCGCGACGAGGTCGTCGACGCCGAGGCCCTTGGCGGCGAAGTTGTCGATGAGGCCCTGGAGCTGTAAGGACGGGGAAGGGATGCTCTGGAAGACGTCGGAGGCGACGGAGAGGAGGCCGTCGCGGCGGCCAGCAGGCATCGCGAAGGCGAAGTTTCCGGAGACGATGGCGGAGTCGCGGGCCGCGAACGCGAGGATGTCGGCGCAGGAGACGACGCCCGGGCACACGGCCTCCACGGCGGCCTTGATCTTGTCCACGGCGCTGTACCCGCGAAGCGGGATCGTCGTCTTCTCCGTCTGGGAGTTGCTGTTGGTCGGGTTGAGGAGAATGGAGGCATCGCAACCCTGCAAACACACAAATATATATGTACTTGTTCATACGTGCATGCATCGTTTATCACTTTATCTGATCACCTAGCTATACGCCTATACAACCGCATTTGAAACACGGAAATTTTCTTCTTTTATCCCTGTCGGAATTCAAATGTGAAGATGAACTGTTTAATATTAAATCATTGGACTTCTATATAATTCCTGCATGCCAAACAGGGCATGGATGCATTGCGTACCCTGACGAAGCAGTCGTGGAAGAAGAGGCGGACGAAGGCAGCGCCCATGGTGGGGTCGTTGTAGATCATCCCCTCGACGACGTTCCTCACCGTCTCCTCGGCTTTCGGGCACGACGAGCTGTAGAAGTCGTAGTGCAGCCCGGCCAGCGACACGGAGCTCAGTGCAGCAGCCATGAACGCCATGAGCAGCAGCACCGTGGATGTTGTTGCTGTCGCCATCGCCATGTTTCACAGGGTCAGAGAAAGCGATCAATATATCGAGCTAGCTAGCTATATGATTTGTGTATGTGTACTGAAAGAGACGAGAGCAGGGAATGTTTGATGGTGACAATGGTGTGGTCTCTACGGGTATTTATAGATCACGACACGAGGACGAAGGAACGAGACCTTAATTATATTAGGCAGTGTTAACAACAACAAATGATTAGGAGGTTACCGTATACTTACTGGCTACAATTATTGGTAGTTGCAGGCTTGCAGCTAGCCGCGTTGACATTGCAACAGGAGGGTATTTTCCTTGAGGATTAGACAAGTACTACTAATTATCTGGACGTTGGTTAGTTCCAGCATTTGACTCGTGTGTATGAACAGTGTAAGATAAAATGTTATAAAACCTAGCTAAGCTCGCTAGCTTGGGACAAGATTCTAGCTAAGTTGATGACTTTGGGAGATTTTTTTTTGAGGATTTGACTTTGAAACTCTATGCCTACCGGCAGCTAAGGATAAGTACGTACTCCTCTGGTTTCAAAAGCATGACGTTCAGATCGCAGGAGTAGTACATTTTGGTTAGCACCGATATGTCTGAACGTCAAGTATTAGTGTCCGAAAGGAGTACCATAGAATGAAACTATTTCCTTCAGTTCATAAAAAACGTGTCATATTTTGGATTAGATGCTAGAAAATTGTACTATTATAATTTTGTACAAGTCATATATGTAGATTACCAATGAAAAGTCATAAACAAATCGTGCAAATGACACTTTCTCTATCAATAACTTTTTAAATATTTAGATTAGATGCAAGAAAATCACATGCGTAGATTCGCCTCGAAAAGTACTTTCATACTATTATAATTTTGTTGAATTTATAAATATATTATAATAGTCATTAGTAGTCAAAATTTTATTTTAGGAATCGTGTAGATGTCCAAAACAACTGTTTTGTGAACTGGAGGGAGTACTACCTAGTGTATGATTAAGTGGACACATTCAAATATTATATTGAAGCACCCCCTATCGACATTCTCTCCACTAATTATGGTGCTTGTTTGTTGACAAGAATGTCAACTTAATTGAATGATTGTTAGCAGATAGTACTCCAGATTAGTATATCTCTATTTTTTCGATTACAAATTAAGAAGACGTACACACACCTTCCCACCCCGGAAAATCTGCATCCTCTCTGGAAATTTCAAACTCCATTTAGTTTCGGCTCGAAACTCCAAATCTAAGGAGATCAAGTGTAAACGCATCCTCTCACCTTCCCACACCGTCTATTTTTGGCCGATTCCAAAATTTGCATTTGCTTTTTGGCCGGTCAGATTGTTGCCTATGGCCGGTCTGACCGCTAGCCCACTGGACATCCCCTCGGCTGGTTAGACTGCCACACATATGGCTGGTCAGACCGCCGCTTTGGCCGGTCTAACCTCCTAAGGTCTAACAACACCTGACGGTTGCCGAAACGAGGGTTTCTCCAAACGCTTTGACGCGTCATTGCCAATTGTTCAAAGATAATGATATTAGAAGCATATCCCTATCATATCTACACATAACTCCACCTCACCAAGAGGTGATTCCGCTTTTCTTGTCTCGGTTTCTTGTAAAGTGCAGTAGTATTTTGGATGATGACAACTATTACGGTTCCACGAGAAGCTAGATCAGTATAAATTGGTTGTACGTATGTACATGATGTGCATTCAAGTTATGATATAGGTATTCTCCCGATCGATAAATCTTCATCACGTAGAGAACGACATTGTTACTATCATATATATCATATGTGGTGTATATAGTAGTATAGATAGAGCAATATTGGGAAATACAAATGTATTACCAAATAAATATTGTGCACTATCTTAAAGTAGCAGGGACAGTTTTATAGGTTCATATATATATGTATATGTGTATATATATATATACATATATATGTATATATATATGTATATATACATATATATATATATATATATATATATATATATATATATATATATATATATATATATATATATATATATATACATACATATATATATTGCAACAGACAGTGTATGTTTGTACACGTAGCCTTTGCACATGCATGCACTACTCTACTGCACGTTGTTGTGCATATATATATATATATATATATATATATATATATATATATATATATATATATATATATATATATATACATATACGTACATACATACATACATACATATACGTACATACATACATATACGTGTATATATATATATATATATATATATATATATATATATATATATATATATATATATATATATATATATATATATAACAGACAGGGTATGTTTGTACACGTAGCCTTTGCACATGCATGCACTACTCTAATGCACGTTGTGCATATCTATCTATATCTATACTAATTGAAGGCTCTCCTAGAAACCCCCATATTAATCCTAGGAGGTAAAAAGGTAAAAATCCCCACATTAATCGAAGAAAGAGAAAAATGCTAGAAATTCCCACATTAATCAGAAAAAAGGGGAAAATCCTATCCATCCAATTTATCATGTAGTACAACCTGCGGCTTGGATTTATTTTTTTAGCCAGTAGCTGCATGGACTTGGATTCAAGCTTTCCTATAATACCTGCATTATGTGTCGGTAGAAATAAGAGTTGGTTGGACATTCAAACCTGACGCCGAACAGGACAAAAGGTCACGGCTAGCTGTCCGTTTGTTTGTGTTTCCCTTGAACCTCCTCTGACTTTATTTAATTAGCCATCCCATGATGAGTTCTTTTTATTTTTAATCCTTTTTAAAAATATTTTTAAAAATCACATCCAACAATCCCACCAGAACACTAATCCTCTACATGTCTTTTATGGAAATCTTTCTTTTGTTTTGTAACTGGTCATGTATGGAAATAAAATAGCAAGTATATGTCTTCTTTTGTACTATAGGCACTACAACATGAACACCCTTTAGCAACGCATATATGTATTGGTAGAAATCTAAATAAATGTTGTTAGGGTCTATACCAACGCATTTAGTATGCATTGCCATTGAGGCCGTTACCAAGGTCTGTGACAACACATATACAAGTATTGGTAACATGTATATCACTCACTTTCATGCAGACCCCACAATTTCTAAAGCCCCGTTACGTAGAAATTTTGCAAGATACAGACCATTTCCTCCAAAATTCATCCGAGAATAGGGCCTTTAATTTATGACAGAATTTAAGTGATTTTAAGCTGGGCCTCCTGCTACTCAAGGCGATAGAGTTAGGCTACAAGTCTACAGGCTGGTTATGCAAATACTAATGAGGTCGTTGCGTATGATTAAGTGGACACGTTCAAATATTATATTGAAGCACTCCCTGTCGACATTCTCTCCACTAATTATGGTGCTTGTTTGTTGACAAGAATGTCAACTTAATTGAATGATTGTTAGCAGATAGTATATGTTGTAAGAATAATTCATCTATCACACTGACGGGGCCCGCTTCTCAGAAGACACGCATACAGACCCGAGAAATGCTATTGCGCTCATAAAAGACTGTAATACCCCTCACTTGTACTCATAGTGTAGCTATCCCCCAAGGGGTATTTTGGTCATTTGTACAGGCTTAGGAGTCTATAAATACCCCATGTATCCCTCCTTCCAAGGGGATGGCTCTCTTGAACAATAAAGAAACATGTTCAAACTGGTGAGCCCTCAGGGGCTTCCTCTCCGGAGGTAACCCCCCGTTGGCTCACCGACAGAGGGCGGGCGGTCCTCTCGGACCCCGAACTCAGATAAATCCTCTTATCATTTTTACCCTCGTGGACGACGGCTGTCAAACGACCGACGTCCACCCCCTCACTCGTGTTTGGTTTTTACACCTACAACATTGGCGCCGTCCGTGGGGAGGTAGCTAATCGACAAAAGGCTATGTCTCCTACCAAAAAAATACTCTAAGTCCACGAAACCTCCTCCGGCACCGGAGGGCAATGATCTCGTGGATGACCCATCCGCTCTTTGAAGGAGCCCCAGCCAAGCACCCTCGTCGGAGATCAGGGCCATCCACCTCGGGATGGCAACGTCCTACATGCCCTGGGGCTCCCACGCGCGTCCTCCTCCCTTGTACGGGTCGATGTGAGGCCCAGCCAAGGGCGAGCAGTTCAAGGCACCCTCGCAACCAGAAGGCTAAGGATTCTAAGGCCAACCATCACCCTTGGAACGCATGACGTTCATGCGGCACGAGCGATGAAAGCTCGTTACGAGGCCTGCCCCCTAACGCGCTACTGTTAGGGGATAGTCCCGACATATAAATCTCGTATGGGCTCTCGAGACACTTTCCCTCCAAGGGATTTCACCCTTGTGGTGCGTAGGGTGTACGACCTCTGCGATCTCCCCTAACAAAAGTCCATAGTGGCTTGGGCGTCCATCGCCTCTAGTATGGCGGCTCATGTCCTACTGGACCTAGGGCATGAGTGACCACCTCCGTGGTGCATAGGGCGTACGACCCCCGCGGTCTCCCCTAGCAAAAGTCCATGGTGGCCTGGGCATCCATCGCCTCCACCATGGCGGCTCGTGTCCTACTAGACCTAGGGTATGAGCGACAACTTTGGTCCAGTACCAAGTTGATGGATGTGCTGAGGACTCGTCCCCCTTAGACTCCAGGCCACGCGTCGAACGACCTTCGGGTCCCCGCATGCCTAGCTCCATTGCTTCGCAAGGGTTAACCATTCTCATGCATTCCCGATCACCACAAAAAAAAACCCACTTGCGGGGTAAAAGGGCTCCATCGCCCTCATAGTTCAATGCCCACGACTTAGTCTCGTGGGCGCCACCGGTGTGCCCATGACTTATTGTCTAAGGGCACACGTCCAATTTGCCCATGAGTTAGCCTCATGGGCACCTCCAAGTCCACTGGGGGGCTACCATCCCTAGTGGCCATTCGGTGCCCCATGACTTAGTCTCGTGGACGCCCCTCCGATGTGCCTATGATTTAGTGTTGTTAGCACAACTTCAAGATACACGAGTTAGCCTCATGGGCATCTCCAAGTCCACTGGGGGGCTACCATCCCTAGTGGCCATTCGGTGCCCCACGACTTAGCCTCATGGGCACCCCTCCAATATGTCCATAATTCAGTTTCGTAGGCAGCTCGAATCATGTACCGTCGACTTGGCTCGAATATTGATCAAGGACCATCATGCTCGCATAAGGCTATCACCTCGGAGATCTTAGTATCGAAAGTGATGGGACTCGGCAACACTTCAATCAATGCTCATGTCAAACGAATGTTATCTTGCTATAAGAAATAAGTGTTGATCATTCTCTTTTTCCCTTGAGAGCGCTCGTGTTATCTACATCCTTCGCAGCGTTTCTAGCTTCGAATCTGCGACCATTCTGAGGAGTTCTACTTCGACAACTCTCATCAAGCCGCGGAGCAAGAGGAGGACAACTTTGCCTACATAGGCTTCCCTTCGACGCACCGCCGGCCTCGAAGGCTATGCCTCGGCTCGGCGGCCTCGTGTCCAAGACTTCGCCTACTTAGGCTCCGCTTCGACGCACCGCCGGCCTCGAAGGCTATGCCTCGGCTCGGCGGCCTCGCGTCCAAGACTTCGCCTACTCAGACTTCGCTTCGACACGCCGCTCGCCTCGAAGGCTATGCCTCGGTAGAGCGGCTACAAGTCCACAACTTCGCCTGCACGAGCTTCGCTCAAATGCATCCCCTAGCTTGGAGGTTGTGCATCAGTGAAGTGGCTCTGCATCTAGTACTTCGCCTTCAAGAATAGAACGACAAAAACCACCCCACACGAAGGGCCAACGAGAAGCGGCAATCTGCCCCTGTGCCTCGCGCTGCGTCAAGCCGGAATTTGGCCAAGTCTTTGGCGCCCTGGAAAAAACGCCTTGCTAAGTGCACGTCAACAAGGATATTTAACAGGATACAAGACCTCAGCACTCTTCTTTGCCCCTCGAGCGTCCTTGTAGGCACCCAAGGGGCAGGGGGGCTGGTGTCGAGTAATCCTACTACCTCGCCTCCGCCTTACGGCGCGAGGCCTTGGGCACCTTTGCAACGACTTCATGTAGCCGCCGAGGGCCGCCGCCACGCCTTCATCGACATAGGGCCTTCGCGTGTGACCTCACACCCGCCTTCGCAAGCACCTCGCGTGCCTGGGGATCCCTCGCGACGAGGCCTTCAAAAACACTCGCGTACCCTCGCAACCACGGTGCCCTCGCCTCGTGGCGGCCACGCGCCCAAGGTGCCCTCGCCCCTCGCGATGGCCTCATGCTCGTGGTGCCCTCACCCCTCGTGGCGGCCACGCGCCCAAGGTGCCCTCGCCCCTCGCGATGGCCTCATGCTCGTGGTGCCCTCGCCCCTTGTGATGGCCTCATGCTCGTGGTGCCCTCGCCCCTCACGGCCATGCTCATGGGCATCACGGCTGTGCCCTCACACCCAGGCTCGCGCCTTCGTGCCCTCAGGGTCTCGGGACCCTGGAAGCCTCATGCCTTCGTGCCCTCAGGGCCTCGGGGCCTCGGGACCCTCGAAGTCTCGCACCCTCGTGCCCTCGGGGCCTCGAGACCCTCGAAGCCTCGCACCCTCGAGGCCTCGTGCCCTCGGGGCCTCGAGACCCTCGAAGCCTCGTGCCTTCATGCCCTCGGGGTCTCGGGACCCTGGAAGCCTCATGCCTTCGTGCCCTCAGGGCCTCGGGGCCTCGGGACCCTCGAAGTCTCGCACCCTCGTGCCCTCAGGGCCTCGAGACCCTCGAAGCCTCGCACCCTCGAGGCCTCGTGCCCTTGGGGCCTCGAGACCCTCGAAGCCTCGTGCCTTCGTGCCCTCGGGGTCTCGGGACCCTGGAAGCCTCATGCCTTCGTGCCCTCAGGGCCTCGGGACCCTCGAAGTCTCGCACCCTCGTGCCCTTAGGGCCTCGAGACCCTCGAAGCCTCGCACCCTCGGGGACACGAGGCCTCGAGGCCTCGTGCCCTCGGGGCCTCAGGAGCCTCATGCCCTCAAGGTCTCAGGGACTCGCACCCTCACGCGCCCTCGTGACCTCACGCCCTCGCGTGCCCTCACGCGTCCTCGCGGCCTCACGCCCTCGCACGCCCCCGAAGCCCTCCACTGTCAACAAACAAGCACAAGCTGCATACCAACGACTAGATAATAGGCCTCCAAAGCTCGAGCTGCAAGCTAACTAACTGCACGTATACACATCTGCGAGTTCTGGGCAATTCTTGGATTCAGCAAGAAGCAGCAGCAGCAGCTTTGATGGGGACGGGGATGGATATACCACCCACTTGAGTTTGAACAAAATGGAGCACACGTCTTGCGTACCAGAAACTGCTTCGGCGAGCGTTGAGAGATCATCTACATCTCCATTGCAAAGCAACATTTGCAAAGAAGGATAGACAACAACTTCTACTGCGGAGACAAACAGAGCATGCAACCTTCAACTCCCCTCACGACCATCTACTCGATCGGCTACTCCCCATGTCTACAGCTACTACATTGCCACTACTGATTACTCGCTAGCGTAGCACCCAATCGCTCAAGGCTCAACCGATGGTGACCTGGACGGACTTGGTCTTCTTCTCCGGCGGCCACTTCTTGGCGGTGGCCGTGAGCACGCTTGTTTCTCTAGCGCACGGCGATGCGCCCATGTCGGCGTCCTCCGGAGGCGGAACTTGCGGACGAACGCCCTCGGGCCCCTTCGACGCAGCCACCGGGGGCCACCACGACGCCTCCACGGGACGCGCTGCACCTCTGGCCTCGCGTCGCCTCCGCGCCGACTCCCGCCGCCCCGGACTTCGTCGGCCACGCCGCCACGACACCTCCGCGGCGGCTTCGTCCGAACCTATCGACGGCCCCGAGCTCACCACGCTGCGTGTGCCACTGGCCGAAACACGGTGCCTTGCGCCCCTTTGTGCTCCGTCGCCCGGCCGCCTGCCAGTGGCGCCTTGTGGCGCATGGCGCTCCGCGCCACCTTGCTCGGAACGCCCGCGACGCCCTATGACCAGGCGAGACCGCGGCGGTGCGGCGACGCAGCGGGAAGAGCGCCAGCGGCTTGACCGAGGCGAGGATGCGCGGATGCAAGCACGCCATCTTGGCGGCAGCGGGCGTGGAGTGGGCCGGCGGCGCCAGGCTGCACCGGCGAAACGGCGCCCGGCAAGGAAGCTCAGGCGGCGGCGTCGACTATAGAGGAAAAGCAGCCTTGGGGGAGGAAGAGATAGAATGGGCTGCTCGGTCAAAGGCTCAAAGCAAAAGAACAAGGAAGATAAAGAAAGAGGCAGCGTGTGCATTCGGTTGAGATTTGAGAAAATGAAGAGAGAGGAAAGCCAACACTGGCCTTGGATTCCCACGTAGGAAGAGACAACCGAGAGAGAGAGAGGAAAAAGTAAAAAAGAAAGGAGAGGCACTTTGCTGCCTTGGATTCCCATGAAGGATGGTAGTGGCACAGCAGCTATGACCATATTGTTTCATGTGAAGACAAAGCTGCTGGTACTCACGTAAAAAAAAAGAGGAGCCTACAAAGAGCTTCTAGTTTGCATCCGCTCGGCCAGCGCTGTGCACGTGTGCTTGGAGACCCTGCCGTGTAACACCCTCCGGACGGGCCCGCGCCCTACGGCCTCGGCACCCCTCGCGGTATTGGCGCCTGCGCAACATCGTGGTCTCGTGGCGTCGCGCCCTCACGACCTCGCCGCGGCCTCGCTCCATCGCAACATCGCGCTCTCGTGCCCTCGCATCCTCACTGCGTCGCACCCTCGCAGCATGCGCACCCTCGTGGTGTCGCGCCATTGTGCCCATGTGGCGCCCTCGCACCTCCGGAGCGTCCACCACCTCACACGGCTCCCTCGGCGTCTCCTCCGCTTTGCGTGGCCCCTCGCCGGCCACCTCCCGCTCGCGTGCGTCCCTCTCCCAAGTGCCCAGCGACACCGTCCGCCTAGCGACGCCCACAAGACCGAAGAAGCCTTGCCCGTCGGAATGCAACTACCGTTCAGAACCACCAGGACTTTTTGAAGTATCAACCTCCGCATGAAAGGCACAATTCAAGATTGCCCCTTTGGCGTTCCCCCGAAACACCAAGGGGCAGGGGGGCTAGTGTTGTAAGAATAATTCATCTATCACACTGACGGGGCCCGCCTCTCAGAAGACACGCATATAGACCCGAGAAATGCTATTGCGCTCATAAAAGACTGTAATACCCCTCACTTGTACTCATAGTGTAGCTATCCCCCAAGGGGTATTTTGGTCATTTGTACAGGCTTGGGAGCCTATAAATACCCCATGTATCCCTCCTTCCAAGGGGATGGCTCTCTTGAGCAATAAAGAAACATGTTCAAACTGGTGAGCCCTCGGGGCTTCTCTCGGAGGTAACCCCTTGGCTCACCGACAGAAATAGGTGGTCCTCTCGGACCCCGAACTCAGATAAATCCTCGTGTCATTTTTTACCCTCGTGGACGACGGCCTGTCAGACGACCGACGTCCACCCCCTCACTCGTGTTTGGTTTTTACACCTACAACAGTATGTAACATTCCGTTTCGGATGGGTGAATAGTGCTACTATTCTAGTTTCCGTTTTGCCGTATTTCAATTTAGCAAACTATTTTTAAAAATCTTCATTCTTCCTTAAGCTCAGGTTTGTGTTTCAAATATCATTGAACTTTGAAATTCAAATTCAAGTTTGAATTTCCTTCTTTTGATTTCTTGGGCCCTTTCTCAATTGGCCTTCTTTCTCTATTGGGCTCAACCTATTCCTCTCTTTGGGCCGGCCCGATTTCTCTTGGGCCCCCTTCTCCTTTTACCTTGGCCTTGGCCCACGCGGGCCTGCTCTTTTCTTGGCTCCGGCCCACCTAACCCCTTCTCTATTCCCAGCCTGAGCCGCTTCGCCCCGGCCTACTCCCTTTCCTCAGCCGCTTGGCCCAGCCGCCCCGGTCACTTTCTTCCTCCTCGGTCAGCGCCGAGCCACCCGCTCCCTTCTCTCCTCTCTCCCCTCGTGCTTTCTCTGCCGCCTGCGTCGCACGCCCCCTTCCTCTGGCCACCTCCGCCGCCACCAACTCCCTGGCAGCACCACCCTCATCCACGTGCTCTCTAAGCCGCCGCACCCACCCCGCGACTTTGGAGCCCGCCGCCTCGGCCCGTTCTCTCAGCCGAGCACGGCCGTGACACATGCTCGTCCTCACTGCCCTCGACCAACTGGTCTGAGCACCGTGCCCGCGCCATGGCGTCACGCAAGTCTTCGTCGCACCCGCTTGCCCAGTTTGAGCCGCGCACATGCGTCCTCGCCGCTCTAGAGCTCCCGGTCCGAGCCGTGCGCCTTGTCACGATGCACACCTACACTTTCGCGTCGATAAGGGCGCCCAAGTCGTCGCCCGTACCGCACCCGCCTGTCACCTCCACGCTCGAGCCACCATCTTCTTTGCGCCGGGATCAAGGCGACGACCATGGCCCTCCTCCCTCTCCAACGGCTCCCTCGCCTCCTTGTCCGCCTATAAGAGCTCCCCTATGCCCCTTGCTCCTCCCCATTTCATTCCCTTCCCCCTCTTGGTAAGTTGTCCAGAGCAAGCCGAGCCGCCGCCGCACCCCCTTCGGCCATTTCCCCGTCCAGTGAAGCTTCCTTCCCCCTCTTCGCGTCACCATGTGCACATGTGTCGGTAGAAATAAGAGTTTGATTGGACATTCAAACCTGACGCCGAACAGGACAAAAGGTCACAGCTAGCTGTCCGTTTGTTTGTGTTCCCCTTGAACCTCCTCTGGCTTTATCTAATTAACCATCCCATGATGAGTTCTTTTTATTTTTTAATCCTTTTTTAAAAATATTTTTTTTTAAAATCACATCCAATAATCCCACCAGAACACTAATCCTCTACATGTCTTTTATGGAAATCTTTCTTTTGTTTTGTAACTGGTCATGTATGGAAATAAAATAGCAAGTATATGTCTTCTTTTGTACTATAGGCACTATAACATGAACACCCCTTTAGCAATGCATATATGCATTAGTAGAAGTCCAAATAAATGTTGTTAGGGTCTATACCAGCGCATTTAGTATGAGTTGCCATTGAGGCCGTTGCCAAGGTCTGTGACAACACATATACAAGTGTTGGTAACATGTAAATAAAAGTTTTGTAAGGTTGCAACATATGTTTTGATATAGTGGCAATATATAATATGGAGAAGACAAAATTGTTTGAAGCACGCACAGAACCGGAAGCGCCCCTTGTTTCAAAGAGAGGAGGACGGGTTATTCACATTTAATTTGATGGTCAGAGGCGAATTGAAAGCTAAGTAGTGGTAATTAAGACCCCCCGGGGAAAATAGGGATGTCTCCTACGTATATATGTATGTATATATATATATATATATATATATATATATATATATATATATATATATATGCGTTGGCATTGGACACTAGCAAATCGCTACCATAATTGTTTACAACGCATCTAATCATTGCAAAAGGTGTCATTTTCATGTCCAGGCTGGACTTATCATTTAGGGCCTACGCGGTTAGACAAAACATACATATCAAAGTGTATAACAAATTTTTTTCATTGACAACAATAAAAAAAATTGTTTCATTACAAAGAATTTCCAACTGGCTTCACAAGTCTAGACTCGAGGCATGCACAGTTGGTACCATCATGATCTAATAACATAATACACCCTAAAACATAAATGTAAGTACATGTCTATACTTTTAGTGGAAAGTCTTCACTACTACAGAAAAGGCTTTCGCAGATGGTTCAAAAGCGTCGCCATGAGCGGTTTACGTGAGCCGTCTGAGTTTATGGATCGATGATGACATGAGGTCATCACTGAGCGGTTTTGAACCGTGCGTGATGTAAACTTTCCTGAGCGGTTTGTGGTTCAAACCGTCTGCGATAATAATATCACGAGCGGTTTCATCCACAAACCGTGCAGGATAAACTTTATATCACTGAGCGGTTTCACCACAAACCGTGCTGTGATAAGTACATATCACCGAGCGGTTTGTGGCTAGAACCGCTGCAGTGATGACTTCTCTATAAAGGCCCAGCGTTGGTACTTATACCATTAAATCCGGCATCATATATATATATATATATATATATATATATTGTTAAATAATCTCTCGGCCACTTTGGGGGATGCGTCCCACGACATGAGAAGGATGAGGCGGTAGCCACGGGCAACCTCATTGAGCCCTGCAAGTTCAAAAAGTATGGATGCAAAGAAGCGTTTGGACATCCAATTACAGGATTGGGCGTCGCTATGTTCGAAAAGTGTCATTGATGCTGCGTACTCCATTGGGAAGTGGCATCATGTATTAGCAACCAACCATTCTTGAGCATGTAATCGTCTTTAAACCCAACAAGAACACCAAGCAACTATTCTCATATTTCAAAAGAATTCTCAACTTTGCTCATGTTCTTGTCAATTGGACGCACTTCCTAAAGTGGCCGAGACTATATATATATATATATATATATATATATATATATATATATATATATATATATATATATATATATATATATATATATATATGATGCCTTTAATGGCACAAGCACCACCGCTGGAGACTTTATAGAGAAGAGATTATGAATGGAATGGTAGGGCGTGCACGCATAAGAGGTAGGAGAACTTGACCGGCATGAACAAGGGGACTATTAATATGAACTAATTATCAATTCAATTTCAGCATAAGACTATTGACACCATTACATCACGAGCAAGGGACTATTAATATGAACTAATTATCAATTCAATTTCAGCATAAGACTATTGACATCATTACATCACACAACAAAGAGGACTATTAATATGAACTAATTATCAATTCAATTTCAGCATAAGACTATTTACATCATTACATCACGAGCAAGGGACTATTAATATGAACTAATTATCAATTCAATTTCAGCATAAGACTATTGACATCATTACATCACACGAAAAAGAGGACTATTAATATGAACTAATTATCAATTCAATTTCAGCATAAGACTATTTACATCATTACATCACGAGCAAGGGACTATTAATATGAACTAATTATCAATTCAATTTCAGCATAAGACTATTAACATCCACTACTACAAATGTGCTTATCTATGACGATTACCTTGTGACGTTTAGGAATTTCGTCATGAAACTTGAACTTTCAATGACGCAATTTGTATCTTCGTCATAGGTGATGTGTGTGAGCCGGCACTAAAAATAATGATGAAAAGCAAAGAAGCGTCACAAAACAACAAAACAAATTAAATCACAGATATAATGCACCCATACGCACACACCCACGTCCCACATGCACCACGTGGGTCCCACCTACATGGCTCGATGGGTCCCACATTTGGTCCCACCAACCCCGTGGTCCCTCCACCACGTGGCGCAGCGTGGCCCACACCGGCACCGGTCCCACGACACATGGCAACTCTAGCTCCCCCGTCCCCGTCCGTTAATTGGCCAAAAAATAGCGCCCTCCTGGATTCGAACCGCAGACAGGGTGCAACACAAGGTGAAGCCTTACCACTGCACGAGAGGAGCTTTTGTGACTTAGGTGTCTAATTTTCCCTACTTGTCATATCTTTGAACATGATAATTGAATGGCTACCGTTATTGATTGAATCTGGCGGTGGACCCGACACCATAATCAAAACCATAATCCGTCGAACCCAATGGCGGCGGCAACCCGGCGGCGGAGGCGATTCGGCGGCGGAGGCAACCCGGCGCCGACCGGTGGCATGGGACCATGGCGCCGCGGCGGCGGACCAGCGGCGTAAGCGGCTTCGGTGGTGGACTCGGTGGTGGACCCGTGGCGGAGGCGGCTTAGCGCCGGTGGAGGTTCGTTCCATCTATTTGCGGGTTAGCGCACAGCTTGCCCACCATGTGTTCGCAGAGTGCCTCATAGAGATAGACAATTTACTTTCCATGATTCTGCTGCTCCTTTCGTAAATATTATAGAGAAATTGTACCAATGATCCACCTATTTGTAGAAATTTGCGAGGCTAGTCGTCGCTTCTCAATTTGAAGTTTTGATAGTTATAAAAGCAATCACAAGAATACCATGAAGGATATGTCATTGTCTTGTACTACTTCCGTCTTATAGAGCGATGACTAATTACATGCCTTGGGATTATATTTGCATGCAGAGATTTAGCATTGTTGCATCCGTGCATCTTGATAGGAATGCTCCTTGTTAGCTGTCAAAATAAATATGTTGATCCTTATCTTTGATTAATTTGATCCTTGGCAACTTTGATTAAAATGTAAGATGGATCTTCAATAAAAGTAAAAATATGGCAACCGAATTGATTCATTGCCTATCGATGTAATAATTTAGTCCTATTATTTTACATGAGAGTTGATAATGTACTTCGTCATGGTAGTAACATATATGTAAGTTTGGCTTTATCCTTCTCTGATTGTACCGGGTAGTACTAGAGATGTGCATAAAAGAAATCAAAATGACCAATTGCTGGCGAGCATAATTTGTCCTTAACCATTTTTTAAAAAATGTTGTATACCTCACAAAATTATGCGAGGGAGTGATGCTTGGTTTTGTCTTTGGATTAGTAGTCTATTAGCGATTTCATGTTCTGTTTGATATATAGCTTTGGTTTCGTTCACAGATCCTCCGTGAGAGACCAACCTTGTCTTCTTGAGAGTTTGAGAAGGGCGGAGTGATACTAAGACATTGTTACGGCCCAAGAGATGGAAGCTGGACTCACATATTGTATCGTAACACCTTTTGGGAAATTTGTTCAAACAGATGGATAGAAGTTGGATTCATGGGAGGCAGTTCACACTGCATATATCCTTTGAGTTCAACAATTCATGCAATTTGTTAGTGAAAGATACCGAAAGACTGACCATATACTTTGTCCGTGCATAAATGTCTTAATCAAACTTTACGGCCTCGGAAGAGGTGGATGACCACATACACATTTATGGAATGTCATTGCATACACGGTGGATTCATCATGGAGAGTCGGCGGATGATGAAGTAGTTGAGTATTTAGAGCAGAGGTGGATGGATTTGATCATGATGAAGGGATACATGTGGATGTGGCGGATGATGATTATGATGAGGATAACAGAGTACCGAGAGATGATAGGAGATCTGTATGCAGCGGCAGAGGCAGATGGAGAACAACCAAGGTTTGCAAGAGTCCTTGAAGATGCGAAGCGGTCACTTGGCCCGGGATCTAGCCATTCAAAATTCTCTTTTACGGTGAGGTTCTTTGTATATCAAGTCTCGTTATCGAATCAAGAATACAGCATTTACCGTAATGATGAAGTTGTCCTCGGCATTCCCTCGATGTGAATTTCCAAGATCATATGATGATGCCAAGAAATATCTTCGTGAATTGGGCCTTGGATACGATAACATCCATGTGTGCAAGAACAATTGTGTGTTGTTTGGAAGGATTATGCCAAGGTGGATGTGTGCCCGAGATGCAAGGAATCTAGATGGCAAGATGTTAATGGGACAGCGGGTTCCACATAAGGTTTTGAGGCATTTTCCACTTATACCAAGGTTGAAGAGGATTTTTGCTTCAAAACGAACATCTGAGGAAACACAATGGCACAAGAAAGTGAGGACGCCAGTCGACAATGTAATGAGCCATCCAGCTGATGGGGAGGCATGGAAGGACTTTGACAAAGGTATCCAAATTTTGCGGTGATCAGGAACTTGAGGCTTGCCTTAGCTACTGATGGATTCAATCCATTTGGCAACATGAGTACCCAATATAGCATGTGGCACGTGCTCTGACACCTTTAAATCTCCCACCATGGGAATCGTGAATCCAAAGAACCGCTTTATGTCTTTACTCATCCCAGGTCCATCATCTCCAGGAAAGGATTTTGATTTGTTCCTTGAGCCCCTAATAGAAGAACTGCTCGATCTCTGGCAGGGTGTCGATACCTATGATGCATGTACTGGTAACAAGTTCAAGCTTCGTGCTGCCGTGTTGTGGTGTATACATGATTATCCAGCGTTGAGCACCTTATCAGGGCGAACAACAAAAGGCTATTATGCATGTATTCATTGTGACAAGAATCCGTTGTCTCGGGCAATAAGGAATAAGTTATGTTACATTGGACATCGTCGATACCTTCCAAGGACACATGCTTGGCGGAGAAGCTTGGCTTTTGACGGACAGCGCGAAAACAAAGTTGAGCCAGGTAAGTTCACTATAGAGGAGGTCCAAGAGGAGCTAGAGAAGGTGAAAGATGTTAGGCCAGGGAAGCATCCTGCAACTAAGAAAAGGAAGCGTAACGAAGGTCCAGTGATTTTTAGCCATAAGTTGGGTTGTGGAGATTGCCATATTGGAAATATTTGAAGCTTCCACATAATCTTGATGTGATGCACATAGAGAAAAACATATGTGAAAACCTTCTTGGCACATTACTCAATGTCGACGGCAAGACCAAGGACACAACCAATGCTAGGCTAGATTTACATGATATGGGCATAAGACCTGAATTGCACTTACAAAGAGGATGGCAACTCGATCCACTGCTCCACATGCTTGGTATGTCTTGAAGAAGGATCGAGAGAATCGAGTTTTGCAAGTTCCTCAAAGGTATCAAGTTTCCTGATGGATATGCAGCGAACCTAGCAAGATTTATAAGTGCAGATTCTTCCAAGGTGCAGGGGAAGCTG
Organism: Phyllostachys edulis; assembly: GCA_036346405.1. Classification (NCBI taxonomy): domain Eukaryota; kingdom Viridiplantae; phylum Streptophyta; class Magnoliopsida; order Poales; family Poaceae; genus Phyllostachys; species Phyllostachys edulis. The sequence goes on from CM070554.1 coordinate 67,304,722, forward strand.
AAAACACATTCTTGCCATATACTCCTGCAAAGAATCATACCTGCAGGCCTAAGAGGACCTATCAGCAAGGATGTATATGAAGCAGTTGCAGAGCTCGGGAAGTTCTTCAGGGAATTGTGCAGTAGAAATCTAAGGATAGATGTTGTGAAGCGGCTGAAAGCAGAAATCCCATTGATCCTAAGCAAGCTTGAGAAAATTTTTCCTCCGGCCTTCTTTGATGTCATGGTGCACTTGGCTGTCCATCTTCTGATGAGGCCTTTGCTTAGAGGTCTGTTCAAGATGGATGGATGTACCCAATAGAAAGCGACTAGGCACTTTGAAGAATTTTGTAAGAACAGGGCTAGGCGGAAGGATCAATTGCTTTGAGGCTTATGTTGCAAGTGACACGCTGACTTTTTGTTCAAGGTACATGGAGGATGTTGACACTAGATTTAACCAGGATGATGGTAGTGGAGGTGATGGTCCATTGTTTGATGACACCTATGTTTTTATGCATGGTGTTACTCTTGTTGGATCTAATAGGGTACAATACATTGATGATGGTGTCATGGACAAGTTAGTTTGGTATGTGCTAAATAACTGTGAAGAAGTTGAGCCATATTTGGAGTAAGTATCATTTACTTTTTTGGAATTATTGTGTGTTTTATTACAAATTTATCAAATTATTTCTTATGAATAAAGTTTGTCCCGCGGCATCTCTGAGGAAGAGCTACTAAAGGAAGGTGCACATGATGTTGATAAAAGGCTTGAACAAGGATTTCCAAAATGGTTTAGGAGCCATGTAAGTCACTAGACCTTGTGTTTTCAGCTTTCATAAATGGTTTAGGAGCCATATATAATTGGTGATCTGAGTACTTTTATTGCACCCAGTTGTGAAGCTATGGGCGGAGAAGCGAGAAGAGGTTAGTGAAGGATTGTATGCACTTTCATGTGGGCGGATCTCGAGTCAAGACACATGCGGCTTGCATTGTTAATGGAGTCTTGTATAGCACTATGGACCGTGAAAGTACCTCTGAGACACAAAATAGTGGTGTAATGACCGAAGGTACACATGATGGGGAAAACATTGATTTTATGGTGTCCTTAAGGAGATAATTGAGTTGCAATATAACTCCAATTTTGAAGCACGTCGATCTCTGTGGTTCTATTTCGATCACGATTGGTACAACCAAGGTGGCAAGACAAGAGGCATTCGAGATGACGGGCATTTCAAATCCATCAATGTGCGTCATTATGGTACAAGATGACCCTTTCATCTTGGCAGCATAATCGAGAAAGATATTTTACTTGCAAGACACATCTTTAGGCAAAGAATGGCGAGTTGTGCAAAAATTTGAACATAGGAATATTTATGATGTGGCTGAAAAAGATGAACCCAGTCATGATGTGCATCAGGATGATCATTGTTCTGATACTGAGCATGAAGTGCAAGAAGGTGATGTTCATGAGGTTACGCACAATCTTCAGGGTGGAGAAGCCACTATACTTGAAGCTAATTTAGTAGACCTCATAAGAAGCAAGAAGCAAGCTACAATTCACGAAGATAGTGAGGATGAAGATGAAACTGTCTTTGCAATCTTGTAGTGATGGTGGCAATGAGAACAATGATGACATGTGCCTAGACGACGACGATGAAGATGATGATTTCTAGGATACGCAAGGTACATACTTATTCCTCTTTAGTTGGTTTTCTGAAAATTTTCTATAAAGAAATCATATGTTTTAACTGAAATTTTTCTCAAAATGTGTTTTAAGCTGCAGTGGTGTTGGTCCATTGGGGAAGTCAATGGAGAGTTGACTTATGTTCTTTGAAATATGGTAATTTCAGTCCTTCAAATGGTCAATCAAACACAGAGGACTCCTTTGTCACAAAGCGAATTCTGGACTCCACATGGCTTCATACGGGTGAATATGGAGATGACCAATATGTTTCTCAATATGTTTACGGACCAATATGTTTACGGGTGAACATAGACAAATTAATTTGGAGATGAATGAATATGTTTCTGCCAATAATATTTGTGTGTTGTCATTTATATTATTGCCAAATGTTACTTACATATGCTCCATTTCTGGACTCCACATGGCTTCATACGGGTGAATATGGAGATGGTGAATATGTTTCAATATGTTTCGGGTGAATATGTTTACAATATGTTTACGACGTAACATACACAAATTAATTTGGAGATGATGAATATGTTTCGCCAATAATATTTGTGTGTTGTCATTTATATTATTGCCAAATGTTACTTACATATGCTCCATTTCGGACTCCACATGGCTTCATACGGACTTCATGCGGCGCTAAAAAATCTGCCGAACACATGAGAAAACTCTTACACTTCATGCAGCGCTAAAAACAAAATAATGTTGTGTTTAATAAAAATTTGTGCTCAGCATTACAGAGGTTGCAGTTGTTACATTTGCCTTGCATCCTACTCTATAGAGGTATTGCAGAATAAATTTGCTCAGCATTACAGAGGTTGCAGTTGTTAAATTTGTGCATTCTGAAGCATTCTGAGCTTAGTCCGGACTCCTCACTCCTCTGCCTGACCCCGCTGCAGACCCACCTCAAGGGAACAAATTGCCCTATAGAGGTAGGCAAAGCCTCCCCGCTCACTTGGCTATCAGCGCTAACTCTCCTCCTCCCCGTTCCTCGGCACACATGCCGAGCCCCGGCTCCTTGGCCTCAGGTCAACATTCTTTTATTTCTACCGCAGTGGGCCCCACTGTCGACCTCTCTAGAACGAGAGGAGATAAAAGAAAAATAAATGCCAGAGAAAAATAGTCCATTGGAAAAGGTCTCGTTAGACTTAGCCGTGCCAGCATACCACGGAAAGGCGGTCTATCGTGTGGGTACAGTGGTACACTCCTGCAGGGATAAAACTATTCGAATAGCCTCGTCCTAGGTTATGGACACGCTTGGTTAGGCTTTTCAGGAGTTAGACTATAACCTTTTAAAAACCTAAAACTTGACACGGGTGGTATGAGCGGGAGTTCATGCTATTGTTGTGGTGACTAGGGTTAGTCACTTCGGGATTATTGTTGTTGTCTATCTATTGTTATCTTGTTGTCACCGTCATAATTGCAAAATAGAAATGAATTGCCAACTTGCTTTTGAAAGTATTAGCTTATTGCAAATAAATGTTGCTTTATGCGAGATGTGCTCTGGGAGCCTCGACGTCTAGCTTGGCGGTCCGGTCAGTTGCCCTGTGGGTTGTGGGTACACTGAGTCGGCTTTTGTCTTAGCCATCTTATGGCGCTTTTGCTTCATTGTCTTCTTCTTAGTTATCTTTATGTCGTTTGGCCAATCGGCCTCTCTTTTATAATAACTCTGCTTATTATTAATTAACCACGGTTTGTTGCTTGTTTCGGTTCTATGTGAATGTATGAATTGATGCATACTTTGTAGCGGGGTGTGTATCTTGCATTTAAGGAAGTATACATATCTCGAGCTTAGTTTATTTAATTTGTGATACTAGGGTCAATGGATGACTAAGTATTACAAGTTTAATAAACCGGGTCCTCATATGGTGGTGCAGGGTGCACGAGAGTGTGGTTTGTGGTAGAACCCCAGTCACTTGCACGTGGTATTGGTTCTACTTTTGTTGATATTTCCGCGCTTTTATTGTAATATAACTTATGGCTGTGTGGCCCTTATAAGGACAATTTCCCGTCGGGATGTAAGACAATTATGGTTTGTCATTTAATGGACTTATGCGATGTATGTGAATGATTGACAATGTTCTGTGTGCACTACCTCTTGATCCGGGGAGTAGTGCAATTTTAACAAGGATTTGGATTGAAAATCCGGTCCCACATATCACTTCTAAAATGCGATTTAGAAACTTCGTTTAAATCCCATGCAATGGTTAAAATTGTTGATTTTTAGAAAGTGGTTTAATTTGCGGGGCCAAAAATCCAAAATTTAATTTGGATATTTTGAAGCAATGGAGTTAATTGCAGGGCCATATAATATAAAATTTAAATTGGACATTTTGAAAAAAATCCGGAAAGTGATTTCAATTGTACAAACTCCCTAATTAAAAATCTAAAAATTGCCCTCGCCCCTAATTATTCAAGGGTGCCAAAAAAATTTCGAGGGCGCCATTTTCCCGAGCGCGGTCTACATTCGGGCGGAAAAAAAAATTCCAACCCATTTATCCACCTCCCCCTCTCTCGTCGCCCCTCCACCTCTCTCGCTGGCCCCATCCACCTCTCTCTCGCCCCCACCGAACCCTAGCCGCCGGCAAAACTTTCCACCACCGGCCACAGAGGCTCTTCCTCGTGACGACATTCGCCACCCCCCCTCTCTCGTCGCCCCGTACCCCTCTCTCTCGCCCCCATGAAACCCTAGCTGCCGCGCCGGATTCGGGTCTACGCCGACGTCTGCCGCTGCATCGAGTCTACTTCCCCACCGCCGACCGTCGTCGCACGGATCTGGTTCCCCTTCGACGTCGTTCACCGCACCGGGCCTGCTTCCCCTTCCACGACCACCGACTACGACCACCGGTTCTACTTCCCCATCTACGACCACCGCCGCCGACGAGTACCGCAGCGTAGCCACAACCGCGATGGTGGCAACAAGGGGACAAGGTAGGAAACGATCTGGACAACCGCCATCACAAGGTAAGCAAAACTCTTCTCTATTTTCTCTGTGCATGTAGTATGTTGTTTGTTCAAGTAGTAGTTTTACGTACAAGCTGATTACATTGTTGCATTTTCATGTGTATTAGTCTGTTGTACCATTTTGTTGCTCTGAAATAGTCCTGAACATATCTTAGCAAGCATAAAGCGAGTCTTTGTGGAAGTAGTCATACCTAGCTTGCAAGTAGTAGTAGCTCTTACCTCTTACCTAGCTTGCAAGTAGTAGTAGCTCTTAGCTCTTAGTTCACTCCTATTTTTTCTAATAGTTACAATTTGGTACATTCTGTAAGAACCTCCATAAGCTGAATCTGAAAAGAAGCCGGGTAAACAAGTGGCGGAGAATTTAAGGAGGTTGCAAAAACTTGGCATCAATGGTCTAGCTTCCTCTTTTAATAAATGGTTTACAAAACCTGCAACAACGAAGGGAAAAAATCAGCAAACAAGAAATCAAATTACAAGATTACGACTCATCGAGTATCTCCTTGAAGATGATGTTCAAGGAGATAGTGATGATGATGACCTTGAATCGATGAGTACCACAACCCTACATAATCGAGGTGCTTCTTCTATCTTGTGTGGGAGGAGGATATTTGCATTGCATTTTTATGTTGTTTCTGCATATCTTTTCTTTAATATATGCACTTGCTTATAGATCTGACTCACTAACAAGTAGTTTTTTATCGGTTTCCTCAACGAACATATGTGAAAACCCTCTCTACTAAGGGAAGAAGAACAATCCCAACATGGCGCCGAGTCGAGGCAACCAAAGAGAGTGAGGCGGACTGAACGAGCAGAGGAGATAACTCACAGGGTCTCAACAAGAGCATACAAAAGGCAACTAACTTCACAGAGACATGTGCAAGATGAAGAGTTGCCTCAAGATGGTGATGCTGGTGTTGAAGACAATGATGCTAGTGTTGAAGACAATGTAGCTGGTGGTGAAGACAATGTAGCTGCTGGTGAAGACAATGTAGCTGCTGGTGAAGACAATGTAGCTGCTGGTGAAGACAATGTAGCTGCTGGTGAAGACCAGACTGGGGATCAAACCCAATCCACTGAAGGCAAGTTATAGTTTCTTTGACATTCAAATATGACATCACTTTTGCTGTTTTGCATGAAACTTAACCATCTAAATAAAAATTATATTCATAGCTCCCTTGACAAATGACCCCCAAGGAGACCAGGGCCACCAACCAAGGGAATCTTCTTTGGAAAGGATGACAAGATCTATGGGAAGGAGAATGCCCATAGCTGTTCTTCAAGGCAAAAAGGCCACAAGAACACATTCAAGCCGCCAAGTTCGCATCGAGGTGGTGTCATCATTCGAGATAAGGTTCTGTCCTAACTCATTGGAAAGAGTACAAGAAAAGGCGAACAATATTACAAAGATTTTGTGGGAAAGCTATCTGTAAGTGCATTACTCTTTCTATGCTACACTATGATATCACATGACTGAATTGACTCACTAACGATGCAAATTTCATATCACTAGGGCGATTGGCCATTAACACAAAACACAAGCCAACAGAGGAAGCATGCACCGATGTATTGCGGTCGAGGTGCGACAAATCGTTATCGGTGAAGCGAAATACTTCAATGGTGTACCGCAAATGAGATTAGGACTACTTCTCCTGTTGCTAGTATGGTGATGAGCAATGGAGGCACTTGTTGCAAAGTGGTGCGATCCAAATAACATGGTATGGGTATCTTATCATAGATTCTTCTTTCATATTCAGTTTGCAGAGGCTCTTCTCATTGTAAACATATGATCTTATCTAACAAGTTCCTTCTCTTGTAGCAATCATGTGAAAAGAACAAGCAGAATCGCAGTAATGTCAAGTATCATCAAGCTACGGGTTCTCGCAGCTATGTCGCACACTTACATGCATATGTAAGTAAAGATTACCTTGTACTATTACCTATTTATTTCATCCAAAACATTCTTTTGTATTTGTCTGACAGAACTTTGCTGTAAATGATTACCTACCTAATAGAAGGAGAAGAGGAACAATGCAGAACCCAGCACACAACAAATTGAAGAACTTGATGCGGTGGAGGCCTTCAAGACCGCCATACCACTCAAACATGGTGCAGTGAATAGGCAAGAGAAGCGGTTGTAAGTCCCTACATCTGCTTCTTGTGCCTTTAAGATGCTTGTCTTTGTTTCCAACAACAATGTTGTGTGTTCAAAATATCCTGAATGACACATAGTGGACTTGGCTCATTTTTAGATAATGTCATTACGCCTCGGCTTTTAGATAATGTCATTCAGCTCATTTGGTCTAAATTTCGATTATACGATGCGACTTGGCTAAAGTCTGTTTGCTAACCGTAGCTAACATAGTGGACTTAGTGATGCTAAAAGTTGTGCTCATTTTGTTTGTGCAAATTATGAAATTGAGTTATATATGGATTTCAAGATCTCAATATTATGAACTTCTTAGACTAACAAAATGGGTTGAAGAGTTATCAAGCGAGCATAAAGGTGAGGCCGATACACTACTACTCAGATTAAGATTTATTCATTATCAACCTAAGAAGTGCTCGAACTTGGTGACAAACATATCTGACAATTTCGTAAACAAACCGAATGGCTACTTAAAAGTTATAACTGTTTATGAACACAAAGTATTTAAAAATGAAAGAAATGCAAGTGAATATAGATATATTTTCAAGAAATATAAAGGGTAGCATGTAATAACATGTTATGGTTCCAAGACTTGGCATCGATTATAACACAATGCCACCGAACAGAAAACATGAAATCATGGGTGCCACTGAATTCGGTGGACCCAGTCCCAAATGATGCCAATAGGTCATCACTGACCCTGATTTTCTCTTATGTTTTTGTGTGTGTGTGGTTTACATCGATAGTTGGGATCTTGGTTTTGCAATAATCTATTGGATTTAATTTAAAATGGATCATTGCTAGTCATTTGTAAGAGAAAAAAATTAAGAAAGAAGTTCGCTAAAACACAGTTGTCCTCTTGAAATTGGCTCATCACATGTATGTTCTAGACTGCAAGTTACCTACTTGTGCATGGCACCATTATGCATAACTGCAGCATGCATTTATATAACTAACGGACTTGATGGTGCTTCCAACTAATGATTGTTCCTGGGACATTTTCAGTCTGATATGGAAGCTTTGAGGGCGTAACTCGTCTTTGAAGGTGAGACACCGATTACCGAAGGCACGCAGTGGTCTCCAAGGTGCTCTCCCATAACAGAACAACAACACTTTCTTGAAGAATGTTGGAATCAAAACGGCCGCCCCCTCAAAATCATCTTCATCGAATGAAAGCGAAGCCAGGAAGAACTAGCAATGAAAAACATGCTTCGCCGCTCTACAAGGAGAACTCGAGGACCTCAAGAAGAAAAGCGAAGAAGTCGATTTAAAAGTCAAGCGAGGACCCAAAAGGAGTTGGAGGAGTACAAGAAGCTAACAGAGAAAAATAACCGTGCAATGGAGGAGAACAATGCGCTCCTTCGCCGTATCTTGGCCTTGAACAATGGTAACTCTTCTTAGGCATGTGAGCTGGTGGTGGTTGCTGGTCCTTGCTGGTGGTTGTTTTGTGGTCAATAACTTAAGTTTATTCTGTCTTTGTGAATTTGTTACTGTGGTGAAGTTGGTTCAAGTCTGTGAACCGAGATAGTGAACCGAGTTGTTTCGTGAACTAGTTGGAATGTGATGATGGTGAGTTGAGTATTGTTCATTGAGTTGTATGGTCACTGGAATACTGGATCTATTTAGTTATGGAATTGTGGGTCATTTGAATATTTGAAAATTGTGATGTCTGTGATGAAATAACCATATGGGCCTCTGATGAAATTGATGGGCTTTACGTGACGAATTTACAAGTTTACGTGACGAATTTGCAAGTGACGAACTTAAGCCACGTGGTCCAATAAAAGGAGGCTCGTGGGCGAACCAAATCGCACCACGCGGTGCAATAAAATCGCGCCACGTGGTCCAAATGCACGTCACCGCCACGCGTAATGACCACGTTAGCTACCACGTGGACCCGACCACGTCGTGACCCACGTCCGTCGCCACGCCACCGCCACGCCATCCGCCACGTGGACAAGCCACGTCGGCGCCACGTGGACCAAGAACGTCGGCCGCCACGTCGGCCGCCACGCCGCCTACAAGAAAAGTGCACTTGCTTATGACAAAAATAGCCCTATCCATGACAAAAACTGATCGTCATAAAACAGAGTGTGTTTTATGACGGGGACCCTTTCGTCATTGAACAAAAGCAGTTCTATGACGACAAATATAATTTCGTCACGGTACGACACATGTGACGCGCGTTCCATGACGAAATGAATTTCGTCACAAATTATAATCTATGACGAATGTGGCATCTTCAGTGACGACACTAGGCCGTCATTACTGTTCACATCCCTAGTAGTGATCATTGAGCAGTTCATCAGCAAGAGAACAAGACCAAGGGTGTCCAAACCCACCACACCAGTAGTAGCCCTCGGCATCCATCGCAGAGCACTAGCTAGCCATTTTCATCACAGAGCAAGGAGGGTAGAGACAGAGAGGGACCTTAGTGCAACAAGAACCACGGTGGCGACCCCACCACCAGCACAACCCTCATCCATTTCCTTTACCTTGCATAAATCACACAAACATCAGGACACAACTTAAGGCTCATGCATAAAAATCAAACTCAACAAAAGACATTAAGCTAACAGATCTAGAGGAGAATAGAGGGAGGATGGGGAAAGCAAAGCCCGGCCAGGGCCCTAGCGGGGCGCAAAGGGGTCGGGCGGCGACGGCGACGAGGTCGAGCGGCGGCGTCGAGGTGGGGAGGGGAACGGAGTTAGGGCGGGCGCAAACCCTAGCGGCCGGAGCTGGGGAGTGACGAGAGTTTGGGCGTCACCGTAGTTGTGGCACAACGGTGACGCTGAAAAAGACACTCTTATCGTACGAGTGTCTTTTGCGATCACCACCAGATGCCACAACCATCGGCGACGGAAGAAGAATAACACAAGTCGGCGGCGGGAGGAGGAACGGACGAGAGTAAGGCCGCTGGGGAGTGACGAGTTAGAGCGCAAACCCTAGCGGCAAGCTGGGCTAGCTCCTACTTATAAAGAGACTTATCAGAGACGGTTCTATTATGGAACCGTCAGTGATAATTATCACAGACGGTTCCATAATAGAACCGTCCGTGATATGGACATATCACAGACGGTTCCATAATAGAACCGTCCGTGATATGGTACATATCACAGACGGTTCCATAATGGAACTGTCTGTGAAATGGTTTTTTCTCAAGTATATACACTTACATGACATGAAGAAATTACATGTTTATATTAAAAAAAGCAGAAACCTATAATTAAACAAGGTTTTTCTAGTGGCGAAGGTAGGCTGCTATCTCCATCTGCAATACTTCATAGGCGACGGTGTCGGCATCGGACGGTTCTCGATCATCGTGAACGAAGCTCAAATCGTCCACCGTTGATGCGCTGCTCGTTCGAGTGTCTCCAAGACCCTCGATCGTTGAACCAAGAAGAATTGAGCCCATAGGCTCTCTTCCTTGCTTGAGGGGTCTCGGCCGTCGACTTCGATGCCGCCGCCGCCTCGATTACAGTCCAAGTGACGGCAAGCCTCCGGAGACGCGATGCAACGTCGTTTTGGAGGACTTCGTCGATGACGCGATAAACTCGCCGAAAGTGGAGATCACCCAAAGACACGGCGGAGGAGGATGTCAAGGCGGCGGAAGGTGGCCGTCACCTGCTCCGGCAAATTCTGCGTGGGCAGAGGAGTGAAGACACTGTTGATCAAACAGTGTTCTTCCGTAGCACAGTTCAACTTACACCGAGAGAGGTGCTCAGACAGTCGCCGGAAGGCCATCGCTGCGGCGACAAGGAAGAGGCAGCCATTTCTGTTTTTTTATAAGTATGTGGGGATGATCATCTTGGATGGCGGATGATCCTTATTATAAAACAAGGAATAAATTCGGAGCATGAGACGAAGAGACGCATCGGGGAGCCGAAGCGGATCGATGCGATGAAGAGACGATCGGGAGCCGGGCGGATGGCGGCAAACGAGCGACGGCGATGAAGAAACTCACGCCGGGCGATATTATCACTGAGCGGTTATTGTTAAGAACCGCTCGTGATATTAATTAATATCACAGATGGTTCTTGTTCGAACCATCTGTGATACTTCACGACGGTTGTGTTTTAAAACCGCTCGTGATATCGATAATATCACGAGCGGTTCTTGTTCGAACCGCTCAGGATACTTCACGACGGTTTTCAACATGAACCGTCTATGATATTGCCTCTTCACGATGGTTTTTAAGCGCGAGCGAGTACGCATGAGCGGTCTCTAAACCAAAACCGCTCAGTGATTGAATAATACCGACGGTTTTGGTCAACCGTCTGTGATGAGGCGTCCAGTATTAGCCTTTTTGTAGTAGTGCTTCGTTCTTTATGCCCCTGTGGCTCTATAAAAAAAATTCTTCATTCCCCAGCATTCTCCATTCTATACACAAGTTTGCTGAACCGTTCAAACCATCAACATATCTTCTCAATATGAAAAGGGAAATAAAGTTCTTTTAGTGCATTATTAAAGTAAAAATACAACATTCCAACTCTTCCAAACAGATACAGGTGTTGACGTGCATCCAAGGAAAGGAAAGTACCTGATTTTGATTTTTCTTGTTTTTCACATGAGCTCCAATGCACTTACAAGTTACTTGAGAAAGCTCAAAAGAATTGCCTTCTTGATCATAGGAATGGCATTCTTTAAATACCTATTTGTAAATGAAAAAGTTAGCTACTGGGGATACAATGAAAGAACAATCTTTGTTAGTGACCATGGAAATGTAAATTAACAGTAAGGTGCCACCATGTTAAGATGCGGCCTTAACAAAAAAAAGTAACCCGCTTGTTATCTAACAATATGCTAATGGTAATTGCTCGTATGAAGCTAGAGATGCAATGCCACAGCCCACATCCAGTAAAATAGATTTCAATAAAAGATATAGGACTAATAGATAAAGGAAAGTTGTAGCATAGTAGAAAGCATTCCACTCTAAAGACAGACTGAAAGTGAAGGGAAAAAAAGTTCGAGTTGGACTTTTAACCTTTCTATAAATCCTTGGTTCCCAATAGTGTGTTGGATTCACTTTCTGTCACGACCTTGACCACCGGGAGGTCCCGAAGAGTCCTAGGAGCACCTCGAAGGGAGGTCCTAAGACGGTTTGGACCTCAGGGAGGTCGAAGTCCTGACCTGGGAGCACCCCAAGGAGGTCTTCTAAGACGACTGGACCTCCAGGAGGTCGTGGCCAGTCCCAGGAGCACCCCGAAGGGAGGTCCCGAAACCTCTGTGCACAACTGAGCTAGTCCCAAGGACCAACAGCTAGCTCACACAGTGAATAAAAATGGTAACATCCATCAACGCTTCTTTATTAAAATATCAACAGAGTTGTTTACAAGGGTGGCTTAACAACCAACAAGCAAAACACAGCGGAACAAGAGCGGAGGTCCACAAGATTCACTACAGGCAATCGTCTGGAGGTCGCAGCCTAGTCATCCTGGAGGTCTTATGGCTCATCGAAGACGTCCTCTCCTGCTCAACAGAATCAAGCAAGAGTGAGCACAACAACCATGCTCGCAAGTCACACCCGTCAAGTAACAGATTGAATGCATGCTTACAAGGAAATCTCAAAGGAGGTCTTATAGGGTTGTCTTTGCATAAAGCCAAGTTTGTTTCCAAATACATGTACTAAGTTCCAAAGCAGTTATACAATAGCTAAAATTCATTTTCTAAAACAATTTTATAGTTGAATAACATTCATCAACAAGTGGTGAAGGATACCCTCCTATCACAAGGCTCCCCGCCCGAACCCATTTGGATAGACATCCAAAACCATTTTAGAAGGTCTTTTGAAATCAAAACCGAATTCTAACTTTGAGTGGCTTTGGTAGCATGTCCATGACCATGGACACGGCTATTCGAATAGTTTTACACTATGCAGAGGTGTACAGCTTTACCCACACGACACGACTTCTCTAGTTTGTCTGGCATCCATCGATGCCACCACTCACTTCCGAAGGTAAGTGGTCTAGAGCACGTGACAAGGCCTTTACAATGCGCCATTCCACCGCAGTCCCCCCTCGCTAAGGTTTCGCCCCCTTTGGACTAACCATCCGCAGGGTTCATGGCCCCCCTCTTGCGCCAGGTGGGAATGAAATTAAGTAGGTCGTTAAGACACCCACACAACCGGATAGAACAACCACGATGGAACATTACAAATTAGTCAGCCAGGTCCTGCCCATACAGGACATGTGGTTGCACGGTGAGGCATAGCAAGTTGCGGTTCGAAGACCGGTCCTTAATTGACTTGGGCGACTTCCACAGAACCCTGGGCATCGACCGTAGAAAAGGATCGACCTCGTGCATGAACATGCACCCATCCAAGCAACCAACTCGCCCAAGTCCAAACCAATTTTCCTTTTTGTTTTGATTTTCAAAAATATTTTGCAAACTACCACGACAACCCAATGTCATGGATTAAAACATTTAGACAACATTGGTCTTTTGGCAGTAAAACTTTCCAAATCAAGATTTTTGGTCTAAGCTTGACTAAGCACAGAGTTTTGCAACCTGCTAGTTCATACTAATGTACCAACTAGCTCTTTACTATGGTGACAAGGGCTGATCGGATCAATAATCAAGTTCGTATGTACAAAGGAATTAGGAATAACTATAAAGTTAAAATGGGTATTTAAATTACTTGTATTGAAATAAGCATGCAGTAGTAATTTGAAACAAAACTTAAATAATTTGAGATACTGGGTTCAATGTGATCAAGGGTGTAACTTGCCATGCTCGGAAGCTTGAGGGTCTTCTTCAAAGTACTCGGGCTCTCCGGAGTCGACGAAATCTACACGAGAGAAAACGAAAGCAAATAAAACAAAGGCCAAATAAAAACCAAACGAACTCCAAAAAAACCAAACTAAAACCAACCGCAAGAAACTAAAAGCTCAAGGGAGGAGGTCCTGAGAACACGATAAAAAGGATACAGGAGGTCCTGAGGAGGAGGTTCTAAGGAGGTCCAAGGAAGGGTACAGCTACTCAACGTGGTCGTACGAGGACTACAACAGAATATGACTATGCAGCATAGTCGTAAGGAGAAAACAACAGGATACGACTTCCGCAGCGTAGTCGTAGGGACAAGGAAGAGAAACAGGGCACGGAGGAACTCACCAAGGCAGAGAGAGAGAGAGAGAGAAAGAGGCCGGAAAAGACTGGAGGAGGACGGCGACGGCGACGACAGCGACGACGATGATCGAAGACGGCGCAGCGCTCCGGCGGATTCTTGGTGACGAGGCGGTTGAAGACGACGCAGGCTCCGGTGGTCTCCTTGGTGACAAAGCTTGAAGCACGGAAGAACTAGCGAGAGCAAGAGAATTGGCAAAAAGTGATGATAGAGGGTTGCTCAGGCTTATATAGCTAGGGAAGAGTCACTGGAGGACTTAGAGGTGCACGCGCTCAAATGCACGTGTGACAGTACAAAGCGCAGCCGAGCAAGTGAAGGAATGATGGGGGCAGGTGTTGCAGAAGTGACAACATTAAATATGACACAACAGCATTTAATGCGCAAGAACAAACGTGTCAACAATGACACGATGAGAGGAAGGAGAAGGTGAGTAGAACTGATAGGTGGGGCCTGGTCAAAGCTAAAAAGGGTGGTCAGACCAAAGGGGAGGTCTTGACCAAAGGGTGTCACGTGACCTAGAGTAGGTCGTTACCAAAGGGTGGTCGTGACTGAAAGGGGTGCACGTGACCAATGGATAAAGGGGAGGTCACGGCAAGCGACAAAGAGGGGAGGTCGCGGCTAAAGGACAAAATAGGATGCCGCGACTCCAAGGGGAGGTCGTTGCTAAATGACAAAAAGAGGAGGCCGCGACTCCAAGGAGAGGTCGCGGCTAAAGGACAAAAAGAGGAGGCCGCGACTCCAAGGGGACGTCGCGGCTAAAGGACAAAAGAGGAGGTCGCGACTCCAAGGAGAGGTCGTAGCTAAAGGACAAAAGAGGAGGTCGCGACCCCAAGGGGAGGTCGCGGCTAAAGGACAAAAGAGGAGGTCGTGACCAAAGGCTTAGATTCGACCCAAAGGCTCGATGAGAATTTGAATCAGTTTTCAGATTTTCTAAAACTGGTTGAGTATTTACTAAATTTGCAAACCTATCAAACAGGCTCCAAAATTTACGAAAATATTTTTGAGGGCTTCTGACACAGTGTAGTTTCTTATCTAAAATTTTTAGGATTTTATCTGTTCTGTGATTTTTTCAAAAATTCTTACAAGTTCCTGTTTGCATGAAATTCCATTGTTTGATTTATATAAGAAGTTCAAAAATCATGCAAAAGTTGTTTTCCATGCAAAATAGATTCAAAAACATTCTCCCACTTATTTCCATTCTATTTACCCAAAAAATAGGTTTTTTGGGATGTTACAGTATTAGCCACTGATCATGGGACTAGTACAATACACACAAGGGCTTCGAGTATTCAAAGCTCAGGGTCCGACAGACTCTAACCCTAAGAAAAAATGGAATAGGATACAGGATGAGAGATATCCGACCGTATCCGTTCCGTTTGCACCCCTAGATGCCACCAGCATGTATACAGTGCAACCCATCATTCGAGCCTTGTAGGGTTTACCACTTCAATCAACGAGTATTGATGCTAAATTGTCTCATGTTTTTCCTTGCCAGGACACTAATTAACTTGTCGACAGTTCGTATCTAGAGCATGAAATCGTTCAAGCTAGAATTGGGCTGCCCAAATCGCACAGATGCTGAGCAAATGTACGGGAATGGAGAGATTTTCAACATTCACCGGCCCAATCGAAAGAGAACCATTGTCCCACTCCAAACTGTGGCAATTAGACAAGATAATAAGAGAGAAACAGATAGATTACATTAATCAGTTGGGAAAGATTTGAAGGATATACTAGTAGCTAGTACTAATATCACTACTACAGAACAGACCTTTGGTCGAACTGCCAAATGGGCAATAGTCTCGGAGAAAATTGCGTCCCGACCAAAAAGATCTTTAGTCGGTTGGTAACACCAACCGACTAAAAGTCCTTAGCGGCTCGGTGGCGAGCTTTTGCGGAGGGACATTTAGTCGGTTGGTGTTACCAAGGGACTAAATGTCAACCTAGTCCCTGTTGGTACTACAATCCGGGACTAAATCTTTAGTCCCGATTGTAGTACCAACCTGGACTAAAGGTTGGCATTTAGTCGGTTGGTAACACCAACCGACTAAATGTCCTTCTATTTAAACTCCTATTTGGCGTTAAATCACGAGAGCCGGAACGCGTCGCCGCCGCCAAGGACACGCCATTGCCATTGTCACCACCGCCGAGCCGTTCATTCACTCAACCGTATTCACCGGCGTGTTCACGGTAGCTCTGATGCTAACCCTGCCGTCCATTATGAAAAATATGAAATGTGAAATTTGAATAATTTTTATATGTTATAAAATTGCCAATTAATTCATAAATGGAACTTTCATGATTTTTGTAGGCCACAACAAATTTCCAAAAATCATGAAATTTGTTTTTCCACTAAGTTACACTGTGAACAGTCCATATAAAAATTTTAAGACTATTTGGACAAAGTTGAATTTATACCTATTTTATGCTTATTTATTTAATTATTATTCCATGAATTTTGTAGGCTAAATTAATGATCCAAAAATTCTGAAAATTGTTTTGCCATCTAATTAGGCTATGAACTATCTGTACAAAAATTTTGGGATCAATCTGAAGACTTTTATTTTTCACCTTATTTAATAATTATTTAAATAAATGAAAAATGACTTTTACATGTGTTAGTTAGGTTAAGCTTTGAGGGTGTTTGATGAGATAAGTCTTATCTTATCAGATCCAACCTCTTGGGTAAAAATAATAAATATTAATTTTGTTTTAATAAATAAGTTTAATATTTAATTATTAAGTAATTAGTTAATCTCTTAATTAGCTTAATCACTTAGTTATTGTTTGCCTTTTGGATTGATTGTTGACCTAGGGTCATTCACCCTTAATGACTTTGGGCAATTTAGTTAATTATTAATTATCATTTAACTTGATGTCCCTTCTCCTTAAGCTTGCTGTTTAGGCGTTAAATCAGAGGAGCACGAACGCAGCCGTAAATGCATGCCGGACACTCCATGACTGCAAGGCAAAGCTCTCTAGTGCAAATTTGTCAAATAGTGCTGATTCTTTGAAAATTCAAAATAAATTCATCTTAATTTCAAAAATTCTAAAAATTTTTGGGTAGCCTCTCTATCATGTGTACTATCTGGGAAAAATTTGAAACTTGAAATTTAATTATGTGATATGTCATATAATGCAGACGATGACACGCCATTGGATGTACAATGCCGATCGACGCTCCAAAGAGTTCATTGATGGCGTGCATTATTTCTTAAGAGTGGCCGAGGCAAACAAGCGGGATGGTTTCATGTCTTTGTCCATGTGCCCTGTAAGAATTTGAAGGAATATTCGGCTCAAGGAGTCTTCACTCACACTTGTTGAAGTCGGGTTTCATGCCAAACTATATTTGTTGGACCAAGCACGGAGAAACCAGGGGTTATAATGGAAGAAGGTGAAGAAGAACAATTGGACCCTAACGACATTATTGCTCAATACGGTGACTTCGATGATACCGCAATGGGCTAAGTCAAGAAGAGGCAAAGCGTAAGACACACTCGCCAAGATGATGCTCTTGGTGATGTCATTCGTGATGCACAAAGAGATTGCGAAAGTGAAAAGGAGAAGGCTAAGTTTGACCGCATGCTAGAGGATCACAAGAAATTACTATACCCGTCCGCCGAAGATGGGCAAAAAAAGTTGGGTACAACACTGGAGTTGCTACAATGGAAGGCATAGAATGGTGTATCCGACAAGGCATTTGGGCAATTACTGAAGATCCAAAAAAAGATGCTTCCGGCCTAACGAATTGCACCGCCACTACGTCTGAAGCAAAACAGTCGTCGCCCCTTTGGGATTAGAAATCCGAAGATACATGCATGTCCTAATGATCGCATCTGTATCGTGGCAAGGACTACGAGAATTTGGATGAATGCCCCGTATGCAAAGCGTCGCGGTATAAGATCAGGCGAGATGACCCTGGCGATGTTGAGGGCGAAGAACGTCCCAGGAAGAAAATCCCTGCCAAGGTTATGTGGTATGCTCCTATAATACCACGCCTGAAACGTCTGTTCATAAACAAGGACCATGCAAAGTTGTCGCGATGGCACAAAGAAGACCGTAAGGTAGACAACATGTTGAGACACCCTGCTGATGGGTCCCAATGGAGAGCAATAGACGAGAGAATTCCGAGTTTGCGGATGGCGCAAGAAACCTAAGGTTAAGCTTTAAATGCGGATGGTATGAATCCTTTTGGGGACGAGCACTAGTCATAGCACTTGGCACATTACTCTATGTATCTACAACCTTCCTCCATGGTTATGCATGAAGCGGAAGTTCATTATGATGCCGGTGCTCATCCAAGGCCCGAGGCAACCCGCAACGACATCGATGTCTACCGAGGCCATTAGTTGAGGAACTCCTGCTTTTATGGAGCAAACCGGTGTACGTGTGTGGGATGAGTACAAGCAGAACACTTCGACCTGCGAGCATTGTTGTTCGTAACAATCAATGATTGGCCCGCTCTAAGTAATCTTTCAGACGCACAAACAAGGGATACAATGCATGCACACAATGTTTTGATGACATTGACGGTATATATTTGAAAAAATATCGAAGGTCGTGTACCTTGGCCATCGCTCGTTTTCTTCCTATGAATCACCAACTAAGAAAGAAAGGCAAGCATTTTAACGGTAAGGCGAACACGAACCAAGCCTCGCAACCGAATCGGGAGGATGTACTTGATATGGTCAAGGATGTGCAAGTAGTCTTTGGAAAGGGACAAGGCAAATAACCTGTTCGAAAGATGCTAAGGACACGCACCCATGTGGAAGAAGAAGTCCATATTTTGGGAGCTACCCTATTAGCAAGTCCTAGAGGTCCGCAACGCGATCGACGTGATGCACCGACAAAGAATCTTTGTGTGAACTCGCTAGGATTCATGGATGTGTATGGAAAGTCTAAGGATTCACTCGAAGCACGCACAGACTTGCGGCGCATGAAAGAACGAGACAACTTTGCATCCAGAGAAGATGACGATGGACGCCATTACTTAAGACCTGCTAGCTTCACTCTTAGCAAAGAAGAGAAGGAAAGCATGTTTGAATGCCTAAACAGCATCAAGGTCCCATCTGGATTCTCCTCCAATATAAAGCGTATAATAAATGTGCCAGAGAAGAAATTCCTACACTTAAAGTCCCATGACTGCCACGTGCTTATGACGCAATTGCTTCCGGTTGCTTTAAGAGGAATTCTACCTCCACATGTACGTCTGGCCACCGTGAAGCTATGTGCATTCCTCAATGCAATTTCTCAGAAGGCAATCAATCCAATGGAACTAGCTACTCTCTGAAATGATGTGGTTCAATGTCTTGTCAGCTTTGAGTTGGTGTTCCCTCCATCCTTCTTTAATATCATGACACACCTCCTAGTTCACCTGGTCAAGGAGATTAATATTCTCGGTCCTGTGTTCCTACACAACATGTTCCCCTTTGAGAGGTTCATGGGAGTCCTGAAGAAATATGTTCACCAGCGTGCTCGGCCAGAAGGAAGCATCGCCAAGGGCTACGGGACAGAGGAGGTCATTGAGTTCTGTGTTGACTTCATTCCCGACCTTGACCCGATTGGTGTTCCTGAATCGCGACACGAGGGGAGACTTAGTGGAAAGGGAACACTAGGGAAGAAAACATATATCGGTACGGGGGACGATTATTTCAATAAAGCGCACTACACAGTTCTTCAAAACTCCTCCGTGGTGGAGCCGTATGTCGAGGTACACAAGGAGTTCCTACGATCCCAGTTTCCAGGGAAGAATGAAGCTTGGATTAGGCGTCATCACATGGAAACTTTCAGCGGTTGGTTGCGAAAAGAATGTCGTGGTGATGACAATATTGATGAGCAAGCAGTATTTGTTGGCTAGGCAACCATCGTGGCACATCCTCACGCATAAAAAGTGCGAGATAAATGGAAATACATTTTACACCGTAGCCCAAGATAAAAGGAGCACGAACCAAAAGCAAGTGGTGTCCGCGTAGATGCCACAGCACCCAAATGGAAAGAGGCAAACATATTATGGCGCATAGAGGAGATTTGGGAACTAGACTACGCACCTAATTTTAAAGTCCCTTTGTTCCAAAGCCAATGGGTGAAGATGACCGGAGGCGGGGTAACAATCGACAAGGAGTATGGAATGACAACAAAGGACCTCAACAATATTGGGTACAAAGACGAACCATTCGTCCTTCTTTGCGATGTGAATCGGTGTTCTATGTGAAAGACATGTCTACAAAACCCAAGAGAGGGAAAAACGACGACAAATCAACCAATGAGCCAAAACGCCACATAGTTCTTTCAGGGAAAAGAAACATCGTGGGAATTGAGGACAAGTCAGACAAGTCAGAAGATTATGAAAGGGATGACCGAATCCCGCCCTTCAGTGTGACCAAAGACCCAAGCATCCTGCTAAATGCCGAGGACACTCCATGGTTACGGCATGATCATAACCAAGGGTCATACGTCAAGAAGAAGTTCACCACTATGCCCGCTTGATATATAGTGATGTTTAATAAATAGTGTGTATTAGAGATTTTATGTAATAATTGTAACTTCAGATGTTTCTATCATATTTTTCTTGTTTTTTATCGTTTCAAATGAAATTCCTATTCGATAAAAGGACACATGTAC
The DNA here is from genome assembly GCA_036346405.1 of Phyllostachys edulis. Lineage (NCBI taxonomy): Eukaryota > Viridiplantae > Streptophyta > Magnoliopsida > Poales > Poaceae > Phyllostachys > Phyllostachys edulis. The sequence goes on from CM070554.1 coordinate 67,325,244, forward strand.
CTCTGTGAAGCATGTCTTCTCCACCGTGTAAAAATGACTTGAAATTTTTTTAGCAAGTATTTATGCCTTCAAATGAAATTCGACTTGTGGTTTGAGCCCTTCATTTTGTTTATAGTTGGCTCTTCACTTCCTAGCTTGTGGTCACTATAAAAGTCGTTTGAAATGTCAATAAGATAAAAGGAAATGCAACTATTATTTTAAAAAAATTTATGCCTAGTATTTAATTTACTATGCATTTAACAAGAATTAGCATATTTATACAAATAAACTTAATACAAAACCCAAACTGTGAAAACGTGGCGGGAAATCGAATAGTGGGGACCTTTAGTCCCGTCCAGACACTGCTTGGGACTAAAGGTCACACACCGAGACTAAAGGTTCTCTGGAAAATATGTCCCACAAGAAACCTTTAGTCCCGGCCGTGGCACCACCCGGACTAAAGGTCCAGCCTTTAGTCCCGGCCAGACATCTTGGGACTAAAGGTCACACACGGGACTAAAGGTCCGACCTTTAGTCCCGGTCCGTCAGATCATCCCGGGACTAAAGGTCACACACCCGGGACTAAAGGTCCACCTTTTAGTCCCGGTCCGTGTACCACCCGGGACTAAAGGTCTTTAGTCCCTTAGTATTACCACCCGACTAAAGGTCCCCTCAAGATTATAACAACAGTGGCTTCTTCCTTCTTCCACCCTTAGTCTCCCTCGCTGCCTCCTCACAGCTTAATTCGTCGACTCCGGCTTATCGCGCCCGGCCTCCTCCTTCCTCCGTGGCGCCCACTCCCGCCACCACCTCCACTCGGCTCCTCCTCCGCCGCTCCAGCTCGCCCGGCTCCTCCCTCCTTCAGCCGGATCCGGCCGCCCGGCTCACCAGAAGGCTTCGCCACACCACCGAGCCAAGACCTCCACGCCGGTGAGCTCCTCATCTCTTATCGCATTGCGGGAGCGAAAAGGAGATCGAGAGAGAAAATATACGGTTCACAGAGGAGGCAAACGAGATTAGCTAGCCGCTTCGTTGTCGGTGCCTCGGTGGCAATGTGGTATAGACGACGACCAAAGACTAACTAACCCGTGGCGAGCCCTCTTTTGTGACCGCCATCGAGCCGAGAAATCATTTTTGCGGAGTGGCGAATTGAATGTATATGTTGTTTTTCTTTTGTCGATGCATGTCACGAACCGCACGCCACTTGATGCGAAATCATAACCCGATCACTAGGTGTGAAAAAAAGCCCGAAACTCGCGAGCCAGCTCGGCTCGTTAAGGGCTCGGCTCGACTCGGCTCGAACTCGGTCCCTTAACGAGCCGAGCCGAGCCAGCAAAAAAACTCGTTTTGTTAACGAGCCGAGCCGAGCTGGCTCGCGAGTAACTCGGTTAACTCGTTAAGCTCGCTTCGATTCACTTCTAAGATTAAGCTCTAGTGGGCAGTTTGCCACCTTTTATGAACGGTATTCTCTTGACATTCTAGATTGTCTTGGAAGCCGATGGTTATCAACCATATCTGATATCTCCAGAGAAAGGGTTGAGATCATTGATAAAAATAGTACTCAAAATGGCAATGGTTATGTATGGATCTGCATGCATGTTGCATGATTTGTGATATGGACTGCATGGATATGATTTATGAATGCTATAAATGTTTATCGATGATTGTGATTTGTGAACTTGTGATGATGATTTGTGATATGGACCTTTGCATGGATGTTCATGGCATCTATAATCATTTATTTTTGGGTTTAGTTCAAAGAACACTTGCTCTCATGAATTGCCATGCATGTGTTTGGTTGAATAAGGCATGTTTGGGTGGTCAATGATTGTTCTTTACATCGCGCTTCGAAAATTTCATGAAATTTTAAGATGTTCACCATGTTTATCGCTAACGAGCCTAACGAGCCTAACGAGTCGAGTTCGAAGTTTTTAACGAGCCGAGCCGAGCTCGGTTTTTGCTCGTTATCTTAACGAGCCGAGCGAGCCGAGCTCGTTTTCTTAACGAGCCTTAACGAGTCGAGCCGAGCCGAGCCGAGTCACTCGTTATCCACCCCTACCGATCACGAACCGTTCTAACGTCCTACACATATATTTGCGAAATGGTCGATTAATGACAACATGGACGATGCCATGATGGATATTATCAACAATGACGCCTTACAAGGTGCCCAATTCAAGGTGATGACAACAATCAAGAAGTAGATGACGAGAGTCGATTTTGCCGATTATGAAGATGAGCAAGACAATGTTTGGCGAGGTCTATCTACAATCTCTTATGTATACATGAAATTCGAATAATTTCATTTGTCGATAAATATATTTATTTAAATCTTTGTGTTTCTACATTCGTAGCCCTCTGGATCGACGACAACAACGGGAAGAGTAGAAATGTACGAGGTCCAAGAAGCCGTTGGAGGTCGGTTCATTCTCTCGAATTCGAGGAGGATCTGAGCAAAGTACTTGGACCACATGCATAGAAATTTGTCACCCTTGTGGGTACCTTGTAAGGGACAGATCGATCAATGCTCGTGAATGGAAGCAAAAGAAAGTTGCTCCTCATATTAGTTTTGTCTCGATCGTGACAAGGCACTAGTTTGGCAAGATGTCCTTCAACATTTCAAGCTCGACATGTAAGATGAAGCTTTGAAGGAGAGAGTTAGGAACTGGGCTATGAAGAAGATGGCCACACAATTCCAAAGTGTTGGAAGAAGAAATTGTACAACACATTTATCAAGAAGAACCCGGCCAGATTTCAACACTAAGGCCTACGTCAAGTTGAGGCCGTTTTGGGATGAGTTTATGCAGTTCAAGACATCGGAAGAGGGTGAGGCACGGTGAGAAGGAACCAACAGAATGCCCGACAAAAGCAATACCACCATCACTTGGGATCGGTGGCTCTGAGTGCCATTCCTAAGTGGGAAAGAATGGAGCAGGAGATTCTTGCCAAGGATCGAACGAGAATCAATCAAGCGCCCGAAGCGCCAAGTATTGGTTTTTCGGTCATGGGGAAGCTCGACCTAGAGACCGGAAAGATAGTGTATGGCGAAAACTCCAAAGAGCACAAAAAGATTTGCTTATGCTCGAGGCTTGGTGAGAGTGGCGGTGGCAAAATGAACAGAGATAAGGATGAGTGACATACATACTCGAGAGTCTTGAACACGGTGGGCGAACAAGAGGCTATGGGGAGGTGTCGTGGGAGCATGCCTTCCCTAAAGACAAAGCCACCTATAGAAGCCGCCAGAGAAAGAAGTACGAGGAGGCAGAGCGGATCTGCGAGGATGGAGGAAATGGTTCTTGAGTCACGGAAGTGGCTCGTGAAGCAATAGAGCGAGAAAAGCACTTGAAGCCAAAATGAATGAGGAAATCAAAAGGCAAGTGCAGATAGCATAAGTTCCATCCAAAGGCAAAGCGCATCGAGCCGGAGTCAACATCACCCCTAATCGGTTGAAAAGGCTGCGCTTCCCGGAGGTGCCAAGTGATTCAAGATGACGCAGGTGCGCTTCCCGTGGATGACATCACCGATCCTCTCACGACATGTGAGCCGCACATTCGAGGGAATGCCACACCATGGTGGCTATCGGTGTTGTATCTCGTGTCGACCCTACGAAGACACCAAGATGCCATGGGGCATTAATACCTCTGGATATGCTAGCGTCTCGGTGGATAGAGTTGTGAAAGGTAATAGCAATGTGCCTCTTGACATTGAAGGAGGTGATGGGAGAAGACTTTAGGAGAAGCGGAGAAGACATTCATATGTTGGCGCAAGCGCTATATCATTATTCCTAGGCGTCACCTCCTCCTCCTCAACAACCTAACCCTAGGTGCGGATGAAAGTGAACGAAACATTTTTTCACTAATTATGTATTGGCTTAAATAACGGTTTACTCATACCACGTTGTTTTCACAGCAGAACCTCCCCAACCTAAGTCCAATTATCCATTCACCACCAGTCACAGTGTTGCGGCGATGACAATGAAGTGGAAGACACGGCCGCATCCCCACCGCCCCATCGCCTCCACGGCGGGCTCCAACGCCGACACCGCCGCCCATCGCCTCCACGGCGGGCTCCAACGCCGCCATCGCCCCATCGCCTCCACGGCGGGCTCCAACGCCGCCATCGCCGCTCCATCGCCTCCACGGCGGGCTCCAACGCCGACACCGCCGCTCCATCGCCTCACGGCGGGCTCCAACGCCGCCACCGCCCCATCGCCAAAGAAGAGGCGCACCCACAAGCAGCGTCGGCCCCACCGCCGAAGAAGAAAGCCTCAGGAGAACACCAGCTATTTCTAAGACGATTTAAACTTTCCTATGAGAAGATCGCCGAGAAATAGATGCTTGATAAAAACAGATGTGGACAGTTTCTTCGCGAAAGTCAAGGCTAAAAGTGAAGCGAAGCGAAACCCTGAGAAGCCGTACTTCTTCGTACGTCCAGAAGTTCTAAGGCAAAGGGTGGACGCTCACCAGAAAAAGTTACGTCATGCTCGTAAGGATTCGCCACTATCGGACTATGACCGCACTCTCACCAAGTCAATTGAGGAGGCGAAGAAGAAAGAGAAGAGAGCACGGAAGGGTGTTGCACACGGGGAACAATCACAACAATCGGTGCCCCGCTAGTTATTGGGAATGAATATGGTTCAAACACGAGCGTGCTAGAACAGATATCCGGAAATGTGCATTTGGATCAACTTGATGAATTTTTCATGAAATCGGTCTAAGCATTTCCCAAATGCTCGGCGGAGCACACATCAAAAGTGCTCCGGAAGTTGATCATTGGAAGAAGGAATATGTATATGGCAAGAGTCTATACAACCCTGAGAAGCTCATGGAACTTCGTACGCAAATGTACTTGTTAAACAAGTGGTACATGGCGGCGTGTCGCAGAAAAGCGGATGACTATATTTGCGTCAAAATTAGAAACCATCATTACTTAGTGGCGATGACATTATAATGGTTCGCTTTAATGAGTTACACCAGCTATGCCACATGAACGCTCTAGACAAATCTCTCATCACCGCTTTTGTGCATGCGTGATTCTTTCTTTTAATAATCTCACTCTAGCATATGTATATGTATAAGTAATTATCCTCACACTAGCTAGCATGTCTATACATATGCAGAGACATGATGAGAGACCTCACACGTAGAAAGGACAAGAACATTGGTTTCATTGATCCATATATCGTATTCAAGGACCCAAACACTCCCTACGATCAATGGAGACCTCAAGCGGAGAGGAATTTCCTGAGGTTCTTGATCAACCAAAAGAACAAAAGATTTATACTCTTCCCTACAACTTTGGGTGAGTGTTGTTATCGTGTGCACATTTTACTTTACTTACTCAATCCAACATAAAGATATATATGTTGACTCTATAAACAAATGCGACTTTCATCGATCTTGATTGTCTTCGATCTCTCAACGGTCATTTGCTAATCTATGACTCGTTGAGAAAACCGCAGAAGATTACCAAGATATGATAGACATTATCCAGGGTAACCGATCTTTAAATATTTATTCCTGCTCTTTAACTCGCAATAGTTAATTAACGATCCAATTATTGGGCAGGGTTTGGGCTTGGTTCGTTTAGCTACACCGTCCGGATCTGAAAGCGCCACTTCCTGATCCACACCGATCGGATGTAAGTTGTACTAGCTCCCGCATCTTTACCTTATCATGCTTCACTCACGCTACGGATGACGAGAGTAATCTTTTATATCGTCATGCTGGGTTCTCTGGCAGCCACCAGCAACAATTTGTGTGGATACTACGTTTGCGAGTTCCTCATGGTGTATGCAAAAGAACCCATCTCTGATGCGTAAAATGCGTAACAAGTATATATAATAAATCCATTTTATTTATTTGTTGCTATTAAATAAATCTTATGTATATTAATACTTCTTTCGTTTAATGCAAATTGAAGGAGATATGGTTGAAGGAACAGTGTTGGATATGGACCGCCTCAAAGGAATTCAAGAGACAATCGCAGATTTCTTAATGAGCATGTCCTCAAGCCCGCACCGAGTTCTACTTTAACCCGATGAACAATTGAAGCCAAACCAGATTTAACATTTGTATGACATTTAAGTGGAGGACAACATTTGTGTTGTAAATACCAAGGATGCATGAATAATGTTGTAAATTTTATGTGCATATATATATATATATATTATACATATATATAGCTCCATAATATATATAGTTTCATACTTTATTTGTGTGTAATAATGTTCCAAACTAAATTATATGTGGGCGTATACATATATTAGCAAATAAGAATACGCATTTGAAAACCTAATGTAATTGTAAAACCAAAATCAATAATGAATTGAAATGGAAACAAAAAAAAAAAAAAACACCTTTAGTCGGTTGGTAATACCAACCGGATTAAAAGGGCCCCGTGGCTCCAGTCAGACCTTTTAGTCGGTTGGTATTACTAACCGACTAAATAAACCTTTAGTCCCGGCCCGGGACCCGGACTAAAATGAGACATTTAGTCCCGATTTCTAGTCCCGGCTCTATAACCGGGACTAGAGGCCCTTTAGGCCCGGGACCAAAGGTCTGTTCTGTAGTAGTGTATGTTCATTAGGAAGCGATCATGCATGAGAAATCGACAACATTGCCTGTTCTTGATGTCTGACAAAATGCACACTAACGCACAGCTAAGCATGTAGGCGTTGACATGATATCCTGCAGGGTTCAAAATTTCGGACAAAATTCGAAGAAAATCGGTGAAAATCGCTTCTGTCGGCTACCCTGGTTAAATTTCATATCGGCCAAAAAAAAATGGATTCACATTATTTTTGTCAAATACACAAGAAATTCATAACCACATATAAACACATATTGTTCTCTGATGGTAAGGCTCACAGGCTAAGTAACAGCAGGCCTTGTGTTCCAGTCTCCATAGCTGCACAATTTTTTTTGTATCTTTGTCGTTTTAACATAAAAATAATCAAAATTTGATTTGAAAATTTCGGTCAAATTTGACCGAATTTTTTGGATTTTCGGCCATATCAGTCGTACCGGTGACCTCTAGAGAATGTTAGGTAATCTTTGTTTAGAAGTTTCCGTTTCTGTTTTTACTTGTAGAAACCGAGTCCGTTTTGCATTGGTGAAACCGAATAGGATTCATGTACTTAGCCTATAAAGGTGCATGTGTGTTAACGTGGGAAGATGAAGCAAATCAATAGAGAGAAAAAAAAAGCTGCAGTGCAGCACAAATATCTTCTCTCCGTACGTGAGTTCTTTAGCTTCAAGAGAGTTGTGTATTGCCGGGCGCCTGCTTCTATCTTCGTTCCAACGTGATCCAAGGATCAGCGACGTGTGCGTGTGTGTACGTTGCTTCATCTTCTATCGACTTCTATTTGTTCCAACAATTGGTATTAGAGCAAGGTGCGAGGAGACGAGGTGCGAAGAGAAGCTGTGCGGCGCAGACGGGCAACGTGTGGCTCGGTCGGGCGACGACGGCTCTCGGCGGCTGCGGCACTACGCCTCGAGCGCACGAGGTGTAGCGCGTCATGTCGCAGTAGATGCCGTCCACGTAGAAGTTCGTGGGCAGCGACGACACCTCCGACACGGCGGCATCCAAGGCACCGGTGAAGGTGGGTTCGGTAACCCTCCAATACCCAATGCTCATTGAGACCAACTATGGCTCTTGGGTGGTGAAGATGAAGGTGTTCATGCGCACAGAAGGGGTGTGGGCGGCGGTGGAAGGCAAAGAGCTGGTCGATGAGTGCAAGGACCAGATGGCTCTCGCCGCCATATTCCAAGCCGTGCCCGAGGCCATGATGATGGTCTTGGGCGAATATGAGACAGCCAAAGAGGCTTGGGACACCCTGAAGGAGATGCATGTCGGCACTGACCGCGTCAAGGAGGCACGAGCGCAGACTTTCATGAGTGAGTTCGATGTAATGAAGATGAAGGAGACGGAGTCCATCAATGACTTCGCCATGAAGCTGACCACCATCGTCAACGAGATTCGTGTCCTCGGAGACAAGATGGAGGAGCGCACCGTCGTGAAGAAGTTTCTTCGTGCCATCCCCGACAAATTCTTGCCGATCGTCTCCACCATTGAGCAATTTGTTGATATGAAGACGATGACGATTGTGGAGGTGGTTGGGCGACTGAAGGTGTACGAGGAACGCACAAAGGGATGGCGGCGCGACAAGGGAGGTGAGCATCTATTACTCACTCGTGACGAGTGGGAATCCAGGTCCAATAAAGAGGGCGCCAACAACTCTGGCATGAAGAATCGCAAGTTCGACAAGGCGAAGATTCGCTGCTACAATTGTCAGGACTACGGGCACTTCGCTTCTGAATGCCGTAATCCCAAAAAGGAGAAAGCGGAGGCGCACTTAATTGTGGCTGATGCTGAATACGAGCCGGCATTACTCTGATGCTGGGTCGTGTCTGCTAAGTTGAGTCCGGGACGTTGAGGAGGTGTGTTCGCCGTCTTGAGTTGTGTCCAGGATGTTGAGAAGCTGTGTTCGCCATCCTGTGTCGAGTATCAGTTGGGCAAGTCGTAGTTGTGACCGACTGTCCTGAGTTGAGTACGAGTTGGGCGCAAGTCGTAGTTGTGACCGACTGTCCTGAGTTGAGTACGAGTTGGGCGTAAGTCGTAGTTGAGACCGACTGCCTCAATGAGTAAAGAGTCCAAGACGTGTTTGAGTTGTGCCACCGTCTCCGGACGATTGTGTGAGCTAAGTTGAAGTCGAGTCCAACTGGCAGTCGAGTACACTTAATAAGTAAGTACACAAAGATTAGAAAGTGATTGTTAGGTAATCTTTGTTTAGAAGTTTCCGTTTCTGTTTTTACTTGTAGAAACCGAGTCCATTTTGCATTGGTGAAACCGAATAGGATTCATGTACTTAGCCTATAAAGGTGGATGTGTGTTAACGTGGGAAGATGAAGCAAATCAATAGAGGGAAAAAAAAAATCTGCAGTGCAGCACAAATATCTTCTCTCCGTACGTGAGTTCTTTTGCTTCCAGAGAGTTGTGTATTGTCGGGCGTCTGCTTCTATCTTCGTTCCAACGTGATCCAAGGATCAGCGACGTGTGCGTGTGTGTTCGTTGCTTCATCTTCTATCGACTTCTATTTGTTCCAACAGAGAAAAAAAAATCCGGTAATCAAAATCCTGATCCTGCATCGCAACTCTGTAATTTGGTCGTAAATTTTTAATCGTTTTCTCCGTTGAATTAACCGCGATTTCTGATTAGCTACTAGCAGCAGCAGCTGCTGCATGCCTAATTAATCAAACCCAAACATTTGACCTTCCTGTTGAATAAAAGCACCTGTTGCTAACGCTGAACGTGCATGGTGGAACATAAGCAAACTAAACACTAAATATCCAAATTGAAACAATTTCAGCTTCATCATATGTATAAATAAACAAATATATGTCGCTCCAAGAAAACATCAAATAAATGAAACTATAAAATTAATTTACTCCCTCCGTTCAAAAATATACGATGTTTCTATCAAACTCCCTTAACTTTGACTACTAATATAAAAACTATTTGTATTGATCCCATGAAAATGGTATCATTGGATTAGTAATGAAAAATACTTTATATTTTAATAATTGTAAATTCTTTTATAAATATACTTACATAAAAAGTAATGATGAAAGTTGCGAGACCGCATCAATATCCAAAATGTTATATATTTTTGAAGAGAGTGAGTACAACTTACAAGTTACAGCAGAAACAACAAATGCGAGTAATTAACAAGAGATCAAAATAACCAGGAATAAGCATTAAACTAGCATGCGCGCACATATGCAAGAGTAGCATTGCACACAGCTCGATGTAGCGTTCTAGCTAGCGTTGTTGGTGGCGAAGCAGACCTTCCTGACCTCGCCGTCGGTCCCGGTGAGCACCTCGGTGCCGCCCATCTTCACCAGCGCCACCGCGAATCTTGCCATCCACGCGATGGGGTTGGCGGCGTTGTCCGCCACCTTGGCCGCCGTGTCGTTACGGCTCACCAGCGTCTGGTCCGACGTGAACAGCACCTGCCCGGAGGCCACGTTCGTGTAGTACTGGTTGCTCAGCTCGTTCGGGTCCGTCACGCGGTTGTTGCTCACCGAGGGGTTGGACGACCCGCCGTTCGACGGCGGTGGGCACAACTTCTTCAGCGCCGCGGCGAAGGTGGCGTTCATGGTCGGGTCGACGGTGGGGTACAGCCGGCCGGTGACGAAGGAGCAGTGCGCGAGGCCGAAGGAGTGCGCGCCGGACAGCGCGACGAGGTCGTCGACGCCGAGGCCCTTGGCGGCGAAGTTGTCGATGAGGCCCTGGAGCTGTAAGAACGGGGAAGGGATGCTCTGGAAGACGTCGGAGGCGACGGAGAGGAAGCCGTCGCGGCGGCCAGCAGGCATCGCGAAGGCGAAGTTTCCGGAGACGATGGCGGAGTCGCGGGCCGCGAACGCGAGGATGTCGGCGCAGGAGACGACGCCCGGGCACACGGCCTCCACGGCGGCCTTGATCTTGTCCACGGCGCTGTACCCGCGAAGCGGGATCGTCGTCTTCTCGGTCTGCGGGTTGCTGTTGGTCGGGTTGAGGAGAATGGAGGCATCGCAACCCTGCAAACACACAAATATATATGTACTTGTTCACACGTGCACGCATCGTTTATCTGATCACCTAGCTATACGCCTATACAACCCCATTTGAAAGTGAAACACGGAAATTTTCTTCTTTTATCCCTGTTGGAATTCAAATGTGAAGATGAACTGTTTAATATTAAATCATTGGACTTCTATATAATTCCTGCATGCCAAACAGGCCATGGATGCATTGCGTACCCTGACGAAGCAGTCGTGGAAGAAGAGGCGGACGAAGGCAGCGCCCATGGTGGGGTCGTTGTAGATCATCCCCTCGACGACGTTCCTCACCGTCTCCTCGGCTTTCGGGCACGACGAGCTGTAGAAGTCGTAGTGCAGCCCGGCCAGCGACACGGAGCTCAGTGCAGCAGCCATGAACGCCATGAGCAGCAGCACCGTGGATGTTGTTGCTGTCGCCATCGCCATGTTTCACAGGGTCAGAGAAAGCGATCAATATATCGAGCTAGCTAGCTATATGATTTGTGTATGTGTACTGAAAGAGACGAGAGCAGGGAATGTTTGATGGTGACAATGGTGTGGTCTCTACGGGTATTTATAGATCACGACACGAGGACGAAGGAACGAGACCTTAATTATATTAGGCAGTGTTAACAACAACAAATGATTAGGAGGTTACCGTATACTTACTGGCTACAATTATTGGTAGTTGCAGGCTTGCAGCTAGCCGCGTTGACATTGCAACAGGAGGGTATTTTCCTTGAGGATTAGACAAGTACTACTAATTATCTGGACGTTGGTTAGTTCCAGCATTTGACTCGTGTGTATGAACAGTGTAAGATAAAATGTTATAAAACCTAGCTAAGCTCGCTAGCTTGGGACAAGATTCTAGCTAAGTTGATGACTTTGGGAGATTTTTTTTTTGAGGGATTTGACTTTGGAAACTCTATGCCTACCGGCAGCTAAGGATAAGTACGTACTCCCTCTGGTTTCAAAAGCATGACGTTCAGATCGCAGGGAGTAGTACATTTTGGTTAGCACCGATATGTCTGAACGTCAAGTATTAGTGTCCGAAAGGAGTACCATAGAATGAAACTATTTCCTTCAGTTCATAAAAAACGTGTCATATTTTGGATTAGATGCTAGAAAATTGTACTATTATAATTTTGTACAAGTCATATATGTAGATTACCAATGAAAAGTCATAAACAAATCGTGCAAATGACACTTTCTCTATCAATAACTTTTAAATATTTAGATTAGATGCAAGAAAATCACATGCGAGATTAAGCCTCGAAAAGTACTTTCATACTATTATAATTTTGTTGAATTTATAAATATATTATAATAGTCATTAGTAGTCAAAATTTTATTTTAGGAATCGTGTAGATGTCCAAAACAACTGTTTTGTGAACTGGAGGAGTACTACCTAGTGTATGATTAAGTGGACACATTCAAATATTATATTGAAGCACCCCCTATCGACATTCTCTCCACTAATTATGGTGCTTGTTTGTTGACAAGAATGTCAACTTAATTGAATGATTGTTAGCAGATAGTACTCCAGATTAGTATATCTCTATTTTTTCGATTACAAATTAAGAAGACGTACACACACCTTCCCACCCCGGAAAATCTGCATCCTCTCTGGAAATTTCAAACTCCATTTAGTTTCGGCTCGAAACTCCAAATCTAAGGAGACCAAGTGTAAACGCATCCTCTCACCTTCCCACACCGTCTATTTTTGGCCGATTCCAAAATTTGCATTTGCTTTTTGGCCGGTCAGATTGTTGCCTATGGTCGGTCTGACCGCTAGCCCACTGGACATCCCCTCGGCTGGTTAGACTGCCACACATGGCTGGTCAGACCGCCGCTTTGGCCGGTCTAACCTCCTAAGGTCTAACAACACCTGACGGTTGCCGAAACGAGGGTTTCTCCAAACGCTTTGACGTCATTGCCAATTGTTCAGCATACTGATATTAGAAGCATATCCCTATCATATCTACACATAACTCCACCTCACCAAGAGGTGATTCCGCTTTTCTTGTCTCGGTTTCTTGTAAAGTGCAGTAGTATTTTGGATGATGACAACTATTACGGTTCCACAAGAAGCTAGATCAGTATAAATTGGTTGTACGTATGTACATGATGTGCATTCAAGTTATGATATAGGTATTCTCCCGATCGATAAATCTTCATCACGTAGAGAACGACATTGTTACTATCATATATATCATATGTGGTGTATATAGTAGTATAGATAGAGCAATATTGGGAAATACAAATGTATTACCAAATAAATATTGTGCACTATCTTAAAGTAGCAGGGACGGTTTTATAGGTTCATATATATATATGTATATGTGTATATATATATATATATATATATATGTATATATATATATATATATATATATATATATATATATATATATATATATATATATATATATATACATATATATATTGCAACAGACAGTGTATGTTTGTACACGTAGCCTTTGCACATGCATGCACTACTCTACTGCACGTTGTTGTGCATATATATATATATATAAATATATACACATATACATACATACATACATACATATACATACATACATATACGTACATACATACATACATACATATATATATATATATATATATATATATATATATATATATATATATATATATATATATATTGTAACAGACAGGTATGTTTGTACACGTAGCCTTTGCACATGCATGCACTACTCTAATGCACGTTGTGCATATCTATCTATATCTATACTAATTGAAGGCTCTCCTAGAAACCCCATATTAATCCTAGGGCGTAAAAAGGTAAAAATCCCACATTAATCGAAGAAAGAGAAAATGCTAGAAATTCCCACATTAATCAGAAAAAAGGGGAAAATCCTATCCATCCAATTTATCATGTAGTACAACCTGCGGCTTGGATTTATTTTTTTAGCCAGTAGCTGCATGGACTTGGATTCAAGATTTCCTATAATACCTGCATTATGTGTCGGTAGAAATAAGAGTTGGTTGGACATTCAAACCTGACGCCGAACAGGACAAAAGGTCACGGCTAGCTGTCCGTTTGTTTGTGTTTCCCTTGAACCTCCTCTGGCTTTATTTAATTAACCATCCCATGATGAGTTCTTTTTATTTTTTAATCCTTTTTTAAAAATATTTTTTAAAAATCACATCCAACAATCCCACCAGAACACTAATCCTCTACATGTCTTTTATGGAAATCTTTCTTTTGTTTTGTAACTGGTCATGTATGGAAATAAAATAGCAAGTATATGTCTTCTTTTGTACTATAGGCACTACAACATGAACACCCCTTTAGCAACGCATATATGTATTGGTAGAAATCTAAATAAATGTTGTTAGGGTCTATACCAACGCATTTAGTATGCATTGCCATTGAGGCCGTTACCAAGGTCTGTGACAACACATATACAAGTATTGGTAACATGTACATCACTCACTTTCATGCAGACCCCACAATTTCTAAAGCCCCGTTACGTAGAAATTTTGCAAGATACAGACCATTTCCTCCAAAATTCATCCGAGAATAGGGCCTTTAATTTATGACAGAATTTAAGTGATTTTAAGCTGGGCCTCCTGCTACTCAAGGCGATAGAGTTAGGCTACAAGTCTACAGGCTGGTTATGCAAATACTAATGAGGTCGTTGCGTATGATTAAGTGGACACGTTCAAATATTATATTGAAGCACTCCTGTCGACATTCTCTCCACTAATTATGGTGCTTGTTTGTTGACAAGAATGTCAACTTAATTGAATGATTGTTAGCAGATAGTATGTGTTGTAAGAATAATTCATCTATCACACTGACGGGGCCCGCTTCTCAGAAGACACGCATACAGACCCGAGAAATGCTATTGCGCTCATAAAAGACTGTAATACCCCTCACTTGTACTCATAGTGTAGCTATCCCCCAAGGGGTATTTTGGTCATTTGTACAGGCTTAGGAGCCTATAAATACCCCATGTATCCCTCCTTCCAAGGGGATGGCTCTCTTGAGCAATAAAGAAACATGTTCAAACTGGTGAGCCCTCAGGGGCTTCCTCTCCGGAGGTAACCCCCCGTTGGCTCACCGACAGGAGTAGGGCGGTCCTCTCGGATCCCCGAACCTGTATAAATCCTCGTATCATTTTTTACCCTCGTGGACGACGGCCTGTCAGACGACCGACGTCCACCCCCTCACTCGTGTTTGGTTTTTACACCTACAACATTGGCGCCGTCCGTGGGGAGGTAGCTAATCGACAAAAGGCTATGTCTTCTACCAAAAAAATACTCTAAGTCCACGAAACCTCCTCCGGCACCGGAGGGCAATGATCTCGTGGATGACCCATCCGCTCTTTGAAGGAGCCCCAGCCAAGCACCCTCGTCGGAGATCAGGGCCATCCACCTCGGGATGGCAACGTCCTACATGCCCTAGGGCTCCCACGCGCGTCCTCCTCCCTTGTACGGGTCGATGTGAGGCCCAGCCAAGGGCGAGCAGTTCAAGGCACCCTCGCAACCAGAAGGCTAAGGATTCTGAGGCCAACCATCACCCTTGGAACGCATGACGTTCATGCGGCCGAGCGATGGCTTCGTTCTGAGGCTGCCCCTAACAGCGCTCTTGTTGGGGACAGTCCCGACATATAAATCTCGTATGGGCTCTCGAGACACTTTCCCTCCAAGGGATTTCACCCTTGTGGTGCGTAGGGTGTACGACCTCCGCGATCTCCCCTAACAAAAGTCCATAGTGGCTTGGGCGTCCATCGCCTCCAGTATGGCGGCTCATGTCCTACTGGACCTAGGGCATGAGCGACCACCTCCGTGGTGCATAGGGCGTATGACCCGCGGTCTCCCCTAGCAAAAGTCCATGGTGGCCTGGGCATCCATCGCCTCCACCATGGCGGCTCGTGTCCAACTAGACCTAGGATATGAGCGACAACTTTGGTCCAGTACCAAGTTGATGGATGTGCTGAGGACTCGTCCCCTTAGACTCGTGCCACGCGTCGAGCGACCTTGGGTCCCCGCATGCCTAGCTCCATTGCCATGAGGGTTAACCATTCTCATGCATTCCCGATCACCACAAAAAAAACCCACTTGCGGGGTAAAAGGGCTCCATCGCCCTCATAGTTCAATGCCCACGACTTAGTCTCGTGGGCGCCACCGGTGTGCCCATGACTTACTGTCTAAGGGCACACGTCCAATTTGCCCATGAGTTAGCCTCATGGGCACCTCCAAGTCCACTGGGGGGCTACCATCCCTAGTGGCCATTCGGTGCCCCATGACTTAGTCTCGTGGACGCCCCTCCGATGTGCCTATGATTTAGTGTTGTGAGCACACCTTCAAGATACACGAGTTAGCCTCATGGGCATCTCCAAGTCCACTGAGGGGCTACCATCCCTAGTGGCCATTCGGTGCCCCACGACTTAGCCTCATGGGCACCCCTCCAATATGTCCATAATTGGGTTTAAGTGGCAGCTCGAATCATGTACCGTCGACTTGGCTCGAATATTGATCAAGGACCATCATGCTCGCATAAGGCTATCACCTCGGAGATCTTAGTATCGAAAGTGATGGGACTCGCAACACTTCAATCAATGCTCATGTCAAGCGAATGTTATCTTGCTATAAGAAATAAGTGTTGATCATTCTCTTTTCCCTTGAGAGACGCTCGTGTTATCTACATCATTTAGCGTTTCTAGCTTCGAATGCGACCATTACGAGGAGTTCTACTGACAACTCTCATCAAGCCGCGGAGCAAGAGGAGGACAACTTTGCCTACATAGGCTTCCCTTCGACGCACCGCCGGCCTCGAAGGCTATGCCTCGGCTCGGCGGCCACGAGTCCAAGACTTCGCCTACTTAGGCTCGCTTGACGCCTTGCCCGGCCTCAAAGGCTATGCCTCGGCTCGTGACCTCGCGTCAAGACTTCGCCTACTCGGACTTAACCCGACCGCGCCGCTCGCCTCGAAGGCTATGCCTCGGTAGAGCGGCCACAAGTCCACAACTTCGCCTGCACGAGCTTCGCTCAAATGCATCCCCTAGCTTGGAGGTTGTGCATCAGTGAAGTGGCTCTGCATCTAGTACTTCGCCTTCAAGAATAGAACGACAAAAACCACCCCACACGAAGGGCCAACGAGAAGCGGCAATCTGCCCCTGTGCCTCGCGCTGCGTCAAGCCGGAATTTGGCCAAGTCTTTGGCGCCCTGGAAAAAACGCCTTGCTAAGTGCACGTCAACAAGGATATTTAACAGGATACAAGACCTCAGCACTCTTCTTTGCCCCTCGAGCGTCCTTGCAGGCACCCAAGGGGCAGGGGGGCTGGTGTCGAGTAATCCTACTACCTCGCCTCCGCACGAGGCGAGGCCTCGGGGCACCTTTGCAACGACTTCATGTAGCCGCCGAGGGCCGCCGCCACGCCTTCATCGACATCGGGCCTTCGCGCGTGACCTCACACCCGAAGCCTTCGCGCACCCTCGCGTGCCTTCGGGGGATCCCTCGCGCACGAGGCCTTCGCAAAACACTCGCACGTACCCTCGCGACCACGGTGCCCTCGCCCCTCGTGGCGGCCACGCGCCCAAGGTGCCCTCGCCCCTCGCGATGGCCTCATGCTCGTGGTGCCCTCGCCCCTCGTGGTGGCCACGCGCCCAAGGTGCCCTCGCCCCTCGCGATGGCCTCATGCTCGTGGTGCCCTCGCCCCTCGTGATGGCCTCATGCTCGTGGTGCCCTCGCCCCTCACGGCCATGCTCTCGCGGGGCATCGTGCGGCCTGTGCCCTCGCACCCAGGCTCGCGCCTTCGTGCCCTCGGGGTCTCGGGACCCTGGAAGCCTCATGCCTTCGTGCCCTCAGGGCCTCGGGGCCTCGGGACCCTCGAAGTCTCACACCCTCGTGCCCTCAGGGCCCCGAGACCCTCGAAGATATATGGTGACATCACATCCATACAACAAACTCAAAGATGAAGTAGACAAATTAACATTTATAGACAAAAGACCTTATGGTCGAGCTTGTTTACAGGGGGTGCCATGCAGGGCGAACATCAAAAGAACACTTGTAGCGGAAAAAACAAAATACAACGCGGGCCACTCGGCGAGCCACAGGCTATCAAGTGGAGGACGTCCCCTAGTCCACGATGTCTTCAACAAACTACTCCTCATAGTGCACGGAGCACCCGAAGAGGTTTTCGACTGCTGATTAACCAGAGAGCACAAGGCATGAGTACTTTCAATGTACTCAGCAAGCCATAGAGAAAATGGATGCAATAACATTTATGCAAGGCTTGACAAGGAAAGTTGTATGGTTAGTTTGCACAAAGCAGCATTTACTGGAAATACAATACGTAGATTGCAAAGCACGAGTTGAAAATATAATACATAAGTAAACAAGTTCTTTGAAAACGGCACACGACCACCTGGGTCAAGAGCAAACCACACGAAACCAACCACAACTTTTAGAAAGCTCTACCCCTTGCGTGAAAGAACCGGGCATGTCCATTACCGTGGATGCGACTATTCGAATAGATTTTACACTCTGCAGAGGTTGCGCACTTTACCCACAAGACACGAAGTCCTCTAGTTGGTTGGGCACCCGTCGATGCCCCTGCTCACTTCCTTTGGCAAGCAATCTAGAGCTCGTGACAAGGCCTTTACAAAGGTCAGTCCTGACTTGGTTCTACCCGCTGAGGATTCGCTTTAAAGGGCCCCCTCTTGCGCCATTAGACAACCACGACAGAACCGCATCAAGACCTCACTAATTAGTTGGCCAGGACCACCCCATTATGGACTTGTGGCCGCACGGGAATGACCCAGATCGATGGCGTACAAGGTTAAGTCCTTAGTTGGCTGCTCAGGCGAGACATTCCACATCCCAGTGTGCACAAGGCACCCACACTAACCACCATCCACTCGCCCGAGCATAAAACATTTCTTTGGTTCAACACGGCCAAATGACCATTCTGGTCTTGGCACACAAATTTTAACAGCAGTGGCTTTGCCACAATTCCATAGCTCATTAGACAAATTGATCTTTGTTGGGTTGTCGAACCCGGGAGCGAAGGATCCCGAATTCTCTGTGTTTATACACTAGTCCAGGATTTCCAGTGTACACAGTTAAACAAAAGTGATAATCAAACATATCACGCATTTTATTAATAATTATTCAGAGTTTATTACAAACGGGCCTGAGGCCAAATAAAGTAAAACACAGCGGAAATCAAATAGTAGTAGTAGACCCAACGATTCACCACGAGCAATAAATGCGGGGAGCGTGGCCTAAGCATCGATGTCCTCACCGTCTTGATAGAAGTCTTCTCTGAATAAAGATTATTCACAGAAGAGTAAGCACTACCACTGTGCTTGCAAGCTACACCCGTAAAATAATGTGATTGAATGCATGCATAAAGTGAGCAAAGGGTAATGGCGGGGTTTATTTGCATAAGACAAAGATTTTCAGTTTAAATACTCTTAGTAATTTCCAAGGCCATTTTAGAATAAGATCAAAATCATATTTCAATTTCTCAATGTCAAGTGTAGGATGAACCTCCATACACAAATGGTGAAGGACTACCCCCTTACACCGTGCTTCGCCCAATCCCATTTTCATAAACCAGTGACAAAGTCTTTTCAAACAAAACCAGAGACTAACGGTGAGTGGCTTCATTAAGCATGTCCATGACCGTGGACACGGCTATTCAATAGATTAATACTCTGCAGAGTTGGTGCGGCTTTACCCACAAGGGATAGTTTGCTTATTATGTCGGCCAATACACGCTTAGTAGGCGTGCGACTAGCGACTATCACGAGGCCTTTACCCTACATTATTTCAACATAATTATGCGCTAAGGTTTAAATGAATCGAAGGCTTCGCACCAAACAACTACCCCTCTTGCGCCATGTGGGTATCATCAATAAGTCTTCACGACTCCCACATCTTTCCAAGACATAAACATGGTGAAATGATATAGCTTATTTGGCCAAGTCTGTCCCATTCGAGACTTGTGGTGGTACGAGTTTGGCTTAACATTCGCGGCCCGCAGACCGGTCCTTATATGACTGGGCGACTTCAAAACAAACCACAGGTCTCAACCATTCGCTGTATTGAGCCCGTGCATAAACTTGCACCCACCAACAATCCAATCCACCCAAGTCTAAACCAATTTCATTTATTTTTCTTTTGTCAAGACATTTTCCAATCATCTATGGTAAAAACAATACCATAGATTCATTTTCAAAACAACTTTATATTTTGGCAAAATTCCCCAAATCATCTTTTGGTCTAAGCAATGACTAAGCATAAATATCTTAATTATTTTACTAAGGTGACAAGGGCATGGCATTCCAAGCATCAAGATTGGCTATACAAAGGAATTGGCATAACTAAGAATTAAAACAGGAATTTAAAATACTTGGATACAAATATGCATGCAATAATAACTTTAAAAACAGAATTAATTAACTTTGAAATACTGGGATCAAGATGGTCAAGAATGTAACTTGCCTTCGTTGAAGTCTTGAGATTCTAAACCCTCTGAAGGATCTACCTCTCCTAGGATCGTCAAAGTCTATCTGGCGAAAATCGACAAATTCAAATAAAATTCAAATAAATCCAAAAGACAAATCAAATTAACTCCAACTGAAATAATTTTATTTTATTTAGCTAGATAATAATTTTCTAAGATTTTAGCAATTTGTATCACTCAATTTGAAGTTGTGGTTCAAAAGATATGAATTTTACAAGTTTTAACCTAAATTTGATATTTAAAAGAATTTCTAAAATTAAATACAGATTCAAAATAGCTTCAAATTAAATAATTTTGGTTTAGTTAGCTAGATAATGATTTTACATGAATTTAGAAATTTAAAACACCCAATTTGGAGATTGGATGCAAAAGTTATGAATGTTAGAAGTTTAAACCTAAATCTGAAATTTAAATGAATTCCTTGATTTATTTTTTCAAGAAAAATCCCTTTAATGCGCAAAGTGACGTCACTACGAGAATTTCGGGATTATGGAATTAAAATAATTCACGACATGTGGACCCTCGTGTCATAGACCACGGCTTACATGGACCAAGTCCATGTGGTGATTAGTTTGGGGAGTTGGTCTTGACGCGTGATGTGGCGCCACATGGGCTCCACGTCGGACTGAGGGTGAGGTGGCCGAGTGGCGCCGACGTGGACTAGCCACGCCAGGCCGACACCGGCGGCGGCGGCGACGAGCAGGCCGGCGTTATCGCCACAATGAAAGTGAGGATGTCGCAAAGAGAGAGGGTGAGATCTTGAGCGTGATGCTCACCGGAATTGCACGAATCTTGGCGCGGTAAGGTGGTCGGCGACGAGGTCGGCGGCGGCGTTCTTCGGTTGACGGCGAAGTGGGGCTCGAGGATCCTCCGGCGATGCGGTTTCGCCGCACGGAGTTCGCAGCCGACGCGGTGATCTTGATGGTGGTGGAGGCGAGGACGCGGTGTCAGCTAACGCCGGAATCGGAGAAGAAGCGAACTTGCGCCGTCGAAGATCCTTGAAATTGAGCGCTAAGGGGAGGAGGTGAGTGTGGGTGGCGGCGTTGTGGTGTGGGAGGAAGGCGCACCTGTGGCTCCTATTTATAGGGCCCGGGCGTGGCGGAGCTTCTTGACACACGGTGACCGTCTTGGCGATGGCGGCGGTGATTGAGGATTTGCGACGAGGGCAAGGAAAGAGAGGGTCGATGTCGGGGCGGAGGAATCAAGAAATTAAAACGCAGCATAATCGGAGGAGATGCGACCGATTCGTTGGCGTATGGAAGGTCTTTGAATTGCTTCAATGGCGGCGCGCGGCGCCAAGAAGGAAAGCGGCGGAGGAAGAAGGAAAGGAGAAGATGACGCGCGCGTTAGATTTTAAACGAGCGGCTGCGATGCAAAGCGTATCGGCCGCTAGATCGTAATCAACGGTGGCGATATAACGAGGCGATGCGCTCTAACTTGAAAGGGTATGGGTGCTTGTGGGCGTCGGTTTAGATCGATGGTTCACAGTCTTGAGGAGGTAAAACATGCGTTGAGAGATGGCCGTTGGATTTAAATCCAACGATCGAGCTGCCATGATGGAAGCGAACTGCTTGGGGGGTTTTGGGCCTGCCAGATTCGGCCCAGTTACTGTTTAGGGTTTTTCTTTGATTTTCTAATTGATTTAATTCAGATAATTAAAAAGGGCTTTAGAAAATAGCAAATAAATCCCAAAAATTCTAGAAAAATTCACAGAAATTCCTAGAAGGAGTTTGGACTTAAATAAAATAATTTCAACTTAAACTTGTTAATAGTTTTTGTATTTAACTTTGTTTTAGCTTTAAGGTTAATAATAAGAGCTTTAGAAAATTTCAGAAAATCCACCAAAATAAATAAGTTTTTAAATTTTCTCAGAATTTGAATTTTTGGGCTGTTACATGGGTTCAACCCAGCCAGAGGACCAACCAGTCCTGGCACACAAATTTTAGTTATGGTGACAACAAATGTCGTAGCCTCACGCAGGGCCGCACTTCATTTTAATCAGCTACACCGGCCGCTACTACACAAGCCACGACCAGTGTGCTGGGGGTAAACTAACATTGATGATTCATGGTGAGAACGACGTCTACTAAAGCATGGCTAAGCAAAAGAACGCACCCATGTTGGTATACAAAGACATAACCAACTAAGACAACCTATCCTACAGATTTCCAAGAGTATGTGTCAACATGTTGCTTCCAATTATCCAAGGAGTCATAAGACAAGTGGGCGATTAACTACTCCCAAAACCATTTTCTATAAAACTAGCCATGCATGTTTATATAAAAACAATATACTTTTTGCAGAAATGGGTTCAACATGATCAAAGGCCTATGACTTGCCTTCGCTGCAGAACTAAACTTCTTCAGTTGAGAACGCTAGTTCTAGGAGGTCTTCGGAACAGTCGGATCCTACACGTTTTTGAAAAGAGCCAAGTCAAGAAAACAACTTCAAAAGAAAACCAAAGAACTCACCAAACCAGAGTTGAAAGAAAGTAAAGATTTTGACGAAGGAAAGAGGTGGAACGGCTTCAAAAGAGAGCTTGAACAAAGGTGGCCGGGAGATCAAATGAGAGTGAGTGAGAAGGAGCAAAAAGAAGGGCAAAATGAGCTCCTAGGCACTCTATTTATAGAGTGAACGGGGGCCCTAGGCAACCGAAAGAGGCGGAAAGACTTGCGGGGACTCGGTGGGTTCAGCGGAGGCAACGGCATTAAATGTGCATGTCGCTACGGTCGCAGCAAAATTATGTGCGCACGTTGATACGGTGACGATAGTATTTAATGCGCGTGCCTCACGGGGAAAAGAGGGATGTCACGACCGAGAGGAGTGGTTGTGACCCAAAAGGGGGTGGTCTTTGCAAAAAGACCATAGGGGAGGTCATGACCACCAGGGTGGTCACAACAAAACGACAAGAAAAGGAGGTCGCGGCCTCAAGGGAGGTCACGGCAACACGACAAAGAGAGGAGGTCGTGGCAACTAAGATAGAACCAAAGGATATCTCGACGGTCAAGACCAACACAGGGGAGGTCTCAACGGTCAAGATGAAATCAAATGAGATCTCGACGGTCAAGACCAACACAGGGGAGGTCTCAACGGTCAAGATGAAACTAAAGGAGATCTCGACGGTCAAGACCAACACAGGGGAGGTCTCAATGGTCAAGATGAAGCTAAAAGAGATCTTAGGGAGCACGGGGAGGTCCAGAGAGGACAAGTCAGACGGAGAGGAAGAAAACAGGGCCAGAACTCGAACAATTCCAAATAAACCGAGCTTTGGTATTAATTGAAGTTTGATTTAGTCATTTCAAACACTCGAATTTCCGAAAATCTCAAGTTAAGCTTTGAACTCTCATCAAAACCAAATGGTTCTTTTTATTTTTAAAACTTTTTAAGAACTCCAGAAAATTGGGATGTTACAGACCTACACCCCTTAAAGGGAATCTCGACCCTGAGATTCGAGCTGCCTAAGGAATAGGTGCAGGAACTCGGTCTTCAAGTCTTCCTCACGCTCCCAAGTGGCTTCTTCCTCGGAGTGGTTGCTCCACTGGACCTTGCAGAGCCGGATGACCTTGCTTCTTGTCATGCGCTCGGACGCTTCCAAGATCCGGACGGGTTGCTCCTTGTAAGAGAGGTCTTCCTGGAGGTCAACTGCTTCCAAGGGCATCTACTCTTTAGGCACACACAAGCACCTTCTCAACTGGGACACATGGAAGACCTCATGCACTCTAGACAACTGTGGTGGAAGCTCCAGCTTGTATGCCACTTCTCCTCTTCGAGCAAGAACTAGAAACGGGCCAATGAATCTTGGTGCGAGCTTCCCACTGATCCTGAAACGGCGCATTCCCTTGAGAGGTGATACCTTAAGATACACATGGTCTCCAGGGACAAAAGCTAGGTCCCGACGATGGTTGTCTGCGTAACTCTTTTGCCTGTCCTGAGCAGCCTTTAGCTTCTCTCTAATGGACTTGACTTGATCTTCGGCTTCCTTCAAGAGGTCTGGTCCGAGCACTTGGCCTTCTCTTGTCTCTGTCCAATACAGTGGGGTCCTACACTTCCTTCCATAGAGGGCTTTGAATGGGGACATCTGCAAGCTTGATTGATAGCTGTTGTTGTAGAAAAACTCTGCATAAGGTAACATTCGGTCCCAACTGCCCTGGTTCTCTAGAGCACAAGCTCTCAACATATCTTCTAAAATCTGGTTTACCCTTTCGGTTTGTCCATCAGTCTGAGGATGGTAGGCTATACTGAAGTTCAGATTGGTGCCCAAAGCTTCATGTAATTTTTGCCAAAATCTTGAGGTAAACAGAGATCCTCGATCTGACACAATCTTTTTGGGCACACCATGCTGACAAACAATCATTGCCATGTATATTTCTGCTAGCTTGTCTCCTGAGTAGGTGGTCTTGACTGGGATAAAGTGGACAACTTTGGTAAGGCGATCTACCACTACCCAAACAGAGTCATAACCAGCTTGGGTCCTGGGCAGTCCAGTGATAAAGTCCATCCCGATCTCTTCCCATTTCCATCCTGGTATGCTCAAAGGTTGCAAGAGTCCAGGAGGTCTTTGGTGATCAGCTTTAACTCGCTGGCAGACATCACACCGTGCCACATACTCAATGATCTCACACTTCATGCTAGGCCACCAAAAGAATTCCTTGAGGTTTTGATACATCTTCGTGCTTCCAGGGTGGATAGAGTACAAGGCTTCATGAGCTTCCTTGAGTATCATCTGCTTGAGCTCTTCCTGATCTGGTACACAAACGCGCTTGCCAAGCCAGACAATCCCATGTTCATCTTCTGAAAACTCCAAGCACTTGCCCTTCTTCATGTTGCTTTTGATCTCCTGGATGTTCCCATCTTCGGTTTGGGCTATCCTGACCTGATCTAGAAGGGTGGGTTGGACTTTTAGAGCAGCCAGGAAAACCCTCTTCCACTAACTCAAGCTTCAACTTCTGGAACTCCTCATGAAGTGCCGGCTGACTTTCCTTGATCATCAATGTGTTGTAGTAGACCTTCCTACTTAGTGCATCAGCTACCACATTGGCCTTACCTGGGTGATAGTGGATTCCAACATTGTAATCCTTGATCAGCTCCAACCATCTTCTTTGCCTCATATTGAGATCTGCTTGGGTAAAAATGTACTTCAAGCTCTTATGATCAGTGTACACTTCACAATGATTACCAATAAGGTAATGACGCCATATCTTCAAGGCATGCACTACGGCAGCCAGCTCCAGATCATGGGTGGGGTAGTTGACTTCATGAGGTCTTAGCTGTCGGGAAGCATAAGCCACTACTCTCCTTTCTTGCATCAAAACACACCCAAGACCTTGTCGAGATGCATCACAATATATCTCAAAGTCCTTTCAGACATCTGGTAAGATCAGCACTGGGGCAGAGGTCAAGCGCTTCTTGGAAACTCTGCTCACAGTCGGGTGTCCAAGCAAACTTCTTCTCCTTCTTTAACAGCTGGATGAGAGGTCTTGCTATCTTGGAGAAGTCTTCAATAAATCGATGGTAGTATCCTGCCATGCCGAGAAAGCTCATGATTTGAGGTACTGACTTGGGTGATTTCCAGTTGAGGACATCCTGGACCTTACTGGGGTTGACGGCAACTCCTTTTTCAGACACAACATGGCCCAAGAAGGTAACTTTCTTCATCCAAAACTCACACTTCTTGAACTTTGCATAGAGCTGGTGGTCTCTGAGCTTGCTCAAGACTGAGTAGAGGTGCTCTTCGTGCTCTTCTTCACTCTTGGAGTACACCAGGATGTCATCAATAAAGACAATGGCAAACTTGTCCAGATACTCTATGAACACCTTGTTCATCAAATTCATAAAGTAGGCAGGGGCATTGGTCAGACCAAAAGACATGACTGTGCACTCAAACAGGCCATATCGGGTTGAAAAAGCTATCTTGGGAATGTCTTCTTGGCGAATCTTCAACTGGTGATATCCTGATCTCAAGTCTATCTTAGAGAACACTCCGGCCCCTTTTAGTTGGTCGAACAGATCATCGATCCTGGGTAGAGGGTACTTGTTCTTGATGGTGACCTCATTGAGTGCTCTATAGTCCACACACATCCGCTGAGTACCATCTTTCTTGGGGACAAAAATCACTGGAGCTCCCCAAGGTGAGGAACTCGATCTGATAAATCCCTTCTCAAGCATTTCTTCAATCTGCTTCTTCAACTCTACCAGGTCATTAACAGGTAGTCGGTATGGTCTCTTGGCTATTGGAGCAGTCCCTGGGACTAGGTTGATGACAAACTCCAATTCTCGGTCTGGCGGCATTCCTGGAAGCTCATATGGGAAGACGTTTGGGAACTCACAGACCACTGGGACATCCTCTAAGGACACGGCTTGAGCACTGCAGACCAAAGCTCTCTCGGGCTTCTCATAGGTGGTTTCAAACTTCACTTTAACTCCCACTGGACTGACCAGGGTGATGCTTCTGCCACCACAATCCAAGACTGCTTGATGACGAACCAGCCAATCCATGCCCAAAATCACATCTAGAGACTGGGTGTCGAGGAGGATTAGGTTGGCTGGAAACTCTACCCCTTCTATGGTCACCTTAACTTGTGGACAACCCTGGTTCGCACTTAACTCCAAACCGGGGGATTAGACCAACAAGGAGGTCTTAAGAGGCAAAACTTTCAACTGATGCTTTGCAGCAAAAATCCGGGAAACGAACTGATGGGAAGCTCCAGAATCAAACAAAATTATGGCTGGTGCTGAATTTACAAGGAACTTACCCAGCATGACGTCTGGAGCTAACTGGGCCTCCTCAATGGTGACGTGATTCACACGTCCTCTCCTAGGGGGTGGGGAGGTCTTGGCGGGCACATGGGAGGTCTGGGGAGCTCCACGACCTGCTCCTGGCACTGGAACACTTGCTAGAGTGACACCTTGGTTGAATCGGATCTGGAGGTCCTCTCTTACGAGGCGCGCTATTGGCATAATGCCCCAATTGTCGTGATTATAACACATGATTCTTCTGACGGGTTCTTTGCTTCTAGGAGGTTGGATGGCGGTCTTCTTCTTTGAAGCTGTAGCTCTGACATTTGGAGGTAGCTGGGTGAGGAGCTGCTGGAGAGGTCTTAGAGGTGGTCGGAGGAGCAAAGCGGCCAGGGAACTGAGCACTGATCCGAGCTCTCTACGAGTGACCTTGATGTGCACCGGGCTGTGACATCTTCCTTTTGTGAGACTCAGCAAGTTCTCTGCGAGATTCTTCAATGAGCAAGGTCTTGTTCACCATCTGCTGGAAGTCTGCATAGTCATTGCCAACAACCTGGACCTTCAAACTGGGAATGAGTCCTCGCTTGAACCTTTTCTATCGGGCATCATCTGTGGCAACATCCTTTGGGGCATACCGAGAAAACTGAGTGAATTTGTTGAGATACTCACTCACTGACAAGCTTCCCTGTTTCAACTCCCGAAACTCATTCTTTTTCATTTCCACCTTCCCATCAGGGACATGGGAATGGCGGAAGGCTTCAGAAAACTCTACCCACGTGATGCTCTGGGGGTTCTCATAGGCGGCACAAAAACTCTCCCACCACTCTGCTGCTGGGCCCTCGAGTTGGTGCGAGGCATAGAGAACCTTATCCCGGTCATCACACCGGATAATGGCAAGTTTCCTCTCAGTTGAGTGCAGCCAATCATCTGCAACCAACGGCTCAGAGGAGCTAGAGAAGGTAGCTGGACGGGTCCTCAAGAACTCTGCTAGCCTTGACTGGGGAGCAACTGGTGGTGGTAGTAGCGCAGCAGCGGCTTGGTGGCTCTGGTTCAACGCCGCGATCAGGGCCACGGTGGTCTGATTCTGCTGGGCTATCATTTGGTTCATGTTCTGCATCAAAGCACTCATCATCTGCGCTTGGGCTACCATGAACTGACTCATGTTTTGATCTGCCGGGGCTGCTGGAGGAAGCGGGGTTGGTGGCAATGAGGGATCCATTGTTTCATCTTGACTTGCTGCACTATGGGACTGATCCATCTGCAAGACACCTTCTCAGGCTTAATAGATGAGAGGGAAAAAGCACAATAGGTAAGAGGGAAAAGCACAAGGGACGAAAGAGAGCAAGAGGAGAGACAGAGCACCTTAATCGGGGAAAGGCAGGTCAAACCCAAAACAAGTAGCCGAAAAGCTACTAAGAGGCACAAAACTCCAACAGAAGGCCAAAGACACGAACTAAACGGCACTAAGCTAAGGAGGACCACTCTAGGCACTTCTACTTAGCTTATAGGGGTGGGCAACTTGAAACAATGCTCGATCCTGCAGAGATTCCTGAGGTAAGAAGGTCAATTTAAGTTTGAAAACAAAGTTCTAGAGGGGGTAAGGGGTGAGAATCTAAGAGAAAGGTGAGAGGAGATTAGAATAAGATGAGAAAGAATAACTACTCAAATTAATCAGTTGGTTTGATTTAGAAAATAACTTTTTAGACTCTAGACTAAGTCGACCATGCTAACTAAGGTTACGCCCTACAGTCGATATGGCTCTGATATCACCTTGTAACGACCTGACCCGGGAGCATCCGGAGGGTTCTCCCAGGACCACCCAAGAGGTCTAGCAAAACCACCTAGAGGTCTGAGAGGTCCTCCAAGAACACCCGGGGGGGATCTCTAGGACCACCCGGATGTCCCGACCCCTGTGCACAGAGCTAGTCCCAAGATCAACACGCTAGCTTGCACAGGATTTACATATGGTGACATCACATCCATACAACAAACTCAAAGATGAAGCAGACAAATTAACATTTATAGACAAAAGACCTTATGGTCGAGCTTGTTTACAGGGGGTGCTACGCAGGGCGAACAAAAAAAGAACACTTGCAGCGGAAAAACAAAATACAACGCGGGCCACTCGACGAGCCCTAGGCTATCGAGTGGAGGACGTCCCCTAGTCCACGAGGTCTTCAACGAACTCCTCCTCATGGTGCACGAAGCACCCGGGGAGGTCTTCAGCTGCTGATTAACCAGAGGGCACAAGCTATGAGTACTTTGAATGTACTCAGCAAGCCATAGAGAAAATGGATGCAATAACATTTATGCAAAGCTTGACAAGGAAAGTTGTATGGTTAGTTTGCACAAAGCAGCATTTACTGGAAATACAATATGTAGATTGCAAAGCACGAGTTGAAAATATAATACATAAGTAAACAAGTTCTTTGAAAACAGCACATGACCACTCGGGTCGAGAGCAAACCACACGAAACCAACCACAACTTTTAGAAAGCTCTACCCCTTGTGTGAAAGAACCGGGCATGTCCATTACCGAGGACGCGGCTATTCGAATAGATTTTACACTCTGCAGAGGTTGCGCACTTTACCCACAAGACACGAAGTCCTCTAGTTGGTTGGGCACCCGTCGGTGCCCCTGCTCACTTCCTTTGGCAAGCAGTCTAGAGCTCGTGATAAGGCCTTTACAAAGGTCAGTCCTGACTTGGTTCTGCCCGCTGAGGATTCGCTATAAAGGGCCCCCTCTTGCACCATTAGACAACCACGACAGAACCGCATCAGGACCTCACTAATTAGTTGGCCAGGATCACCCCATTATGGACTTGTGGCTGCTCGGGAATGACCCAGATCGATGGCGTACAAGGTTAAGTCCTTAGTTGGCTGCTCAAGCGAGACATTCCACATCCCAGTGTGCACAAGGCACCCACACTAACCACCATCCACTCGCCCGAGCATAAAATATTTCTCTGGTTCAACATGGCCAAATGACCATTCTGGTCTTGACACACAAATTTTAACAACAGTGGCTTTGCCATGATTCCATAGCTCATTAGACAATTTGATCTTTGTTGGGTTCAACCCGGCCAGAGGACCACCCAGTCTTGGCACACAAATATTAGTTATGGTGACAACAAATGTCGTAGCCTCACGCAGAGCCACACTTCATTTTAATCAGCTACACCGACCGCTACTATACAAGCCACGACCAGTGTGCTGGGGGTAAACTAACATTGATGATTCATGGTGAGAACGACGTCTACTAAAGCATGGCTAAGCAAAAGAACGCACCCATGTTGGTATACAAAGACATAACCAACTAAGATAACCCATCCTACAGATTTCCAAGTGTACATGTCAACATTTTGCTTCCAATTATCCAAGGAGTCATAAGACAAGTGGGCGATTAACTACTTCCAAAACCATTTTCTATCAAACTAGCCATGCATGTTTATATAAAAACAATATACTTTTTGCAGAAATGGGTTCAACATGATCAAAGGCCTATGACTTTCCTTCGCTGCAGAACTGAGCTTCTTCGGTTGAGAACACTGGTTCCAGCAGGTCTTCAGAACAGCCGGATCGTACACGTTTTTGAAAAGAGCCAAGTCAAGAAAACCACTTCAAAAGAAAACCAAAGAACTCACCAAACCAGAGCTGAAAGAAAGCAAAGATTTTGACGAAGGAAAGAGGTGGAACTGCTTCAAAAGCGAGCTTGAACAAAGGTGGCCGGGAGAGCAAATGAGAGTGAGTGAGAAGGAGCAAAAAGAAGGGCAATATGAGTTCCCAGCCACTCTATTTATAGAGGGAACGGGGGCCCTGGGCAACCGGAAGAGGCAGCAAGACCTGCGGGGGCTCGGTGGGTTCAGTGGAGACAACGACATTAAATGTGCACGTCGCTACGGTTGCAGCAAAATTACGTGTGCTTGTTGATTTGGTGACAGCAGTATTTAATGCGTGTGCCTCACGGGGAAAAGAGGGATGTCACGACCGAGAGGAGTGGTCGTGACCCAAAAGGGGGTGGTCTTTGCAAAAGACCAAGGAGGGTGGTCTTTGCAAAAGACCACAGGGGAGGTCATGACCGCCAGGGTGGTCACGACAAAACGATAAGAAAAGGAGGTCGCGGCAACACGACAAAGAGAGGAGGTCACGGCAACCAAGATAGAACCAAAGGAGATCTCGACGGTCAAGACCAACACAGGGGAGGTCTCAACAGTCAAGATGAAACCAAAGGAGATATCGATGGTCAAGACCAACACAGGGGAGGTCTCAACGGTCAAGATGAAATCAAAGGAGATCTCGACGATCAAGACCAACACAGGGGAGGTCTCAACGGTCAAGATGAAACCAAAGGAGATCTCGACGGTCAAGACCAACACAGGGGAGGTCTCAACAGTCAAGATGAAGCCAAAGGAGATCTCGACGGTCAAGACCAACACAGGGGAGGTCTCAACGGTCAAGATGAAGCCAAAGGAGATCTCAGGGAGCACGGGGAGGTCCAGAGAGGACAAGTTAGACAGAGAGGAAGGAAAACAGGGCCAGAACTCGAACAACTCCAAATAAACTGAGCTTTGGTATTAATTGAAGTTTGATTTAGTCATTTTAAACACTCGAATTTTCGAAAATCTCAAGTCAAGCTTTGAACTCTCATCAAATCCAAATGGTTATTTTTATTTTGAGAACTTTTTAAGAACTCCAGAAAGTTGGGATGTTACACAATGGAAGAGAAGTATGCCTGAAGAAGCTGCGACGAGTCGTTTCCGACAAGTTCATCAATGTTGCTTCGTTAATGGCGCTATTTGGTGACATCAACCAGATGGCCGTAGAGGAGGCCATTGGATCACTAAAGGTGCACGAGGAGCTTCTCAAGGGGCGAGACACGCGGACGGAAGAGCAACTTCTTATGGCAAGAGGATATGACTCGTCGCGAGGACAAGGGTGCGGCCGTGGCCATGGTGAATGGCGCAAAGATAAAAGCAAGGTGCGTTGCTTTGATTGTGAGGAGTTTGGGCATTATTCTTATGAGTGTCCAGAGAAAAGAAAGGAGGAGAAAGCGCTTCTTGCTAAAGCTCACAGTGATGATGAACCAGCCCTTCTGTGATGATGCGTGAGGAATGGCGTGTCAAGATTAAGGGAGAAATTATTGGTTATAATCTTGACATATAATTTTATTTAGAGTCAAATGTTTAAGTTTGGAGTCTTGCATATAGCAGTAGGTGTGTGTGTTGATTAGAGAAAGAAAAGTCGTGCATTGAATGGAGAGGTGCACAGCCTGAAGAAGTGGTCCGCATGCATGCGTGCATGAAGGGGAGTGGAGAAGGTCCAAGTTCTGTGCCTGGCAGTCGGTTGAGTTAGTAGTGCATGCCTGAATTAATTGGTTAGTAGAGTACTGGTTAGTGGCGCACGGCGCATAGGAAGTGGGTAGGGTTAATTGTTTGCATGGAGTCATTTGTAGCTATTTAAGCATTTCTTTCTAATGAAATACATAAGTCATTTGAAGAGAGTCACTTGTCTCCCGTGAGTGTATTTGTCTCTTGAGAGAGAGAGAGAAAATACAAGAGAGTGTGAAATGTTGAGAGATTTCCAACAGGGGCAGCGCTCCTCGAGCACCGCCTTGATCCGATCACGTCCAAGCCGCGTAGGCCGATGTTGGCACTGGAATCCTTCTCCGGATGCCGGTTCTTCTCGCTCTTGTCCAGGAGCACAAAGGCATCACAACCCTACACATAGACACCAAGCACGGAGGCATCATGATCAACCTTGTTCATGGCGGCACGTAGGTAAGTTACGTACACATATAAATGCAAGAACATTGCCAACCCTGATGAAGCAGTCGTGGAAGAGGAGGCGGACTGTTAGAGTTAATCTTATTTTTAAGTATTTTTCAGTTAGTTTTGTTTTGGTAAGAGTTATAGGAGTCCGAGTGTGAGTTAGATTTTGGTACGGAGTATCATACCGAATCGGTTCAGTTTTTGGTCTTTTGTTGTAGCTATATAAAGCCACTAGCTGTTTGTAAGTTAGAGGGTGTCCAGAACCAAGAGTTGAGTCGAGAAGCAATAAAAAAAACAAAAAGAGGAGCTCTGCTCCGGAAACAAACTAGTGTTTTTGTCGATTGTTTTCGTAGCAAAACGTCGCTTTCACTGTCTTCGTTCATTCTCTCCAAAAGCGGAGTGATGTGCTATTGCCATCAGAAGGGAAGTACGGGAAGGCAGGAGGCGCTGCTGAGTTACTTCACGTAAAGAAAAGACAAGAAGAAAAGCTGAGCGCTGTGCTGTTGTTTTGCTTTCACGTGGAAAGAAGGAAGACATCAGGAGCCAAAAGACTAAGCACTGCTTCATGAGCAAACAAGGCAGAGGTGCTGCTTTCAACTAGAGGACAAACCGAAGAACAGGAAGGGTGCAGCTTTGCACCAGGCAAGGAGCATCACGTGTTTCGTAAAGAATAAAGGAAAAACTAGTAATGTCAAATGATATAACTTAGATGCTTGAGAATATATTTACGTATCTCGTAGCTATTTAGGTTTTTAAGATATCGTAAACATTAGAAATGACAATAGAAACTTGAAGAAAAACACAACTTGAGAAACGTAACTGATGTATGAGTTTTGATGGAAGAAAATTTCTAGCATAATAAATTAACCACTCTCCATCATGTATGCATCATGTAGCTACATACCCTTATTTTTTCTCCACTGGTTACTCTTTTCTAAAATATTTACATGCACATGTACCTCTGTTAATCTCAAACAATATGTTGATTATATATACAACAAATTATCTTATTAGTTTACATGGTATTAGAGTACCTTGCCCACGTATACACCGATGCACCATGGGTGACCTATCTTGAACTTATCTTCCCTCACGTCGGTTGCTCTACCGAGCTGTGTGTCTTCTATCTCTTCTCCTCGCCATAGTTTTTCTGCTTCAATCACCAACAACATGCCTAATTCTTGATCGATATCTCTCAGCTGCTACCCCTTCTGATGCAATACTCTACCACATAGTTATCTTCTACTCCTCTCTAATTATTATTTAATACTAACTATTGTGACATCAACACGCATACGTGCAAATGTCGCTAATCCTTGCCGGGGACACCCTTCGCACTCTCTTTGGTGGCCCCGAGCTTATTCCTTACTATTGCGTCATCTCTACTGTGAGCTCTTTGCTCTTTTGTTTATGTACGCTCGTGTTTATGTTCGTATGGATGCATGCATATATATACATATGACGATATTATACTTGCTAGTCGCTCCTCTTCGACGTTGTCCAACTCAACGATGTGGCTTCCTTACTAAATGCTATGACCTCCCATCTTTGCTGATGCTGGTATGTCTACTTTAGTCACTATCTAACGATATGAAGAATCTTTTCGCCATCGCCGGTAACGTCGTGTCACCAACGATGGCAGCTCCTAGCTACGCGATAACCCCATATCATCTATAGCTCGTCTTCAATGTAAACCTTCATCTTTTCTTTTCTAGGGCTTCCCCATCTTTAAGCTTCTTTGGCCACTGACTTCTTCAACAACGCTGATGCTCACCACTTATCGTCATAACACTTGGCTCCTTCGACTCCGGCCTGTCTCTTCGGTAGCTTCAGCGAGTAGAACGACATTGTCCTTGTGAAACGGCTAAGGTGAACAGCACGAAATTGTTCTTATCTTTGTCGTCGCTGCCGCGACTCTTCGTTTCCTTGTGGATCAATGTCTTCTTGTAGGACAGATCGACATCATTGCACTCTTTTATGGTCTCATCTGACACCATTCGTAGTATCCTCAATATAACTTATATTTAATTTATTCGAAATTTTAGTTATTCAGGTATTTTTACTTTGGAATTCGTATGGAGATAGAATTTCAAATTTTATTTTATTTTTTGTCCCTAATTTAAGTTATTTTTGTTGGAATTCATATACTAATCCAATTGTTAATTTTATGTCGAATTAAATTTATTTATGGATTTTAATTTGAAATTCACATCAAAATCAAATTGGCAATTTTAATTTATTTTTATTCCAAATAGCAATTATTTTTTGTTGAAATTAGTACAACAATCCAATTGTGATTTTTGTTTAATTTTTATTCCTAGTTATATTTATCTAGGATTTTACTTAGAAATTAGTATGTAAATCAAATTGATAATGTAATTTTATTTTTTGTTCTGAATTTTAGTTATTTAAATATTTTACTTTGGAATTCAGTATGGAATCAAATTGCAAATTTTCTTTTTATTTTATCCCAAATTTTAATTATTTTTGTTGGAATTAGTATACTAATCCAATTGCTAATTTTTATAAAAATTATTCTGAATTATAGTTATTAGGGTTTTTATTTTGGAATTCATATTGAAATCAAATTTCTTATTTTATTTTTAATTCAAATCTAGGTATTTTGTTGGAATTGGTATACTAATCAAAAAATTATTTTGAATTATATATTTTTAGGAATTTTACTTAGGAAATTGTATCAAAATCAATTTGATATTTTTATTTTGTTTTTATTCCGAATTCTAGTTATTTTTATTGGAATTTGTGTACTAATCGGATTACTAATTTTTTTATTTTTATTCGAATTATGTTTATCTAGTGATTTTATCTAGGAATTAGTATCAAAATTAAGTTGCTAATTTTATTTTATTTTTTATTCCAAAATTCAGTTATTTTTACGTTGTACTTGAGATGGACTCTTATTTGTATATTGTACCTGACATAGACTCTTTCTTTTAATCTAGATCGTTATAATCTGGACCCACCATAATCAACAGTGTTGATATTTCTCTTTTTTATTTTATTTTTTATTCCAAAATTCAGTTATTTTTACGTTGTACTAGAGATGGACTCTTATTTGTATATTGTATCTGACATAAACTCTTTCCTTTAATCTCTAAATCGTTATAATTTGGACCTACCATAATCAACGGTATGGATGTTTATCTTTTTTTCACCGATTAACGTGAGAATTTTCAGCTCTTGAGAGCGAACGTGGCAGCTTTTTTTTCTATCGCTTTAATAATAAAGTGGTAGCTTCTTTTCCTATCGTTTTAATAATATAATAGATAGATAGATTCCAACACGGATGAGGCCGGTGCCCTTGCCGCGGTCGGCCTTGACGGAGTGGGTGACAATGAAGTTGATGATATTCTCCACGTCGTGGCACCTCTTCTCGTAGTAGCCGACCTTCAGCTCGCCACCAGCTTCCGACGACGCGCGGCCGCCACGAGGAATGCCGGCAGAACGACGACCTGGAAGCAAAGAAGCACCGAGAGCTTCATCATCTCGATCTATGCACTGCAAAAAGAGAAGTCCGATCGAAGTAGAAACCTCGGAGAGTGTAGCTAGCTAGCTAGGGGTGTCTTGATTACTTGTTTTGGTGATGAGATGGATGAATGCAACATCGCAACGTCGAGGAGTATATGTAGTGCTATTTGGGGAATAGTTTAGCGGTTAGAGAATACTGAATGATATGATCAATGAGTGATCATGCAACTAACGAGAGCATGGTGATGAACACAATGCAGTGGCCTTAACTGGAATGTCGAGAGAAGAACACCACCAAGCAATTAAGTTGACCTTGCCCATGTTGCAGGGGTTCTTATGCTTCTAGTAGATATGCCTAATAACCTACTTTAATTATTCTCCATTCTTTTCATTGACCATACATATATGTTGGAGTTTGCTAGACTAGCTATTGGAGTTGTATTTATTTAGGGTTTAGGGTTTATTATTATTGACGCAACTGAGCATACATAACACACACTGAACTTTTGAACATAGTATTAGGTACTTTGAAAACACACAAATGCGTCTTAACCTACCAAATTAGTTTATTAAAACTTGTGATCATATTGACTAATTGGCCGCCTTGTAACAAGCACGATGGAGGCACATGGCAAATGGGACTATCCTGTATACATGTTTCGGCTGTTGGATAATTAATCAGTTCCATGTCTACTGATAAGAAAATGTGATGAAACCCGCGATCGATTACAACTAAGCTTTGTTCCTCCGGCATAATAATAATAATAATAATAATAATAATAATAATAAGTAACCACTATGATCGTTGGTGTGAGGACCCCCGGGTTATTTCCGTAAGACCGAGAAAATAACTCTAGACCTCAGGGAAATGAAATCTAACTTAACTCCATTCAAGTAGGAGGACCCGGCTGAACTTAGAGCATTGGACACCATGCATACCGCTTCTCTGCGAGTACTACATGATAGCCAATTTTCCAATGACCCAAGTACACACTTAAATAAGTTAAATGAGATTTCAAAACAGCGGGTATGTGTTTCGTGTTGGCTCCAAGATCAGCGACCAACATGCACATACCCTTACCAATGTCAATCACATGCATACTGTGAGGAACCCCCGGAATTGGGAATATTCCAAGTCAGATAATTATACCCGAAAATATAATTTTCAACAAGGAATATACACAATGCCAGGTTTCCGGATATATGTTCTACAATAATTCCCAAGATCAAAGACTATTGCACATATATCCTAAACAACATTGCACATAGTCATACAAGGCATACAGATAACATTTACCAAACAAAACTTTACAAGTTGGTTTGGTTCATCTTAAGTAACCGAACAACAACAAAATACATAGTTTAAAGTAGCGGAATTAAAAGTATAAACAGCAAAAGCCACCAAGTGTACCCCATCAAACTCAAGGCAACTGAGTAGAGGATAGAAACAGCTTCACTTGTTAGCGTCGCCCTGATCGGCGCTAACAGGCACTTCGTAAAAGTAACCGTCCTCACCTGCAACAGTGGTTAAAGCACCTGAGTACAGATGGTACTCGCAAGACTTACATGAAACTACTAAAAGAATGTGTTTAGTAGAACCTATAAAATGGATTAGAGATACATGCATAAGGCTGACAACAGAAAGGTTGTAAGGCAATAGTTTTTGCATAAAGCAAGTTGGTCCCTATACTTACTGATTTTTGTGAAATGCCATGTTATAAACAGATTTGGACTAAAACAACATTAAATAAAAGAATCATAACAACAACCAAAATAAGATCAAAGTGACTCCCCACTTTGACCAAACAATAAGCATGAATACCCTTCATGCCGCAATCAGAATCCACAATAAAATTTAAAACAGATTCTATACGTTGATAACCAATAAATCCAGTGTTGTCCATAACCGTGGACACGGCTATTCGAATAGTTTTAACTCTGCAGAGGGGTACATCTTTACCCACACGACTTAGTCAGCTCGTAAGCCTCCGGATGCCTCCAAACGATGACACACTTCCTTTGGTATGCCGGCTGGGTAAACTAAGATTCGGTATTTTTCAGCAAGTTGACGATATTGAGTTACATCACCCATGCGAATTCCCGCTTAGTGTAGGTTACACTGCCTACTAACTAACCGACCACGCAAGTTGCATCGGAAATACCGAGTCAATAAAAAAAAAATAGTGCTTCCCGCAATAATAAAATTGAACTTGGCACCCTACGAATACGCACTATTGCCAATGCCCTCACACCACCAGTTCCTCAAGTCAATATCACCAACCCCTTACTTAACCAAACGGTGCCCATACACCACGTGTGGAAGTACGCAAGGTACTGGAATCAAAGGGCCAAAGTTCAATCCTTAACGATCCGGACAAGACTACCACAATACTCAATTTCGTGTATGAAAGCACCATCACTAGCAACCACTTGTCCAGATCTTAAACCAAAAATTTTATCATAGACAAAGACAAACTCAAATTCAGTTTCACCCAAACTGAATAAAAGAACCGAAAGTAAAAGTTTAAAGATGTTTCCCTTGACTGACAAGAGAAGCTTGTCAATCACTAACATTCTACAAACTTGCATTGCTAAGCAAAGATCTAAAGAACCAAGTATCGGTACAAGAATGCTAACTTAAGCATAAGTGTATGAGTTTAATTCAAGATAAGCCACAATCAGTGGGTTGTAACTAACTACTGACAGTTCATAAATACTTTAGAAAATAGCATGCAAACAGTATCACTGCACTTTAAAATTCTAAAGTACTAAAATCTGGGATCAACATGGTGCAAAGAGGATGCTTGCCTTGGCAATAATAAACCACTGGTTCAGGTTCTTGTTGCTCAGAAGAAATTTCACTCACGTCGGTAGAATCAGATTCTAAAAGAAAGTAGAACAACAGAACATCAAAAAAAATGCCAGAATGCTGAAAAGATATATGATCAAAGTATTATTGTGCAACTAGCAAAATGCTTAAGCTACAAGCTATTTCTAGTAAAGATAATAACCTAGATTAATACTTGCTAGTACTAACGGACACGAATCAAAGGCTAGAACTGAACTTCGGTTCTGTTTTGAAAAACCGACAAAAGGAATAGCTACAAAGGGCTTGTCGATTTGCAAGCACATAAGCAAGGAGTCTAATGCTTAAGCTACTAGAGTTCAAAAGGGAGCTACCTGAACTTGGAACTTGAACAAAAAAGCTCCAAAGCTTGACAACGATAAGAAAGACCAAAAAGACGACAACAAGATGAAATCCTTTGACAAAGCAACCTCGTCAAGGATTCAAAGAATGGATGATCAGAATAGCTTCAGTAGAGCCTCTAGATGATCTGAAGCAAAAGAATTGAAAAGATTCTCACCAGATTGGAGATGAGGATGAAGAACCCTAACTTGGCCGAAAAGGGGAAAATCCAAATCCCTGGTGATCCTGCGAATCAACAAACAAATTTGTTGAGGGGTTTTGCTCCTGAGATCTCATGGCATGATGTGACGCGAAAGAGCCAAGGAAAACCTCACCAGAGCAACGAAAACCACCACGACGGTGCTCCGGGCGTGCTCTGGACAACCAGAGGACAAGCTCTTGGTTTCAATCTACAACAATGCCAAAACTCACATTAGCAAGGTGAATTAAGCACTGAAGGAGATGAATAAGGGTGAGAACGAGAAGCTACGCCGGAGAAAACGAGGAAAGCTCCACGGCGACAACAATGGCAGAGAGCGAAAACTAGGGTTTTTATACCCCTGTTGCTGTGAAAGACAATGTAGGTCGTGCGTGTCCACCATGCAGCCAAAAGGTGCCAGTGGTGATTGCATGCGGGAAAACTCATGGCGCAACGCCACCGCGACGGTGAGGAGCTCGGTGCTGGCGCCAACACGTGAAGGAGACGACCCTGAGTCACTAACATGCGGGCCCCACTGTCAGCCTCAGTGAAGACACGCTTCAGCGAGCTCAAACAAATGTTGAACGTCCGATTTAAAATGAATTGTTCAGATTGATTGAGACGTTCGGACGGTCCGAATGGCCCAATCGATCTTGACTGTTCAAAAGAAAACCAAGGGTCACGATGACGAGCGCGCCTTAACGCTTCAAATCACCAAGGCGGCACTGTCGAATTTTGAATTAAGGGCTGAGATTCTAGGGGCACTACAAATGGTCCGAACGGCCCACTCGAGGAGGATCGTTGGATTTAAATCCAACGGCTACGCTTAACTGCGCGCGATGGAGATTTAAATCGAAAAGGGTGCTGCTGCTGAATCAGATTTGGACGGCTGAGATCAATGGGATGTTCGGACGGTTCGAACGGCCCAATTGATCCAGGCGCCTGATTTTGAATCCAACGGCTCACAATCAATGGCGCGTTTGGACGGTCCGAATGGCCCAATTGATCATGATAGTTGGTTTGGGATCCAAGGGCTCGCGTGCGCGTGGGATTTTCCAATTGAAATTGGTTTAGCCCGATAATTTGCGCACCGCCCGATCTGAGATGGACGGTCTAGATTGCATAGCGCATTCGGACGGTCCGAATGGCCCAATGCATCTGGTCCGCTGAGTTAGAATCCAAGGGTGGAGATTGCGTGGGGAGATTAGGATTGTCCCAACGCATCGGGTTCGCCCAATAAGAATCGAAGGGCTCACGATGGACCACGAGATTTGGGCGGAGCGCTAACGTGACTGGGTCGGTTTCAAAGGCACGAGTTTGGACTCAACCAAAGTGGCTCGAGTCGCTACAGTGCCAGAGACTGGGTTTGGGTTCAAGGTTGACTTGAACTCACAATCAACTTCAAAACTTTGACCGGATGTTTAAAAATATCAAATAAATTTATAAAAAAAATACGAAATTTAGCAAAGAGGCTACTGGGATGATATATGTCACAGATAAATTTTATAAACCACTGTTTCTCATTTTGAAATACTTAAATAAACACCTTGACCGAATAGATTTGATCAAAG
This sequence comes from Phyllostachys edulis, assembly GCA_036346405.1. Classification (NCBI taxonomy): domain Eukaryota; kingdom Viridiplantae; phylum Streptophyta; class Magnoliopsida; order Poales; family Poaceae; genus Phyllostachys; species Phyllostachys edulis. The sequence goes on from CM070554.1 coordinate 67,366,261, forward strand.
ATTTTTCTAAAGGTCAAAATAGTTTCTAAAATTTTGACAAACTTCATTTTCATTCAAAATAATTTATCCAGCATTTAATAAAAATATTTCTCCGGTCTCAATACAAGCATAGACTTGTATTAACTTTTGAAGTTTCAAAACAAGGCTAAGATTAAGATTGAAAATGGAAGTTTTAAATTGTAACAATTTGTCCAAGTTTCAAAAATGACCAGAAATGATATGAAAAGCATTTTATTACTGTTCAATAAAACTGGGGCTGTTACACATACAACATTCATACATTGATATATCAAGTACAAACGGCAATACTTAAGTCTACAACTATTACAAAAGCGGCCGACCGGCCAAATTTAAAATATTACATTAAGTAGCAGGGGAAGCAAGTAAATAAACCAAAAAGGGACCAGCAAGGTGTGCCTCATAACCCAAGACAACCGATTGGGTGCTAGAAACAATACTATTCGTTAGCGTCGCCGAAATCGGCGCTAACGATCTGATCGATCATGAAGTCATCCTTACTTGAATAAGCATCAACCGGTTAAGTACAAATGTACTCGCAAGTCTTACACAAAGTAAATATTATACATGCTAGAGGATATCCAAAGGTAAGCATTAGTAGCTTAGTTTTGCAGAAAACGCAACAATTTTCATCCTACGCCTACTTGTTTGAAATTGCCATTTAAACAACAACTCTTTAGCAAAAGTAGTATCATTGACTGAAATAAACATATATATCAAACAATACCAAAGTGGCAGCCCACTTTGATTAACTAAAATACATTAATACCCATTCATGTCGAATACCGAGTAGAAACCATGTCAATTTTAAATTTGAAGTCTAACAATAATGACTCCCAAATCCAAGTGGTCGTCCATAACTATAGACACGGTTATTCGAATAGAATGATCCCTGTAGGGGAGTACTACTTTACCCACATGACTCGTCCAGCCTGTAAGCCAAACACACTGCCTTTGGTGAGTTGGCTGGAGAGTTCGAGACTTAGTATTTTTCAGCAAGACGACCCTATTGAGTTGAATCACCCATGCGAGATGAAACCCCAACTTAGTACAAATTCATATAGAAAATGCTAAGCGGGCACGCAAGTTGTGTCGGAGGGGCCAGTGTAAGGTAGTTAGTATGTTGGTAACCCCCAACATAAGTAATGGTGCTCACCCGCACACTATATGTTACACTGGGTTCCTAAGAAACATAGGATTTTATGATCCCAAGTCCTCACACCACCTGTGGTCCAACCCAATAAAACCCTCTCCTTACTTAACCGAGCGGTACCCATATCCCGCATGTGGAAGTACGAGTTTTACTTGAATTAACGATGTCACTAAAGTTCAGTCCTTGATGGTCCGAACAAGGCTACCACAAACCCGAGTCTCGTGAACGAGGGCACCTACACTACAACCACTTGTCCAGACCCAAATCATTTTTACATTTGACCAATATAAACCTAACAACCAGATTCAAAGATCTGGACCAAAAGCATGAAAGATAAGTATGAGGTGTTTCCCACGATTAACGAGATAATCCTGTCAATCGGTCTACCGTAACTTCTAAACTTGCATGGCTAAGCAACAATATATATATATAATAGATATATACCTCAACACACACATCTAACATAAGCATATAAGTACTAGAAATAACAAGGATAACATCATGAGTAGGACATAACTAACTACAACATCACAAAAATACGGACATATCAAAATAGCATGCAAGCAAGTATCATTGCATTTTAAAATACTAACTTAACAAAACTGGGATCAATATGATGCAAGAATAAAATTCAAATGATTCTTGCCTTGCTGGAAGTCCAATTGTTCACTCTCGGTTACGTAGTCATTCACATCGGGCAATTCGGAATCTATTGAAAGAACAACATCGAGTAAACACTGAGAAAAAGCCAAAAATTCAAAATGTTCAAAAATACATGAAATTTATACAGTAGTAAGATCATGATTTTAGATGAATTTAGGCACAAAAACTATTTCAATTGAAGTTTGTATGTGAAAGTTATAGCGGTTTGAAAATCAACAAGTGAGAAAATGCTGAAAAAAACCTGATCTATCATTGTTCATTCAAATTAAATTCTTTAGTGAAAATTTCTAGAACTGTGGTGGAGATACAAATTACATGGTTAAAAATATAATAAAAAGTTATGTTCAATAAAACTTGAATCACCCCATATAGAGTTAATTTGCAATTTCTATGAATTTTCAAAGTTAACAGCATTTTTAGTGTAAAAATAATTCGGTTCTGGAGTAAATTCTAAGATTATTATTTTCTGTGACAGAAACAAATTTCATAACTATTTGAAATTAAAGTACATTAAAAATGAAAACCAACAAATTAGTTTCACTCATTTTGGAGTTAAAATGATTTAGTTATGAATTTTTGAAGTTCTTTGAATTTACAGTACAAAAATAACTCACTTCGGAAATTATAACTGCATTTAATACTTTTCTCACCTGAGCTTACCTAGCGTCGGTCGTTGACATGCGGGGTCCACTGCATAGTGCCATTTTTCATTTAAACTCCGAATTAAAAGCTAACTGTCAGGTGGAGCCCTAATGTCAGTGACTCGGTCCATGCAATAGTGCATGGACCGAAGGTCAACACTCCCGGTCCATGGTCCGTGGTGGCTGTGCACTTAAGGTGCTAGGCCCAAATGTCATTGACTCATGGTTTAAACAGGTTTCTTTAACTCTCTCCATTCCTATTCATGGACCCAAATGTAATAGAGACATCAAACCACTAAGACAACCATTAATTAACCTAAGCAATCATTAGCCCTTAATTAACCGGGATTTACCCTAATCTAAATGCTACATGGATTGTCGGACGCCCCGACAACAGAGGAAAACGTGGCCGCACGATTGCCTGACTGCTCGCCGGCGCTGTGGTCCACGCCGACGTGAACCAAGGCCGGGAATAGGTTCCTAATAGCCATGCGCACCTTAGGGTACCAGCGGCGAAGGCTGGGATAGCCCATAGTGGCAGCGCGACGGTGAGGGGCAGTGCTAAGCAACGGTCAATGTTGCATGTCGCAACCCGACGTCGCATTGAGCCTAAAAATGCATGCATGCGTATCTAGGGGCTACTAGGGACCTTACCGGAGGATGGAGAGGTCTAAAGCGGCTCAATGCTAGCTTGTTGATGGGAATGGTGACGGCGGCGATGAGCTCTCCGCGGAGAAGACAACCTGAAGATGGAAAGAGGTAAATGGATGTTGGGACAGCTAAAGGGAGGTAAGGTGATGGTGCAAACGCAAGGGATTGGGTAATGCCTTACCGGGCCAGAGTCGGAGAAGAAGAATAGGGTTCTTCGGCTGAAAATGGGAAAGCTCAAAATCCACTGGCTTCTGCGCGAGATTGACAAAATTAACTGAGGGGAAAACATTCTTATACCTAATGGCACAAGTTGACGCTCATAGGGTATGTTAATACTCACCGGAGAGGAACAAGACACGGTGGCGGCTTCGGGTGCATGCTCTGGACGCGCTCCGGAGCCGATGAAAGACACACTTGCGTTCCGGGAGCTACAAGCCAAGACAAGAGCTCAAATCAGATGGAATGGAGATGGTGACAATCGGTGAAGACGAGGGGCAAGGAGGAAGGAAGCCTACCCGAGCTGGTTGCACAGGAGAGTGTCTTCTTCCTCAGCCACCGAGAGAAAGATTGAGGGAGAAAGGAGGGGTGCGAGAGGTGTTATGCTTGGGTGAGGGACGGAACGGAGGCGGCGTGAAGTGGAGAAGGCTCCGGAGTGGTGGATGGTTGCGGTGGATTAGCGCCGTTGCGAGGGCGTCTTGAGGCACGCGCGCGTGCGGCCGAACCTGGCTTCGTCAGTGAGAGGTGAGGAATGGATCCGACAGGTGGGGTTGGGGTGGCAGTGGCTCAGCGTGGGGTGCGAGCCAGAGTGTGGTGCGGTTGGTTCCGTTAGTTGGTTTGATCAAACCAAGTCAAAGCGAGTCCAACTGTTGACTGAGCTAAATTCAAACTTCTACACTTTGACCGGTTCGATTCCCACCGACCATAAGTTTAATTTGAGCCAACCGTAGGATAGCCTAACTAGTGGTGTGGCACCTTGTCTCTCTGACTGATGACTATAGTTCGATTCCCACCGACCATAAGTTGGGTGAGTTCTTTGTGTTGGATTTTTCAGTAGTATTTTCTGGGATTTGAACCCGTAACCAGCGGATTGTGAGCCTTAAGATGATTGTTCTAGCCCCCACAGTCTAAAAAAAATCGTTTAATTTGAACGTACTTTTTTTGTGTGTACATGTTCGTGCGTGTGAATGGAGCAGTTGGTTAGCACATATATCATAGAACTTATAAGTATGAATACTAGCTAGATGTTAAGATTTGAATCCTAATCCCTACCAGATCGAGTAACCATGCAAGCTTATTACAGAGTTGTTCTTCAATTGCTTGGCCTCTGACTCCAAGCTTAAACATGCCTAGGGTAACAAATCTGAAAATTATTGAAATGCTACGATTGGAATAAAATGAGCCAAATGAGCCTTTGAATCAGTCAAACAATAAAAGAACGATATTATCACTCAAATAGACATGATTACTCCAAATTCCAACTCATTCTTAATTGAAAATTCGCAAAAATAAAAACAGTTATTTTTGTTGGAGGCTAGGACTGTTGGGGATACATTGATCTGTTGTAGTGTGAATAAATTAGCCATATTTCACACAGCTTATGCTTTTAAATAAAGGGACAAATTGGTTTGGTGTATGAAACTCAATATTTTTTTGTTGCATAACCACCTATATATTCCTTTTTTTAGGGAAAGTCGAGAACTTTCATTACTCAAGAAGGCTGTCAACAAGAAAACTCGGGAACATACAGAGCCAAACACCAACACTCGGACGAGCACAACAATGAGCACTTTTATTACAGTTTCAATGAGCAAACTGAAACACAAAATTATTAAAACCTGAACTAAGCTCTCGGACTTCTTGAAGAACCGAAGCAATTGTCGATTAGGAAGGCGATCTCTGGTTCCATTGGGAGACAATCTCTTGACAATCAGTCTCCAAAATCATCGATGAATAGACGCTTCGTCTAGCAACTATCATACCATCCCGACAAGCTAGAGATTCAATCACAACGGTTCCGTGATGCCCTGATAGGATTTGCACCAGGCACCTACAAAAGCTCCGTTGCTATTGATCCGTCACAGTTTACCTTGACCCAATTATCTGGACGGAAATCCCATCGTTAGTTTCGAGGGCTTCTCCTGTACTGGAAGTTCCAGCGTTTGATCCTGTACTGAACCACCTATATATTCCGTAATCGGCTGATGTAACAATGGCTTAACTCGGGCCAAAATTAAATCCTTAGCGGGTCTCAGAAAAGAAAAACTGAATCCGGCCTTAGTGAGCTTAGCCCATGGAACCTCTTTGAAAAAAAAGCTTAGCCCATATTCAATCACAGTGGACACACTCTCTCAGGAGGAAGATGAACGCATGCGAAAGGTGGAAGAACTCATATGCGAACACACTTGGGGCAATTTTCAGTTTTACTACTGTTCACCGTAAGTAATAAAATGCTTACTAAACAGACTATGAAATACACACACTACTGAACTCCTTCAGAGAATTGATAACTGGTTTTCGCAGCTCACGCCACAACCGACGTGATCCACTAGACTCGGGCTCCACTAGCGAATGACTAGGACCAACTAACTAGAACGTGCTGAACTGCACGATTACATGGCAACCGAAACGCACACAAAGTAAAACTTCAGAGTTGGCCTGACAACTTCAGTGGCGACTGAAACTTCAGAAACTGTCTGAACGTTTTCCAGACCAAGTCTGGCTTATTCCGCCCACTACGTCATGACAACACGCAACTTGGACTCAGCTTACTCCTCCAACTCGGCAAGATTGCCCTGCAACACAATTAAACATGATGAACATACTTAGCATGACAAGATTAAATCCAACACTCTCCCCCTTAATCTTGTCATGTCGACTCACCGATGCGGATCGCCCGCAACCTCTTGTCACATGCAGCAGCTTTCTTCATCTTGTGGACGACATCTTCCCAACGCCGATATCTACCTTGTAGGTCTCACACCACTACTCATGGCCTCCAATGCGAGCGAGACAACGTTGTCTGTGGCCTCTCACCACCAATCGATGCGGAACCAGAATTCAGAAATAACTTGAAAATAATAGGGAAAAAACAAACTACTATTTCAAAGGTTGGAAATTAAGAGCACATCCAAACAAGTCAAACCAGAATTCAGAAATAACTTGAAAATAATTGATCAGTTAATCAGCGGCCGGGCAAGGTAATCATGCTCGATCGTCTAGTAGTAGCTTGGCTTGTTGGTGGTTCTACACTTGTTCCTGAGCTCGAAATGCTTGCCCTCGGCGGGCAACTTGCTGAGCTAGCTTGACCATGGCCTTGCCGAAGTCGGAGTTCCACTCCGCTGGCTTGTACTCTGCCAGCCTGCCGGCAGCGAATCGGTCCGTGCGCAGCACCCAGTCGGACTTCAAGAGCACCTTTGTTGACGAGGGTGTTGTGGTAGTAGGTATTGTTTAGGTAGTCCTGTTGGGATTATAATCTTGTACAAGATTAGGTAAGAGTTTGAGTTCAAGTCGTTTACAAAAACGAGTCCGAGTAGGACTCTCGTGTTGATTCCGTGTCTTAGTCGATACATGTAAGAGTATATAAGCAAGGAGAGATAGCAGTCTTGAAGACATCACAAGCGAGAAGTCAGAAGTCGAGAGAAGGCGTCAAGGAGTCGCGAGGAGTAGTCGTGAGTTGAGAAAAGCAATACAAAAGACAAAAAGAGGAGCAGTTGCTCTCGAAACCAATCGTGTGTTTTTTCATTTCGAGCACTGTTCATTACGAGCACTACTCACCGAGTACTGTGCATCACGGGTATTGTTCACCACGAGTATTGTGCATCATGGGTACTGTTCATCGATTGCTATTCACCGAGTACTTGTGGTCATGGGAGGCATCGAGTACCGTGTAGTCGTGGGAGGCTACAACTGTGTGGTCGTGGGAGGCTATGACTACTCATGGTCGTAGCGAGAGGAGGATCGACTACATCCTGGTCGAGAAGTTTGGATTGGTTAGAGAGTTCCGACCACATGTGGTATCAGAGCCATGACGAATGATGGCTGACCCTGGAGTAGCTTGGCGGGAGAGCGGCGTCGTTTCAGGAGCATCAAGTGCACGGAGAGGTGCGACAGCCCGGCATGATGGTTCGACAACGTGGCCAATGGAGCACGGCGAGAGCGGCGCAGCACAGCGGTGTAGTGGGCTCCCGTAGCACGCGGCCGGAGTGCGCAGACGGCGCGCAACAAGGCGAACAAGGCACAAGGGGGCAGCGAGTCCCATGCAGAAGGGTGCGGTGTGCATGAAGTTGGCATAGGAGGCACAGCAGGGTGCGGTGTGCACGAAGTTGGCACATGAGGTGTAGTAGGCGAAGCCTCGAGAGTTCCAGACGGGACGCAATTAGGAGCGCTGGACGTTGCAGGGAGCGGTGAGTCCCACACACATAAAGAGTGCGGCGTACATACAGGTGGCCCGAGCGGCGGGTCAGGAGGCACGTAAGGAAGCGGCTCGGGTGGTCAAACTGGTGGGATCCAGGGACATGTTGCGCTAGGCGCTACTGAGGGTGGTAGCACACACGCAGCAGCTGCTGGAGGCGTGCATGCAGTGCTCGCAGGGGCCAGAAGCTTGGAAGGTTCGAGCAGCAACTTGGAAGGCGCTGAGAGCAGCGGGTCGGGAGGACCAGATGACGCACGGATAAGTGGCGCAGGATGTGCAGCAAGTGCTGGCGCAGTCGTCATAGGGCATGACCTCGTTGCGGTAGAGGTGGTCGTGGGAGCAGGTGCTCCAGCTGAGGTGGTCGTGGAAGCAGGTGCTTCAGTCGAGGTGGTCGTGGGAGCAGGTGCTCCAGCCCAGGTGATCGTAGGAGCAGGTGCTCCAACCCTAGCGGTCGTACAAGGAAGGACGAGTTCAGTCCAGGTGCGAGGCGTGGCAAGTGTTGGTTTGTGCATGACTCAGGATGGAGCAAGTCTGGTGATAGGGCGATGTCGGTCCAAGAAGGAGCAGCGCCGCAAGTCACGAGTAAAAAGAGGAATACTTAAAAGTTCAAATGCGTGAGAAGATCGGGATGATCAAGATGGAGTGATTATTGTTTTTAATCTTGTTACAAGATTAGGAAGTGTTGGGATTGTAATCTTGTATAAGATTAGGTAAGAGTTTGAGTTCGAGTCGTTTACGAGAACAAGTCCAAGTAGGATACTCGCGTTGATTATGTGTCTTAGTCGATAAATGTAAGAGTATATAAGCAAGGGGAGATAGCAGTCTTGAAGACACCACAAGCGAGAATTCAGAAGTCGAGAGAAGGCGTCAAGGAGTCACGAGGAGTAGTCGTGAGTTGAGTTGTGGTCGTGAGTTGAGAAAAGCAATACAAAAGACAAAAAGAGGAGCAGTTGCTCTCGAAACCAATCTGAAGGACCGGAAAGGCGACTAGAGGGGGGGGGTGAATAGGAGCACCGAATCTTTTTCGCAAAGTATGGATTCAACTTATAAATCACTCCAATAGCTATGAGAGCTATGAAGATCAATGATTAAGCCGAGAGGAAGTCTTATGTTGAATCCACTCCTCACCCCAAGGCTCGACAAACAAAAAGCGAGGAAGATCCGAACAAAAGCAGGATAATCGGTACAACCACGGGCAAATGGCGGTTGTACGCTAGATCGACATAAACCCATGAACAAGCGGCGGTTGTACATGATCGGCTACAACCGCGAGCAAGCGGCGGTTGTACCGATCAGCTAAACCGCAGATGTTAAGCCGGTTCATCCGATTGTCTGGAGCAGCAAAATCCGCCGGGTTTCAAAACGAAAATCAACGTAACTTTTGATCTCTGGCGGCCAAACTTGACCAAAATTGAACCACACCTTCCTGAAGATATTAGGAACCTATTCCAAGCAACGATTTCAGAGATCCATGCCAAGGTTCCTATCCTTTTGTATTTGAGCGAAGGTGGGTTCAAAAGCCGCAAAAACAAAACTTGATCTAACGACTTGCTCGTGGGTGGATGATGATCTAGATGACCTTAGATAGGTTCTCACATGTCCCACAAGCAAGATCAAGAGGAAGAACCAAGCAAAACTCCCGAATTGACGAAAGCCCCAAAAAATCACAAAAGGAGAGCGAAGAACAGAGAGCACGAATAGAAGAAAACTTGATTTCCATTCATTGAATCAAGAGCGAAATACAAAGAGATACATCCCCATACGCATGGACATTAAAACAAGAGGAATGATTACAAGTTCATCAATCCATCCTCTCCCTCTCCTAAGCCAAGAACTCACATGGGAGAGCTACAAAGGGAACAAGCAGGGAGCACCCACTGCCTCCACCAACACTCTCAACCACTAAAGCCTAAAGCAAAAACAGCCACTAAAGACTCTTTTGACTCTAGCAAAACCCTAATTCCTTTTCAAGTGCTCAAGAGGGCATGCAGCCCTCCAATCCTTTATATAGCCTTGGCTAACGGGTCTCCTCCCCGTTACGCCCGCTAAGTCCAACGGAGCCCGCCCCCGCTTGTGCAGCCTTGCGAATTTCCCGATTCGCCCCTTCTGCACCTTCCGGGAAGCTTCAGCGCTCCTTGTCTCAAGCCTCCGCAACCACCTCGAGTCCACGTCGTCTTGACACATCGACCGTTCGACCTCGGCGCCACTGCGCCTAGTCCGATCCACCGTGTCTCGCCACGACTCCGCTCGGCGTCCTGCGACCACACGAGACAAGAACACGAAACCGGAACAAGTTCTTCACAACTTGACCTAACGTTAGCTCAAACATGCAATATGCAACACATATGCATGAACACACTGGATATGACCTATCCAAAACTCAAAACACCAAAATGGCGAACCTCACAATACAATCGGTACAACCGCCATGTTACCAGCGGATCAACCGCACTCGGTCGTCTGCTCAATACTGCGGTCGTTCGATTTCCAATGAAGACCAGAACACGAGAAACAGCTTCTCTGGAATTCTTCAACCGCCATTTACCAATCGGTACAACCGCCCTGCGGTCGTACCGCCCATAACACGCCGGTCGTTCGATTATCTGACGATACGATTGACTTCACGCAGCGCGTGAACCGGCGAAGCGACAAAGTCCGACCACACAAACCAAACTCGTGACCTAAAACCTTTGTCAATTACTCATCACTCACACGGGCGACCTCCACATGGTCTCTCAATCTCCCCTTGATGAGTATATTGACAAACTCAAAAAAGACAAAGTTGAGTTTGAGTTTGAAAAACCAACATGGTCCAAAGAAGAAGAGTGAAACAATTGACCATGTCGACAGAAGGAACACTAGAGCAACAACTAAAAGAGCAAATTGTTCTCCAAAGCTCTAAAATGATCCCAACTTGCTTTTTCTTCTCTATTCTCCCCCTTTTGGCAATAAACACATCAAGAATGCTCAAGAGAGAATATGACATGTTAAAGGATGAAAATGGCTGAAGTTTGTTTATTTAAGCATTTTGAGCCATGAGAATTATCCATAATGACCAACATGTAATACACCAAGCCATAACTTAATAAAAGGCTATCTAGATCATGACAAGATATGTATAAGCTAGCTAGAACACATAGATGACAATCTGAAAATGAGGTACATTATGTGAGCAAGTCAAGTCATCAATGAGCAAAGTCTCGCTAGAGATATCCAAGGATGATCTGAGCCATGTCAATAAGCTAAGCGGAACTAAGAAGCTTAAATTGAGACCAAAAAGAGTGCTATAAGCTCAAGATTGAAACATTGGTTAAGTACTTGATTCTTTTGATAGCTTTAAGCAAATTTGAGCACAAATGATATATGATCTTTGAAATTCAAGGTTGTTGACAACCAGATTTTTGTTTTATCATGTGCTAGACCTCAAGCCTTATCGACTACTTCAAGCGAGAAGCTTAAGAAGGTAGTCTAGGTCATCAAAACTCCCCTAAGTTCATGTCAAGTGCAATGACAAGCCGTCTCATAGGGAAGAATTGGTGAAGTCGGTTTTTTACGCACAAAAGAGATCTTTTGCCTTTTAACAAGTTGTACTAACTCATGTATCATCAAGAGACTAAAACAAATCAATCTAAGGCTCAATATAGATTCATCACTCTACCCGACCTATTTGACATGGCATGAATCATAAAAGGATAGCTCAAGAAAGACTAATCTCGAGTGCTAACATGACAAGTTTTAGTTTAAGTTGAGCAATTTTAATTATCTTATCATGGCAAAAGCTAGGCTACACATATGAAGTCATGATAAATCTAGCAAATAAGCACAAGTCATGGCAAGGTGTAAAGCATTGTAAACATGTCATAGCGGGATAATAATCAAGGCTCAATGTAGTTATATTACAATGCGAGAATGCTAGAAATCACGAAAGATCCAGCTCCCCTCAACAATAGATGCAACTTTTAGTTCAAGTTGAGTTAAGTCAAAATTAAGCTCGAAGCTCCCAAAGAACTCCTTGAACCAAAACAATAAATCGAGAAGTCGGCAAAGAAAACATAAAAGCAGACAGTCCTTAAAGCATAGATAAGATATAGAGAATACTATGGCTCGGATGACTCTCATCTACCCCATATGACTCTAGGACTATCAAGCGCCTTGGCTAACACACTAAGGAGCAAACACGTTCCTGTCTGCCCAAGGGTGGCCCAACCCTTGCTAGAACCTATAAGAAGTGAGTAAGCTCAACCTAGTGAGAAGAGACAGCTAATAAGCGACATCCTAGAATCACAAGATAAGAGCGTAAATCTAAACAACTAGACAAAAGAAGCACTCTAATCTATGCTAGGAGGACTAATCCCAAATGCACCCAAAATGCAATGCAACGATGAGGAGCAAGAGCATAAATAATATAGTAAAGCAATAAAACCCAAAGCTCCCCTCACTCAGGTCCATAAGGACAAACCACCCCAAGCTCTCCCAGCAGAGTGAAAACCTCGAACTATCCAATGGCTTGGTGAAAATGTCGATAGCTGGTGGTCACTCTCCTGGCTGGAGCACTATATCGCCCTTCTCTACATGGTCTCTAAGGAAGTGGAAGCGAATATCGATGTGCTTGGTCCGAATCTTTGCTTTGGGTTCTTGGCAATGTTAATCGCAAGTGTTATCACAAAAAGTGGAACAACATCGATAACTAACCCAAAGTCCTCGAGGTCGAAGCCATCGAGCACTTGACTACAAACAATCGGCTGCAACAACATACTCGGCCTCTGCGGTGGGTATGCAACACTGGTCGCTTCCTTGAAGACCGAGAAACAAGAGAAGTGCCAAGAAATTGGCGGTGCGAAGTGCTCTTCCTATCTATCCTCTGACCCGGAAGTCTGCATCAGAAAAGGCTCTCAAGGAAAGACAGGATGAGGAAGAGTACCAGATACCATAGTCAATGGTAGCTCGCAGTATCGAAGATCGCTTCACCGCTTTGGCGGTGAAAGCGAGGAGAAGCTCAAACGAGCGCACAAACACACGAAAAAATGTATGTCCGGTCTCGAGGCGTTGAGGTACAAGAGGAACCAATCATCTTTGCGAAACTCCTTTTGATCAAGCGGCTCGCCATCCTCATCTGGTCAAGATAAATTTGTAGAAGCCATGGGAGTCGACACAGCTTCCCATCACTCATGTCGAAGCGCTTGAGGAGGTCACGAGTGTACTTTCCTTGATGAAGAAATGTACCCTCCAGTGCGCTTGATTTGGAAACCAAGGAAGAAGGTCAACTCACCCATCATACTCATCTCAAACTCGGTGCTCATGACATCAAGGCTGAACCGGAAACAGTATGGGAAGAGCCGCCAAAGATAATGTCATCGACATAGATCTGGACGAGCGAAGGTCGATGCCATGCTTGGCGGATGAACAAGGTCTTGTCAACTTTACCCATCTCAAAACCATGACTTATCAAGTAGGACTTAAGCCTCTCATACCAAGCTCTGGGAGCACGCTTAGAATCCATCTGTGCTTTGAAAGCTTGAAGACATGGTTAGGGTATTTGGGGTTCTCGAAACCTGGAGGCTGTCGGACGTAGACTTCCTCCTCAATAAGGCCATTGAGGAAGGCACTCTTCACGTCCATCTGGTAAAGCTTGAAACCCTTAGAAGCTGCAAAGGCAAGCAGGATTCTAATGGCTTCAAGTCGAGCTCTGAGGGCAAGGTCTCCTCAAAGTCTAGACCCTCAACCTGGGAAAACCCCTGAGCTACCAATCTCGCCTTGTTTCGGATGATTACCCCATCCTCACTCTGCTTGTTCTTGAACACCCACTTGGTTCCAATGATATTGTAGCCTCGTGGGGGCTCAACAAGCGACCAAACCTTGTTCCTCTCGAAATTTTCTAACTCCTCATGCATGGCATTGACCCAAGACTCATCAGATAAAGCATGAGAAACATCTTTGGGCTCAAAAAAGGCAATGAAGGCAGAATGGAGACAGAATTGAGATAAGCCAGATTTTGAGCGGGTAACACGCTCGAAAAGATCTCCAATGATCTGCTCTGAAGGATGAACTCTCTGGATGTGTCTAGGAGGTCCTGGGAGAGATGAAGAAGTGGCCTCTACCTCATGAGCTGACGAGGTAGGAACAGAGCCACTAGCTCCAGAGGAAGCAGAAGGCAAGGGCTGATCACCTCGAGGTGCGGTGGAAGACGGCACCTCAAGGAGTGGATGAGGGACAGGATCAGGTAGACAACCGTCATCTCCATCGTCCTCATCATCCACAAAGATGGTCTCGGACTGCTCTAAAGAACCTGAGATATCTGGCCTAGTCCCCGGACTGGCCTCGTCAAAAGTCACCTCGCAGGTCTCTAACATTTTGCTAGCCTCGCAGTTCCAGACCCTGTAAGCCCGCGAAGAAGTCGAGTAGCCTAGAAAGATACCGTCACAGGAACGTGACTCGAACTTATCTAGGTTCCCAGACTTCAAAATAAAGCACTTGCAACCAAACACACGAAAATGAGAGACGCTGGGCTTTCGCCCGTATCTCAGCTCATAAGAAGTGCGTGTAGGAGTGCAGAAGAAAAACTCGATTGAAACATGGCACGCGGTGCAATGGCTTCACCCAAAACTTCCTCGGTGTAGAGTACTCATCAAGCATCGTCACGCCATCTCGACCAAGGTGCGGTTCTTCCTCTCCTAGCGCCATTTCTTTGAGGGCGTATGGAGAAGAGAACGGTGCTCTACACTGTCTCACCGAGAAACTCTCAAAGTAGGAATTCTTGAACTCCGTGCCATTGTCATCATGGATCGCTCGTAAGGCACCCGGGAGCTCAGCAGACGACCTACTAAAAGACCTCGGAAATGTGTAAAAGTCTCATCCTTGAGGCTAAGAAAAACACCAAGAGTACCTCGAGAAGTCATCGACCACAACAAGAACATACCACTTCCCTCCTGCCGATCAAGACTCAGGTCCAAGCTGTGTCCATGTGGAGCATCTGTCGGTGCATCGGTCATAATAATCGTGACCGAGGATGAGAAGCGGCAACCATCTTCCGTGTCTTGGCATGGAGTGCAAACAAGATCTTTGACCATCTTGAGTTTAGGCGGACCACGAATGAGATCATGGTACGCTAACTTTCGGGTCAAATGGTCAAATCAATATGACCAAGTCTCCTATGCGAGAAGAGAGATCGCGGGACTCGAAGCAACTAAACACCGAGAGGATCGCGGAAGACTCGGAAAAATCAGCACGAAAGATCCTCCCATAACGAGAAATCCATAAACCGGACTACCCAAGAGTCAAGAATTTTGCAATTGTTTTTCTTAAAGCTCACCTCGAAACCGTCATCGGTGGTGAGAAACGAAAGCAAATTGTCTTTGCAGCTTACTAACCAAGGCAACATCCTTAAGAATAAAAGAAGCATTAATCGCACAGTACCTTTGGCGATGACGCGTCGAACGAAGCGTCTCGAAGGTGATCGTCTCATCACCGGAGCGCGGGCTAGGAGGAGAACCAACGGAGTCTCCGGTCATATAGCGAGAACAACCGAGTCTACAAGCCAAACCTTCTCCTTCCCTACCGGCGAACTGAGTCAAGCAGAGTAAAGTCTCGATCTTGGGATAAATCAACAATGATTTGGCACCCAATCTTGAATAACACGTCGGCGGATGAAGTAGTCAAGCACGATGACCTCTATCTACCCTCGCTCTCTGTAACTCAAAGCGAAGGTCTAAGAGTAGACCGAAGGCATTCTTTGGGTCCGGCCGCTGAAGGAGTGAGTCGGGCGCCGCAACATCTTGAACACGCCATGGTAGCTATCTCGATGGGGAAAACGAGATCTACCCTCGGGGCGGCGGAAGTCACGATCGAAAGCAACATGAGGACGAAAACCGAAAACTTCGGAAAAACCAAGTCCTCGATCTTTGCACAAACCCATCGGAAGAACCAAGCCTAGACCTCGTGTTGGTCTTAGGTGCACTCAAGGTCCAGGGCCGACCACAATGCGCCTAAGAGACTCAACATGGTCTCTACGCTAGCGATCTTGGCGCTGAAGCATCGATCGATGTGTGTCCATCCTTCGGCGAAGGTGCGGTGATACTTCACCTTCGAGAGGTAGAAGCGACATGTGAAATCACCTTCTTGTCGAAATCCCGGACATAGCCCGCTGACTTGAAATGGACTTTCTCGGTCCTGGGCTCGATCTCGATCACACACAGTGCTATGGAGTGCGAGCACGGCGGTGGATGCTTCCTCATGTCCTCAAAGAAGTCATATCCTAGACCACGATTAAATCTGCAGATCTTAGATTGGTCTAGAATAAGATTGAGCTTCTTCTTGCCTCCTACAAATCTCTCGAGAGTGTTCATAAGGTCTTGACACTCCCGAAAGAGAGAGGTGCAAGAAGAGCGGGGGAAGAAGAGAGAAAAAGGTAAGGGAGCAAAAGAAGAACCAAAGAGAGAGGGAAGAATGGCTTGTGCAAGCACACCGACTCTGAAGGGACGATCCTCTCGCTAGCCAGTTGGTTCACGTTGCTAAGCGTCTCATCCTTACCCTGGGGCTTCTCCCCCTTCTCCACAATCATATTGCAAGCACAATGTGACTTCTCTAGAAGGTCCTTAGTTAGCTTCACACATTTCTCATCCAAAGCAATCAAGTCGATTTTAGTTTGTTACACTTAATGCATGGTGAGCTAACAGGGTCCTTAGAAGCAAACTGAGCCAACTTCCTTTCATGATCAATCATATCTTGAAACTGTTTGGAGACAGCCTCAAGTTCAGCAGTTAACTTAGGACAGTTCAAGCATGAAACAATCGGCTCAAGTAAAGAAGCTTGTAGTTCAGCAATTTTATGATCTGCCCGTTTTAAGTTCATCTTCAAGTTATTGCAATTTTCACAAGACTCGGGCAGATCAAGAAGCATGGCATAAGATCCTCTAGCAGCAATGTCCTTACCCTCACATGAGGTGGGAGAAGTAGTCTCATCAGTAATAAGTAGGGTAACAGCCATCCTACTCAACTCTAACTCAGCAAGTAGACTAACATTCTCCACCTTAACACTATCAAGTTTGGAGGACACACTATCATGTGAGGTCCTTAACTTCTCCATATCAACCAGCAAAGCAGAGCATGTATCACAATCATCACTAGAAGGAGCAGATGTAAGAGCAATAATCTCTAGTGACAGTCTATCTATTTCCTTCTCTAACTCAAAGACACCTAGCCTTAGCTTTAGCATGAAAACCTCCTAGCTTAAGAAAAGCATGATTGAGCTGTTCGTAGAGGTGGGATCTACCTCGTCCGAAGTCGGATACTGTTCATTGTCACGAGTTCGCCCTCGAGGCCATGAAGCACATCTTGGGAGAAGTCGTCGCCGCCATCCTTGGGCTCTTGATCACCCGTCCGTCATCGTCGCTCCATCCCTCCACCTCGCCGAGGTCGAGGTCGTCGAAGGCGGTGAGGACGCGTGGAAGAGCTTCTTAGCTTTGCCGAAGTTGCGGAACTTCTTCTTCTTTGGGCGTCTGGTGGAGGCTTCTTGTTGCGGTTCTTGTCGGTGTAGTCGTTCTTGCACGAACCGCCGTAGTCGTTCTTGCCCTTCTCGGCTTGGGGCGGTTGCCAATGTGGTTGGGGCCACCACACTCGAAGCAAATCACGGGTCCTCCTCTCTTCTGTCCCTCCTCCTTTGTAGCGTGGGAGAATCTACGAGCAAGGAGGGCAAGTGCTCATCCGCGAAGTTGCTCTAGCGATCATCGCTTATGTCACGAGAGCGACAAGGAGAAATTGCAAGAGGACTCGAAGTTGAATCGGATCGGTGACCAAGGCCATCGATTGTGACTTCGACCTCGAGACAACGTCAATCTCGTGAGTCTTGAGGCGTGAGTACTGGCGCATCAAGAGTCAAGGTCGAGAGGTCTGTCGTGTCTTTGATGGTGGTCACTTTCATCTCCCAAACACGCAGACGAGTCTTGTGAGCATCGGCGAGCATTGTCCGAGTCGGGTATGTGAGACCGACCGCTCGGAGGTTGCTCAAGATCTTGTGAAAACGTCTGAAGCACTCATCTAGGGACTCACCGAAGAAGCATCTCAAATTTGTTGTATTCTCGTTTGAGGCTGGTCTGTCGAACCGTCTTGATCCGGGTGGTGCCCTCATGGTATCGTCGAGGTCACCCGAGATATCGTAAGCGGACGGCAGGTGAGATATCTTGGTCAAACTCACTCGACTCAAACCACGGATGATGATGTTCCTTGCCTTTGCATTCGCCTCAACATCAACCATGTTCCGGCATTGATGTTCTCATCGGCGAGAACAATGAATCGAACCTTGACCTTTCGCGGATGGCATACCCCGGGCTGGATGTATGTCTCCATTCGGCTCTTCGGAAGGGTGTCGATGCCATCAAAAACAGCGGCTTGGTCGAGTACTTGTCCATCGCCACGGCTCTTGAGACCGGTTAAGATCTATTGAAAAGAGCTAACCGCTCGATACCAATTGAAGGACCTGGAAGGCGACTAGAGGGGGTGAATAGGAGCACCTAATCTTTTTCGCAAAGAATGGATTCAACTTATAAATCACTCCAATAGCTATGAGAGCTATGAAGATCAATGATTAAGCACGAGAGGAAGTCTTATGTTGAATCCACTCCTCACCCCCAAGGCTCGACAAACAAAAAGCGAGGAAGATCCGAACAAAACAGATAATCGGTACAACCACGGGCAAATGGCGGTTGTCTGCGAGATCGGCTAACCGCGAACAAGCGGCGGTTGTACCGCATCGGCTAACCGCGAGTAAGCGGCGGTTGTACCGATCAGCACAACCGCGATGTTAAGCCGGTTCATCCGATTGTCTGGAACAGCAAAATCCGCTCGGGTTTCAAAACGAAAATCAACGTAACTTTTGATCTCTGCGGCCAAACTTGACCAAAATTGAACCACACCTTCACGAAGATATTAGGAACCTATTCCAAGCAACGATTTCAGAGATCCATGCCAAGGTTCCTATCCTTTTGTATTTGAGCGAAGGTGGGTTCAAAAGCCGCAAAAACAAAACTTGATCTAACGACTTGCTCGTGGGTGGATGATGATCTAGATGACCTTAGATAGGTTCTCACATGTCCCAGCAAGCAAGATCAAGAGGAAGAACCAAGCAAAAACTCCCGAATTGACGAAAGCCCCAAAAAATCACAAAAGGGAGAGCGAAGAGCGAGAGAGCACGAATAGAAGAAAACTTGATTTCCATTCATTGAATCAAGAGCGAAATACAAAGAGATACATCCCCATACGCATGGACATTAAAACAAGAGGAATGATTACAAGTTCATCAATCCATCCTCTCCTCTCCCTAAGCCAAGAACTCACATGGGAGAGCTACAAAGGAACAAGCGAGGAGCACCCACCGCCTCCACCAACACTCTCAACCACTAAAGCCTAAAGCAAAAACAGCCACTAAAGACTCTTTTGACTCTAGCAAAACCCTAATTCCTTTTCAAGTGCTCAAGAGGGCATGCAGCCCTCCAATCCTTTATATAGCCTTGGCTAACGGGTCTCCTCCCGTTCGCCCGCTAAGTCCAACGGAGCCCGCCCGCTTGTGCGGCCTTGCGAATTTCGATTCGCCTTCGCACCTTCCGGAAGCTTCGCGCTCCTTGTCTCGCCGCCTCGCAACCACCTCGAGTCCACGCTCGTCTTGACACATCGACCGTTCGACCTCGGCGCCCTGCGCCTTAGTCCAGTCCACCGTGTCTCGCCACGACTCCGCTCGGCGTCCTGCGGCCACACGCACAAGAAACACGAAACCGGAACAAGTTCTTCACAACTTGACCTAACGTTAGCTCAAACATGCAATATGCAACACATATGCATGAACACACTGGATATGACCTATCCAAAACTCAAAACACCAAAATGGCGAACCTCACAATACAATCGGACAACCGCCATGTTACCGGCGGATCAACCGCTCCGGTCGTATCGCTCAATACTGCGGTCGTCCGATTTCCAATGAAGACCGAACACGAAAACAACTTCTCTGGAATTCTTCAACCGCCATTTACCAATCGGTACAACCGCCTGCGGTCGTCACCATAACATAACACGGCCGTTCGATTATCCCGACGACCGATTGACTTCACGAAAACGCGCGTGAACCGCAAGCGACAAAGTCCGACCACACAAACCAAACTCGATGACCTAAAACCTTTGTCAATTACTCATCACTCACACGGGACGACCTCCACATGGTCTCTCACAATCGTGTGATTTCCCCGTCTCAAGCACTGTTCACCGAGCACTGTGCATCGAGTACTGTTCATCACGGGGGTACTGTTCACCATAAGTACTGTTCATTACGAGTATTGTTCATCGATTGCTGTTCACAGAGTACTTGTGGTCATGGGAGGCATCGCGTACTGCGTAGTCACGGGAGGCTACGACTGTGTGTTCATGGGAGGCTACGACTACTCATGGTCGTAGCGAGGGGAGGATCAACTACATCCTGGTCGAGAAGTTCGGACTGGTCGAAGAGTTTCGACCACCTGGTCGTAGGTGGTACGACCACAAGTCCTTCCCGCCGCTCGCCTTCGTGAGGTCGTAGCCAACGATGAGCTTGAAGAGGGAGTCCTCATCGCGGACGTCGTTCTCCACCACCGACCTACCCAGGACCTTGGTCGCGACGCAGAGTGCCTTCTGGTACCTGAAGTCGATCTCATCGCTGAGCGTGCTATGGCAGTCCTTGAAGGACGGGTAGTGCGCGACGCCGATGGAGTGCGCGCCGAAGAGGACGACGAGCTCCTCCACGTTGAAATTCTTGGTGCCAAAGTTCCTCATGAGCTTGTCGAAGGAGAAGGTGGAGCCCAGGAGGGTGCCATACGCGTCCATGGCGAGCGAGACGACGCCGTCCTTCCGGCCAGAGGGGACAAGGTAGTCGATATGCTGTCGGCCGAGGTGCCTCACGCGTCCACGGCCAATGCGATGATGTCGATGTCTGCGAGGAAACCTGTTGGGGTAAACGACCTCGAGCCTACTCTTGATCGCCTCGATCACGTCGAAGGCGCGGAGGCCGATGTTGGCGGCGGCGGTCTTCTCTAGAAGGGATTCTTTGTTGGAAATTAATATAGACTTGTCAAGTAATAGGGGCGTTAGGATCCTGATGCAATCAGTATTGAATCAAATTAGTTTGTTTTCTTTGTTAGGTTTTCTATGTTTAGGTTTTCTATGTTTAGATTTTTGGCTTGGATAGCAAGTTGATTAGGTAGTCTATAAAAGGATGTGTAATCATATATGTTTTAATTGAAGCAATAGAAAAAAAGAAAACGTTGTGCGGTAGCGCAGCACCAAAATCCCTCTGAGCTTCGTGTGTGTTCGTGAGTTCTAAGTGTGAGTTGTTGCTTCTAGGGTGTTCGTGTACGTGCATTGCTTCCAAGCAGTATGTGTGCATATTCTAGTCTTACCTGTAGCACAAGTGCATGCATGAGTTCTTTCCAAAGCATTAATTCTTGTCGATTGTACTATAGCGTGTGCTTCATCCAAAGCCACAATGTGTACATGTGCAAGGATCTAGAGCCATAGTGTGCGTGTGTCGAGTATTCTCATATGTCGAGTATTCTCGTGTGTTGAGTATTCGTCGACTCGTGTGTTGAGTATTCTCATGTGTCGAGTTTTCTCGTGTGTTGAGTATTCATCGACTCGGTGCTAACAGTTGGTATCAGAGCCTCAAGATCCATGAGCGTTGAGTGAGGATAGTGTGGTGTGGCGACGACGGCGCACCAATGGTAGACTCTATGAGTGGAGGCCAGAGGTGGCACAGTGGCAGACTCCATGTGAGGTGGAGGTCGCGGGTGGCAGCAGACTCCCAGCGAGATAGAGGCTGGTGGCGGTGGCCGAGGCCATCGTTGAGAAAGTCTCGGTGTGATGCCGATGGTGATGGCGACATGCGTTCGGATCGACGTGATGGCGTGCGCAGCGGCGCGCGTCGGGCGGAGCTGCACAGGGCATCGGCGATGAGCCGACTGCAGCAGCATGGCCTAAGAACATGACGACAGAGGTCTACATGGCCATGGCGAGGCCGGCTATGTGCCGGCATTTACACGTGACGTGTGCAGCGTCAGTGTAATGGCTGTGGCTAAGACCGACGAATGGCGGTGTGGAGCTATCACAAGGAGAGTCGGCATGCGTCGTCGACAACTGGCAAGGTGATGCCAATGCCAAGTGAGTCAGTGTGAGATTGACAATGGCGCGTGTGTCGTGCAAGATGCCACTGTGTGGCAAAAGGAGGCTGCTGCGTGTGGCAAGATGGTGCGGTTGAACGCATCGAAGTATCAACGAGTCTAGATTAGGAGGAAATTGTTGGAAATTAATCTAGACTTGCCAAGTAATCGAGTGTTAGGATCCTGATGCAATCAGCATCAGATCAAATTAGTTTGTTTCCTTTGTTAGGATTTCCATGTTTAGATTTTTGGCTTGGATAGCACGTTGATTAGGTAGTCTATAAAAGGATGCGTAATCATATATGTTTTGATTGAAGTAATAGAAAAAAAAAGAAAATGTTGTGTGGCAGCGCAGCGCCAAAATCCCTTTGAGCTTCGTGTGTGTCTGTGAGTTCCGAGCATGAGCTGTTGCTTCCAAGGTGTTCGTGTACGTGCATTGCTTCCAAGCAGTACATGTGCATGTTCTAGTCTTACCTCCAGCACAAGTGCATGCGTGAGTTCTTTCCAAAGCATTAATTCTTGCCGATTGTACTGTAGCGTGTGCTCCATCCAAAGCCACAATGTGTACGTGTGCAAGGATCTAGAGCCATAGTGTGCGTGTGTAGAGTATTCTCATGTGTCGAGTATTCTCGTGTTTTGAGTATTCGTCGACTCGTGTGTTGAGTATTCTCGTGTGTCGAGTATTCGTCGACTCGGTGCTAACATTCTTGGGCGTTGGGTCCAGGAGCACGGATCCATCACAACCCTAATTATACACGACGGACCATGCACTAACATTAGAACATTTCAATCACTTATGATTAGGACAAAAAAATTTCGGCCGATAACTGGAAATCTTGGTGACCCTCGCTTAGCGGTAGATCTGTCCGATTTAGGGATGGGACCAACAATAATTGAAGTTTCAAATTTGAAAATACGCGAAATTATATATATATATATATATATACCCACTTTTGTCATTTTTTTCAAAGGCGTTTTTTCCCTCCTTATGATCGAGTTGTGCATGCATGTGATGGGTTAGTTTGATTACATATATATGTGCTAATCATATGCATGGCTTACATGGACCCAACAGTCATGGAAGAACAAGCGGACGAGGGCGGCGCCGTTGGTGCGGTCGGCGGCGAGGGTCTTCTCCACTGTTAGTAATCTTTGTGTATATGGTATATCTAGTTTTTAGGGAGTGTTTGTTTTTTTCGTATTTAGGCAGTATTCAAAATGGATCCTAGAGTTTGTGTGGTATCCCTTCAGGATACATAGAATCTGTTCTGGATATGAATAGTCGTTTGCTCTCAATAAAAGGGCACCCCTGTAATCAGTTTTAAAAAAAAGCAATAGAAGTAAGAAAACGGAAAAATGATGCAGCAGTCGTGTGGCACAAAATTCTTTCTGTCTTTCTTGCATCTGTGTGTTCCAGCTTCCAGCGTGTGCGTGTGTTTAATCTACAGATCGGCTGACAATTGGTATCAGAGCCTTGCACTCGATCCGGCGATGTCTCGATCATCTTCCCACTCACCTTCCCCGCCAAGGATGCCCAGCGGCATCGGCACACGTCTGGAAGCGGGATCCAGCAACCGCGGTGGTGGAGAAGTAGTGATTCATCGCGTGGTGAAGGAGACAGGTGGATCATACGTCTACCCAATGCTGATGCGAACCAACTATGGAGTTTGGGCTCTTGTGATGAGGGTGAACCTACAAGCACAAGGCCTATGGGAGATGATCGACCCCAGCAATGCTGACTACTGCGGCGATAGGATGGCGTTGTCTGCCATACTCTGTGCTGTCCCGCCGGAGATGTTGTGAACGCTCGCCATCAAGAACACCGCTAAGGATGCATGGGACACCATTAAGACACTACGCATGGGAGTCTAGCGCTTGTGCGAGGTGAAGGCACAAATGCTGCGCAAAGAATTTGAGGCGATCAAATTCAAGAACGGCGATTCGATGGATGACTTCGCGATGCAGCTCACCAGCCTAGTCAACAACTTGGAGATACTCAGGGACAAGTTGGAGGAAGACCGTGTTGTTAAAAAATTCTTCCGCGTCATCCCGACGAGGTATACTCAGGTAGCGATCTCAATTAAGACGCTCGTTGACTTGCAGATGCTCTCGTTGGAGGAGCTCACCAGATGACTGAAGGTCGCAGAAGAGTGCTATGACCAAGACATCACCGACGGCGCCTGCTCCTCATAGAGGAGGAGTGGCTTGTGCGCATGAAGTAGCGCGAGCATGGCCAGGTCTTGTTTGGCGGACAAAAGCCCGGTGGTGGCTATGGCGGCAATCAGCGCTGAGGCAAGCCGAAGAGCTGCGGCAGTGGCTATGCCGTCGACGGTGGCGGCACTACATCTAATGGTGACTGCGATGTGTCGAAGGACAAGTGTCGTAACTGCAGCAAACTTGGGCACTGGGCCAGAGACTGCCGCAAGACACAGTGCAACGAGTACGCCAACCTGACACAGGTTGAGTACGATGAGCCCATGTTGCTCATGGTGTAGGTGTGTGTACCATCTGAGGCCACTGAGAGCATGACCAAGGACGTCGTGCTCAATGAGGTGCACGCTGATGTGCACCTAGGATGTGAAAAGGACCGCCATGTTGATGCGTGGTACCTTGACACCGGGGCCAGCAACCACAAGACGGACTGCAAAAGCATTTTCGCCGAGCTAGACACCGGTGTCACTAGCTCTGTCAAGTTCGGCGATGGCTCGACCATTGACATCCACAGACATGGCACTGTTTTGTTCAAGTGTCAGAATGGAGAGCACCACGCACTGACGGGAGTGTACTACGTACATCTCTCGACTACGGAGCAACATCGTCAGCCTTGGGCAGCTCGTCAAGAACGACTACCAAGTGCTGATTGAGGGAGGCGTTCTGTGAATCCACGATCACCAGCGATAGTTTCTCGCCAAGGTAAACCATGTGTGCAACCGGTTATATGTTTTATCCCTGGACATAGCACAGCCGATGTGCCTGGCGGCACGACTTGATGACGACGCATGGCGTTGGCATGCCTGCTACGGTCACCTCAATTTTGAGAAACTTTGGAAACTAGCATAGTGCGAAATGGTGCGCGGACTGCCGAAAATCGACCACGTCAACCAAATTTGCGACAACTTCCTGGTGGGGAAGCAACGACGCACTCCATTCCCACAAGAGGCCAAGTACTGCGTGGAGAAACTTCTTGAGCTGGTTCATGGTGACCTGTGCGGACCGATCATGCCAGCGATACTGGGTGGGAAGTGCTACTTCCTGCTCCTGGTCGACAACCTCAGCCTCTATATGTGGTTTGACGCTGCTGGCGACGAAGGACGAGGCAGCAGCAGTGATCAAGCACTTCTAGGGCGACGTCGAGGTGGAAGTTGGGTGAAAGCTGCAAGTGCTCTGCACTAACTACAGCAGCGAGTTCACATCTACGGAGTTTGGCGAGCACTACACGAATCACTGTGTCAAGTGACACCTCAAGACGCCGTACTCACCGCAACAGAATGGCATTGTCGAGTGTCAGAATCAAACGGTCGTTGCAATGGCACGCAGCCTGTTGAAGGCAAAGGACATGCGAGGGGCGTTCTGGGGCGAGGCGGTAACCACGACTGTCTACATCCTTAATCGCAAGTCGACACGGGACGTCGATGGCAAGACGCCCTATGAGGTGTGGTATGGGACACGGCCAAGCGTGCATTACTTCCGCACTTTTGGCTGCATCGCGCACGTCAAGGTGACACGGCCAAACCTCAAGAAACTCAACAATCGGAGCAAACATATGGTCTTCATTGGCTACAAACCTGAATCCATGGCATACCGGGTGTACAACCCCGTTGACAAGCGCGTGTATGTGACACGCGCCATCATCTTCAACTAGGCAGCGAAGTGGGACTAGGAAGCCGGAGATCACGCACTGACGACTCATGGTGAGATGTTCACCGTGGACTACGTGTCTTACCCAGTCGTAGATGGTGAACACATCGACACGCCAGGACAGGCCATGCTAGGTCACGCACGAAGCATAGGGCCGTAGACGCCGGTGTCAACCCTGCACTCGGCAACACCAATGTTATCCACTCCGTGCCTGACAACAACAACAACTCCGTCAAGCTCATCAACACCGGTCATAGCAGCACCTGTCGGGGTGGAGTTCATGTCACCTCCTCCTAACGCCACACCCTTGTTCGATGGCGTACCATGGTGGAATCACACGCTGCAGAATCTATATGATACCACATCAGTGGTTGAGCTCAACGTTGACGAGATGCACCTCACGGTAGCAGAAGAGCCCGCTGGCTTCGCCGACGCTGAACAACATCAATGTTGGTGCTGGGCAATGCTTGAGGAGATGAGTTCCATCGAGGAGAATGGTACGTGGCAGCTCATTGATCCTCCTACTAGTCACCGCCCAATTGGCCTGAAGTGGGTGTACATGGTCAAGAAGGACTCACACAGTGCCATCGTTAAGCACAAAGCATGGCTCGTGGCGAAGGGGTATGTGCAATGACAGGGCATTAACTTCGATGAGGTGTTCACGCCAGTAGCTCGCCTCGAGTCTATGTACCTACTGATCGCACTCACCGCGCACGAGGGGTGGCCAGTGCACCACATAGATGTAAAATCAACGTTCCTTAACAACGAACTCGAGGAGGAAGTCTACGTCATGCAACCCCCCAGCTTCGTGGTCGATGGCCACGAGGAGAAGGTTCTGAGGCTTCGCAAGACATTGTACAACTTGCGACAAGCGCCAAGAGCGTGGAACGCTAAGCTCGACAACAGTCTACTATCACTTGGGTTTCACCAGAGCGCGTCGGAACACGCCGTGTACATGCGTGGCAACGGTGCATCGCGTCTTCTTATGGGAGTGTACGTCGATGACTTATCATCACAAGACGAATCCACAGGAGCTTACCAATTTCAAGGATGAGATGAAGTGCTTGTTCAAGATGAGCGACTTGGGCTTGCTCAGCTTCTACCTAGGCATAGAAGTACACTACACCGATTGGTACACCATGCTAAACCAGGCTGTGTACACCTCAAAGATTCTCGAGAAGAGTAGCATGGTAGGTTGCAATCCATGCCATGTTCCGATGGAGACCAGGTTCAAGCTGAGCAAGGTGAGCTCAGCTCCTCCCACTGACGCCACGGCATACAGGAGCATCATTGGGAGTCTACGGTACCTAGTGCATACACGACCTGACATCGCGTACTCGGTTGGGTATGAGCCGTTTCATGGAGGCACCAACCACCGAGCACTTGGCAGCGGTCAAACACATCCTCCCATACATTGTTGGTACTCAGAACTATGGCTGCCGCTATGCAAGGAAGGCGGAGGAGTCATGACTGGTTGGCTACAACGACAGCGACATGGCCGGCGATGTCGATGACCGCAAGAGCACCACCGGTGTGCTGTTTTTCTTTGGCTACAGTCTTGCCAGTTGGTAGTCTCAAAAACAGAAGGTCGTGGCACTGTCCTCTTGCGAGGCCAAGTATATTGCTGCGACGACTGCGGCATGTCAAGGCATTTGGCTCGCCCGCCTGCTTAGTGAGCTGAAGAATGAAGAGGCCGGTAGCGTCATGCTCATGGTGGACAATAAGTCCGCTATCTCTCTCAGCAAGAATCCGGTCTTTCATGACCGAAGCAAGCACATCGACACTCCGTATCATTTCCTTCGGGAGTGCGTTGAGAACGGCAAAATTGAGGTGGAGTACATTAGCACTAGAGAACGGCTCGTGGACATCTTGTCTAAGGCACTTGGGCGCGTCAAGTTCCAAGAACTACGTGCGAAGATTAGCATAGTTGAGATCAAGTAAGTGCACAATGATTAAGGAGTGATATGTTAGTAATCTTTGTGTATATGGTATATCTAGTTTTTAGGGAGAGTTTGTTTTTTGGTATTTATGCAGTATTCATTATGTATACTAGAGTTTGTGTGGTATCCTGAACCTTCAGGATATGTAGTATCCGTTCCAGATACGAATAGTCGTTTGCTCTAAATAAAAGGGCACCCCTGTAATCAGTTTTTAAAATAAGCAATAGAAGTAAGAAAACAGAAAAACGCTGCAGAAGTCGTGCGGCACAAAATTCTTTCTATCTTTCTGGCGTTCATGAGTTCCAGCTTCCAACGTGTGCGTGTATTTTATCTAGTGCATGTGTTTCACATACGGATCGGCCAACAATCACCTCCTATAATACCCCAAATATCAATTGGAGAAAATATTATTCGGGAGAGGGAAATTTATTCAATATCGATTGTAACAAAGTTTAGAGATGGAATTAAGTTCAAAATTCAGAATTTTAGAAGAGGAATGGGCCGCCAACCCATATTCGAGAGGAGAGGAGCCAGCCATAGTGGCCTAAGGCCCATGAGTGGGTTGGCAGCCCATTAGAAGGCAAGGGAGGGGACCAAACCCTAGACACTCCTTGCTACAGTATCTGCCATGCTACAGTAGCTATGCTACAGTAGCCACCGTGCTGCAGTACTCGCCTCATGCTGCTCCTCCTCTCCCCGACGCCACCCTCCCTGCTGCCGGCCATCGGGAAGAAGAAAGGAGAAGGGACTAGGAGAGGATCATCTTCTTCGAGGTTGATCATCGTCTTCTCGCAGGTCTACAAGGGTAACGAAGTGTCTTACCCGCTGTTTAGTTCAATTCGTTCTTGGTAGATGTCGTTTATTGATTCATCGTTAGTGCTGTATTTAGAAACAGATTGCTGTTCTCTGTTGTATGTTGATTTTCGTTTAGATCAAGGCCGAAATAGGATTTGTTATCTCTTAGAGAGTTGTAGGTTATTTCGTCAGGTCTCCATAGCCTTTGAGTTCACCTGAATTCGAGTTGTGGTTTGAGAGTTACGGCCTTTTGTTTACTGCTATCCAAAACCTCGATTAATTCTCAACAGTCACTTTGTGTAGCAAGTTGAATGCTGTTAAGGTCCGAATCAGGATTCCTCCCTATTATTAAAATTGTATTTTATTATCTTAGCTTTCCATAGCCAAGATCACCTAATTCCGACATACGGATCAAAAGTTATGTTAGTTTCATTCTTGCTATCCAGAATTCTGACGAGATTAATCTGTTGATTTGTCTTTTAAAATAAGTTTATGTTATAGGCAAATTCAGGATTTCCACCCAACTAAATTGTTTTATAAAATTTCGTAAACTTTCTAGAATGTTAAAGAACGCCTTAATCGGAGTTATAGATCAAAAGTTGTGTTATTTTCTTTACTGCTGTCCGTTTCGTCATTACAGATTCTGTCTTTCAAGTTCATATGCCTGTAGTATATTTATTTTGGCCGAATTGGGTTATCTCACCAACTAGGTTTTCGTAGATATTTTCGTTAAGTTTCCATAAGATCTGGGCTCACCTCGTTCCGAGTCCCAGATCGTTAGATATGAGTGATTCCGTGCTGCTGTCCAGAAGCAGTTCCATGATTGTGTTTTCTGTTTTCAGATTAGATCTAATTAGTTAATTGTGGGTTGTCGGGAGGGTGTTGTAGAACATTATTGGTAGTGTTCTGTACCATGTTGTTCTTATTTCGAGTACTTACTTGTGTAGGCGGAGAGGCTTCGGGTTTAGGGGCACCGTCATTGCCTACTCACGCGTCACAACGCGAAAGGCAAGTACTTTGATGTTCTTATGATTAGAAAATGCTGAATGCTTGATGTTAGTATTGTGTTTTTTGTGATCCATGAGAATATTTAATGTTTATGTTCCTTCCATATGTGTTATCTCCATGATTAGAGAGCATGTCTTTCAATATTCATATTTCATTCCATGCATCCATTTTTCATGTTTCATCCACGGGAGTGGATTAAAAAGACCTGTCAATTCCAGTATGGGCACGTAAGACCCACCATTCCAATGTGGGCAGTTTGGGATAACCCGTATGAAACGTTCTTCATACGGGATTTGGATCCCCGTATTTTGTTAAATGCGGGCTTAGGTGAACACCAATGGGTGTGTCACTAGCTATACCGGTATATGCATGTGTGTAGTCCCTTCATTTCATTCAATCTATTCATTCCATTCATTCAAATATTCGTTCTGTGATTTATTCATATTCTTCAATGATGTTGGTTTGATCATGTTTGTTGTATGTCCCATTTATTCACTGTACTTGCTGAGTCTCGGACTCATTCTTGCGTTGTTTGTTTATTTTAGGTGATCATTGATATTGGCTCTATTGGGAGGAAGTAGACACGCACTACTCATTCACTTCACCCTATTCATGTCCAAGATTATGATTTAATTCTATCTTTCATTCGTTATTGATGAACTGTAATAAATAAATTTGGTTGGTGAATGATGCCTAGTGCTATATTATGGTTGATTGAGTAGTACTTGTGATCTTTGATTACTCCTTCGATATAAATTGCTTGGATTCAGTCTATATCATACCATGGTTCTATGGGATGTTAATTCCTTTATATCATTAGATGAGATAGTGTTCAAATTCTTCCGTATTATGGTTGTATGTTAGATTATTTAGGTGACATCTTAGCTTCCGAATAGCCAGGGTGTTACAGCTCCTCGCTCACGATGGACTCCACGCTACTGCAGTTCTTGCTGTTGTAGTACCCAGCGGTCAAGTAATCGCCGGCCGCCGATTGCGCGGTGACGACGAGGGAGGCCAGCACCACGCAACAGCTCACAGCGAGGTTAAACCTCGTCTTGACTGATCGATCTTTATTACCTAGGTTAGCGAGCTCTATTAATTGTGTAAGTCCTACAACAAATTAGAGTACCAATCTGTATCCTTGGGATCAGAAGATGTGTGTAATAGTACTATATATATATAGGACCGGTAAGGCAACCGGGGTGGGGGGGGGGTGAATGGTGCCTTCAAATTTTTTCCTAAGCATTCACCTACTCTTCACTCCAATAGCTATGAGAAGCTATAAAGATCAAGAATCAAAAATTCTGAAAATCAAATTGCTATAGTAACTTCAGATAGTGAACAGTGCCAAAACATCACTATTTCAAATCCAAAAATCCATGTAACTTTTGATCCGTAGATCCAAAAGACTTGAAACTTGAACCAAGGCTGGGTCATGACCTAAAGAACCTATCCCAACCAAAAAGCTTGAAAGAACTTAAGAGAAATAGGATCTTTTGGTTCGTGAAGCTCTGCTGCACCAAAATCGGGTCAAAACCTAAAAATGAGCTAACTCTCAATACAAAGCTCCAAATCACTTGAAATTCGGTATACTCCCTCTCTAGGATGTCAGAAATCTATTCCAATCATCGATTAAGAAAATCATTGCAAAAGTTATGACATTTTTCTGTTTGATTGAAAGTTGCAATGGTTCATCACATTCCTAAACCATCTCATATAGTCCTTCAATATACTGCCGATCAATCAGCTCGGTGATCGAATACAATTGCAGACATTACGTGTACAGAATTCTTTATGCAGCTTAATTAATTAAGACTCATATTGATTCCATTCACTGGATATAAAGATCATAATCAATGGAAAATGGAGGGTGAGATTACTTCTTCACAGACGGTCGCTAAACCAAAACCGTCTGAATTGTATTTAATACAGACGGTTTTGGTCAACCGTCTGTGATGAGACGTTTAGTATTAACCTTTTTGTAGTAGTGTGCCAATCACTCGCGCATGTTATCATCAAGATGTCCGTGAGCTGTTCTCACAGCAGCAGCTATTGATTTCTCTTGCGGTCAGCTTGCAATTATTACTTGCAATTATTGTTCACATACATGCATGTATATCTAATCAACTTAGAAATGTGTGTGTATAAATGTGTACAAATATATTTACTAATTAAACACTCATGAAAATAGTACAACAATATAGGGAACCACCTCTTGGTATGGTCGTGAAGTAGTGTATGGATTCATGACTTCACCCATCATGATCCAAATCCTGGTTACCATGCCTCCCCGATATTTTGTATTTGCCCTGGTTTAGGCTCTAATCTACCCCGTTGATCCCCATTTTTGATGTAATGTACTCATTATTACTTGCTAGATTTTATGCAAACAACATCTTTGGAAAATTTTGAACAAAAAAAAAAGAAATTTCCTATAAATTCCGATATTTTCCGAGAAAATCCGGTAAAACATTTTACCGGCCGGTAGCGGAATTGTTTCCCCTGGGCCGGTATCGAAAACATTTTTATCGGCCGGTAGCGGAATTCCGGTAAGACTGCACGCTCGAATTGCTTCGAGATTTCACAGCAGTTGACAGGCGAATATAGCAAGGTGGGAGAGATACCTCCTTAATTAGTTTCAACCTAAAATTAAGTACTCCCTCCGTTCAGCTTTACTTGACGCTCTTCTTCAATTCGTACAGTAAGTGGACGTCAAATATAAAAAAACGGAGGAGTACATGTATAAAAAAGTCAAAAGATCACTCCGGATCCACTAGAAGTATTAAACGAAGAATGTTCTGTTGGATGCATGTGCTACAAGTATTCACGGTTTTGGCTTCCAGTTGCATGCTACAAATTAAATAAAAACAATTTTGTGAAATCACCAGATAGCATTTCCAAAAGAAAACATCATGCATGGCAACCAAAACCAAGGATATACACATATCTCTACCAGGGTTTTTTTTTATTTCGGCCGGTAACTGGCCGATTATCGGCAGTATCAGTTCTGCCGGACCCCCCGGTAGAACCACAAACCAGTTCCGAAATTTCTGGTTTGGACGAATTTTGTCCAAAAAAATCGAATTTTCTTGAATTTTGTTCAGTTGATGAATGAGTGCAGTAATACAAGCCCATTCGAATCAATAGTCTATATGAACATCTTGCTAACTAGTTCAGTTGATGATTTTTGTTCGAATTTATTTTTTATAAATTTTTTGAAAACTTACACTAAAAAACTTATAAACAAGTCGCAACAAACTTTATCTCCATCTAATTCGGAAAATTTGTACGTACTAACATTTTCTCAAGAAAACTTTATGAACGCACTCTCCGCACGTGATGCTTCTTTCTGCAACATCACTGGTGATGCCAAACTTGGTGCAGTAGTCCAAATTGGGGAGGTAATGCACACATTTCATGTTTCCGAAACCTCGATGTTGTAACAATTTCAAGCTACACATTTCATGTTTTCGAAACCTCGATGTTGTAACATTTTCAAGTGACATGATGTGCCATCGAGGCACTGCATAGATTGTCTTTATAGTATATAGTAGACCTTGATATTCAATAATCACACTGCAAAATACCCAAAAAGAGAGAGAAGAAAATGTAAACAATATGTAAAGTAATTTCATTATTGCATTTTCAGTGATTATTAATTGCAGTAAAGCAAGCTAATTAGGTAGAATCTATTCTGAACGTACGCAGCAAATAAAACCTTAAAATTAATCAAGTGCTAATTAAAGGCAAATTATTACAGTAGAGGTAGTCGCCAAACGGTGCCTCACGTACGTGATCAGGCGCGCGTCTAGACTCTAGACGGACGTACGTCTAGTAGTAGTACTTCTGGTTGGTGTCTCTGCACTTCTTCCTGATCTCGAAATGGCTGCCCTCGGCGGGGAGCTTGCTGAGCTTGGCCATGGCATTGCCGAAGTCGACGGTCCACTTGGTGGCGTTGTCGCTGTACTTTTGCAGGTCGTTCGCCGCTTGGCCGTCCGTGCGCAGCACCCAGTCGGACTTGAGGAGCACCATGTTCTGCAGGTCTGCGTGGTAGTAGCTGTTGTCCAGGGCGCCCGTAGCAGCCGTGTCCACCCCCGTGGTGTCGTAGCCGGACTTGTTCCGGAAAGCCTGGTCCATGTCGCGGATGTTGTTCTTCTCCGTCGGGTTCGATGTATTTTGCCGCTGCTTCTGCTCCTCAACGTCTGCGCGGAGGGCTGCTTCGTAATTGGGATCGATCGGGGTGGCGGTGGACGAGTTGAAACGGTCCTGGAAGGAGGAGAGGTGGCAGATGCCGACGGAGTGCGCGCCGGAGAGGATGACGAGCTCCTCCTGGCTGAAGTTCTTCTTGCCGAAGTTGTCCTTGAGCTGCTGGAACTCGAAGGTGGAGAACGGGAGGGTGGCGTCGGCGGCGATGGCCGACGAGACCACGCCGTCCTTGCGGCCCATCTCGACGGGGTAGGTGATCTTGCCGCGGCTGAGGATGCCGGCCGCGTCGCGCGCCGCCAAGACGACGATGTCGGCGCAGGAGACGTTAACGAGCTTGGCCTTGATTCCGTCGATCACGTCGAAGCCGTCGAGACCGATGTTGTTGGCCGCCATCTTCTCCGTCCCGCGGTTGCTGCTGTACGGTGTATTGTCCAAGAGCACGGATCCATCGCAACCCTGCATGTTATTGGCAAATTAATTAGCACATGCACTAACACAATTTAGGTGATCAGACTGACACAGTGCCAAACTTAATTACAGTATAATTAATGCATGAAAAGTTGCTTACGTTGACCCAGCAGTCGTGGAATACCAGGCGGATGAGGGCGGCGCCGATGCCGGGGTTGCCCTTGATTGCCATCTCCACTTCCTTCCTCACGTTGTCCTCGACGTACTTTTTGTCGTAGCCGCCGCCGGCCGCCGACAGCCCGGCGAGGAAGGCGAGCAGCACGCAGAGCGATAACGCGACGGCGCCGCCGTTGAGCTTCACCATCTCTCCAATTCAATAGCTATGTATATCGCCAATTAATATATAGCTAGCTAGCTACGTCGTAGCTAGTTTGCTACTAAATGAAGTGCTTAAGTATTGATGCTAGCTAGAATTGCTGCGGTACGTCCAAGAACTTGTGGTCGAGGGGTATATATACTGCTGATCGATCATGAGTAGAAGCTGCTGCTGGTGTAGGCTTAGCTTGCATGCACTGATGACTACTGATGTAGAGTTGCAGACAAGCTAGCATTTGTTAATTTATGCATGCTGCTTGTTATCCAAGCATGCATGCATGCACTTGTTGGATAAATTTTAGATCCTTATTTGACCAAAAATGCTCGAGAACGTGCATGCCAATCATGCATGTATGTAACTCTAGCTGCTAGTACAACTGAAGTGTGGTGATGAGCAGCACAGCAACAGCTTAGTTATCTCGAATTCTTGATTATCAGCTGGCGCCTGGTGTCGTTACTCTAGCTTCGTCAACGCGCAAGTTGCAAGGAATTTCCCTATCAACTTGCTTGTCTAATTGTCTTCATATTTCTAATTAATCTTGTTGGGGTGTATGTATAACTAGATTACTAGCTGACTCAATTTCAGTACGACCTTGTTCAGAAAAGAACAAAAATAGTACGATATATATATTCACAACTACGCAGTAAGAACGTACAAATATAATCTCTAAATATAGAACTTATACGAGTTTAAAAATATATTAATTTATATGGTTTTGCAAAGTTTCGGCAACCTGAAATTTTCTTATCTTTTAGTCACCTCACTACCAGGAAAGGGATATTTCGTGATGGTTTCTTTTTTTCCTGACGAGCCGCAAGGAACCGTGAGGATAATAATTATTGTGACGGATATTTTAAATCTGCCACGAAAAATGATATTTTCCTGATGGGTTTTTTTGAACCGTGAGAATAAATGGTTATTTCCTGTCGGTTCCAATATAATCGTGAGAATACATATTAATTTATCTGGTGGTTTTAGACTGTCACGCAAATGTTTTGGTTGTTCTCGCAAAAACATCGTAGGAAAAATTTGTTCGCGCCCAAAATATTTTGTCCCGCGCCAAGAGATTGGCACGCTGGTGCAACAGGTCACTGGTGCGACAAGGGCTCCCTGTGACGCGCCACTAGTCCTAATATCCATGTCGGTTTCACCAGTCGACAAGAGAATTGTAACATCCCGTTTTTGAAAACAGGAATAGTAAGTACTTTCGATTCTTGGTTTTCAAAGTGTATTTCAAATTAGCAAGTAATTTCAAAACTTCTAGCTTCTATCTATCTCGGGATTGTGTTTCAAATACCCTTGAATCCTAAAATTCAAATTCAAGTTGAATTTCTTCCCTTTTCGGTTTTGGTCCTTCCTCTCCATTTTGGTTTTTTCTTTTGGGCTCAGCCCTGTTTTCTTGGGTCGGCCCATCCCTCTAGCTTCTTGGCCCGCGGACCCTTTTCCCCTGGCCCGTTTTGCTCCCGGCCCATTCTCCTTGGCCCTCTCGGCCCAGTCACCTTGCCCGGCCCATTCCTTTTTGGCCTGCCCTGGCCCAACACCTCCCCTGGCCTTCGGCCACTTCTTCTTGGCCAGCCCCACGCCTCGAGTCGTCTTCTCCCTAGTCAAGCTGCAGCAGCTGAGCCGCCTGCTCCCTCTGCTGCGCCCTGCCACACCCGTGAGCTCCCTTCCCCTTTTCTTCTCCGGCGTGCACACCACCGCCTGCAGCGCTTGGTCGCCACCCTCGTACACCACCACATGCTCTGCGCCTCCACATCAGTGCCCCGGCTCGTTCTTTTCTTCAGCCGCTGCTTGGCCCGGCTCACTCCTTCGCCCATCTTCTTCTTCGGTCAAGCACAAGCTGCTCCCTTCTCTCTCTCGCACGAGCTCCCCTGGCAGCACCTGCAGTGCCCACACGCGCACACGCCACCTCTGGCTCCTCCTGCCACCTCCATGTCGGTTTCACCAGCCGACAAGAAAATTGTGCATTATAAAAATGTGGAGAGCCGATAAGGACAAGGTTTCATCCACCAAGTCCTCGTACCCATTCGCAACGCACTCGCACCGCATCCCAGCCCATCTCCAGCCGGGATTGTATCCTCTGATATTATAATAGGAATGACACGGGTGAACAGTTTCATGATATTCTCAAGATCTGGACCTTCGGATCAAAAAGTAACGGATAGGACCGGTTACTACAGTATCACTACAACATTTATGAACAATATCACTTACGCCACTCAACACCACCCCTCCTTCGATCATGCCCTAAATCGAGTTCCTCCTCCGCCACACCCCATCTCCCCTTCCACCACCGGCCCAAATCGAGCTCCCCCTCCACCGCCTTCCCACCCCATCTCCCCTTCCACCACCACGCACCCCAAATTGAACTCCACCTCCCTACCTCATCTCCCCTTCCCCACCGCCCCATCTCCACCACCTCCCCACCCCATCTCACCAAGTCGCACTACAACAGGATTGAGTTATAGCAACACGCGTATATTTTGTTATATCTACAAATATGTGTTTCTAGGATGGATAGCAACACATGTGATAAGTGATGTTGTTGGTCGTGATGCTATAAGGTAGGTTTACTGCAACACAAATTAGGTGTTGTTATACAAAAGAAAAGGTGTTGCAAAGTTGCAACACAATTTTTTATTTGTAACAATACATGTTTTTGAAACACAGCTAACACCTGTCAACAACATATAATTGATATATTGCAACACAATTTAGTATACAGAAAAAATATGGTTCATTTATGTGCTACGTATGTAGAAATTATAATTGCTAAAAGAATTTTTATTTGCTAATTAAGCATGTCATATTACAGAATGTATAACACAACTCAACATGATCATTGTTCAAAAAGTAGATTGCATTGCATTAAAGAAATAAATATATGTATTGTTAACATCATTCCACATTACAAAAAAAAAAAAACTGATTTCTTGTCAACACAAGAGCTTTTAAAAGAGTAAAATTAGAGTCCTAAAATATAAGATTTAACTACTACTTTCTTTTCTTCATGAAGTTCCTTGCTTCTTGATCCATCGATCAAAGAGATAAACATCCAAATATAGCAATTCAACTATTGATCTTTTCAACCTGCAGGGATAATAATTAATTATAAGAATGTAAATATGATGTAGGACAAGTGAATCTGATATAAATTGAATCTAGCTAAAATTAACATACACAAATTGAAGGCCAAACAATCGCTTTTCCTTTGGTTCGACCAACTGTCTTATAGTTCTCACATGGCCTTACCATCACCTCATGTTCTTCCATAGGATAATTAACACACACTTTCCAAAATTAGTTACCAAGCTTGAAACCACCAACTTGTGCATCTGGATCACTACTCAAGAAAGTAGCATATGCCACAGGCTCTTTGTTTGGATATCTGTTGGCAGACTTGAATAGTACAGTGGTACCAAACTGTTTTGTAATTTAATACTCATTAAAAGAAATATTTGAATTGGATCTATCACAGTTAAGAAGGAACATTTCTATGATTCTTATATACCTCCATTGCAGAAAGATAGATCTTCATTTGAGTCAATTTTTCTTGTCTCTTTTTTATAGTGTCTTGTAATTGCTTCTGCTTCTTATTTTTGTTAACATTGTTCCATAAGCCGTGACACACCCTACAATCAATTGGACATACCTATATATATAAAATTCTAAAAGAACCAAAAGGTATTCTAGCATCCACACATCAATCTTGTGAAAGAAGGTGAATACTTCTAGAAGAAAAAAGTAACAATATATATAGTAGAGATAAATAACTTTGTTAAAATGTGATTATCTCTCTGGCTTATGAGATAGAGAAAAAAATATTTAATATGAAGAAAAAATGGAATGCAATATGCACATCACATCAATTGGGATTAAGAGGTACTCACACCACTTGCCAAAACAAATGAAAGAGCTGCTGCAAGCAACAGCGCAGGGAGGATCATCCATGTTCAGAACCAAAACAACATCGATAATTTGCTGAACCAATGTATGTGATATAAGAAAAGAAGGCACTTGTGGCTTGTGAGTAATAAAATGGAAAACGGTCTAAGATTTTCAGAAAGATGAAATGGAATATAGTGTTTTAGCAATTAAAGATGTTCTGAAATTAAATAACAGAAGAGCATATTCTTACTGACATTCAAATAAATATATGGTAATAGGGAATGTTTTTAGTATATTCAATAATAAAAGGAAGTTTCTAAATATGATAACAACAAACTCAGTCTGTCAACAAAATACAGGAGCATAGACAATATAATTTATGAAAAAAAAACATAAGACAACTACCTATTCTTTTCGTCTCTATCTTTAGGCTATTACACACTGGATGTTTTAAAAGGATGATGTCAGTAGTACCTTGAAATGCATAAAATAAAATAAAGAGTGATACATAACCAATGTTGTGTGCTTTGCAGCTATTGCAACTAACAAAGTACATACATACCATGACTCTCAGATTATGGCGAACGGACCTTGCACTATGATCCCCAAATTGTTCCAAACAAGTCAATGCATATTCCACAAAGTCATAATGCTTGACAACCGTAAGATCAAAAACCTAGAGTCAAAAAAGCTGTTATCAATAACAATGCATTTACTACTTAACCATTTCAAGGAAAAAGTCGTCCCAAAAATTAAAGATATGGTATGATGATCAATATTCCTGCTCTTCATCTAAATACAAGTACAAAAAAACTAAAAGAGTGTTACTACAAGTTCCAGTAACAAAGCAAGTATACACATGAACTCGAAAGTGATGGCTTTCTAATTTAATAAGTGATATCCTGCCATTCTGCAGTTTCAGATATTTTTCAGTAATGTTCCCTAAGCATGGTTAATAAGTTCTTACAAGAATCAATGTTAATTGACAGGAAAGAAATCTATATAGAATAGAGCCAATTCAGATTCATGTGAATTGAACCAACTTCAAAGAAGTTCAAATGGTAACAGAAAAAGCTACAGTAGTGTCCATGAATTTCGACAAGTCTGTTGGTGATTTCATGGACATAAGAGTAATAGGAGTACAACCTAGAAGCTAAAACATCAACTGTTCTCTGTTGAGATTCTTCAGACGAGCAATGCTAGCGGAGGCATATGCTTTAGCCTGGGAAAACATTAGATTGGTATGTTCCGATAATAATAACAAAGTGCAGCAAATCTCAAAGCGTTTCATCATATTTCTTATGATCAATAAGAAAAATAAACACAAGCAAGTAACAATATATTTCAATCTCTGGTAGACCATGCTTGATTGAAACTTAGAGCCGCTGGAGTTGCCACATCAACATCCATTTCACCCCCATTTTCCTAAAAAATTGTAACATCATATGAATGTGAAGAACCTATGGATGAGAAAAAACATCAAGCTTCAAATTTTTAATATGTTTAGAACAAAACTGAAATAAGTTTTAACTCCCAAGCACCAAGTTCAAGACTATCAAGTATCAAACAAGCATCAGAATAGGACCCTAGCTTGACATGAACTTCAAATTCAATAGTGAAACTCATTTGCACAGTAACCAATTGCTCAAGGCTTGTACTGCATCACAATACATCCTCTTGGTAAGTCCCATCAGCATTCACCCAAAAGTGAGGTTTCCCAGCACATTGAACTCCTGCCAACTGAAATCAAAGAGAGTTAAAGAATAAATAACTCATGTATCTCGAAATCAGGTAGGAGTATATATCATTCCAAACCTTGAGCATTTGCAGCTCAGACTTTGTAATCTCTTAGCCATTTATCAAGATTCTGGTGTTCCCATTGCTCACCTTTTGATCTAGAACACCTCCAACATTCAGATTTGGACTTACTATGCAATGGGGCTTGTGTCCCTCCTAGAACATTTTCCAAGAAAA
This sequence comes from Phyllostachys edulis, assembly GCA_036346405.1. Lineage (NCBI taxonomy): Eukaryota > Viridiplantae > Streptophyta > Magnoliopsida > Poales > Poaceae > Phyllostachys > Phyllostachys edulis. Next base: position 67,406,421 of record CM070554.1, read on the forward strand.
AGTTTGTAACCAGAGTTGTCAATGATACATCATTAAGCATTTCTGCATTTGTAAGAAGCAAGCAAAATGAATAGCGCAGCAACTAAAATTGCGAAGTAGCGTGTTAAGGATAAAAGAGTGGCATTTTCTTTTTTGCATTTCATCTTCCCCAAAAAAATCCAAAGCCAACCCAAACTATGCCACCCATACAGTAGATTATCTCCTATATACTATTTTTTAATTGTTTTATAAATGTAATGTCATGATGTCATGTTGGTACTTTCAGAAAGATTCCATCTAATGGTATCCATATAATGGCATGCACATGTCATGTGCCAACCTTGATGTGCAACTTTGTGCTGTTCTGAACCAACATAATCGAAAGTAGCAACTTCTCCTGATTTACACAGTTCCATCCACCAGGATTCCTAGGACTTTGATAAATCATTCAAACCATGATAAGACACCATAATTGTGCAACTTCTCCTAATTTACACAGTTACATCAAACTACAGGCTAGAATTAGAAAGATCAACTGATATACTCTCCTTAATCGTGCACAAGACTGGTAACCAAATCAAACGATCAAATTAATTCTCCTACTGAACTCAACGGGCAAGCACCATAAAAATCAAATCTTTATAGCTCGCATACCTTGCCCTAGAAGCCGGAGACCTTGTCATACCAATAGAATCCTTGTCATACCAATATAAGCCAGGACAAAGCCTGGAAGGAGGGCACGGGCACCCCTGTAGCACCATGAGCTCCTCCGACGACAGCTTGGCCCCATTCACGTACATGTCCTACGGCTGCAGCTCACTCGCAGTGCACCCCCCGCTTGCTCCTCATGACGAGCTCCACCTCCGCCGAGCTGAGTAGCTGTCGCGAAGACGCTGGAGCCTCGCCAGCAACAGTGCTACCTCGACTCGACATCGTCACCTTGATGCACCGAGGCACTTGCGCCCTTCCGGCATGGACCCCATCGCCCAGAGCACGCACCCCGAGTAGTATCGCGCACCGCAGGCGAGACACGCCTCCTTGTCTCCACAGCCCCAGAAGCCACCTCCCTTCCCGAGACTTCGCTCCGCTCCAATGGTGCGCCAATTCGAAGTGCGCCGGGGAGAGGGAGACGCTCGATCGGGCGGCGGCAGCGTGGGGGCAGGGCCTCGTCAACACCTTCCTCCTCCTCCTCCTCCTCGTCGGAGGATTCAAGGAGGGAGCCGCTGGTCTCGACGAAGGTGGACGAGACGAGACGACTGAGGGGATTGGGCCTGTCGGAGGAGTGGAGCGGTTGAGGTGGGCGAACACAAAACGGTGGCAGGGGCAGGGGTAGGGAGGGATGACCTTGCAGATGCTGTAGGCGGCAGCCTCCCGCTCCACGCGGGAGAGGAAGGCGATGGGGTCGGCGAACTCCGACTCCGTGGGGCTGTACTTCGGGGTGCGCGGGAGGCTACAGAGCCACACCGGCACATAGGGATACAACGTACTGGCCACCACCGTCGGCAACGGTGGAGGGGTGGCTCGGTGGCGAGTGGGGGCGAGGGCATTGCGGGTGGGAGGACGGCAGCGATTGCGGGTAGGAGGGGGCTGCTGAGGGGCGTGGGGGGAGGGAGGAGATCTGATGTGTTGAGTCGTGGCCTCGTGGGTGGGGGTGGGAGACATTGTCCCACACAGTGGGACAAACCCCAATGTTTAGTAGTTAAGGTTAAGATACTACGATAATATAAGTTAAGATAGAGAAGAATGGAGCGGTACATAAGCCAACCAAATATGTTTTTTTAATATTGAACTATTGATTGTCAAATACCGTTGATCTTTAACTAGTTTTTCTGTAATATTATAAAAATCAATAAATCTTCCAATGTAATAAATTATATAGTCACTCTACATTGGATGCAACTGCTATGGTGAGATAATAGACAACCACGTTATGATGGCATATATATTCCTTTCTTATATAAATAAATAAACATATTAGTCCAATTAGAACAACGAAGTATCTTAGCCCATCGTTCCTACTACTATAATTACCAATTTATTTTTATTAGTACTATAACATTAGGTGGTAATTAAAAGGGTCATAAAATTTGTTCATTGACCTAGCAACACATCTATTAAGTGTTGTAACTTGCACTACAAAGCGTGGTAACATACTAGGGGCTGAGTTTGTTTGGAGCTTTTTACACTTGGGTCGTAACAACATGAGAATATGTGTTGTAATTGAGTTTTTCCGCAACACATGCTATATGTGTTGCAAAGTATGTGTTAGAATAGATTGGTCTTGTTGTAGTGTCGGGTCATCCTCTACCCATTCGCCGCCACCCGAAGATGCTACAATGGTGAGCTGGCGCCAGCTTGCCATCTACAACTTTGGTGACTGACAGTCTCCATGAAGCAGCAATGCAAGGCCAAGGTCCAAAGATCTGCGTCGCCTCTGGCCGACTGTTGCCTCGGACTCCACCCCACGTGTTTGTCCATCTCTCTCCGTGAGTGTGTTCTCAATGGTGTGGATTTATTTCCTTTTGTATGATATAAGGAATGTGTAGCTCGAGTAATGTGAGTCCTGAATAGTATGATGCAATTGTGTCGAACTATTCTCCACGAAATTCCCAATTGTGAAGCCTGGTGAAGTCTCCCCACATATCTATGGATACACAACCTGTGCTGCCTTCAAATGCTCTTGGTAAGCTCCAAACTTAAATGCCAATGCTGATTTTGGTCCCTCAAACAAATGATGTGTGCGAAAATAAATGGTGCACTACTATGTTTAGGTGTGGACACAGATATTTCTACTGTCCTTGGCCAATGATGAATGTTGTGTGTTGATGATTTGCCCATCTCTTGGTGTCAATCTTCCTGGTATGTGATCAGTGGGGTGGCGAGAACCCTGAGAAAACATATTGTAGGATCAAGGATGACCGACTAGAGGGGGTGAATAGGAGGTTATAAAAATTCTTGTGCTCTAATTAACAATTTTAACAAATGCAATCTTAAAGATGAATTACTAGCACAAGTTTAAAGCATGTGATCAATATAAGCTAAAACAACTCAAGATTATGCCAATACTAAATACAAATCTAGCTAAGCAATTCTACTCAAGTAATTGCTAGAAATGTAAATGCAGAAATGGTAAAGACAAGAATTTAAAACACAATAGAGACACATGATGTTTTCCCGTGGTATCCAAGAATTGTCGGTCTTCACTAGTCCACTTTGAGATGAGTCCAACCGAATTGGACCGACTCCACGAAATAAGCCTTAACCCTCGATTTCACTATGAATGCTCTTCCTCCACTCCGGAGATGGTGAGCTTCAAACCAATCAAAATGTTGTCGGGCCTCTTCACACTCTTCTTGAAGAGATCACCGTACAAATATTCTCCGAGCCGTCTAGGTGCCAGCAAGCACCAAGAGTAACAAATCGTAGCGCTTGCTTGAAGATTTATCAAGTGCCAAGATGGTCAACTAATGATGCAATGCACTTGAATGCTCTCAACTACCTCAAAATGTGAATTCAATGCAAATGAGTAGAAGAGAGAGCACCAAAGGCTTTAGTGTATTCAATATGCTCAAAGGTTCTTGGCTTGGTGCTGGTGGGGGTGTATTTATAGCCCTCACCAACAAAACTAGCCGTTTGAACCGAACTCCTGAAAAATTCAGGATATGCGGTAATATCGTTGTACAAACTCGGTACTACCATAGTCGATGATCAACGGTCGACTGTTGTTCATTAAATGTGCCTGTTATAACCGTTACGAAAAAGGTGCGGTATTACCGCCAACTAGAAACTGGTACTACCGCACAGCGGTAATACTACTCGGCTATATCGGTATTACCGATTTCCAAAGGATTGAAAAACTCAAGAAAATACCCTCTCTGTAAATAACGTACCACCATGTAAAACTTGGTACTACTTCACGTCAGTAGTACCGCATAAGAAATGTAGTCATACCATTTTCAGATTTCAAGAAAAACTCCTAAAAACATGTTCACTGAAAAATACATGCCACCAATAATATTTTGGTACTACCGACCCGCAGTAATACCTCTCATCAAATACGGTCATACCGATTTTGGGATTTCAAGAAACACTTCCAAAAACATGCTCTCTGGAATTTTCATACCGCCAACTAGATCTCGATACTACCGACTTGTAGTAGTACCGCTAATCACTTGCGGTCATACTGATTTTTCTGAACAGTTTTCCAGAAGCACAAACAAATGCAATGCATGATTCCTAGTTGATCAAAATGGCATATAAATAAACTATCAAGCTACTAGCCTTGATCCCTCTTAATAGTATGGTATTTAGCCTACAAATCATGTCTTTTCTCCAAACACCGAGACTGGTAAAATACTACAAAGGATCCTTAAGTTATATGATACCTTTGCCTTGAGCCGAGTCGATCTTTATCACCTTTGCATTGCTATTTCCATATCATCATTCAAACTCCGAGACTAAACCTATAAATATCTTAGCACACATGTTAGTCCCTTAACACATTGTTGACATTAATTACCAAAATCATTTTTAGGGGCCTAGATGCTTTCACATATCATGGACCTTGACACCATGGTAAAATGGTATATATTTGTGTTGTCTATGTCTGAAGCCATGAGTTTTCTTGGATGCCATATGCAAATTGATGCTTTTTTCTTACTAGTGATGACACTTTACTATTGTCTTGTTGTCCATGTCATTGCTTTCCTTGTCCGAGCTCCTATGACTTCATTGTCATGTCGGCACATTGGAACTTTGTTTGCATGCCTCTCGGGAGCTCGGCAAGAAAAGCATTGACTTGGCCAACGTCACTTTGCAGCCATATTTGGTAGTGTCTAAGGCTTGCATTACTTTTTCTTCTTGTTGTCCCATGTCATTGTTCCATTTCAATGTATGATGCACCTCTTTTTATTTCTTGCCAGTGATGACAATTTACCATTATCTTGTTGTCCATGTTGTTGCTCCTCTTGTTAGAGCTCTCCTGATGACTTGGTGGTCATCTCGGCATAGTCTGACTCTGTTTTTATGCCTCCCAGGAGCTCTGCAAAAGGAGTACTTGTAACACCCTGGCTATTTGGAAGCTAAAATGTTACCTAAAGGATCTAGCATACAACCATAATGAGGAAGAATTTAAACAATATCTCATCTAATGACATAAAGAGATTAACATTTAATAGAACAAATGCAGGAATATAATCTGAATCCAAATAATTATATCAAAGGGGTGATCAAGGATCACAAGCAATACTTAATCAACCATAACATAGAAAAAGGTATCATCCACCATCTAACTTTATTTATTACAGTTCATCACTTAACGAATGGAAGACAGAAACTAAATCAAATTATTAAAACTTGAATATGGTGAAGTGAATGAATAGTGCGTGTCTACACCCTCCCAATAATGCCATCATCAACGATCACCTAAAATAAACAACAAAGGCAAGAATGAGTCCGAGACTCAGCAAGTACAAAGAATAACTGGACAAATAATAAATATGAACAAGACAATATCATTAAAGATTATGAACATAGCACTAAAAGAACACATATGAATGAATGGATTGAATGGATTGAATGTAATGAATGGACTGCACTCCTACTTATACCGGTATAGCTAGTGACACACCCGTCGGTGTTCACTTATGCCCGTATTTAACAAAATGCGGGGATCCAAAGCCCGTATGAAGAACGTTTCATACGGGAGTCCAAATATGCCCACATTGGAATGGTGGGTCTTACGTGCCCATACTGGAATTGATGGGTCTTTGAAATCCACTCCTGTGGATGAAACATAAACAATGGATGCATGTAATGAACTATGAATAATGAAAGACATCATCTTCAAACATGGAGTAACGAATATGAAAGGAACATAAACACTGAAAATTCTCATGGATCATAGAAAAACACAGTGCGAACATCAAGCATTCAGCATTCACTAGCCTTAAGAATATTAAAGTACTTGCCTTCCGCGTTGCGACGCGTTAGTAGGCAACAAAGGTGCCCCTAAACCCGAAGCCTCTCCGCCTACACAAGTAAGTACTTGAAATAAGAACAACATGGTACATGACACTACCAGCAACATTCTACAACACCTTCTCGACAACCCAAGAATTAACTATTAGACCTATTCTGAAACAGACAACACAATCACAGAAAACGAATCTGGACAGCAGCACGGAATAAATCATAACTATTGATCTGAGACTTGGAACGAGGTGAGCCCAGATCCTAAGGAAACTTAACGAACATATCTACCAAAATCTAGTTGGCGAGATCTCCCAGTTCGGCCAAAATAATAAGCTAATAGGTAGATGAAAGTATAAGACAGATTCTGTCTAGACGAAAAAGACAGCAGTAAAGAACAGGTCACAACTTTTGATCTACAACTCCGATTAGGGCGTTCTTTATCATTATGGAAAGGTTATAAAAATTTCTACAACATCCTAGTTGGGTGAAAACTCTGAATCTGCCATTAACTTAATCATATTTTAAAAGACAACTTGACAGTTCATTCTCGTTAGGAATTCAGAATAGCAGGGAAGATCATACCATAACTTTTGATCCGTGCATCGGAATTAAGTGTTCTTGGCGGCTACGGAAATCTAAGAACAATATATATATATATCTCTAGAAGATGGAAATCTCTAATTCGGCCTCTAAGAATCCGAAATTGGCCACGCAACAATCTGGACAGATCTGAAATTCTAACAGCAGGAATTCGATCCAATCCAACTAATCGAATTCGCATCTAATCATCATCAAATAGCGGGAAAAACACCTCGTTACCCTTGAAGACCCACGGGAAGACGATGATCTATCCTCGAAGAAGCTCCTCTCCTTTTCTTCTCCTCTCTCCCTCCCCTCCTTCTTCCTCCACGGTCGGCCACCAAAGCAGGAAACGGCGACGCCGGAAGACTGCAATCTTGGAGGGGGAGCATCAGAGCAACGGGCAATCAGAGCATCGGCGATGGTAATCAGAGCACGTTGTGCTATAGTACTAGGGTTTGGAGGAAAATGGTGCCTCCCCCCTTGGCCCTTTAAATGGTCGTCTCCCCTTGGTCCATTAAGTGGCCGGCTCCCCTTGGGCCTCCTGGGCTAAGACCCGAGGTCTAGGTTCCCGAATAATAGCAGAAAACTCCATTTTTAATCTATTATTCTCTATTGGATACTTCCTTTGCTAGAATAAATTTGAGGTATTACAGTACTGACTTGGCCAACATCACCTTGCAGCCATATTTGGCAGTGTCTGAGGCTTGGCACTACTTTCTCTTCTATTTTATGAGTTGTAATTCAGTCGGACCCTCGGGTGTAGAATACTCGAACACCCTATGTGTATACTGTACTAGTTCCATGATCAGTGGCTAGTACACACATTCACAACAATTGGCATTCACATATAAAAGTAAAAAAAAATGGCATTCTACTTAAGCTATTGCAAGTTATTACATTCACGGCCGACCGGCCAAATAAAAATAGTCATCAGAGTAAAATATAGCAGCGGAAGAATATGATATAAGTAGCAAAAATCCAGCAGCATGCCCATCTGATCCCGTAGGAAACCGACAAGAAACAAGGCCTAGGTAGACTCGTCACCGAACCCTTTGATTCCGGGTGCAAAGAATGTGTCATCTGGCATCGGCTCATCTTCGATATCTGAACAACAATATTAGAAAGATTGAGTACTTGTATATTCAGCAAGACTTGTAGTGTATCGCAAACATTATATTAAATTCAAGGCTATCAAGGATAAAGCTCTAGTCTACAAGTTATTTTACTCAAAGCCATTTTTATTTGCAATATTCATCAATAGTAATTTGCAACAGAATTTAAATGAGCAGTTGAAATAAGCACATGATAGTATGTAAAGAATAAAATCAAATAAAAACAACACCTGCAACCCTCCTTGGGTGCGAGGAAATTTTCATATTTAGCCATAGACATGGCACTAACAACGATTCATGTTCGGCCATAGAAATAGCAGTCCTGCCATAGACATGGCAGTCCAGCCATAGATATGGCAATTAACTCAACAAATAAAACCCCATGTCATTACCCAAGTTTTGTGACAAGATAGTTTTTGAAAATCAAAACTACAGCCATGCCAGCCGCACTAAGCATGCTCATGACCGCGAGAGTAGCTATTTAAATAGATTTTCACTCTGCAGAGATGTACAACTTTTACCCACAGTACGCGGTATTCTAGTTGCCTGGAATATCTCTATACTAGTGCTCACTACTGAAGGTAAGCAGTCTAGAGTTGACGACGCAGCCTTTACATCATCTAGCCCTAACCTTGAACTAGCCCAGCGAATCATTATCCTCATTTACCCGAAAAGAATCCCATCGCATGAGGAGCCTCACTCACCCAGATAGAAACCCGTTGAAGTGAGGCATTCGTAGTTGTGACGGCAATAGAAGTTGCTCGCACTACTTCTGCCTACTAATCATGCAAGGTTATGATTTGATAACTTAGTTAGCTACGGCTACCCCATCCTAGCACATACGGTTGTACAATTAGGTCTTAGTCCCATATTTGTTGGCTTCAGTCCTTAATCAACCACGGGCGAGAATCTCCACCCTAGCTACTAGTGAGTCACACTCCTCACTTTTTCAGAATATAATATAACTCTCCCGAGTCTAAAAACTAAGTTTTTCATTTCCTTTTCATATAAAATAACAGAGATACCCTCTCTGAACATTTTTCAAAACATCCCAAATTCCAAAGTTATCATATTGTCCTTTTATCAGTTTTTAAGAAAATCGATCATTCTAGTTGCATTTGTGCAATAATCGCACTCAAAAATTTCCAAATGACATTATATATTGTCTAACCCATATTATAAAGGCTACAACAGTAAGGGATCAATATTACAAGGAGATATGTGTAACACCCTGGCTATGCGGAAGCCAAGATATTACGTAAAAGACTAACATGCATCAACAACACGAAATACTTTCATCCATCTATCAACTAATAACCAGTAAGAATCAACAATTGATAGAATGAACATAAGAATTGAAACAGAATTTAATAGCATATCAGACTCTATTTACCTAATCATGAAGAATCATCTATGATAATCATATCAATAGACTATACGAAGATCTTAGGCAATTACCATTTCAATCATATCATAAGAAAATATAACATCAACCATCATACTCTAGTTATTACAATCCAAAGATTATCGAAAGAAAGGTAATAACAGGTTCATCTAATTAACAAGTGAATAGTGTGAAGTGAATAAATGATTCGTGACTATTCCCTCCCAAGCATGCTGTCTTCGATGTTTACCTAAAACAAGTAAACATGGCAAGAATGAGTCCACGACTCAGCAAGTACAACAGAACAATATGAACCATACTGAATAAGAACGTAATAGAATGAATGAGTAAGAACAAAACATCACATAATAGAATTCGAATGTAGAATGAACGAATAGGAACATATCATCACATGATAGAATTCGAATGTAGAATGAACGAATAGGAACATAACAGTCATATTATAGAATATGAATTTAGAATAACATAAAACATATGAATGAATGAAATACATGAACTCCACTTCTGCTTATACCAGTATAGCCAGTGACACACCCGTCGATGTTCACTTAGGCCCGCATTTAACAAAATGCGGGGATCCAAGGCCCGTATAAAGAACGTTTCATACGGGGATCCAAATCTGCCCACATTGGAATGGTGGGTCTTATGTGCCCATACTGGAATTGATGGGTCTTTACATTTCACTCCCATGGATGAAACATGAACATTGAATGAATAGAATGAACTATGAATAATGAAAGACATCATCTCATTAAACATGGATTAACGAACGTGAAAAGAACATGAAGCGTTAAATCTACTCATGGATCATAGAAATAACAGTATGAACAACAAGCACTCAGCATTCACCAACAGTAAGAATCACAAGATACTTGCCCATATTGGAATAATGAGACTTCACTACCCACTCCCGTGGGTGTATATGAAAGAAGGAATAAATGAATATATCGAACGTAAACATATTACCGAATAATCATGGTATATCAATTGTGAAGGAAAGCAAGAAATACCAGAAATACACATTGCACATTCGTCAATCATGTCGAACAAATAGCAATCAAGACAAATCAATTGTATTTGCCTTTCGAACTGCGATGCATTAGGAGGCAAGGACGAAGCCACTAATCTCGAACCCTCTCCTCCTACACAATTGAATTACTTGAATAAGGAACCATGTGAATAGGATGTCACTCGAAACGCTTGATTGCAGCATCCTAACCCCAAGGTTCACAAAGTCGATCTACCCAATTAAACCAACAGTCTAGCGCGACGATAAACGGGACAACAGAACTAAAAACACCATAACTTTTGATCTGAGACTCAAAACGGAGTGAGCTCAGATCCTATGGAAACATAACGAAAATATCCACATTAAAATAGTTGGGTGAATTCTCTAAATCAGCCAAAATATTAGGCTAACAATTAGATGAAATTCTATTATAGAATCTGCCTAACAGAAATAGACAGCAGTAAAGAAATGATCATATCTTTTGTTGTACAAATCCAAATAGAGTGTTCTTTATCAATCTGGAAGATGATAAAATTATATACATAAATATTTTGGGGCAACAAGTCTGAATTTGATCCTAACCAAATCATATTTTAATAAACATCTTTACTGATAATTCTCGTCAGATTTTAGGACAGCAGGCAAGAATCTATCATAATTTTTGAACCGTAAATCGGAATTTAGTGATCTTGGAGGCTACGGAAAGCTAAAAACGATTCCCATATAACTCTAGGAGATGGGATCTTCAGATTCGTGACCTAATCACATGAAAACCATCGTGCAAGGTACTGGACAGAATTGATCTAATTGCAGCAGGGAACCGATCTACTAAACATAATCGAATTCGCATATATTATGAATCATACAGCAAAGAATGGCTTTCGTTACCCTTGTAGAACCCCAGGAAGACGCTGAACAAAAACCCACGAAGGAGCTCTCCTTCCTCTCCCTTCTCCTCTCTTCTCCCCCTTCCTTCCTCTTCCTTATGGCTGACCAATCTGCAGGGGAAACACCGGAGATAGTAGCGACAGCCAAGGGCGTGGCTACTGTAGCGGCCGGGTACTGTAGTAGGGCGGTGGCACTGTAGTAGTATGGAAATACTGTAGTAGCTAGGGTTTGTGGCTTGATCCCCCCCCCCCTTCCTTGCCTTCAAGTGTGCTACCAACCTTCCATGGGCCATGGGCCCCTAAGGCCAGTTCTTTCCCCCGCGACTATGGGTTGGTGACCCAAAACTCTCTCAAAAATATGAATTTTGAACTTACTTCCATCTCTAAACTTTGTTGCATTCAATATTGAATAAATTTCTCTCTCATGAATAATATTCTCTCTAATTGGAATTTGAGGTATTACAATATGTGTAGCAAATAGGATTACAACTACCAATTTTTCCAATAATAGCATTTTCATACACAACATGCACGCGTGCATAATAGATTCACAAAATGAAGTAAAATAAGTAAAATATTGGGATCAACATGATGAAAGGAGGTGCTTGCCTTGCTCTTGCCATTCTAGAAATATGGTTGATTGGTCGTCGAAATAATTACTCGGACAATCGACGTCTAAATCAAAAAGAGCTAGAAATGAATTAAATAACACCAAATAAATTCAATAGTGACAAAAAATAAATATTTTTATATATTATGGTAGATTATGATTTTATATGAATTTATAGACAAATTTCATTCAATTTGGAGTTTTGTAGCAAAAGTTATTAAGGTTTCATTATGGTTCAGTTTAATAAATCAAAAGAAAATCATAAATACGTTTTCTAACAGAGAAAGTGTAATCCCGCTCGTGAACTAGTGAGGTTTACGCTTTCCAGTAAGGGAAAGTGTATTCTCCTCATAACTGAAAACATATTTTCTATTTTCATTTGATTTTCGTTAAGAAACTGACAATTGGGGTCCACTGTCAGCGACACAGTCCATGAGAACAGTGCATAGACCAATGGTCTATTCGCACAGTGCACAGGTTCACGGGGTTTCACTGTGCACTTAAAGCCGTGTAGGCCGCATGTCAGCGACTCACTTAAGAATATCGATTCATTTTATTTTTCTGTAAACTATTAGTTCGGTCCCACATGTCAGCGGCTTATCGAATACTAATCTAACAGCTAATTATTGCTTAGCATTTAATGACTGAGATTAGACACGTTGATGATGAGCTACAGTGTTCATCACGTGGTGTCGCGCGATGGCACTCACACCCATGTGCCTCGTCGGCGATGTGGTGCTCGGCGGTGCCGAAAAGTGCCCAAAATGGGATCTCTGTGCTATCGTGCACTTACTGGTACTGGTGGCGTGGTCGAAGATGGCTCGTAGTGGCGGCGCAGTGGTGTTAAGTAATGGAGCAGCTACGGCAAAGAGAAAATGCTTGAACGATCAACGCTCTCAACTAACTAATACGTGCATGAGTATCTACAGGCTACCAGGAGTATACCAGAGCAAGGAGAGGGAATGAGGTGGTCGGAGACGGCGAGTCGACGGTGAGTGGTGGCGGCGTAAGGAGGCTTCACGTGGAGAAGAGGTTCTACTGAAGGAGAGCAGAGTCCAATGATCGAAGAAGCTTGCGAAGGTCCTGGTGATGCTCTCCGTGCAAGGAATTGGCTCGGGGTGTCTTGTAGCTCCAGCAGTGTTTGAGGTGGTGGTTCTGGCCAGAGATAAGAAGGAAGAAGCAATTCGGCGACTCCTGTGGATCATAAGCGAAATCAAGTAAGGGGAAAGACTTAGGAGTCTCTATAACACGAAGTGACATGAGAGGAATGACAAGGAACCCTTCAGTTCGTCAGCAATGGAGGTGGTAGCGCACGGCCAGAGCGAAGCTCAAGCTCTCCGAGCGATTGAGCTCATTTTAGAGGAGAAGAAGAAGTGGGGAGTTGCGCACTGAGTTGGAAAGAAGAAAACGGAGCTCAAGGCTGCCTTTTTTTAGAAGGAGTGGTGGAGTAGAGGGAGGTAGAGGCTGAGGTGACCACGAGCAAAGCTGGTGGAGTCTCCGGCGTACTAGCAAGCATGGGGCTCGGCCGAGCAAGGATGGGTGCGGGAGAGGACGGCGATACAACGGGGACAATTGACTGGTGGAAACCGGGGGCGAGGCGGTCATAAACGGTGGGCGGTGCGGCAATGCGCTTGTGGCCATGTGCTACTGCGGCCGAGCCGAGGTGGAAGACAACCCCTGTAGGTGGGGCCCGCTCGCTAGAGAGAGAGAGAGGAGAGATAGGGTTTAGGATTTTTAATTTTCCTACTGATTTCTTCTCCGATTTTATTTACTTCTCAAATGAAGTTCAAATTTTGCCTAATGGAATTTCTTCTGTAAAATTTTCAGAGGTTTAAACCTTCTATGAATTTCTCCAAAATTCGAACAAGGTTCTGTTCTTATGAGTTTATAATTATTTTTCTTAACAAGATGTTATATAAAAGTTTTGGTGAATTGTTCCTGGGATAATATGCCCAAAATAATTATCTCATTAAATATTTTTACTTTGTTTTATCTATTTCCTTGTTAGCACCTATTTGTTTGTAGTTCAAGTTTTGCTTTTAAATCAAAGTCAAATTCAAACATGGGTATATTTTCATATTATGCAAATGGTCAAAGTATTTTCACTGATGCATTTATACTACATAATCCCATAATTCAGATTTTGGGATGTTACAAATTCACATAAACTTGCCTTTATGTTTTGGGAATGCACGTGATAAAATTTCATTTGTGATGCCACATATTTCAATGTTTGAGGCCATTTTCTCATATGCAATTATTTTGGGTTCTTTGTTGAATTAATGGATTTCATCTAACTCTTTTTGGTTGTTGGAAATCTAATGGAGGTTGAGGAACCCCAGGTGTACTTGTGGTGAGCCAGCTCTCGACTCAGCAATATAGATGCTTGAATAGGATCTTGATAAGCTCCAGCCTGAAGTAATGAAAAATTATGATTCTATTCCATATTCTATCTGTGTTGTACTACTATTTGCGATGTTATTAATTCCATATGTATGTGTTATTGTTGTTTCTTGATATGTACTAATTCTTAGTTGATATGTTGGTCCTTCTATGCATCCATTCCAAGTGCTTGCCTGGTATGTACTAATTGTATATTAAAATGGCACACTCATGTTTTTTGAAACACAGAACAATCTAATGGCAGATTGAGAGTGGATGTATAATGGTTGGTGTCATGGTTTAGCTCCCTCTAATGAATGGATAGAATAGACCAATCCATTCTTATATGGTGCCTTCTCTATGACTGGTATAGTGGAAGGTGACACCATGAAGTGGCCACGTGCCATATGTCGCAACTATTTTATAAACAAAAGGGATATTATAGAGTTGCACTTGTGTAAGCATGGGTTTAGGGAAAACTACAAGATATGGACGACATATGGTGAGAAACTTGTTAGGTATGATGAACCTGGCTCTACAATAGCTCACGAGGGAATTGATGAAAATGATCGCATAGATAATATGTTGGTTAACCTAGACAGTAACCATCCACCAACAATTGATGACAAACCAACACCCTCTGCTAAGGCTTTCTATAGGATGGTCACTGGTGCCGATGAATTGGTCCATGACAACACAACACATTCAAGTTTGTCTGTTGTAGCCTATTTACCAGCTCTAACGACGCAATACAATATGTCAATTGTCCACTATGACGATACCTTATAGTTAATCCAAGAACTACTTCCTCGATAGTCTAGGTTGACTGAGGACTTCTGCCGTTCGAAGAAAATGTTAGAAGGCCTTGGTATGCCATATGTTAAAATTGATGTTTGTTAAAATAATTGCATGTTTTACTACAAAGATCATGCGCACAAAGATAAATGTGACTTTTGTGACCTCTCTCGCTATGAGCAAGGCAAAAATATAGTCACACACAAAGTCTTCTGGTACATTCCTATTATCGATAGACTACAAATGTTGTATGCACATGAGGAGACCGCAAAGGCAAAACAGTCTCATGTATGGTCCACATCTAGTAATTTGGTGTATCCTGGTGATGGGGAAGCATGCCAACAATTTGATAAGGATTTTTCAAACTTCGCCTAGAGATCCGAGAAATGTTCACCTTACTGTTGCAATTGATGGTTTCACACCCTTCAGTTTGGGAGCTGCTTCTTACTCATGTTGGCTCTATACTTATTTGTATAACATATGTAAGCTGGTCTGCCATGCATGCTTGTAACTCTTGTGTAGTTTTGTCGATAGTAGCTTAATGATCATAGTAAGATTGCCTATTGTGCTACTTTCATACTAGCATCATCCATTTTCCAAGTCCTCTTACTTCTTGTATAGGATTTGATGTAGGGAATAGATCTTGATCACATGTGGGCTCACAGCCGCAACATGAAATCCTTGGTGACGGGAATGCAGATGGCAACATCGGTGGCAATGACAATTGCACCAGTAGCATTAACGAGGCTAACGATTATGCAGCCTAGGGTGAAGCATTCGCAGGCCAAGATAACGACAACATTGCCTAACAATCATGCCTCACAACGGCTTGGACTTGTCTTTTGGCACAATAGCTCCTTTGAGTAAACTTATCAATACCGTTCTGGTACCGGCCGGTATGGTCGGTATGTACCATTTCGCTACCTAAACCGGTATGGTGCAGTTATGATCTTCCGTTGTGAATGTGCAATGTGTCAGTCTATATGTATCGAAATATGTTACATTGATTGTATATCTGCTAGTAAATTAGCTAGTTTTGATATTACAAATAATTATGCACAAATGGGACCAAATTTTCCCGACGGCTCCAAAGTATTCGTCATGGCCACTATATAAACATGTTAACCGTTTTTCTTTTGTCGAGATCAACCGTCAGGGATTGAAGGGCTGTTATCATTTCCTAATGAGTACTGACAAGGATATGGATCAGAATAAACTGACAAGGGATTTTTACTGACAAATCCACGACAGGGAATGCAGTCTCAATACCCTGTCGTCAGGCCATTTTCCTGTCGAACCCGTTAGGAATTGAATAACTGACGGTTCCCCGACAATAAAATAATTACTGATGGTAATTCATATTTTGTTAATGGTTTCAGGCCGTCGTGAAAGGTCCCTATCTTGGTAGTGCCTAAAATTCAGCTTTAAATTTTCAAATTCTTTGCTATAGTAGGAATCGAATGGGGGGATGCATGAGCTGCAAATGAACCCTCTTCTTAGTGCGAGCTCATGCAGACTTTTATGTCAATATATTGTCTCCCATGATCGTGCTATCGTTCTTTTTGCCAAGATCGAACGGACAATACCGACTTTCTCTCGCTCGCTCACTCGTTAATTGTGTTGAGAAACCGTCGCTGGCGAGTCCAGTCCAAACGATCACCTTGCAGACAAACATAGAATCACATCAAACAATGCAAGAACACAAGAACATAATAGTAGATTGAACAAAGATGTAGGGGACTTCTTGCTTCTCTTTATTACTCTTCAAGCAATCAGCCTTTTACAATGAATAGCACCCCCTATTTATAGGCTAGAGACCCTATTAGGGTTTTAGATGGGGCGCCCATACATGGGCTGGTTGCTGGACCAAGCCCATGGTTTCCTAACACTCCCTCTTGGGCACCCATCCTCACATGTTCATGCCTCATCAAAACTCCATAAAAATTCAGTGGGAAAAATTTGGAGAAAGTACATGACACATGTTCTCCTGCGTTACATGAATTGCCTCGTTAAAAACCTTAGCCAAAAACTTCAGGAAAACTCGTCAAGGGAAAAAGAGTACAATCCACCCAATTTTATTTAATCTCTAGGATTTACTCTTTGGGTACTCGATCTTCGTGATCAAGTTTTAATAATGAGTTCATGAATATTCTCCCCTAAATCCTGCACTTCTCTAAGTCTCATCATTCCAATTCCACATATGCATTTTTCAAAGCAAGACGCTGGAAGTGACTTAGTGAATAAATCTGCAGGATTTTTACATGACTTGGTATGTAGTACTTTAATGTCGTCCATCTTTTGCAATTCATGAGCATAGAAGAATTTGCGGTTGATATGCTTTATGAGATGTCTCTTCACATAACCCATCTGCACTTGTGCAACACAAGCTATATTATCTTCATAGATAGTAGTGGGGGCAAGGTAGTCAGAGTTGAGATCCTAAGTTGGATCGATTTGCCTTCGGTAGGATCGAAATCGTAGTATCAAATCGTAGAATCGATGATTCTATAGAATTGTAAAAATACACATATTTAACATCTATACTATAAGTTTGTATGATTCTTATATAGTTTTCCACTTGCATGTTCCTTAAAAGTAGCTAGACATACTCCAGAAATAAAAATAGCATATCATTATCAAGCTCAAGATTGCTCACGCCATAATATAGATATTTGTACTAGCATTACCACACTGATACAATATTTTGCATGCTCCTTGTTTATTTATAGTTTCATTCTCAGAAATTAATATCAACAAATTTTGCTCTAAAACAAAATATCAGCAAAGCCTGGCCTCTAAAAAAATTGCAAAAAAATTGCTCTAAGTCTCTACAAGTAGGATCGACAGGCTGTCGTGGGTTTGTAGAATCCTAAGAATCTAAGAGTAGGATCGCGATCCTAACTACCTTGAGTAGGATTGGATCGATAGTGTGATTTGGATCGACGGGCTGTCGTGGGTTCGTAGAATCGTAAGACTTTAAGAGTAGGATCGCGATCCTAACTATCTTGAGTGGGGGTTCGCGCGGTATTCAATCCACAAGATAGCTGGATGTAGTGAATCATCCACCGAAGCCAAGCACATTCTTATGAGACATCGTACAGTGCTATGATTTTTGAGTAATTCGTCGAAGTCGATACAAGACTTTGCTTAGACGATTTCCATGGAATTGTAGTTACACCACATAGGAATACATAGCCTATTTGCGACTTGGCTGTATGTGGGTCCGACAGGTACTCGGCATCTACATAGCCATTCATAGACAAGTCTTGGTTCTTTCTGTAGAACGAACCAAGGTCTTTGCTTCCTTTGAGGTATCGGAAGATGTCCTTCATTCCCTACCAATGCCTTTTGGTATGTTCTGCACTATACCTTACTAATAGGTTCACAACAAATGCAATGTCCAATCTAGTACAGTATGCTAAATACATGAGTGCTTCTAATGCACTTAAGTATGGAAATTCCGGTCCTAGGATTTCCTCCCCCTCTTATTTAGGTCTGTATGGATCCTTGTCTTGCTATAAGGACCTTCCGACCATTGGCACTTTCGAAGGGTATATCTTTTCAAAACCAAACCTTTCTAACACCTTCTGAGTGTAGGTTGACTGATGTACTAAAATCTCTTTACGGGCATGCTCAAGCTGCAAACCTAGGCAATATTTCGTTTTACCCAAATCTTTCATTTCGAACTCTGACTCCAGGTAAAAGCTTGCTTCCTTAATTTCTTCCAAGATTGTAATGATATTCAGATCATCTTCGTACACTGAGATTATACAAAATCCATCCTAGGATCGTCGTATAAATATTCAGATACAATCCTCATTGTTCGTGTAGCCTTGTAACATCCCCAAATCTAGGTCTGTGTTTCAAATGTAAGAAAATGAGTAGAAATTAAAACTTTTCTTGCATCTTGAAGTTTTGAAACTTTTCTATAAATCTTGTAAAGGAATTATGGTAAAAAAAAAAAAACCAAAATCTCCTGTTGACTAAAGTCATGACCTCTTTAAAACTTTTTGAGAAAAGTTTGTGATCAAACCCGAGAACAATCCTTGTAGAATTTCTGGAGAGAAATGCTTTGCATAAAAACCTCTGGAAAGTTTATACAAGGTTGATCCTAGTGTCAGCAACCTCCATTTATAATTTCAGAATTTGTGGAGTTGGTTTGCTATCTCTAGTGATCCTTCCAAGTTTTTAGCTCATTTCAAAACCCTAGGTTAAACCAAGAAAATCAAAAGTCGAATATCAAGAGCATGCACTTAAAATAATTTTTGGGAAGAATTTACTTCAATTAAAACTCTGTAAATAATTTATTTAAATCTTATAATATTTATCAGGAATAAATATAATTTTTCCCAAATTTTTGGAGCTAAACTCAATCCACAGAAAATTCAAACTTAATTCAATAACCTATTGTAAGTTTGAATTTAAAATAAGCAAATAGCTCATGAACAATGAGATTTGAAATTTTATTGGTCACTAGGTAATCCCAAGAACCCCTCCAAATCTTTTCAGAATTTATAGATTTTATTAGCTATTTATAAAGCCTCAGTCAAACCCATTGTATTTCGGTCAAACTGAATTTAAAACTTCGGGCTCGCACTGTTGTACCAACTCGAGTCGTCGCACTGTTCCGTCCCGAGCAAACTTGTCTGCACCGCACCAGCCTTGCGCATCGTGAACCATCCGAAAGTGCTTTCATGAAGACCGTCCGATCAAGGATCGATGGTCCGACTCAACATTCTAGTGGCGCGATCCGGACCATCCATTTCACTCAGTCCGATCGGCCATTTTCGATCCGCCCAGATTGTTTCAATCCTGGCCGTCCGCTTTTAATCTCGTCGTGCGTCACCTTTGACGGCTAGAAACCCTAATTTTAAATCATTGTCGGTTTTCCGCCTCGATGTCGTGGTTTCAGGCGCCCATGCCACCTTCTCGAATGCATCGCCGTCCGCTCGACGTCGTGTGTGGTCGTCAGCGCACAGGACGCGTCGTCTCCATACCGTGGGAGCACTCCGCCATTTCTTGTCCACAAAATCACTACAACCCCACTGCCTTTATTTTCCTCACCCCTAATTGTTTATTTCTAAAAAGCAGTCAAAGTTTCCTCCCACCCTTTCTTTTCTCTTTGGGGCACTACCCAACAGCTCTTTTTACCCAATCCATTTTTTCCCCTTTTCTCATTCCCCCACCGAATGGAGCCGTTGCTCCTGGCCTTTCTTCCACCTCCCATCTCCCCCTGGTGGTTCTCCATCCTGGCCTCTCCCTCCCCCTTCACTCCAGCCGTCGCCACCCCATGGCGCCTCCTCCTCCATGGAGCAGCCGCCGCCATCTCCCAGCTCCTCCCTCTCCCTCCCCCATGGCGCGCCCCCACCTAGCTCCTCCAGGCGCCTCCCTCCAGCCCGGCTCACCTCGCCGCCGCCTCAGCTCGGCCATGGCGCCGCCGCCTCTCTTCCCCGGCCGGCTCCAGCCTGCCGCCACCCCCAGCTCGCCTCCTCTCCACCCCAGCCCAGATCCGCCGCCTCTCCTCCTCCATGGCGCCGCCGCCACCTTCTGGCCGCCCGTCTCGAGCCCGCCGCCACTCCTAGGCACCGGATCCATCACCGCTTGGCCCGGATCCGCCACCATCTCCCAGATCCGCCCGCCTCCTCCCGGCCCGACCCGGACCCGTCTTCGCCATTCGTCCTCGGCAAGCCCGAAGCCCCCTCGCTGCCGCCGCCGCTCCAGATCCGTCGTCGGCCCAGCCGCTCCGCGCGGATTCGCTCACACGTTCCCCACGGTTGCTCGCCGCCAAGCCATTTGAACCGCCGTGTCGCCGCCGGTCTTCCCAAGGCCGCAAGAGACAAGACACCTCCATCGGCAAATACCATTCACCGCCTTCGGTTTTCTCTTATGCTCCATGTGTGTGTGTATGTATGAATGCCTTGTTTATCTGTAGGTGAAATCCCTTGTTGAAATAATGATGGAATGAGGTTTCGGTAGATGCTTAGTTTGCCGATAGGTTAATGTCATGGTTAATGCTGTAGATAGAAATTTCTTGAATTCATCTAGTCTTTAAGCGACGGTATGCTCTCCTCTATGTGTATGGTGTTGTTAAGCATGCCATTTACCTTGTGTTAGCTTTAGGGAGGATTTGTACTTTTAGCTAAGAATACTATGTCGACAAACTTGATCGCTCTGAAGAATTGGTTAAATGGGTAGTTAATTGGTTAGCAAGCTCTCATTCCCAAAATGCTCCATGGTAGTGGATGAATCGGATTTGTAGGATTTACTGCTAGTATACACTTATGCCTCTATTACATCAATTAGTGAGTGGGTCAGAAATTTAAAGGTCAGTTAGTAATAGCAAGTTAGCAGTTTTCCGAGTAGTTGGCTAATTAGCTAATCGGTGTTTCAATAGCATTTGGTAGGTCCGAATGAGCTTATAACGGCGTAGGCTACATAGGGTTGTAGCTTTTAAAATGTGGTAGTATGCTACTCGGCTAGCAGTTGTTCATCTCGCAAATGTTGGGCCTAAATTTAGTGATAAGTGAGTAAATGACCCTTTGTCCAACCGGAAACTCATGACCATTGATGATTAAATGAAACATATCACTGAATCATTGAAAGGTGTCAACTATAGATAAGTATTGGCAGTAGGGCTCATTCCTTTAAGTTGGTTAGTAGAAGCATGATTAAATCACTTAACTAGTAAGTACAATTTCTTAGTAACTAGCTCTTGGTAATTCAATCCAAAAGAGTAAAATTTATCTTAAGTCAAGAATTGAGTTGTCAGTTGAAATCACTTATAGAATCAAACATCTTTTGCTAACGAACCTTCTTATGATAGTCAGATTGTGAGCTATTGTTTTAATCACTTAACAAATTTGGAGTATGCACTGTAGGGGAGGTTTAGTTAGCAGTCAATCATTTTGTAAACCATTTCTAGAGAGATAGAGCTAACTCTTATACTTTAGCAAATGAATTAGAAAGTATAATTGTTATCTTTTAGCATTCAATCTATAAGAATGAAATAATTGATAAGCCAAAGAGTTGGGTTATTGTTAGTAAATCAACATTAGATCTTATGCCATAGCTTTAACTTTGCAAATATATAAGAAATTCTTATGAACACCTGTTAAACTAAAATCTTCACCCAAATGCATCAAAAATCTTTATAAATCAACATTAGATCTTATGCCATAGCTTTAACTTTGCAAATATATAAGAAATTCTTATGAACACCTGTTAAACTAAAATCTTCACCCAAATGCATCAAAAATCTTTATCTACCTTCTGTATTTATTTCTTATTTGTTGGAGACTTTTGGAGTTCTGGTGTTTATTCGCTGTTTCTCACTTTGGTAGTTTTTATCGTTAGATGACGTTGAATACGAGAGTGATCCTCTGCAGCAAGAAAGTTATCTCAAACAAAGGCAAGCAGTTTGATCATATCCCGTTATTGTCCCATTACTTTAAAGTTTAATACTTTGTTTCACTTGTATGTATGCATGCTACTTTGTGTTGAAATATCGATTAGTTGAGCCTATAGATGCATATCCTGTAGGTAAATGTTCATTCTCTACTACTAAGCCTAGGATTATCTTGCTGTGATTTTGAGTTCGATGGATGGACTCTCATCACTTAGTAGTTTACGTTGATAATGCTTAGAAATGCTTAGATAACGGTAGAAATGGGCGGTTGTCGACATTATGTCGATGACCTTGATCACACAAAAACTATTATTCCATTATGTCCATCTTGTGCTTGTTACTTTGTAAATAAACAAAAATGAAAACAAAACTGTTTGACTTGGGCACAATGGATGTTGGTGTGGTTTGTTGGGTGTGAACGGAATGGTGCCTAAGTCCCTAAGGACCGAGTTACTTGCGCCACTGATCCAAGCACTTTTGCGTGCTAACCACACGAGGGGGATATGGGACCTCTCTTGACTAAGTACTTTGGGAGGTGTTAATTATGAGCTGGTCGGTGGGTGTGTTAAAAAAATAAAATGTGTGTGTGTGGTGTAGGGAGGGAGCATTAGCAGACCGGTTAGGCTGTCTAATGTGTCCTTACCCCCGTGGGTTGTGGCTCTTAATTAGCATCATCCATTGGAAATGTCTCGTAGAACTTAGCCGTGCCGGCATACCAAAGGAAGTGTGCTAATAGCTTGGCGAAAAGGCGATCTGACGTGTGGGTACATTGGTACACCCCTGCAGGGTTAAAACTATTTGAATAGCCTCGTCCTAGGTTATGGACACGCTTGGTGATTTCCCGCAAGAACTAGACTAAACACTTAATTAAAACTGGATGGGTGGTATGAATTGGGTAATTCATGCTATTGTTGTGGTGACTTAGGTGAGTCACTTCCAGGTTGTTCTTGTTGTTATTATTATTATTGTATCGTTGCTACTTCAACAATTAAAAATGCTTTGTCAAATTGCTTTCAATCTATTACATTATTGCAAATGAAAACTTGCTTTATGCTAAAATGAGTCCAAAGCCTCATCCACTTAAATAAATCTTGCATGTAGCTATTTATAGTTCTGTTATACTACACGTCAGTCTTGCGAGTACATTATTTGTATTCATTTGCTTTGCTTAATAACATTGTTGCAGAGGAAGAGGTTGATCCCCAAGGGATTAACTTTTGTGAGTGATCTTCGCTTTGACGACTAGCTAGCGGCCCGGTCAGTTTGCCTTGTGGGGTAATGGCAAATCGGTTGGCTTTTGTTTATCGCCATCTTATGGCATATTTGCTTCTGCTGTTATCTAAGTTTTAGCTTGTGTGGCCGGTTGGCCTTGTTGTAATTAAATCTCTTTTATTTATGTCTTTTGTTAAGTTTGTGCTTCGTTTCTATGTTTGTATGGAATTGATGCATGATTTTGTAAAATGGTGTGTATGCAGCACTTCTGGGATGTATACATTTTCCCGAGGCACGGGATATTTGGTTTGTGATACTAGAGTCAAGTGGATGGCTAAGTATTACAAGTTAAATACCCTGGGGTCTCACACTTTCTTACATAGAAAGTCGTTTCAAGCGATTATACCACATCATGTTTGATTGCTTAAGTCCGTACAGTGACTTTCTGAGTTTCCCACTGTACAGATTTCTATTTGCTTTGCCTTAGTTCCGGACAGGGATACATTCAGGTACCTTCATATAAATATCCGAATCCAAATTTTCATAAAGGTATGTAGTTACCACATCCATCAATTTTATTTTTAAATTCAAGTTAGCTGCCATTGAGATTAAATCATCTCCTGGACGTTGAGTGAAACCTTGTGCAACGAGCCTTGCTTTATATCTTACAACTTCATTGTTTTCATTTCTCTTTTGAACAAATACCCACTTATGCCCTACGGGGTGCACATGGGGAGGTGTGCGGCTTACAGGCCCAAACACACCTCTCTTTTATTCAGAGATAATAATTCTACTTCTATTGCCTTCTTCCAATCTGATCTTTTCTTACATTCAATGAGCGATGCAGGCTCTGGATCAAGATCGATGATTGTGGCAATTTTCTTTGCAAAATAAATATTGATATTGGCTGTTGTTCTATTCATAGATTCGCCCATGGTCACAAGATTTATAGCTATTTCTTCATGGGGCGATTCTTCTAAAGTTTCTACTTTCCCACCGCTACTTCCAATTGCGGGGGCAAGTCCGTTTAGTTTTTTAGCTCCGATGTGTGCGCACATATCCATACTGATGTCTCCCTTCATGGGGATGTTCAAATCAGGTATATGCCTTTTCTAAAAGTTCCATGCTAGTGCTAAGTCTCAACTGGCTCCCCTTCTGGTTCTGGGGAACTTCAATGATCGGCTGTGTCAAGTCTTTCTTATCCTTTTTTACCAGGCGTCCTCGGATACTTCGGATTCGAGGGGCCGGAGTTCTCGTCATTTCTGAAGCCTTAGGACGGGATTAGGGATACCTTTATCGGTATTTCAACCATCTTTAGTGCGTTGCGTATAGGCATATGCGACTTGGTCACACTCTTCAAATCACTAAAGTGGTCAGACAGTTGATTCACTAATGCTTGCAAATCAATTATCTTTTGGACTTCTCTATTTGCTTATCTAGTGCGCGGGTCATGTGCATATATTTCAATTATCTTCTGGACTTTAATTATCATCTATACTTGAATTATTTCCCGACATTTTTTATCAAGGGGTTGATTTCCTCCCCCTAATGATGGGAAACAATCCTCATCAAATATGCTATCACCGAAGCGGACTGCATGCAAATTTCCAGTCATGGAGTCCAAATAACTGATTATGGATGATGTCTCATAACCAACGTATATCCCAGACTTTTGGAGAGGGCTCAATGTAGTTCGTTGCGATAGTAGTATAGGTGCATAAACCTTGCAACCAAATCTGCGAAGATGAGAAATTTTCGGTGTTGACCCTTGCGCTAGCTGCATAGGTGAATGGATGTTACATGCTAGTGGTCTAAAATTGATAAGAGTTGATGTGTGCAGGACTGTGTGTCCCCATCATGTAGTTGATAAATTACAATTCTACAAAATTTGCTAGTCCATGCTAGGTGTGGACATGTGATACTGAATACTCAACGTTAAGTCCCATTGCCATACAATAATCATCAAATGCATTCGAAATAAATTCTCTGGCACTGTCCATTCTGGTGGACTTCACATGATGATCAGGAAAAATATTCTTAATGTTAATTATCTGCGACAGTAGCTTTGCAGAAGCATGGTTTCTCGTAGACAATAAACATACATGCGACCATTTCGAGGAAGCATCGATGAGCACCATAAAATACCTAAATGGCCCTGATAGGGGCTGTATAGGACTACAAATGTCTCCCTGGATACGGTCCAGGAATGCAGGGACTTCATCCTTCGCTTTCAAAGTAGAAGGCCTAGTAATTAATTTCCCCATGGCACAAGCGAGACACACAAAATCTTCCTGATTCGAAAAATTCTTTACATCGATATTATATCCCTGTGAATTGTTAATTATATTTCTCATCATCCTAAGACCTGGGTAGTCTAATCTATCATGCCAGAGATAGAAAAGTTTAGAGCTTCTAAATACGGTTTTCAAGGCAATATAGGCTGCAGGTGCCTTAATATTAGTGTAGTATAGCCCAGTTTCATATAAAGGAAGTCGTTCTAATATCTTTTTCCACTTTCTTCATGCTTTGTAATGAGTAGGTATTCCTTACCATACTCTTCTTCAGTCTCTACGTGGAAACCGTTAGCGCGAATATCCTTGAGAGTTCTAGTCGATTCTGGGTACAACAAGACTTCTTTAATGACAAAGTTGTGCCCATCTGGAGTATAATTGTGGCCCTTCCTGAGCCTATTATACAAGTATCGCTGCCCACGATTGTTGTAAGACTACTAGCATTCTTACTGATCGACTGAAGAAAAAAATTGTCTCTCTCAAGGTGGTATTCATTGTGCCGCTATCCACTAAGCACACTTCCTCCATAAGGCGCCACACGTGTTTTAATATAAGGTACTTTATTAATATGCAGTAGGAAGCAAGCAACATATAAATAAAATACTTCAGATATCAGAGCATAACTTGCTATTATAAATACGGAAAATAAGTCTTGCAGGACTCATCACAAGAATTTAATGCTTTTCTCTCCTAGTGCTTACAACCATTATTCAAAGTTCCATCACAATCACAAACTGCAAGTGACTGTAAAAGGATCTAAGTGCAATACGTGCACTAGATTGAATCAGCGAAGTATGTAGAAACTTCTACCTGAATCTGCTCCATGGTGATCTTATCCTCTTGGGCAACTATGGTTGCGGCCACTGCGATGTCCGAAGGAGGGGTGGGGCTACTATTGGGCTGTCAACATTCATGAGTGCAAATAATGGGTGTGGATCCTCGGTGCCTGGAATGGCGAGGTGTGCCACATGCTGTCCTTTATCCTACTTCTTAGACTGGAACCCATGACCTTACCCTTCTTGCCCCTCTTCTTCGTGAGAGGCTTCCTCACCTTGTAGCTGCTAGCATTAGCTTCATGGCCGGCATTACTACTAGGTGGCTGTGAGATTTAGTTCTTTCTTAGAACATTATCTTGAGCTTCCGTAACTTGCATGTCGTCAATCAATTCGGCATACTCCTTGTAGCCGTCTTGACGATAGTTGCATGTGGATTGCACCGCATTCGGGTGAAAGGTAGAGAGAGTCTTCTCAATCTTTTGTTTATCCGTGATTATCTTACCACAGAATCGAAGACTGGTACAAATTTTGTACAAATTCTGGCCATGCTGGGCCAGCTCTTTCGAACTTCTGGTTCGTGATGCCACTCATCTACATATTCATTCAAAAATTTCATAAGATTATTGCTGGTAATTTGCATAAAATGGTTACAAAATTCTCATAATGTCCTTTGAACTCCTAGTTCGTGATCCCGTATTTTTCTATGCATTTTTCATGATTTACTTTTTTCAGTGATTAAAAGTAATATAAACAATCACAGATAATCAAAATAGAAAATACAACATATAAATTGCATAAAAATAATAATAACAAAGTTAAACATGCTTCAAATGCTAAAACTGATTCAAAATTTGAATTCTCGAGGCCCTTTTCAGCTAGAATATGAATTTTCAGCGAATTCTGCAATTTCCAGGGGCTAAACCACTAATTTTCTTTTCGAGAAAATTTTTCGCGTAATTTTCATAATTTTAGAGGGCCTTTTTGCAAATTTTGGGATTTCTTTTCTTTTCCCATTTTTTTTTCTTTTTTTCTTCATCCGCTGGCCGGTTTCCACAGCCCATTGCAACGGGCCTGATCCGGCCCATTGCGCCCCAGCCCACTCAGCCGATTCAAAGGATAGGGGGTTGGGTTTCCCTACCCCTGGTCACCCGTGGCGGCGGCGCTTCAAGCGCATGTGGGAGCCGACGGACGGAGGGCGATGTTGCGGCACATGCGGGCACACGCAAAGGGCGGCCAGAGGCCAGCGGTGCTACAGGCGCGACGGATGGCTGGAGGGTGGCACAAGGGCTTCACGCGGAGGTGGCGGCGTTGCAGGCATGGCGATATGAGGGGCGGGGAAAAGGTGGTGCACCGTGCCGGAGGCTGGTGGTGCGGAGGCGATCGGTGGCGCGTCTGTGGGACGGCGGCTTCAGGCAGCGCGGGGGCCGCGTGCAGACGGCGGGTGGAGCGCCTCGTGCGGGTGCTAGCGGTGCATTATGGGCACAGGTGGTCAGAGAGGCGCATGCGTCGCCGCCCGTGCGGAGGCGGCTCCAGGGGAAGCCCGTGCGGAGGTGACGCCGGCCGGTGGAGATGCGGCTCCAGGTCGGCGGCACTACCCCACCCCCCCCTTCTTCTTTGGTTCGGGTGGTGCCGGCAACAGTGCTTTAGGCGCGTGGCTCAGATGGCGTTGCCGTGTGCAGGTGGCGGCGATCCGGTGTGGCGCGGCGGCGCACACGGGCTTGATAGCTTTGGGTCGTCGTTTGCGTGGGGTGACGCCGGCTTCTGGACGGCGGGCGCGCGGGCTACAGGTCGGCGGCGTAGAGCGCGTCGGCGTCAGGCCGGTGGGGAGGGCACCCACGTGGAGGTAGTGCGTGTAGAGGGCTTTGCAGAGGTAGCTGGCGCTGTGGTCGCGTGGGAAGACCGAGTGAGGCCAGCAGCAGCACCTCATGTGGGAGGACCGAGCGGGAGGCCAGCAGCGGCAACTCGTGTGAGGTCGTGTGGGGCCGGCGAGGTGTGGCGGCGCCCGTGCGGAGGTGGCTCCAGGGGCACCGGCGCCTATGCGGAGGCGATGGCCGTACGAGGCCCGGGGGCACGGTGCATGCGGCTCTAGGCCAGGCACGGGTGGCCGGCGGCGACACGGCTCCAGGCCGTCGCCCATTTTTGTGTGCCTACTGTTCATTCGAGCACTATTCATCTGTTGTATGCTCTTTCGTGCAACCTACCGATCGGCTTGACCGGCGACTTCAAGTCGGTTCGCGGTAGATTAGAGCGGATTTGTACCATAGAAAAAAACTCTAGAAAGCCAAATTTGCATAATTGAAAGCGATTTAGAAAATGCAATTCGATCTACGAGCATCGTGTTACGACGGTTACTTTTTGATCCGAGTAGAGTAGGCCTAGGAGTAGGCCGGAGTCGATCGTGCTGATAACGTGTTGAGGAACCGTCGCTGGCGAGTCCTGTCCAAACGATCACCTCGTAGACAAACATAGAATCACATCAAACAATGCAAGAACACAAGGACATAATAGTAAATTGAACATAGAGATGTAGGGAACTTCATACTTCTCTTTATTGCTCTTCAAACGATCAACCTTTTACAATGAATAGCACCCTCTATTTATAGGCTAGAGACACTACTAAGATTTTAGATAGGACGTCCATATATAGACCGGCTGCTGGACCAAACCCATATTTTCCTAACAAATTGGACGGCTCGCATTTCGTGTTAGCACCAGAGGAGAGGGTACCCGCAACTGAATTGTTCCTGTCGGTACGTAAGTACGTAGCTTCCATCGTCTTTCAATTCGAGGCGAAAACTTTTCGGGTTGTTCTGTAGCAGATTAGCCGGCGGCAATTACGCTGTACATATTCATGTGGATGTTGATCATGCGACACACGGATTATATAATTATATACGCTGGCCAACCAACCTAGTGGTAGCTTAATTCCTCCCGTAGGGAGAAAAAAAAGTGAGTAGAAGATGATCAACACAGTATCCATAAAAACTACTCCATTCCGTTCACAGAAATAATTTATTTTGAAATACGTGCAGTCAAACTTTAGAAACTTTAATTATCTATACCTTTTTGAATATCTAGATTAGATACATAAAAATCATATGTATAGATTAATCTCGAAAAGTACTTTTATAATATTATAATTTTATTGAGTTTCACAAATATATTACAACAGTAATTAGTGATCAAAGCTGTATTTTGAAGACTGTGTCAATATCCAAAACGTCTTTTTTTTTTACTGGAGGGAGTACTAAACGAAGGGTTATTCGCTGGATCATGTGCAGCGGTTTGTTGCTGCATACTACTAATTGCGTTGAGTACATTATGTAGGAGGTGTTCAGAAGCTGCACGATCGATAATGTTGTCTTGTAGCTAGCTGCTAGCTAGTTGTTTAATTTGGAGTAATTATCTTTACTACTTTAAGACTCAGTTGATGAATGCTAAGTCACGCGTTCTTCCATCCCTTTCCACCTTAAGAAGAACATCTAACGAAAAAAAAACATCTCTCTAAGAAAGAAATTAACCCCTAAAACTATATCATCATTACCCTGAAAACCTCCTCTCCTTCCGAAAAACTTTTTTCCCATAGCTCACCGTTGTAATTCCCTCCTCGCCCTCACACTATTCCTGAGTGGGCCGCCTCTCCCAATACAGCAAGGTCCAATTGCAGACATTACATGTACAGAATTCTTTATGCAGCCTAATTAAATGAGATCCATATTGATTCCATTCGACGGAAAATGGAGGGTGAGAACCAACGTGCCAATCACGCATGTTATGATCGTGTACGACAGCTCTCAGCTATTGATTTCTGTCGCGGTCAGCTTGCAATTATTAGTTGCAAGGGATTTCTCATCCTTTTCTTTCTTCTTTTTCCTGGTTTTGTTCTGATACATGCATTACTCCCACTCCTCATATACCACTTAAATCATATGATGATGCATCTTTATCAATTTGAGCATACTCCAATAATGATTATAAGATACCCAAAATGAGTTCCATGAAAAAAATCATTAAAGTTCACCTTTTATAGCAAAATTTGTGTATATATTTCTTCTATATATGAAAAAGGGTATATAGCAAAAATAAAAGGTCCCAATAAAAAAAATTCAATTAAGTCGTATTGGAGTATCTTACAATTGGTATTTAAGTATACTGAAAATGATAAAGAAGTATAATATATTCGTTTAAGTGGTATATTCGAAGTGTGTGTACATAAGCGCTATCAACGATTATACGCTGAATAGCTATTCTGCGTGTGGGCCGCAGCCTGAGCCGCGCTACGCACGGTTAGCCAGCACCCCGTCTCCCGCTTGAGATCAGTAGTAAAACCCTCACGCGCGTGTCCAAAACGGTAGTAAACCCTCACGCGTTCGTCAAAACGGTAGTAAAAAGCCCTCACACGCGCTAGCGCCCCACCTCTCGCTCGAGATCGGCAGTAACACCCCCCCCCTGCGCATCCAAAATGGTAGTAAACCCCTCACACGTGCGTCAAAATAGTAGTAAAACCTCACGCCACCCTGCCCCCCCCCCTACTTGAGATCGGTAGTAAAACCCGCCCACGCGCATCGAATAAAGCCGTAAAAAATATTGGTCGGGTAAAAAGGACCGCGTGTCACCACGTGCCGTTATATAAACTATTTTACTGCCATTACAGTGAGGAAGAGAGGACCGTAAAATTCGCTATGCTGGTTTTTGTAACATTCTGTTTTCGGTTATTAACTAATTTCTTTTTGTTTGTCTTCTTGGTTTCCAAAACCTATTTCAAATTATTGTGTAATTGCAAAATTATCTAGTTTCTGCCTCATTTCAAAATCCAGTTTTCAAAATTCAGCTTGAATCTTGGTTTCATTCAACTCCCCTCTTTGGGCTCGGCCCATTTCTTTTTATGGGGTCAGCGCTGAGCCACCCTGGCGCGCTCGTGCTCACTCTACTACACCTCCGTGTGCTCACCTGCTCGCCAGTGCCTTGTCGTGTCCTGCACCATCTCCCCTGCTTGCTTTGCCTACTCTATCTCATCGCCACCCGCCTCGGGACCGCACGCCTCTGAGCCCCTCAGTGGCTCTCTCGTTCTCTCCTCTAGGCTATAAAAGAGCCCAAGCAGCCCCCTTCATCTCCTTCCTTCACCCAACTCCCCCTACCTCACTCTTGTTGCTGTGGTTTGCCCAAAGCTCCAAGCTCCGAGTTCAAGCCGCCACGCACCTCCCCTCGGTCCTCGCCACACCAGTGTAGCCCCCTCTTCTACCCTATGTCAAGTTGTATCCCAGAGCTCCTTGAGGCAATCTCCTCACTCTATTTCAATTTTATTTCACAAGAGCCACCGCATTTCCGCTTCTCCTTCAGTCCCAGCTGACCCCTTCACTGTCGTCCTCCTTCACCTTCGACTACGAGCTTCCCCGTCGCTGTTCACCGTCCGCCGATGTCCTCTGGCCTCTCTCTCTGTCCTGGTGAGTTTCTCCATGCCCTGTTCTCTTCTTGGTTCTTTCGACCGCGTTGAGCAGTCAAATCTTTCTTGGTTCTTTCGACCGCGTCAAGTAGTCGAATCCTTCTTTGTTCTTTCGACCGCATCAAGCAGTCGAATCTTTCTTGGTTCTTTTGACCACGTTGAGCAGTCGAATCCTTCCTTCTTTCGACCACACTAAGTAGTCAAATCTTTCCTTCTTTCGACCACGTTGAGTAGTCAAATCTTTCCTCCATTCAACCACGTCGAGTAGTCGAATCTTTTTCTTTTTTCGACCACGTTGAGTAGTCGAATCCTTCCTTCTTTCGACCACATCGAGTAGTCGAATCTTTCCCTCTTTCGACCACACTGAGTAGTCGAATCTTTCCTTCTTTCGACCACGTTGAGTAGTCAAATTCTTTCTTCTTTCGACCACGTCAAGTAATCGAATCTTTTCTTCTTTTGGCCACGCTGAGTAGTCGAATCATCCCTTCTCTCAACCATATTGAGTAGTCGAATCCTTCCTTCTTTCGACTAGGTAGTCGAAACCCTCTTTCCGGCCAGTTGGTCGAAACCTCCCCTTGCGACCACTTGAAGTCGGATGGGCAATACTCAAAGCCAAAACTTCGAGGCCTCCGTTCTCTTCTGTTATAACTCCGATTACATTGTTCTTTGTTTCTAAATTTGTATAAATTCAAGATCTTGCTTTTATCTCTGGTCTCATTTAATTTGGAGTTCATTTATTATTATTTTTAGTATTTATTTGTTCTCCTTGCTTGTTGTTCCTTTTTTGGTTCGTTCGTCCGAGTAGAGTTTGAGGAAGCGGGAGATCCCTAGTTTGATCAAGCCCAAGACTACCAAGACCCTCTTGCCTTTAACCTAGGCGAGAAAATACTTTGATCATTCTGAGCCTACATTTTATGCAAATTATATTCCTTTAAATTACCAGAGTTGCATGTTTTAATTCTTTAAGCAAATGTATGTTAAATCTTAAGGTAGTTAAATACCCATTTGTTGATTAAGTATTTATTATCTCATCCTTTGGCATTGAATCCATTATTTCGTGTCACCCTAGTAACTATGTGGTAACTTCCTAGTTTTAGGGTGTACTTAAGCGACAAGCTAGTCTCGCTTAAGCACCGGGGCATTAAAATGTCTCAACCATCATCTCTTTAATCATAAAATGGCTTTGGATAGTCATGGGAGGTACACGACTAAAGTATTTAAGATAAATTGGCTTTTCTCCTCGAAACCCCAAATTGCTTTCACCACATCTGGGCGGATGGTTTGATAGTGGGTGCGGACATAGCACGAGAATGTATGGAATGTGATATGAACCGCCGAGATGACATTAATGACTTAATCCAGTGATGACGTCCCATTGTAAAACATGTGCAACCACAAGTCTGCAAAGTGCAACTTGGCTTAGTAGAGTTATCGAACCCTAGAAGTCATCTCGCTGGAGGGGAACGAGGTAGTGCAAGCAGTTGGATGCGTTCCGGCTTGAATAGGACACCGTGGTAAGGTGAAGTTGTTAGCTACGCTAGTCGTTGTGGTGAACATCCCGTACAACTTATGGGACCCACCGCAATTGAGAGAAGCCCATATGGGTGAGATGACAGAAAGGGCAAGATGATTTGAAAAGTTACTGTGATGGTCTCTCGACCACATGACTAAGGAATCATGTGGGGCTACGAGTTAATTATCTCTTGTGGGTACAGTATACAAACCTCTACAGAGTATAAACTGTTTAAACAGACATGCCTATAGTCAAAGGCGGACATAGGAACTTTACTAGAGTTAGCTCTATTTCAAAAATCTTTATGGATTGGATGAAAACTGGTTAGGTGGATGTAACCCAGCATTTGGATTTTTTTTCCTAGGTGGTCATACCCAGTGCTATTAAGTGGTGGAGTTAACCACAATCAAAACAAGCATAGGTGGAGGTAACCTCTGCTGTTATTAATATTGCACAATTATTTTCTTCAACAAAATGCATTTTAGTTAAAATGCTAAGTGATAGGATTTTACCGTTATGCCTATTTGAAACTTTGCTTTGGCAAATAAAAGAACCCAAGCCACCCTTATTAAGCCATGCATGTATACTATTGCATCTTGTGCGTTGGCTCGTGAGCACGGAAGTTGTACTCATTCTCGCTTTTTCCCCAACCCTTCGAATCATGCGGATCATGGAGACTACGACTACTACGAGGACCCCGAAGTCGATGGGCAAGGCAATGGCGAAGAGTAGTCTAGTTTTGAGTAGTCTTGGTCTCGCCTCAGTCTAGCTGGCTCGTCGGTACTTGCGTACGACCAGTATTGTCCAAGTCCTTAGT
The DNA here is from genome assembly GCA_036346405.1 of Phyllostachys edulis. Taxonomy (NCBI): domain Eukaryota; kingdom Viridiplantae; phylum Streptophyta; class Magnoliopsida; order Poales; family Poaceae; genus Phyllostachys; species Phyllostachys edulis. The sequence goes on from CM070554.1 coordinate 67,440,612, forward strand.
TAATACCAGTCGTACACAAGTTGCCCCAGTCGCTGCCTGTGGAGAGATGTTGTTTGCCCCTTTTGCTTCCGCTGTAGTTTCCGCGCCAAGTGGTCAAAACCTCCTTTCGACCAAGTGGTCGAAACCCCCTTTCGACCAGGTGGTCGAAACCTGCTTGTTTCCGCCGTTTTGTGATGTAATCATTTGGCCTGCTCGGCCCTTATTGAGAACTTGACCCGATGTGGTCTATGTAAACTCTGATGTGTTAAATTAATGAATGGTTTGATTTTACGACTTATATGAATTGATTCAGTGATGTATTATGTGAGTGTTATCTACTGATCCAGGGAACAACATAGTGTTTTCGTAGACGATTTGGATTTGTGAAAATCCGGGTCCGACAGTTTTACTGTGGGAAAATGACATTATAAAATGTTTTACTGTTCCAGTTAATTGTTATCATTTACCGTAAGTGATACCAGCTATTACTTCGAAAAGGCATGTCGTGTTACTGCTATAACAAGTTTGCGCTTTATGTTTTTTGGTTGTCACTGGAAGTTTGAAAAATGACATTACTGTAAAATATAACACCTATTACTGTAAAATGTAACACCTATTACTGTTTGATAACATGTATTTACTATCTGTTACGCGAAAGTTCTTTTTTGGTAATCATACATTTTACTGTAAAATGTAACACTTTGGATTTTGTTGTTGTTGAAAATATTTTGCTATATTTAATTTGCTTCCGAAACTTTTGATTAGACGTCGATTGTTCGAGTGAAATTTGCAATGATCCTCCATCATCTTATTTAGAGCAACCAGAGTAAGGCAAGCACCCCCTTTGACCGTGTTGATCCTATTATTTTAATTATTGTACTTCTTTTTGCAAAATATATTATGCATGTGTGTATGTTTGCTTAAAATTGCTATATTTGGGGATATCGGTAGTTATACTCTATTCAAGGTATAATCCTCCTTGAAATATTGTTATCCTTACTGTTGTAACCATTATGTATTGGTTTAGGTAATAATTAATGTCAATTTGGGAAATTTGAGTGTGAATATCGCACAAACGCTTAGTCGAGCTCTAGTCGTATAAAAATTGGAAATGAATGGAACATGGAATACATACAAACTTTGCGATACACTACAAGTCTTGCTGAGTACGTAATGTACTCAATCTTGCTTAATTTGTTGTTCAGATGATGAGGATGACCAGTTACCAGATGACATATTTTTCGCTCCCGGTACTGGGGGTCTTACTTTAATCACGAGTTTACTGATGCCTCTTTAAACTTTACTGCCACATCTCTTCATATCATGCCTTAAGCATGTGACGTCGCGAATGGGGGGCCACTGGCCCATAACTATTGGGATGGGCCGCGCGGCTCGCTAGGGGCGCATGCTCAGTTTGGCACGATGGGCTGGCTGGTGCGTAGAATAGATATTCTACACTTATAGGACGCTCATTTGTACTCCTAGGAGTATGTACTCTCACTTTGAATGTACCACTTAAACGAACATATTATATTTTTTATCACTTTCAGTATACTTAAATATCAGCTAGAAGATACTCCAATACGACTTGATTGAAACAAATTCATTGGAGCCCTTTTTTTCTATATACCCTTTTTTCATATATAAAAGTAGTGTATACACGATTTTTGCTATAAAAAGTGGATTTTATGGAACTTTTCATGAAACTTACTTTGAGGTATTTTTATAATTATTATTGGAGTATGCTCAAATTAATAAAAAAATATCATTATACGATTTAAATAATATATAAGAAGTGAAAGTACGTACTCTCCGGAGTATGGTACCATTTTCCTTAGTACTACACGTGTATCCTGCCGTAAGATCGGTAAAACCTTGACTAGCTAGACTACTGTTTGTATGTGGGTGAGTCAGAGAGAGAGTTGATCGATGGACTTTCGTTTTGTTGCGTGTGATGATTTCGCGGCGGCGAATGAACGGGATACATTGAACCAGCTGCTAGCTAGCCCAGCGGAGTTGCGCGCAATGCAAGTTAAAGAGAAGCAAGTTGCAATGTCAGATCTAGTAGCCGCAATTGAAATTAAGGACAATGTATACGTACGGGCGGCTTGCTTAGCTTCAGCGTAATCGTGCGAATTGCACGCGACGCGGACTAAATCGAGATTAATTGACTTCTTAGCTGCCTGAATAAGGACGCCATCGATGTACACACACACACGCTTGTGATCGACGTGCATGCTGCTACTAGTAATCTTCAGAGAAACACAATTAAACTAGGTAGGTAGGGTCACCCATCTCCCACACGTTCCCTAATTCTAGCAAACCAATCTTCAGTGAATATTTAGTAGTATTCACTAGCCGCTAGTACTACTTACTACTACTCCGATTAACTTTATTTGGCCTTAATGAGCTAGCTGGTGATCTAGCTACTTGCTGTGTATGTACGTACGTCCCCACTAGCAGACGATCGATCGAGCTAGCATCCGATATTAACTCGAGCTGTCTTCTTTGACGAACCATCTAAACTGTTGGGGTCAGCCAAATTTTGACAAGATTGGTTTCGGCACAAACCGAACACACCAATTAAGTCCTTGCTGTTTGACGAACGACGACCGATGATCGCGCGATCAAGTTGAAAATCCAACTCGGTCGATCATGGCCAGATCATTCCCGTGCGCACTAAAACTGGAGTATTAACGATCCATTAGTATATTGGAAGCATGCATGTGCAGACGTGCAGTGCAAGTTTTCCAAAGAGGTGAGTTGGTTAATTGATTTTTGAAGTTTTCGCACACGGTGTACATGATTAAATTCTAGAAAAATCCACACAAATAATTCACCTCATGACGCAGCAAGTGCTTGCTGCATTCATTCCGCATAAACAAACTACAGACCGATATTGTTTTTTTCTCCTTATTGTTTTAAAGCTATTCTGTAGCCTTGCTCGGGGTTTTGGTAACCAGTTCTATTTTTTATCCGGAGTCACTAATAGAACAGGTTATCCCAATTTTTGGAAAATTTTGGATGATTTCGGCCAAAAAATTCAAACCAAATTTTGAAATTTTAAAAAAACGGCTTAAAATGGTTGAAAATATCAGACAGCTATTGGTCGAAAATCGGTGACAACAAAAAGCAAAGAAGAAATCAAAAAATCATCGCACAATGTGCCTGAAGAAATCACAGATTATCAGACAAAGAAGCTTTTCATGGCTCAATGTGCTCGAAGAAATCACAGAATTCAGATCTAAGTGACTTTGAAACCTCAGCTATCCATATTTTGTTTTTTTCGACGGACGGTTGGAAGATACACGGGCCAAATATATTAAGAAAGGGAGAACAAGTTTAGAAAAATAAGAAGAGAGAGAAAGCTCTCTGAAACAGAAAAAAGAACCCTGTAGCCTCAAACGGCCGTGCTAAGGTAGCACCGACGCATTACACACAGGGGACTAAAGAACTGAAACACAACCGACAGCCTTCTACGAGAAGATTTTCTCCTTGATACTCCAGAGCACATCGGTCGTAGGCCGGCAGCGTCCCTCAAAGATTTTAGCATTACGCTCCTTCCAGATACATCAGTGAACGAGGATGGTCACTGTGTCAAAATCCCATCGGAGCGGTTTTGAGATTAAATTCCTCGTGGTAAGCCACCAATCTTGAGAGCTAGACATCGCAGCAAAGGTGATCAGGAACTGGATGCCGCTCCATATCCTGAATCTTGCCCAGACCTCGGTCGAGAAGGGACAGTCGACGAACAGGTGCTTGCAACTCTCGCCAGGGTAATTGCAAAGAGAACAACACCCGAGATTGGGCCAACCGCGTCATTGGAGATTATCGTTGGTGAGACACTTCTCATGAATGACCAACCACATAAAAAACTTGCATCGTGGTGGCGCTTTAGATTTCCAAATGCACTTGTGGCAAGCGAAGGTTGTTGAAGCGGCGAAAAAGAGCTGATAGGCAGAACAAGCCGAGTACTTGCCGCCGACGAGTGCCTCCAGGTAATTTCGTCGTTCCTGCGAGCGTGGAGCGGAGTGCCGACGACAATGTCCCAAAGCTTCAAGTACTGTGCCAATGCCGGCGGACAGACCCCGTGGTCCTTAGTCCAGGAATTGTTGGTGAAAGCCTCCACAACAGACTTGTTCTTTTTTCTGACAAAGAAGAATAGGGCTGGCACGACATCAGCAACCGAGCGCCCACCTTCGATCCAGTGATCATGCCAAAAGCGCGCGCGTGAGCCGTCACCTAGCCGAATAGTCGTGGCTACCCTGAACATGGGCAGGATGTATGTGTCTTCGCCGGTCATCACGCCATGCCATGGCTTTGGCTCGGGATCCCAGCGGTTCGATGCAATGGCGGCGGCGGGCGCAAAGATCGAGCGACGCCAAATCGTGGATACCCAGCCCCCCACATCGGAGCGGTCTGCAGATTTTCGACCAAGCAAGCAAGCAATGACCACCGCTGATGGACTCAAACCCCTTCCAAACGAAAGCACGACACTTACGGTTTATTAACTTGATCGCCCACTGAGGAAGCCTGAAGATCATCATGAAGTGAACCGGCAGCGCCATCAAGACAGATCTGGTGAGTACAACGCGCCCACTCGGAGTTAGGAGTTTAGGTTTCCACACGGTTAACTTTTTCGAAAACTTGTCGATGAGCAGCTAAATGTCGCTCTTCCTGAGAGAGCGAATTGAGAGAGAGAGTCCAAGGTACGTGATCGGGAAGCGAAGCCGTCGACACTGCAATGTGGCTGCGACCACCGTCTCGGTCTCATCATCGCAGCGAATGGTCGTGATGGAGCTCTTGGCCAGGTTGGAGGTGAGACCAGATGCCCTGCCGAAGATGAACAACAACTCCCTCACCACCTCACAACCTTAGGATGAAGGGCTGAAGAAGAGTACAGCATCGTCCGCATAGATTGAGACGCGTGGCTCCGTCACTAGGCAACCGAGGGGGCTTAGCAACCCCCGATACGTGGCCCATCTCGCCGCAGCCTGCAGGATGTCCATAGCCATGATGAACAGGGCGGGGGAGAGCGGGTCCCCCTACCGTTGAGTAGGATCAACGTGGTTGTCGTACGAAGGATTGCGGCGATCCAACCGCGCCATCTGCTATCGAAGCTAAGCTGCACCAGAACACTCAACAGGAACTCCCAGGATAAAGAATCGAAGGCCTTCGTAATATCAATCTTGAGGAGAACGGCGGGAATTTTCTTCCGATGTAGTGTCACCGCGGTGTTACGAACTAGCTTGAAATTCTTGTGGATACAGCGCTTTGAAATGAAGGCCGATTGCACTGGCAACACCAATTTGCCGATCATGGGGGAGAGCCGTAGCGACATGAATTTGGTTATGATCTTGGAGAAGCTGTGTATTAAACTGATTAGACGGAAGTCCTTGACCGCTTCTGGCTCGTCCTTCTTTGGAAGCAGTGTAAGGTTGGCGGAGTTGAGCTTGTGAAAGTTTTGAGCATTTCCGCTGTGAAATTTGGCGATGGCGTTGATAGATCTCCCTTGATGGTTGTATGAGCTTGTAAAATAACTTGGGAGAATCCATCGCCCCGGTGCCTTCTCCGCCAAGATCGCCATGATGGCAATTCTGACCTCATCCTCTAGGAAGGGGGCTTCAAGAGCAGCAGCTTCGGAGGGGAGGAGGGAGGGCAGGCTGAGTGCATGCAGCCTCAACAGGTGTGCTACCAGCGCTGGAGAGCCTATGATCTCTGTGAAGTAATCTCCCAACATCTCCAACTTGTCCTCTTGGCTCGTGGCGACGCGGCCGCCATGTGAAAGTCTAGGGATAAGCTTCTTGCAGCGCCGTGCATTGGCCTTCATGTGGAAGTACATCGTGTGGGCATCGCCCTTGTGGAGGTACGTGATGCGTGCACGCTGACGTTGGCGAATGCGCTTTAGAGACACCAGAGCGAGGCATTTCCCTTTGAGGAGAGCGCGGAGCCTACGCTCACCGTTGGAGAGAAGGCGATGGTCTTGTGCTTGATCGAGCTGAAGAATGATCTCGTGGACGATCTAGAGCTACAAACCGAGGCCACTAAGCTTGCGCTGCCCCCACATTTGCAGTGCCGCCATCGTCCGGCGTAGCTTGGTGTCGAGAACGACATACAGGTCCTCATTGTGCACTGGTGACGACCATGCTGCGAGGACAACATCCTGGAAGCCCTCGAGTCTGGTCCAGAAGGTCTCGAAGTGGAACTGTCTAGCACAAAAAATAGGAGTGTGGCACTCCAGCATCATCGGGTAGTGATCCGAGATCGAGGAACTTAGAGCTTGTAGTTGGTTCGCCATGTAGAGGTCATCCCATGAATTCAAGAAAAAGACCCTATCCAACTTCACCAATATTGGACGCAACTGTTCACTGCTCCAAGTGAAACGGTGTCCAGCGAGGGGCATCTCCGAGAGGGCCATTGAGTTGAGGGCGTGCTAGAATCTACTCATTAGCCTTCGATTGATACGATGATTGTTCTTGTCGGCGGGGTCGCAGATCAAGTTGAAGTCGCCATTAAGCATCCATGAGAGCTAGACGTTGGCCCCGATGGTGAAGCGGACCTTGTCCGCCTCTAATTGCGGCCTATAGACAGAGGTGATGTACCATTGGGCACCGTCCACCATGGCCTTAACATTGGCCGAGATGGTGAACTCTCCTTTCTGAAAAGACGAGAGTTTCACCACGTCTAAGCACCACCCTACAATGACGCCACCGCGGGTGCCATCCGCCGGGAGATAGTCGAAGCCATCGAAGCCGACGCCAAGAGTTTGAGTCACAGTATTTTGGTCAATAGTTTCTAGCTTTGATTCTTGCAGACATACAATAGCTGCATTTGCTGACCGGATGAATAAACGAACTACGTTCTGCCTAGCCGAGGAGTTAAGTCCATGTAAAACCATGCATCTGCGACACGCCCACTCGACGCGGCAGGCTAAGGTTGCGCTGGCACCTCCTCAGGCAGGGCGAGGGCTTGAGCGTCCACCTCGCCGTCATCCTCCTCCTCGAAGTTGTCCTCACAATCATAGAGCGCCGCCACCACTCTCAGATGAAGTGGCACGAGAAGCTTGGAGAAAAGTTCGAGGTATTCCTTGAAGGCTTCGTTGGAGACCTTTTCTTTTTCCGCGACAATTCCCCAACGATGCACGAGCACTTCCTGTGCCCGCTGGACTGGAGTCTTTCCTCGGCCGTCAGAGGAGCTAGAGAGGCGTGTGCTCCGGCGAGGAGTGAAATCTGGCTGGACCACACTCCGCCTCCTTCTTGGTGCTGGCGACGCGGGAGGCAGCATAGGAGGACGCGCGCCCAAAAGCAAACAAGAGTCACTGATGCAGAGCTCTGCCTGAAGTTGCAAGATGGCTGCCCGCCATGACCATCGGCCCGGCCGCGCTGCAGCCAGGCTCACCTTGGTGATCTTGACAAGGCAGAAGGCACTCCACCGGCCAGAATGCACCAAAGGCCCGGCGTCGGTGGGCGGAAAGAGCTTCTTGAAACAACCGCTTCAGTCGAGTCGAGAGGCGACTGGTCAACACAGGGGAACGGTGTTGTCCCACTACCCGACACCTCTAGAAGAGCCCCAAGTTCAAGGCGAGGACATTCCACATCCAGAATACCACGTATTCAGCAAATACCATAAGATGTCCCCCCAGTTTGGCGACCAGAGCCGAAAGAAGCGAAATCGACGGCCACCGTGCCACCAAACGGTACATGTGAAGCCGCAATGCTGAATGCTTGGGCGAGAGGCGGCCTTCTTCGAGACAATTTGGCGGCCCCGGCGCTGCGTCGAGGACCTCGCGAGATGCATTGTGGGGCCCTCTCCGCAGGAGACGAGGGGGTTCACTGTAGGCCGCACGCGTGCGGCACTGGGGCCCACCTTGGGCGGTGAGTGCGGCTTGGAACCGGCACCGGAGCGAGCTGCCGGAGGCGTCGCAAGGCACATAGCGGGCGGCACAAGGAGAGGTTCATCGAGGGGCACCTCCGGCGCCGACGCAGCCATGAGGACGATGCACAATGCCTCTCCGATAGCCAAGTCATCCCTCAGGGCAGGCGGAGACACTGACGTGGCCAGGCAGGAGCCGTCATCAGTGGCCGCGGGAAAAGTTAAAGTCGTTGGCGTGATGGCGAGGGGGGCGCTAGACAACTAGTGACCGAGGTCGCCCGCCGAGCCCGCAACGCCACTGAAGAGGTGGCCGCCGCCCACCTCGCCCCGCATTTTGCCCGTGCTGGCCCACACGCCCAGTCGAAACAGGGAACTGGTTGAGTCTGGAGGCAACTTCGTCGACGCCGGTCAGAGCCCATGTTGAGCGGCGTGGGGTCTAACACCTCCTAGACATGCACCAAGATGTCGTAGGATAGTGTGCGCTTCTCGATGGGGGGTTTGAAGCGCGGCGAGTCAGGTCGAGCGCCAGGCGCGACGTCAGGCCATCTAGCTCTAGGGGCAAATCTTGGAGCTTCTTGGGGACATTGCTGGGGTTGTCGCACCAGGCCAAGTAGGCCAGGCAGCGACGATCTTTGACTGGTAGCCTCTCGACCAGCTGAGCGTCTAACTTGTTCAGAAGTTGTTTCACGGCGTCAGGCTCCCACGCGTGCGCGGGTAGGCTGTCAAAGCTCACCTTGGACAGGAACATCAGCTTACCCCCACAGCGTCGATCCGCCTATTCCACCGCATGAAGGCGATCGGCACACCAAAGACAAGACTGGCCGGAGCGAGCTAGAGTGGCAACCTGATCGATCATGGACGCGAAGGTAATGAGGAAGTTGTGAGGGCAGTGGACCTCCACCAAAACGCGCCGCCGAGGAATTTTGCAGGAACGTTCTAGAGCATTGACCATCTGCTCAGGAGACACCGGCAGATGTCGGCCGTGGACGGAGGCGACCAGAGCGCGCGAGGAGAGGAGCGTCTCCTGCTATATCATGCCCTTCGTCCAGGAGAGGAGGCAGGTACCTAGCTCGGTGCGGGAGTCGGGCTCCCCCACGCGAACATCTTCTAAGAACTCAGCCCCGGAGCGCGCCGTCTTGGGAGGGGGTGGTAAGGGTGTGGGAATTGGACTAGATGGTTGACGGTGGGAGGCAGAGGTGCATATGTAGTAGCAGTGGGGCGAGGCTACGAGGGGTTAGTGTTGGTGGCGGCGTTGCGGCGGTCCGGGCAAGAGCGAGCTAGATGGCCAGGGAACCAGTAGTGGAAACATCGGATGACACCGGAGCATTGGGCTTTAAGATGGCCGAGGCCTAGGCACTTAAAGCAACGACCATTCAGCCAACGGGGGATATGGCGCTCGTGGGCACTCGAGGCAGTGGGAAGGGGTGCAGGTTGCTGCAGGCAACCGCGATATCGCCTCGTGAACGTCATCCAGCCGTCATCATCCTCGGCCGGGCGAGCCGCTGCCACGGTGGCAAAGGAGCGAGGGCGGCTTGGGCCAACACGGCCAGGGGCAGGGGCTGTATCTGGCCGCTGGCCGTCGGAGCGAACGGCCAGCGGGTGAAGTGTTGGGTGGTGGTTGAGTCGATGCTCTCTCATTCTAAGACTCTTCTCAAAGCTAATCTCTTCTGGACATTTCATCGAACATTTTGTGGGCAACTCAGCAGAAGACAAAGAAGCGCAAGCTTCGGGCTTGACGGCTGGTGGAGGGAGGGATGTTGTGGCGCCGGTGACTGGAGGCAAGAGGTGGTGGCCTGCGGCGTCGGCCCGTCGGCCTTGGAGAAGGATCCGAAGGATGGAGTGACCGGGCGAGCGACCAGGCGGGCGAGCGGACGGCGACGACGGTGAAGCCGGGCAACTCCAAGGGAGCAGCGGGCGGGTGGGCGGAGGGGATGGTGCGGCGGCCGGGAGCGGGGGCGAAGGGGAGAGCGGTGGCCGGGGTATATGACTCTATGAGCAAGAAGAGCACGCAGGGAGGCTGCGCCGAGGTTTTGGGTGGCGGCTGGGGAGAGAGCGTGCTGGGAGGCCGCGCTGATGTGCTGGGTGGCGGCTGGGAAAGAGACGAGCAGGCTGGGAGTGGCCGCCGCCACCGGAGTGGCGAGCGGTGCGTGAGGGACGCGAGAGCGGAGCCACTAGCTTTGCTATTGTTTAGCCAATTTTTTCTGTCTCAAATATGTGGGGTGAGAGGCTCGAACTCTCGACCTCAGGATCACTCGCTTGTTTTGCTATGAGACCTACGCGCTAGCCATATTTTGTGAACCACCAGGATCTAACATATGATGAATCATGGCTCAATAGGAATCTAACCAGCAGGACTAGAAATGTTAATGCACAAAACATCACATGTTCAATAAATCATTACTATGATCTGAATCTCGTCAGGTCCAACCAAATCATGTAGAGATTATTGTGAAGCAAGAAGCATCAATACTCAGTCAGATAACGGGGACATCAAATCTAACAGCAAATGAACAAGATGCAAAACATGCTACGCTCTTCGAATGTAGACTTGAAATGCCAATCAGCCAGATAACCAACTAGCGAGGCCTGGGAGAAATGCCAATCAGCCAGATAACCAACTAGCGAGGCCTGGGAGCGCCTGGGAGTTTCAGACTTCGAGCCGCCGCCACTAGGAAGAAGGGGATGGATGAGTTGTGCTGTGAGCCTGTGATAGTGTGCCTTAGGGCAAATAATAGAGGCCAAATGGGCTGACTTGGTCGGACTCATTTCAAAATGGCCGAATTTTTTGAAGCCGGTTTGGACTTCTACCCGAGGGGGTCCGGTAAGCCTGATAGAACAGATTTTCACCCGAAAATCGGCCGGTTAGCGGTAACAAGAACCTTGGCCTTGCTATAGCAGGTTGTACAAAAATCCTACTATTTTTTTTAAGAAAGATCCTCCGATTTATATTATTAACTTATGGATAAAGTACACAAATACTCAAGTTTTATATTGAAGATTCCAGATAAACAACATGTTACCATCAAGTCCTTGAGCCGATGAATGTGCTAGACTTTTTATCTTCCCTGTCAAAGAATCCGGATCTTGCAAAGGCAACATGATTGCTGATGATCACGACAGCGGAAAGTAGTAGATACGTAGGACCCACGCCTTGGTAGCAATGTTGTTTGTCGAAAGAAAATCAGAGGAGATTTATTTATATCCAACTCGGCTCGGTGTCGATCTCCGGTGTAGGTGTCTCCATCATCGTCTAGGTGAGTCAGTCTGCTAAAACCCATCGCGAGTAAAGAAAATTCAGTTAAGAACTTGTCAGAGAAGAACAAACTATAATAACTTGATCTAGGGAAAAAACAGAATACACTAAATGTGTTGGACTTCTTTATCTTCCCCATTAGAGAATACAGATCTTGCAACGGCAATTGCTGATGATCACGACAGCGGGAAGTAGTAGATATGTAGAACCCACGCCTCAGTAGTAGTGTTATTCGTCGAAAGAAAATAAGAGGAGATTTATTTATACTCAACTCGGCTCAGAGTCAATCTCCGGTGTAGGCGTCTCCATCATCGATCGTCTAGGTGAGTCGATCTGATAAAACCCATCACGAGTAAAGAAAATTCGGCTAAGAACTTGTCAGAGAAGAACTAGAATAACTTGATCTAGAAAGAAAAAAAGCTGAAAAGACTAGAGAAATATTACTTTTGAAATTCAACGGTCCCTGATGCACGCAACACCGACGGAAACACAGGAGAGAGAAACCGTCGGCGGATTGACGGAGTTACACAGCCGGTGGCAGCAATCCGTTCGTCTCCCTGGCGGCTAGGGTTGGTCGACTCAACTACCGTGGAGTATTCCTTACTGCTTTTTTAGAACGAGAGGGGGGAATTATACTTCTTATGGAATGAGGCCGCAGGTGGGCCGGCTGCTCTGTGGGCTGCAAAATGCGACCCAAATTGGGTCGCAGACACGATCTGGCTCGACCATGCGTGATGTGGGTAATTAATCACATCATCTCAAAAACAAAACAAAACAAAAACGATCACATGCATGCTGTACCATGCATCAGTGCTTGACCAATCAAGGAACTTGTTATTTTTAAGAAGAATATGAGGCAAACACAAACCGTATTACAATTGGTAGGTAACTCATACATGCAGTATACAACATCATCACAAATTAATATGATAAAAGTAAACAAACAAACAATTAATTGGTTAATTTAAGTGCATGCATGTCTCGTCGTTCAAATTTTGGCGGGCCGGGCGTCCGTCTATTACTAGTACTAGTAGTAGTCATACTTCTGGTTGGTCCTCCTGCAGTTCTTCCTCGTCTCGAAGTGCGCGCCCTGGGCGAGCAGCCTGCTGAGTTTGGCCATGGCATCGCGGAAGTCGGCGTTCCACTTGGCGGGGTTGTCCCTGCACTCTTGCCGGTCGTTGCCCGCCTCGCCGGTGGTGTAGTTGCGCAACTCCTAGTCAGGCCGGAGGAGCACCATGTTCTGCAGGTTGGCGCTGTAGTAGCTGTTGTCCAGGTAGTCCCTCGCCGGCGTGTTCAACTGCACCCCCGTGTCGTTGTAGCCGGACGTCTTCCGGAAGGCCGGGTCCATGTCGCAGATCTTGATACAGTGCACCTAGCTATGTATCAATTTGATTTATTATAGGGAGTGTTTCGATTCTTGACTCCTCAACTCGACCATTTTCGTACTTTTTTTTTGACGGGCCGGAACAAAGATTATGGGCCCAATATATTAAGAAAAGAGAGTTGATCCAATTTATGAGGGAAATCGGACCCTAAAACCTTACAACTACACTGTTAATTAGAGAAAAACCAGCGAAAAACCACACAAAGGGACTAGGACAACTACCTTAGGTGGCTCACCACCACACACCAATGACCTGCAACTATCGAGGCCCGTCACAAGTCATCGTTGCCAAGCACATCGCAACAGCGACCAAGCAGCTCAGACTCCCCATGGCGGCCCTCAGCCTCAACGGTCGACATCGCCGACAAAAAGTTGACAGCGGCCACCCAAACGTGAGGAAGGACCTCCTAGGTGACGCCTCCAAGGAGGACACGACGTCAAAGATGCCATCGTCGCCTGTCCGGAACACCGGAACTAGGTTTTCACCTGAAGGAAAATGTGAGAAGCACCACGAGCGCCTCCAAGGAGGGAACAGGCGCCACAAAGTCGGCGTCGCCCGGCACCAAATGAAAACCGAGCAAGGCTTTCGCCCAAGGCTCTCACATCCTACCAACCACGACCTCCACGAGCACCACCTCTCGTGAGCTAATCTGAAAGGTGCAGAGTGTTATCGTTGCCAAGCTCGTCGCACCCGACGCAGCAGCTCCGACTTCACCACAACACACGATTGCAGGGCCACCACCATAGCTACCTCCGCGCTACGGCACCTCCAACGTACGGGACTGCCTCCTATACCACACGGGTCACCAAGCTACTGCTACCATGCGCACGGGTGCTGCACACCCCCGCCGCCACTACTGACTCAGCTTGCACCACAGGCTGACTCATCCGCCGGGCCACATGGGGCATGCCCGGCACGCTGCCTCACCGCCAAGAGCCTCGATCCACGTCATCGCAGCCTCCCGCCGCGCGTAGCGCAGCCATGATGCCCACCAAGTGCCACCCCCACTGTCGAGCTCCCCACGGGCTAAATCAGGAGACCAGCCAAAAGGGGGAGGGCTCCACGGCGAAGGTTAGGCGGAGGCCACACATGGCCTCGAAGAGCAGCCTCCCCAAGCTCGTCCTCGCCGCCAACAACGGACGCCCCTGCCGCTGAGCTCCCCACGGGCCAGATCTGGAGAAAAGACCAGCCTAAAGAAGGGGAGGAGCTTGACGGCGAAGAGGCGCTGAGCCGGTGGAGGAAGCACGGGATGCCGCACATGGCCTCGAAGAGCAGCCTCCCTGAGCTCGTCCTCGCCGCCGACAACGGACACCCACGCCGCCGAGCTCCCCATGGGCCAGATCTGGAGAAAAGATCAGCCTAAAGAAGGGGAGGAGCTTGACGGCGAAGGGGCGCTGAGCCGGTGGAGGAGGCACGGGAGGCCGCACATGGCCTCGAAGAGCAGCCGCCCCGAGCTCGTCCTCGCTGCCGACAACGGACGCCCCTGCCGCCGAGCCTCCCACAGGCCAGATCTGGAGAAAAGATCAGCCTAAAGAAGGGGAGGAGCTTGACGGCGAAGGGGCGCTGAGCCGGTGGAGGAGGCACGGGAGGCCGCATATGGCCTCAAAGAGCAGCCTCCCCAAGCTTGTCCTTGCCGAACCGGCCATAGCCACCACCGACGCCGCACAAAGACAACAGCCGCCACCCGAAGGAGAGACCGGCGGCCGGACGCCACTAGAGCGCAGATCCGGCCAGAAGAGCGCCGATCAGGGCGCCGACGATGCGCCGACGGCCACCACTACGCCGAAGCACCGGAGAGGCGCGGATCCGCGGTGAGCTGGCTGCCAGGACGCAGATCCGGCCGGTGGGAGACCTGATCTGGCTAGGCCGGAGCAGATCCGGCGAGGACACCACGGGCCCGGCTAGCACCTCTCAACGGAGAAAAACCAGCCAGCAGGGGAGGAGAAAGGAGGAGGGGAGAGGAGAAAGGAGAAAGGAGGAGAAGAGAGAGGAGGGGGGGCTGCCGCCGCCGGAGCAAAGTCGCCGATGGCGGCGGCGACGGCCGGGCGGGTGCGGCGAGGGGGAGGGCGCTAGGCGGCGGGGTGAGTCGCCTCGAGGGGGACGACGCGAGGCGCGGGGGGGGGGGGGGGAGGGTGGATCGTGACCATTTTCGTACTCAATCACCTGCTACTTCCATGTCTCCACATTTCGCTTCATTCAGGGCATCGGTGTTGATCGAGCATACACAACACACACTGAACTTTTGAACATAGTACTAGGTACTTTAAAAACACACAAATGCGTCTTAACCTACCAAATTAGTTAATTAAAACTTGTGATCATATTGACTAATTGGCCGCCTTGTAACAAGCACGATGGAGCTGGCACATGGCAAATGGGGCTATCCTGTATACATGTTTCGGCTGTTGGATAATTAATCAGTTCCATGTCAATTGATAAGAAAATGTGATGAAACCCGCGATCGATTACAACCAAGCTCTGTTACTCCGGCATTTGCCTGTTTTGATAAAATAAAATAATAATAAGTAACCACTATGATCGTGATTCCATATATCAATGATGATTCTATTGTTCAAAAGATAATTACTCGATCAATGTTTCATGGAATATATTGCTAGTCTGCCTCTGAGCCAACCGTGGGATAGCCTAACTAGTGTGGCATCTTGTCTCTCTGACTGATGACTAAAGTTCGATTCTCACCCACCATAAGTTGGATGAGTTCTTTGTGTTGGATTTTTCACTAGTATTTTCCCGGATTTGAATCTGTAACCAGCAGATTGTGCGTCTTAAGATGATTGCTCTAGCCCCCACCATCTCAAAAAAAAAATCATTTAATTTGAACGTATTTTTTTTGTGTGTCCGTGCGTGTGAATGGAGCAGTTGGTTAGCACATATATCATAGAATTTATAAGTAAGAATACTAGTTAGATGTTAAGATTTGATTCCTAATCCCTACCAGATCGAGTAACCATGCAAGCTTATTACAGAGTTGTTCTTCAATTGCTTGGCCTCTGACTCCAAGCTTAAATATGCCTAGGGTAATAAATCTGAAAATTATTGAAAGGCTACGATTGGAATAAAATGAACCTTTGAATCAGTCAAACAATAAAAGAACGATATCATCAAAATCGCTCAAATAGTCATGATTACTCCCAACTCATTCTTAATTGAAAATTCGCAAAAATAAAAACAGTTATTTTCGTTGGAGGCTAGGACTGTTGGGGATACATTGATCTGTTGTAGTGTGAATAAATTAGCCATATTTCACACAGCTTATGCTTTTAAATAAAGGGACAAATTGGTTGTGTATGAAACTCAATATTTGTTTCGTTGCCTAACCACCTATATATTCCTTTTTTAAGGGAAAGTCGAGAACTTTCTTTACTCAATAAGGCTGTCAACAAGAAAACTCGGGTACGTACAGAGCCAAATACTAACACTCGGACGAGCACAACAATGAGCACTTTTATTACAGTTTCAATGAGCAAACTGGAACACAAAATTATTAAAACCTGAACTAAGCTCTCCGACTTCTTGAAGAACCGAAACAATTGTCGATCAGGAAGGCGATCTCTGGTTCCATTGGGAGACAATCTCTGGACAATAAGTGTCGGACCGGATTTCATAATCTAGAATCCTCTATGAAAAAGATTGTGCTATTTCCTGAATCAATAGATAGCATTCACAGATACATAACTAAATCATTTCATACACATGGTGAATTAAACCATCCATTATATTACAAACATCAGGGTCACATAGACCGCGCCGGGTCGAGTTTTACAATAAGGGCCGAACACACCAAATGATTACATTACAAAAGTAGCGGAAGCAAAAGGGGTAGAGCACATCTCTCTACAGGCAAGCGACTGGAGTAGCCCGTGTACGACCGATATTACCCAAGAAGTTGGATAATATTGGTTGTACGCAAATACCGACTGAGCCAGCTAGACTGAGGCGAGACTTAGACTAATAGAACTAGACTACTCTTCATCACTGCCTTGTCCGTCGACATCTGGGTCCTCGTAGTAAGCATAGTGATCTTGATCCACGAATTCTGAAAGTTTGGGGAAAGAGCGAGGATGAGCACAACTTCCGCGCTCGTGAGTCAACACACAAGATACAGCAATAATACATGTAAGGCTTAAAAAGGATTAGCTCGTGTTCTTTTATTTGCTAAAGCAATGTTTTCAATTATCATAATTATAACTTCCTATCACTTAGCATTTTAACCAAATTGCATTTTATTAAAGAGAAAAATTGTGCAATATTAAATACAGCGAAGGTTACCATTGCCCTATGCTTGATTTTAATTGGGGTTACATCCACCTATTAACCACACTGGGTACGACCACCCAAGAAAAACCCAAAATCAGGGTTACATCTGCCCAGCACGTTTTTATCCTATCCACAAAGGTTTTTGAAAAAGAACTAACTCTAGTAAGTTCCCTTGTCCACCTTTGACCGCAGGTACGACTGTTTAAACAGTTTACATTCTGCAGAGGTTGTACATTGTACCCCACAAGAGATAATTAGCTCGTTGCCCCACATGATCCCTTGGTCACAGTAACTTTTCAAAGTATCTCGCTATGGATATCATGGGGATATGTGCATGATCTTAGGATAATGATACAATTGGCAATGGCTTGTGTGGTTTGTCAAATCATGCGTTTTCGGCAAAGTTTCAAAAGCTGTCAGGTCACTGGCGGTCAGACCGGCCTTGCCTCGGGTTGATTTTCAGGTTTGGTGGCTGACGGTCTGACCGGCCAGAGGGGCGGTCTGACCAGCCAAAAGGTGACCTTGGATTTTTGAGCTGGGCCAAAACTAGAGGGTGTAGGCAAGAGAGGAGGTTCTACTACTCTTGGTCTCATAATTTTTTCAGCCTCCGAGCAAAAGTTCTATTCATTTGAAAATTCCAGAGAGTTCTCAGGTTTCCAGGATGGAAATTTGGCTAAGTCCCAAGTGGGCGGTCAGACCGGCCTTTTGTTGGTGGTCAGACTGGCCAATGGGCGGTCAGATCAGCCAAGGGTGGCGGTCTGACCGGTTTTGACTTGTTTCGCTCGTCAGTGTGGCGCGATGTGTGTTCGTTAGGTCAAGTTCATGGATTTCATTTCATATGTGTTGCATATTGCATGTTTTGGCTAACGTGGGTCAAGTTGTGAAGAACTTGTTCCCAGAAACAATTTCTTGGTCTATTGCTGTGCAAGTGGCTTGCAGGTCAACGACAGTCAACGGCGAGGATGATTAGGACTAAGCTAGGAGAGCTAAGGTCCAGAACGATCGAGGATGCTGGGTGAGGTCAGGAGACTCAAGCATGGCGCAGAATGGACAAGGGTGATCGAACGGGTAGTTCGATGCGACGGGTTGGATCAAGCGGTGCGGGGGTTGGTGCAAGTGCCATGGTGGCCTCGGCGGGAGCTGGACAGGAGAGACTTGCCGACATGATGAGAGCCGTTGATCAACCTACACGTGGCGAAGCAGGTGAGTGCTTCACCAAGATTGCACTTGGTCTTCGAAGAAAGATCAAGAAGTGGTATTTTGGTAATTTCACCAAATACCGCCTTTGTGACCTTGGACTAAACCGCGGCGCAAGACGGTGCGTGGAGAAGCGGTTTAGGTCGAGAGAAGATGAAGACAACGCTTTAAGATGCGTGCGTATATCCCGTTTGTGTTGGGCCTTAACGGGAGCCCATTAGGGTTAACTCTTCTAAAAGCTGGGCCTCACTATAAATAGGAGGGGGTGCTGTCAAACAGCCCCCAAGCACTTCATTTGCAAAACCCTAGTTTGTCTTAGGGCTTAGAAAGGAAAGGAGAGGCTTAGGGTTTTAGAGAGTTGTATTGATTTGAGTGCTCATATTGTGAGCTTTGTCCTCCTTGAGGGAGTGGCTGTAAACCAACAACAACCACGAATCAATCTATACAAGATTTCTCAAGATGAGTTTTTATTTGTTCTTGCTCTCTATTTCTTGATTTTGGGTGTTTCTTTGATCCGATGGGTTTCTAGTTGGTTCTTGCCCTCATCTACCTTGCTGTGACTTGTGGGAATCCATCTAGGATCATCTTGATCATCAATCTCCCACGAGCTAGCTTTGGATCAAGTTTTCCGTTTTTGCTCGGTTTTGAACCCTCCTTCGGTAAAATGGAAAAAGGTTGAAACTTGGACGTGGATCTACTCAATCGCTGCTTGGAATAGGTTCCTAATATCATTAGGAAGGTGTGTTCCAAATTTGGTCAAGTTTGGCCGTGTAGATCAAAAGTTAGACCGATTTTCGTTTTGGTTTTTGAGCTATAGGCACTGTTTCTGGTCAGGTCCGGTCAGACCACCGTGGTAGCGATCAGACCGCTCAAGGCTCCGGTCAGATCGCCGTATACAAATCAGTCAGACCGCTCAGCTTCTGTGATTTGAGCTTTTGATCTTATGCTTTGGGGTTTTAGATTGGATTCAATACAAGTCTTTTGTTGTACTTGAATATTGATCTTCATAGCTTCCATAGCTACTGGAGTGAAATTCATGTTGAATCCGATTTTGGTGAAAAAGTGATTGTGCTCCTATTCACCCCCTCCCCTCTAGTCGCCTTTTCGGTCCTATACTCGCCCCTTCCGTCATCTCACCCATATGGGCCACTTCCACATGCGGTGGGCCCCATAAGTTGTACGGGGTGTTACCCACAACGACTAGCGCAACTGGCAACTTCACCTTGCATCGGTGTTCCATTCAAGCCAAAACGTATCCAGTGCTTGCACTAACTCATTACCCCTCCAGCGAGATGACTTTCATGGTTCAATAAATTTACTAAGTCAAGTTGTATTTTATAGACTAGTGATTGTACTTGTTTTTGCAATGGGAGGTTACGCCAAGATTAAGTCCTTAAGTCATCTGGGTGGTTCATACCACATTCCAACCACACTCTCGTGCTACATCAGCACCCGCCATCATACCATCCGCCCAGATATGGTATTAGCAATTTAGTAGGGTTTTGGGGAAAGCAACAATACATTATCTCAACATTCCAGTCATTTACCCGCAATGACTGTCCAAAACCATTTTCATGCTTAAAAGATGATGATTTGGGCATTTAATGCCCAGGTATTTAAGCAAGACTAGCATGTCGCTTAAGTACAACCTAAAACTAGTATAGTTACAAAATAATTAGTAGGGTGACAAGGATTAAATATTTCAAGTTATCAAGGATGGTATAATGTTTATTTAATTACCAAGTAGGCATATAACTAATTCTTAAATATTTAACATACATTTGCATAGTGAATTAAGCATGCACTTTGCTAATTTAAAAGAATATAATTTGCATAAAATGTAGGCTCAAAATGATCACAGTATTGAATAGCATGGATTAAATGTAAGAGAGTTTTGGTAGTCTTGTGCTTGATCGAAATAGAGATCCCCCGCTTCTCCGAACTCTACTCAGACGAATCTGCTGAAAAAAGAAGAAATGAGCAAAGAGAATTGACGAGGATCTAATAAACCTCATTTTATTATTTATCTATAATTCTTATTATGGGTGAATATGACGTCATACCGTTCTTGAGTATACCCCTTATAATCAAAAGGGAGAAGCCAACCAACTGGTCGTAAGCTCTTCTATAACCATCCTCTTAGTCGTAAGTCTATCTACGACTGTTTCATGATTGTAAGTGCTGCTACGATCACCATCTAGTCGTAAGTTCTTCCACGACCAGACCCAAGTCGTAAGTTATTCCACGACTACTTCATGGTCGTAAGCCCTTTTACGACTAAGTCAGCTACGACCACCCTATGATCAATAAAGCCTGCGGACAAGTAGGCCCAATTGATTAGGGAATCTAAGCAGACAATATACGCTGTTATTCTCTGGAATAACTGCACGTTACACACCATTATCTCCGACTAGAAACTATCAGGCGACGTGGAGGAGTTAATACCCTGGCGATTACTACCAACAATGCGCCCATTACTTGGAATGATGAGGCGCCTCCTGGCTTGGAGAAACGGCTACCTCTACGAACACTATAAAGGGCTATGACCAAACATAATGAGGGGAGGCGGATTAGAAACATACAATCGGACATACATACTGAGTAGCAGGGAAAATCGTAGCATTTTCTACTGATTGTAACCAGTGTACTCAATACATATACGCAGGAGTAGGGTTGTTATTCTCTCCAGAGAAGGCCTGAACCTGTATAAAAATCCCCGTGTCAATCTCTCTGCGTGATTTTAGTTTGGGAGACCCCCGAATCAAACAATCTTTAAGTAAGATCGGTTCTAAAACACCGATAGTTGGCGCCATCCATGGGGAACTCTTCGGTAATCTCTTGTCAACACATTCTCTTTTTCCAATTCTCATGCACTCATGGCAGGAGAATGGAACGAGGAGAACTGGTTCGACTTGGCAGATTACGTAGACGTCGACATGGATACCAGTTTCAACTACGAGCCGAGTGATGCATCATCCGATGGTGATGCCGTCTCTGGAGATCATTCTCCAGGAGATCATCCCACCGATGGAGTTGAGGAGGGATCCTTATCCCCCACAACAGCAATATGTTCGACCGAGGAACTAGTTTTCTCCGAGGACAAGGGTCAATCCGACCACAAACAGGACTGCACCCAGGCAGACTCACAACACGATGAGAGTTTTTCCTCTAAGTGTTCGAGTCCCTCCAAGACAGTCCGATCTGGCAAGGCAAGTTCTGGAAGCCATTATTCCGGAGCTTCATCAGCATCTGTTGATCATATCTCTCCGGTTAACCCCACAGAGAATGGGATCAAGCAAGCTTTTCCTGTAAATTCGACCATCCTCCATGAGACCCACTGCGGATGGAGACGATTATGACCGAATTCCCTTCTGGAGGGTTTACTCCAAGTCGCCAGATGGTGTCTCGACTACTCCTCAGCAGGGAGGCCTTGAGTGAATGTGGGGATCATCAATGGGAGGTCTTTGTCCTTCCTCGATAAATATCACTCTCCTAGAGACCGAGGTAGAGATGCTCCCGAAAATCACACACCGCTTGGCCGACTAAGTGGAAATGGCAAAAGCACGACCAAGGATGGACGGGACCAACACTCGATGAGCATGAGGAGATTCTCGACATAATCGCTTCATTGAGACAGTCTCAAGAATCTAATTTTGAGACAGCTTGACGGAGGAAGATTGCCGCCCAGAAAAATCGGCCTGGGCGCGCTCAATACTAGTCAAAGGAAGCTCAAGAACTCCAACACATCAACGAATTGCTTGAGAATCCGACTCAAGAGCTTGCTCGAGCACCAGGCTACAATCTCTTCGCTGAAGAGATCACACAAAGGCTTCGGAGTACGATGGCAAGACTAGAGTCCCCTCGTAAACATCATTTAGGAAGTCGTAGCAATACAACTTCCTCAGCTACCAGTCGTTTGAACAATTCACCGCGTAGAAATCAGCGCAACAACAAATCGCATCATTCTCCTGTCCGGAGAAGAGTCCCTCAAATGACTGATAATCAACAAGCTTCCAGGAGTGGTGATTGATCACCACTCCGATACAAAAATCTGCAGCAACAGATGGAATACGAGGAGTATTTTCCTCGTAAGACCGAGGCCTACTATAGGTCGGGTCCACCTGCCACTAGGTATCATCGAGTACGATCGCCTGGTGACATCAACCTTTCTTTCTTGCAAAGAAGGCGTCAGGAAGTTATTGCCGGATGTCGAGCGTTCTCACCTGACCTCCGGTCAGTTCACTGGCCGCCTCGTTTTCGACCAGTAAACATGGAGAAATTCAATGGGTCTCAAAATCCTATCAAATTCCTTTAGATCTACACAACAGCTATCCGAGCAGCAGGTGGAGGAGAGTATGTAATGGCGAATTACCTTTCAACTGTGCTCGAAGGATCTGCTCGTTGTGGCTATTAAATCAACCACTCGAGTCGATCTACTCGTGGCAACACCTTTGCAACCTTCTGCTGGCGAATTTCCAAGGCACTTACAACCGCCTTGGAAAGGAGGACGATCTGCACCGGATGAGACAGAACGACCATGAGACCCTACGTCAATTCATCAGGCGTTTTAGTCAGGTTCGTAATTCCATTCCAGAGGTTTCTGACTCATCTGTTATCAGAGCCTTCAAACAGGGAGTCCGCAGTAGAAGGATAACGGAGGACATCGCTTTGAACCCTCCTGCCACCGTTGCTGAACTCTTCGAGATGGTCGATCGATATGCGACTGCTTCTGAGGCAGTCGAATGGAACAACACCATCGATCGAGAAGATAATATTCCTCGAGAGCTAGGCGAGGTAGCAAGAAGAAAGAGAAGAAGGCCAAGAAGTTCAAGAACAAGGCAAAGGGTCAAAAACCTCAAGCCAACAGTTCCAAGAAGGTCTTGGCCACAAGCGATAAGGAGCCACGCGGTTCCAAACCATACTCCGACCGAGGCAAAGGTAAGTGCCCTGATCGGAAGAATGACAAGCCTAGGTGGTGTCCTTTCCACAGAAAGGAAGGACATAATCTTCGCAATTGCCAAGTTTTCCAACGGAAACTCAAGGACTACTACAACAGCAAAGGACCACTTCCCACTCTCGAGCAGGTAGGGCAAACGAGTGGTCATAAGACGTCAGATGACGACGAGGAGATACCATTTCAAGATCCGTGGCATACCGTGGAGCACATCTATGAAGGATCATCAGCATACGAGTCAAAGCGACAGCTTAAAACTGCCGAACGCGAGGTAAACTCCATTGACTCTCCTATCGTCAATAAATTACCGAAGTGGTCAGAATTCACCATCTCCTTCGAGAAAGGTGACTGCCCAATTCCTTCGACTCGACCTAGTCAATATCCAATCGTAGTCGAACCCACCATCAACAACTGTCGGGCCAATCGAGTGTTAGTTGATGGTGGTAGCTCGTTAAACATCATGTTTACGAGTGCCCTGGACAAGATGCAGGTACCCAGGACTAAGGTAAGACCGGTAAGATACTCTTTTCATGGTATTGTATCAGGGTCTTCGGCCAAACCTATTGGTCAAGTTTCTCTTCCTTTAACATTTGGTTCACCAAGTAATTTCAGGACAGAGAAGATCTCCTTTGATGTGGTCGATTTTGATACGGCATATAACGTCATACTCGGACGACCAACATTGGCAAAATTCTTGATGGCAACTCATTATGGGTATCAATGTCTTAAGATGCCAGGTCCCAAAGGAGTGATCACAATCCATTGTGATAAGAAGATGGCGCATACCTGCAACCGTCGATCCCTCGAGATGGCTGGACAGATATCAACTCGAGAAGAAAGCCAGCCTTCGACGACCAAGTCGAAGCCTAAAGCTGCACCAAAGCCGAACGACCTAGTCAAAGAGGTTCCTCTGGACGCAGAGGAACCTTCAAAGACTGTTCGCATCGGGCATACTTCCAACCCCAAGTAGGAAGACGCCCTCATCACCTTCCTCCGAGCTAACACAGATGTCTTTGCGTGGCAAGCATCCGACATGCCCGGAGTCCCCAGGGAGGTGATCGAGCACAGGCTAGCTTTACGGCCTAACAAAGTACCCGTAAAACAAAAATTACGGAGATTTGCCCCTGATCGACGAGATGCTATCAAATCAGAATTGGACAAGCTACTTAAAGCAGGCTTTATAAGAGAAGTCAACCACCCAGAGTGGTTGGCTAACCCTGTAATGGTTAGGAAGTCGAATGGCAAGTGGCGTATGTGTGTCGACTTTATTGATCTAAATAAAGCTTGTCCAAAAGATGATTTTCCTTTACCTCGCATCGATTAGTTGGTTGATTCTACTGCTGGTTGTGAAATATTAAGTTTTCTAGATGCATATTCTAGTTATCACCAAATCAATATGTGCCTAGACGATGAAGAAAAGACTACATTCATTACACCATTTGGTATCTTTTGCTATGTCAAAATGCCATTTGGTCTAAAAAATGCTGGTGCTTCTTTTCAACGCTTGATGCAATCGACTTTTTTTAGCTCAACTAGGCCGAAATCTTGAAGCCTATGTTGACGATCTAGTCGTAAAAAGCATCAAGAAACTTAATCATATTTTAGACTTGTAAGAAACATTCGACAACCTCAGAAAGCACTGCTTAAAACTCAATCCTGAGAAGTGTGTGTTCGGGGTCTCTTCAGGAAAATTGCTTGGATTCTTGGTCTCTGTACGGGGAATCGAAGCAAATCCTGAAAAGATAAAGACCATTGTACAAATGTGCCCTCCAACCACGAAGAAAGAAGTCCAGAAACTCACAGGGTGCATGACAGCTCTAAGTCATTTCATCGCACAGCTGGGAGAAAAAGGACTACCTTTTTTAAAACTTCTAAGGAAACACGAGGGTTTCGAGTGGTCGAAAGAGGCTAACGCAGCCTTTGAGGATGTCAAAAGATATCTTACGAGTGCTCCTATTCTGGTTTCTCCGAAGCCAGAAGAGACGCTTTTAGTTTATCTAGCTGCTACGCCACAGGCAGTGAGCGCAGTACTGGTCGTAGAACGTGAAAACGTACAACGACCAGTTTACTACGTAAGTGAAGTTTTACATGGGCCTAAGGAGCGTTACCCACAGGTCCAAAAACTTCTATATGCCCTCCTCATGTCTTCGAGGAAACTGCGGCATTATTTTCAAGCGCACAAACTAGCTGTACCGTCTGAGTTTCCTTTGGAATCGATCCTCCAGAATATGGGAAACAGCGGGACACATAGCAAAATGGTCAGTCGAACTTGGGGAGTTCGACCTCCATTTCGTGTCCCGAACGGCCATTAAATCCCAGATCTTGGCAGACTTTATCGCCGAATGGACAAATCCTGAACCTGTTCAGGATCCCAATACGATACCCACGACCAGTGGACGATGTACTTTGACGGGTCACTTACTTTAAGTGGCTTGGGGGCTGGGGTGGTCTTGGTATCTCCTACCGGAGAAACCTTAAAGTATGCCATACGATTAAACTTTCAGGCCACTAACAACGTGGCAGAGTACGAAGGTTTGCTAGCTGGCATACGTGCCGCGAAAGCACTCTCGATTCACCGACTACTCGTGAGAGGATACTCTCAACTGGTTGTGAATCAAGTCAGAAAAGAGTACCAGTGCTCTAATCCAACAATGTCTCGATACTTATCGGAAGTCCGTAAGCTTGAAAAGCATTTTTTCGGTTTCAAGGCACAATTCATCCCTCGAAAGAATAATTTCCTCGCAGACCAGCTTGCTCAAATAGCTTCTTCCCAATCTATAGTACCAAAAGGAGTCTTCCTGGAAGAACTCCAGCAGCCGTCCCTGGTCGAAGAACCAGAGACACCTCCTATTGAGACAGCCTCTCCAGAATATGAAGATACCTGGATGGCTCCCATCTACGAGTATCTTCAGAAGGGTTCCGTACCCAACAATGATCTCGAGGCAGATCGCTTATCCCGAAAGGCCAGAATGTATACTTTGGTCGAAGGAGTCCTTTATAAACGAGATACTCAAGGGGTGCTCATGCGATGCATTCCGCAGGGCGAAGGATTAACACTCCTTCATGACATACACGGAGGCATCTGTGGAACGCATGCTTCCTACAGAACACTGGTTGGTAAGGCCTTCTGACAAGGTTTTTACTGGCCAACAGCCCTGTACGACGCTAAAGAGCTAGTTAAGAAATGTATACAATGCCAGTTTCACAGCAGGCAAATACACCAACCAGCTCAGGTGCTACAACAATCCATCTGTCTTGGCTTTTTGTGACCTGGGGCCTTGATATCCTAGGACCGTTCCCAAGGGCTCCAGGAGGTTTCAATTTCCTTTTTGTGGCTATCGATACATTCACAAAATGGATCGAAGCCGAACCTGTGACTGGGATAACAATGGAAGGCGCAAAACGATTCATGATGAGAAGTGTCATTACTCGATTTGGAGTCCCAAATCGAATAATCATAGACAATGGTAAACAATTTTCGAGCGCAAAATTTCAAGAATTTTGCGACGAGTTGGGTACCAAGCTCTGTTATGCCTCTGTTGCCCACCCCCAAAGCAATGGGGCAGTCGAACAAGCGAACTGCCAAATCATGCAGGGAATTAAAACTCGAGTCTTCGACCAGCTTGTTAAGCGCTTAGGGGCTTGGGTACAAGAATTACCCTCGGTATTATGGGCAGTTCGCACGACTGCTAGTCGAGCAACAGGAGAAACACTATTTTTTCTAGTTTTTGGTGCCAAAGCCATGCTTCCACCAGAACTAAAGATCAGGTCTACAAGGTCAAGAATTTCAATGACTCAGCCCAAGAACAACTTCGAGCGGACGACATTAACCTGCTCAAAGAGAGGAGAAATCAAGCCTTAATCCGTTTAGCAGTCTACCAGCAAGCCTTGCGCAAATACTACAATCGTAAGGTCCAACCTCGCAGCCTTGCTGTAGGTGACTTGGTATTGAGAAAAATCCAATCCCAGTCTAATCGGAACAAACTTTCCCCCAAGTGGGAAGGTCCTTACACAGTGGTCGAAGTTATGTGACCGAGTTCTAGACGACCGCAATGGAAGACGGGCGAATTCTCTCAAATTCTTAGAATATCGACCAGTTACACAAGTTCTACGTGTAATTTGACCAGCCGAACAATAAAGCATCAGGTTCTTTCTATCTTTATTGTCTTACTTTGAGTAGCGCTTTGATATTTCTTTCAACCATGCCATGATCGTAGGCCCACCTACGACCAGTTCCTAGTTGTAAATTTTTTCTGCGACAAAGTACTGATCGTAACACATTTTACGACCAGTACCAGGTTCATCTTTATACTGGTCAAAAGGAAAGTAACATCACCTAGACAAAGACTTTCCTATCTGCACGTGGTCCTGCCCACTAGAAGGAACTTCCTATGGTCGATTCGTTCCTCCCTTTTTGTTGCCAGCACAAAGAACTTGGGTTTTAAGCATGGTCGAAATAATATCAAGCCAACTCTTAGTACCTTAGTTTATTTCTTCATTCATCCTTTTGAAAAATAAATTAAGCTGAGTACACTTTTCAAATTTGCTCAACTATTCTCGATAAACTCGGTTTGTTTTAACTGGTCGAAGGAAGTTGCAACACCTAGTCGAAGACTTTCCTCTCTGCACGTGGTCTTGCCCACTAGAAGGAACTTCTTAGCGTCGTTCTGTTTCTAACTCTCGCTACCAGAACGGACATACTAAGTGCATTGCAATAAGTTGGACAAATTTTTAAAAAGGAACTCCAGACGTTTATCTAATTAAAGTTGATCTTTCTTGATTTGTTTAATCTGGTCAGAAATGGAAACATCACCTAGTCGAAGCCTCTCCTCTCTGCATGTGGTCCTGCCCACTAGAAGGAACTTCCTAGTGTCGACTCGTTTCTACTCTTTCGACCAGTGCATGATAGTCGTGATTGAAAAACTACAAGTTAGCTAAACCTCTCTCTTTTTTAAAAAAAACCCTTAACAACACTATTTACTAAGTTTATCTAAATAAACTAAGCAAATAGTCGAGGGCTAGGATAAAGTAATTATCTTTACTTCAATTCTTAGTCTCACTTTCGTTAATTATCTTTTGAGTTACTAACCACTCGACAAGATGATTTGCAGGAAACAGGATGGATTATATATTACATCAACAAAATCTTGTCTTTTCAGGTCTCTTTTACAGGTCACTCTGAAGCAGGAGATCCCAGTTGCATCTCCTCTAAAACCTTTCGACCGACTGGCTGCATTTCTTCAATAACCGATTTGCTTCCGCTCCGGAGCAGTCAAAACCGGTTTCGATTGGTTGCACGTTAAGGCTGGGGTCACGAGCTTTAAGTTTTGCCAAAGCATAACTTACTGCACCTTCGACCGCTTCCCTTATCGAGTCAGATTGGTTGGTCTTCAGAGTGGACACCAACTCTTGTAAAGTCCCGACTTGTTCATCAATAGTACTTGTGTGAGCAGCTTTCGTGTCTTCTTGAGGAGTGTTTCCCTCACCACGTAGCTCACCAAGTATATTGTTCAGGACAGAGATGTTGTTTTGAAGATTATTCTTCGTCGACTTCATCTCTTTGTGGTAACAAGTCGAAGCCTCACGAAGTTGTTTGTTTTTGGCTATTTGCTCTGAAAAGAGTAACACTGGTCAAGCAAAAGTTACTTCTAGAGGACTACAAAATGAAATTCACTACAGGCAAAAGGTTTACTTACCTGCTAGTCGAGAATCCAACTTCTTGACTTCATTCTCATGGGAAACGATGATCTTGGCGTACCGATCATCTCATAGCTTGATATCCTTTGCTTTTTCTTTGGCGATATGGGTAATCTCATTAAGAATCAAAGTCTTTTCTTGATCCTTAGTGTTGAGCCTACCCACTTCGATCTCCTTTTCTAAAAAGAGATGAGATTTTTTTTTAAAAAAAAGAACCCGTGAAGGATTGATAAACAAAACTAGATACAGGTAAAGAGTTGCTTACCTGCTAGTTGAGATTTCAACATCTCGATTTGTTGATCCTTGTCCTTGGCAATGCGAGAAATCTCGCGAGCAACCAAGGTCTTTTCACTAACCTCGTTTTGAAGAGATCTCATTTCATCCTCTTTTTCTGAAAAGAGGCAGAAGTTACAAAGGTAAAGATCTACAACATAAGCAATCTTAAGTTCGGCACTTACTATTTATTTTTCCTTGTAACTATTGAGCTGCAGAGTTGACCTCCCGAAGCTGCTTCAAAAGATCTTCTTTCTCATCCCTTAGCTTTTTCGTCTCGACTTTCTCATAGTCGAGTGAATCGGCCAAGGCCTTTTCGTCGCTTTTAAACCTGCAAAGGTTAAAAGTGGACATAAGCACTAACCAAATGGTCGTAAGTTCTTCTATGACCACTGTTGGGTCGCGGAGTAGGCTACGATAGCTACAAACAAAAATTCTACCACGCAAACTAGGAAGCCAAGCAAGTAGATGATCATAGATCGTTACCACCAGACGCGCAGAGCAGCGGAAGAAGGGTTGGAGCAGCCTGGTCCAACGTATAGCGCGTCAATGTAGTGGTCGTAGTCGATTGTCTAACGTCCAGCAAGTCGATGCAGTGGTCGTAGTCGATCGTCCAGCGTCCTCGCGAGTCGATCGTCTCCTCCAACAACCTCTGCAGTTCCTTGTGAAGATCGCGGATCGTCCTTAAGCGCAACAATCACAGTAGCGCCTCTACGGTATCCACACATCCAGGGTAGGAAGAACCATACGCCAGTGTGGTAGCACCAAGTCGCACGGCAGAGCTCTCAGGAAGATGGCGGCTAGGGTTTTGCTGGTGTTTTCTCACGTCCTGTTACCTCCGCACAGCCTCATGCATCTCCTTATATAGTGCTCGTGACGGATCCTATCCGAACACGTTTGACGAATCGTATTCATACTAATTTGTTCCAACCCGTTAAGTGTGTGACCCTGTAGGTTCATGCGTAGTTCGGTTGTGACTCGGAAACCCTTTCCAATCATGAGTCGTAGCGGCTCTTAGCAGAACATATCGATTCCCGAATACACACAAATTATATTGGACGAACCTTAATGCAATATGATCTACATCCAGGTCCTCATGTGAGACCCCGGCGTTTATTAGGCTCATAATACTTAGTCATCCAATTGACCCTAGTATTATCAACCAAATAAACCCGGTCTCGAGAGATGTATACTCCCCAGGATGCAGTATACATACCTCACACCAAAAGAATGTATCAATTCCATACAACACATAGAACATAAGCAACAAACCAGAAGTTAACATTAATATGGAATAGATATTACAAAAGAGAGGCCCTTAGGCCAAATAGCAATAATTACAAAAAGACAACAGCGGAAGCAAAAGTGCCATAAGATGGCCAAAACAAAAGCCAATTAGTGTGCCTTTACCCACAAGGCAACTAACCGGACCGCCAAGCTAGTCGTCAAACCCGAAGCACAACTCGCAAGAGTGAAGCCCTTGGGGCTCACCTTCTTCCTCTGCAACAAAAGCCACAAAAATGCCACAACCACGGGCAGATGAGTACATAAAGTACTCCGCAAGACTTACGTGTGAGATAACAGAACTATAAATAGCTACATGCAAGCTTTATTTAAGTGGATGAGGCTTTGGACTCATTTTAGCATAAAGCAAGTTTCATTTGCAATAACATAATAGATTGAAGGCAATTTGGCAAAGCATTTTAATTGTTGAAATATCAACGAGATAAAAACATAGTAACAACAACAAGAACAACCTGGAAGTGACTAACCCAAGTCACCACAACAATAGCATGAACTCCCCGTTCATACCAACCATGTCAAGTTTTAATTAAAGGTTGTAGTCTAATTCTTACGGGAAATAACCAAGCGTGTCCATAACCTAGGGCGAGGCTATTCAATAGTTTTATCCTGCGCAGGGGTGTACCAATGTACCCACACGCCGATCGCCTTTCCTTTAAGCACACTACCTTAGGTGTCTTTGGCACGGCTAAGTCCTACGAGACATTTCCAATGGACAATGCTAATTCGAGTCGCACAACCCACGGGAGAAAGAGACATCACACAACCTTCCCGAAGCTAATGCTCCCTCCCACATCACACACACATTTTATCTTTAAAAACACACCAACCGAGCGACCCCAATTAACACCGCCCAAAGTACTTAGTCAAGAGGGTTCCATATGCCCTCGTGTGGTTAGCACGCAAAATTGCTTGGATCAATGGCGCAAGAATTCGGTCCTTGTTGACTCAGCATACCACCACATTCCAAAACCACACCTCCATCCAATATGCCCAAGTCCAAATAGTTTTCATTTTTATTTGTTTACAAATCATACAAGGGACATAATGGAATGATAGTTTTTGTGATCAAGGTTATCGACATAATGTCGACAACCGCCCATTTCTACCGTTATCTAAGCATTGCTAAGCATGACACCGTAAAAGCAAAAAGAGCATACTTAAATCACGGGCTCTAATTCACCAGCGATATTAGTAACTTATGGTTTGTGGCAGGGTAACAATTTAGGGCAACTATGCAATAGGAATAGCTACCTCTAAACGATAAAATACTTTGACACAAAAGCATGCATACATACAAGTTAAACGAAATATTAGACTTTAAAGTAATGGGACAATAATGGAAATGATCAAACTGCTTGCCTTTACTGTTGCTGGACAACTTGTTGCCGAGGATCGCTCACGGGATCAATACACTCGTCGGCACCTAATCAGAAAGACGAAAACAATCGATAAGAACGACGAAAACGACAAAGACAGCACAGCAAACGAACTCCAAACACTCTGAATTTTCTACAGCAGCAAGAGGGTGATTTTTAGGGAATTTAGCAATAAGAACCAATGGATTTGGATTCTCAATGCAAAAGATATGAGCAAAACAAGTCTGCTCAGCCCTAAAAATACCAAACTGCACTATTCACTAATTTAATTACGAGGCAACACTTTCTAGAAAAGTGGTGATGCTGAGGTTTTT
This sequence comes from Phyllostachys edulis, assembly GCA_036346405.1. Lineage (NCBI taxonomy): Eukaryota > Viridiplantae > Streptophyta > Magnoliopsida > Poales > Poaceae > Phyllostachys > Phyllostachys edulis. Next base: position 67,472,495 of record CM070554.1, read on the forward strand.
ACAGTAAAACCAGCACCTCATGAGATGAATAACACAGTTGAGTTCATCCCATTTGGAGCTATGTTGCACTTTCTACTATTTTTCAAAAACAAGAACTTGAACAAAATTATAATGCACAAGTCCTCATTTTTATAATAGCAACAAGCTCAAAACTAATTTTCATAGTAAGTTCATTAATAGAGGAAACCAACAAAGTTGGATTCACTCAAAAATAATCTACAGAGCATTAGTTATGTATTTTACAAGTTAGACATTATTTTGAGTGTATATTTAAAGTGAGTTTTAAAATCTAATGGCAAAACTGTGCTCTGGAGCTGAACTCAACTTACAATCATTTTTGGATTAAAGTCAAGTTCAAGACAGAGCTAACACAATTTGAATGACCTCATTTGGATTTAGAATGAATTAGTTATGATATTTTGAAGTTCATACCTTTTTCAGTTTATAAATAAGAGTTCACTGGAATTTCCAAAACCAAAAGAGAGGGGGAGGACGTGAACCGTTGATCTAAATCAAATGGCCCAAGACCTCCAGAGGAAACGCGCACGCGCCTGCGCAGGTCCAGAGAACACGGGCCGTTGATCTTGGATCCAACGGTCCATGTCCTCCTACCCACGCCACAGCAAGCATGTAGGGGAGGTCGTGGCCGTTGATGCCGCATCCAACGAACCACAACACAGAGGGAGGACCGGGACGGTCCAGATCAAACGAGGGAGGTCCTGGACGGCTGAGATCTTCCAAAGGAAGATCTAAACTATCAAGATCTCCCCAAGGAAGATCTACATCGTCAAGACCTCTCGAGGGAGGTCCCGGCGGTCCAGATTTTCCAAGGAGGACCTTAATGGCCTAGATTGTCCCAGGAGGACCTTAACGGTCAAGACAACAACAAAGAGGTCTGGGCGGTTCAGATCCACTTGGGGTGGTCTGAATGGCCAAGATCTAACAAAGGAGGTCCTAAGCGGCTCAGATTTCCACCGGGAGGTCCAGGCGGCTAAGATTTACCCGAGGAGGTCCACAAGGTTGAGAGGACCTCTGGGAGGTCCTACACGGTGGAGATCAACACAGGAGGACCTTAACGGCTAAGATCTCTCACAAGGAGGTCCTAGCGGTCAAGATCGCAAGGAGGGAGGTCCTAGGGTTGTCCTTACAAAAGACCGGGGTGGTCTTTGCAAAGAGGACCCCGAGGAGGTCCAAGATGGCTAAGATGGCCCCGAGGAGGTCCCGGCGTGACCTAAGATGGACGGCACAAGACCTCGCACGCAAAGACTAAGGACACATTAAAAGCTACAATGATTGGAGGTGATTAGCCAAAATGGGGAGGTCTTTGTCTTAACGACAAAGGCACGGTGCCATGGTCGTCCGACAAAATCCCGAGAGGCTACCAAGGCTCGGCGCCGCGATGAGAACCTCACCGGCGCCATCTAAGGACACCAACGTGTGCGCAATAGTGTTATTGCGCACGCCAGACCATTCCCGGCGGCGTAGGGTGGCCTGAACGGCGACGAGTCGAGATTGGCGGCAAAAACACACGGCCAAAACACAAACAGCGATAATGAGCTCCGCAATGAACATTCAAGCGTGCAGCCAAGCTCCGCAACAACATACATGCAGTGCAAGATCACGGACTACCAGAGGGTTACTGGAGGTCGCAGAGGTGCTTGAGGAGGTTGGGGACGTGGAGGACCGGAGTTGGGGAAGAAGGGTTGCTCCACGGCCAACTCCCACTCAAGCTCCAAGCTCCAAGTTAGGCCTCTTCCAAAATGTCCCAACCGATTAAGTTAGGGCTTTTGGTCACAGAGGGTAGTGGCTTAGATTGAAGCAAAGCGACGGAGAGGAAAAGCCACGGAGCACCGAGCCACCGAGGAGCTCCAAGGGCAACAATGGCGCCAAGGAGGTCGGGGTGGTTTGAGCTCCACGTAATCGAGAGCAAATGGTGAATGGTGGAAAAGAAGCCAAGGAAAACAATGGGGAGGTATTATAGCCCGAGGGGAAAGGGTCATGAGCTAGGGTTAAGCTCATGGTGAGTTTAGCCCATGGCTCGGTCCATGGCTTGAACAGGACGTGGAGGTGACAGGCGAGCTCGCCAAATGACTTTGGGGCTAAAAGCTCGACCGCATTAAATGCCTGCAGCAAAGAGCCGTTGGACAAGACAGACACTTGCCTCCTCCATCGCCATGGCGTGACTGGCCAGAGCTAGGAGAAGAACAGAGTTGCCACCACCGTCCGATTAGAAATGAGGGGAGGTCGTGACCCTCGATCTAAATCGAAACGGTAAGTTTTAAAAGGAGAAGGAGGAGATCACAGCCATTGGATCTGGATCGGGAGGTCGTGACCCTCCGATTTCCATCATCTTGAATCGCGCGTGGAAAAAGGGACAGGGGTCCACGGCGTTGGATCTCAATCAGCAGTGCGGACCTCTGTGAGGTCTTAACCGCATACCTAACTTAAGAGCATGGGGAGGTCATGGCCTTTGGATTTAAATCCAAGGGCGCACAACCAAAGGGGAGGTCTTAGCACTACGGCGTAGCGCACAGAGGTTATGGCCATCAGTTAAGATCTAATGGTGATGAGAAGGTGAGGAGGTCCGAGGCGTTGCGCAAAAGACAAGGAGGTCGGGACCTTTGGATTTTTGATCCAACGGTTCGATCACAAGAGGGGAGGTCTGAGCTTGCGCAACGCACCAGGAGATCATGGCCTTTAGATTTAAGTCTAAAGGCTACGACCTCACGTCTTGTGAGGGAGGTCTAATCGCACAAGACAAGGAGGAGGTCGTGACTGTGGATTTTAAATCAACGGTGCACAACATGAGATGGGGGAGGTTGTGAGCGCTGGATATTTTGAGGGAGGAGGTCGGGGCTGTTGGATCCGATCCAACGGCTCACGACCTCAAGTGAGTGCAAAAGGGAGGTCAAGGTGGTTTGAGCTCGCGGGGAGGTCAGGGCCATGGATTGTTGATCCAGCGGCCAAGACCTGATGAGGTGGGGAGGTCCTGACTGAGTATGTTGAGGAGGAGGTCGTGGCTGTTGGATTTGATCCAACGGCTCGACCTCAACAAATGGGATGACCTCGCGCGATGGTTTAACACTCGAGGAGGTCTTTGAGGTTTAACACACGAGGGAGGTCATGACCATGGATCAGCGATCCAACGGCAATGACCTCATGAGGTGGGAGGTCTTTGCGGTGTTGACGCGGAGGAGGAGGTCGTGGCGGTTGGATGTTAATCCAACGGCTACGACCTGATCAAGGTGGAGAGGAGGTCCTGACGAGCCGGGGGAAAAGGTTGGGTGGACGACTTTGGGAAAGTGGCTAGCCCAAGGAGCAATGGTAGGCTTTTAAGTTTAGTTTTTAACAAATGAAACTTAGCAGAATTATTTGGGATAGCAAATGAACTCCAAATTTGATGAAATTTTAACTGGAGCTTGCTGACAATGAGAGTAACCTTGCATAAAATTTCCAGAGGTTATTATGCAATGCATTTTCTCAGGAAATTCGTTAAGGTTGTTTAAAGGATTGTTTTACCTCTAAAATTTATCAAACTAGTTTTACAACTTGTGATATTTTTCAGAGGGTCCCACATTAGTTTTAGGACCAAGGAAAATATTTCCAAATGTTTGGCACAAGATTTAAGATAAGCGGGAATGAGTTTGACTTTTGGTCAACAAGAGCTTTGTGTTTTGGATTACACAACTCTTGGACGAGAATTACATGAGAGATTAGGGGTTTTCAAGATGTGAGAAAAAGTTTTAATTTCTACACATATAATTATACTTGAACAAACCCTAATTATACATTTGGGATGTTACAAAATCTCCCCCTTACAAAAATCTCGTCCCGAGATTTTGGCTCGGCGAGGAAGGAAGATGGGTAGTCTTTCCGCTTCGAGCAACTTCATCCACGAATGATTTGGCCATTGAACTTTTAGGATCTTGAGGACACGATTCCTTGATCTTCGTTTAGCTTCTTCAAAGATACAAACCTTCCTTTAAGACTCTTATCCATTTATAACATTTTTGTTGTACTGGGACCTAATTCTCGAACTATGTTCATCCAACCAACACTTTATTTAGTTACATATTGCTCCCACTTCGTTTCTTGACGAGCCGGATCTTATTTGATTTGTTTTATTGCATTGCTTCTCGTTAGGTCACAATTCCGACCCAACTTCTTGCACAACAAGAATTTCCAACGGAGCTTCCTCGGTTGGAACACGGAGGCACTCCTTCTTGGGACACATGAAAACATCATGTATCCCTCAAGGGCAGCGGTAATTTCAATCTTATAGGCGATAGCCCTTTCTTTCGATAATGCGTAAGGATCCGTGTCGAGGAGCTAACTTCGCCCATAACGATTTAAATGTTGATGGCCCTTTCGGTCGACCATCGGTTTGATGAGGGTAAGTGATCCGAAAGAAACTCGAGTTTAGTAGCCTCTTATAGGCTATGCCAAAATTGAGGCGTGAGCAGAGAAGCACGATCGGACGATCGTCTTGATTACACCGTGCAAATTTACGATTGCGGAATATGTAGAGATCCTTTGGAAAACCTACAAGAAGGTTATTTTTGACAGACTGAGAGCTTGTTCTTGATTCGATGGTTGGTGGTGCATGGCCGTTGTTAGTTGGTGGAATGATTTGTCTGGTGAATGATTTGTCTGGTTAACTCCGAAACAACTTGTCTGGTTAATTCCGGAGCGATTTATTTGGTTAATTCCACTAACAACGGGATCTCAACCTGCTAACTAGCCATACGGAGTCATCCCTCCGCAGCTAGCTATCTAACAAAGGATTATGGCCATTTAGGTCACGAAGGTTCGAGGCAACAACAGGTATGTGATGCCCTTAGAGGTATCAGGAAGGAATTATGCCACTTTAGTCAAACGATCGATGACAACCCAGATAGCATCATCATTTTCTTAGGGGTTCGGGGTAGATTAGAAGACCTTTTTGAAACCGGGGTGGTGCCGAGCACCGGATAAAAGAGTGAAATTAGGATCACCAACAGTGATAAAAGATGGAGATACAAGGGAATGAGGCGCTCCTGAATCGAATAAAATAATAGCAGGGCAAGAGTTAGCGAGAAGCGTACCTAACACGACGTCAGGTGCCTCCAGAGCTTTCTCAGTTGAGATGGAGTCGACTGGATTACAAACGATCTTTTGCTGCTTCAAAGGGCAATTGTTGGCGTAGTGCCCTTTCTTGCTACAAAAGAAACAAGTGATCCCACATCGATTTGCGGGGACCACCTTGTCGACTCGCAGTGCACGTGATGGAGGCACGCGACTGCGGCGACGAGGGGTTGCTTTGCAAGCTTCTTAGGACAATTATTAGCATAGTGGCCCTTGAGATTGCGAAGAGATAAGTGACACCGGCGACCTTTCTGGAGTCACCTTGAGTCCTCTCTTGACACCTGCGACGATCCTCTGACTTTCTCTTTCTGCCCACAGCAACAACAGGATTTTCAGCCACAAGCTGAAAGTCGGGGAAGGTATAAACTGGTAATTTGTCTCTCAGCTCCTCAGACAAATCACCCAAGAACTTCTCTGGTTTGGAGGCATTGGTGATTGCGATGCTTGCAGATGACCGAAGAAGCAGTCGCTGTAGTTCCAATGACTTGGCAATCACCAAGTTCATGCTACATTCCTTGGGATAGTGATCGCTTCCCTCGCAAAGGAAACAAGTAACTTTGGCGATTGGACAATCTTCGGGTAAATGGTCTTCATCACGGTTTGGACAAGCGTATACACCGATTCTTTGTAGTGTCCTTCCTCGCCACAACGCCGACAGACCTTGATTCTTCCTAGTCCGCAATTTTAAATGAAATGCCCTCCTTCACCACAACTAAAACAAACTGGTGGCGTTTCTTTGTTCCTCGAGCAGCGGACGCATAGTGGCCCTCCTCGCCACAATTGAAACACACTCTAGGGCGGAGGCGTTCTGAGTCTTGTCCCACAAAGGGAGCAGGGAGATTTTCATCCCAACCACTTGTTGACCTAGTCCGACATCTGTTCAAGAGATAGGTTAGCAAGGAAACCTCAAGATTAGAAGCTAAAGAACGGAAAGGAGAAGCCAATGATTAGGGGGATGAAATACCACCCTAACCGAGAGCCAACAAAATAGATAGTACAAATCCCTACCGAGTTAATAACGGATTAGATGATAGTAAATGTAAACTAATGAAACAAGCAGAATAAAAGAAGTTATAGGGGGCATAATAAAGGAGAAGCAAAAACAGCGAGGAAATGCACTTTAAAAGCTCCCAAAATGACTCCAAAACAGCAAGGAAAACATAAGATTAAAGGCCAACTTCCCAACACAACTAACTTGTATTGAATGAACGAGTAATTGGTTGAGAAGATTAAAAATCAGATTGTAAGATGAGATCTAAACCTATTAGAGAGCAAGGTTAGTGCAGCGAAATAAGTGCTAGATACTTAGCTAGCTAGTATCACATCTTACCCTTTTATTCCCACAAATTTTAGTTGATTCAACCTCTCATTTTCTACCCTATTTAGAACCTTTGAGCTTGCTGTCCGGAAATTGACGCTTGCTGTCCAGATTTTGCATCCAAGCTTACAATCGAAATTGGCCATTCCAGAAGCTTCAAAACCTTGTAGATGGGCAGCTAACACTTCAATTTGCCAAACTCATTGATTCCCCAAAACCCCATTAATCGATAACAACTATTTTGTAGAAGGAAGAGAGGAAAACAACTTTTAAAACTTAAATTAGAGGGAGATGAGAAGAGAAAGCTAAGATAGATGAGGAGTAAAATCCGAGAATTTTCTTAAGCTTTCAAAACTCATTTGATACTTTGAAATTAGGTTTTCAAAATACCTAAAGACGACCAAGCATGCGTTACTTACGGTCAAGATAGCTCGATACCAACTTTTGTGAGACCGACGCGTTTATTAGGCTCATAATACTTAGTCATCCAATTGACCTAGTATTATCAACCAAATAAACTGGTCTCGAGAGATGTATACTCCCGAGATGCAGATACATACCTCACACAAAAGAATGTATCAATTCCATACAACACATAGAACATAAGCAACAAACCGAAGTTAACATTAATATGGAATAGATATTACAAAAGAGAGGCCCTTAGGCCAAATAGCAATAATTACAAAAAGACAACAGCGGAAGCAAAAGTGCCATAAGATGGCCAAAACAAAAGCCAATTAGTGTGCCTTTACCCACAAGGCAACTAACCGGACCGCCAAGCTAGTTGTCAAACCCGAAGCACAACTCGCAAGAGTGAAGCCCTTGGGGCTCACCTTCTTCCTCTGCAACAAAAGCCACAAAAATGCCACAACCACGGGCAGATGAGTACATAAAGTACTCCGCAAGACTTACGTGTGAGATAACAGAACTATAAATAGCTACATGCAAGCTTTATTTAAGTGGATGAGGCTTTGGACTCATTTTAGCATAAAGCAAGTTTCATTTGCAATAACATAATAGATTGAAGGCAATTTGGCAAAGCATTTTAATTGTTGAAATATCAACGAGATAAAAACATAGTAACAACAACAAGAACAACCTGGAAGTGACTAACCCGAGTCACCACAACAATAGCATGAACTCCCCGTTCATACCAACCATGTCAAGTTTTAATTAAAGGTTGTAGTCTAATTCTTACGGGAAATAACCAAGCGTGTCCATAACCTAGGGCGAGGCTATTGAATAGTTTTATCCTGCGGGGTGTACCAATGTACCCACACGTCGGATCGCCTTTCCTTTAAGCACACTACCTTAGGTGTGCTAGCACGGCTAAGTCCTACGAGACATTTCCAATGGACAATGCTAATTCTGAGTCGCACAACCCACGGGGAGAAAGAGACATCACACAACCTTCCCGGAAGCTAATGCTCCCCTCCCACATCACACACACATTTTATCTTTAAAAACACACCAACCGAGCGACCCCAATTAACACCGCCCAAAGTACTTAGTCAAGAGGGGTTCCATATGCCCCTCGTGTGGTTAGCACGCAAAATTGCTTGGATCAATGGCGCAAGAATTCGGTCCTTGTTGACTCAGGCATACCACCACATTCCAAAAACCACACCCTCCATCCAATATGCCCAAGTCCAAATAGTTTTCATTTTTATTTGTTTACAAATCATACAAGGGGACATAATGGAATGATAGTTTTTGTGTGATCAAGGTTATCGACATAATGTCGACAACCGCCCATTTCTACCGTTATCTAAGCATTGCTAAGCATGACACCGTAAAAGCAAAAAGAGCATACTTAAATCACCGGGCTCTAATTCACCAGCGATATTAGTAACTTATGGTTTGTGGCAGGGGTAACAATTTAGGGGCAACTATGCAATAGGAATAGCTACCTCTAAACGATAAAATACTTTGACACAAAAGCATGCATACATACAAGTTAAACGAAATATTAGACTTTAAAGTAATGGGACAATAATGGAAATGATCAAACTGCTTGCCTTTACTGTTGCTGGACAACTTGTTGCCGAGGATCGCTCACGGGATCAATACACTCGTCGGCACCTAATCGAAAAAACGAAAACAATCGATAAGAACGATTTAAAACGACAAAGACAGCACAGCAAACGAACTCCAAACACTCTGAATTTTCTACAGCAGCAAGAGGGTGATTTTAGGAATTTAGCAATAAGAACCAATGGATTTGGATTCTCAATGCAAAAGATATGAGCAAAACAAGTCTGCTCAGCCCTAAAAATACCAAACTGCACTATTCACTAATTTAATTACGAGGCAACACTTTCTAGAAAAGTGGTGATGCTGAGGTTTTTACAGTAAAACCAGCACCTCATGAGATGAATAACACAGTTGAGTTCATCCCATTTGGAGCTATGTTGCACTTTCTACCATTTTTCAAAAACAAGAACTTGAACAAAATTATAATGCACAAGTCCTCATTTTTATAACAGCAACAAGCTCAAAACTAATTTTCATAGTAAGTTCATTAATAGAGGAAACCAACAAAGTTGGATTCACTCAAAAATAATCTACAGAGCATTAGTTATGTATTTTACAAGTTAGACATTATTTTGAGTGTATATTTAAAGTGAGTTTTAAAATCTAATGGCAAAACTGTGCTCTGGAGCTGAACTCAACTTACAATCATTTTTGGATTAAAGTCAAGTTCAAGACAGAGCTAACACAATTTGAATGACCTCATTTGGATTTAGAATGAATTAGTTATGATATTTTGAAGTTCATACATTTTTCAGTTTATAAATAAGAGTTCACCGGAATTTCTAAAACCAAAGAGAGGGGAGGACGTGAACCGTTGATCTAAATCAAACGGCCCAAGACCTCGAGAGAAAGCAACGCCAAGCGCTGCATGAGTCCAGAGAACACGGGCCGTTGATCTTGGATCCAACGGTCCATGTCCTCCCCGCCACGCTACATAATGTAGGGGAGGTCGTGGCCGTTGATGCGCATCCAACGAACCACAACACAGAGGGAGGACCGGACGGTCCAGATCAAACGAGGGAGGTCTGGGCGGTGAGATCTTCCAAAGGAAGATCTAAACTATCAAGATCTCCCCAAGGAAGATCTACATCGTCAAGACCTCTCGAGGAGGTCTGGGACGGTCCAGATTTTCCAAGGAGGACCTTAATGGCCTAGATTGTCCTGGGGAGGACCTTAACGGTCAAGACAACAACAAAGAGGTCTGGGCGGTTCAGATCCACTTGGGGTGGTCCCGAGCGGCCAAGATCTAACAAAGGGAAGTCCTAAGCGGCTCAGATTTCCATTGGGAGGTCCAGGCGGCTAAGATTTACCCGAGGAGGTCCACAAGGTTGAGAGGACCTCGGGGAGGTCCTACACGGTGGAGATCAACACAGGAGGACCTTAACGGCTAAGATCTCTCACAAGGAGGTCCTAGCGGTCAAGATCGCAAGGAGGGAGGTCCTAGGGGTTGTCCTTACAAAAGACCAGGGGTGGTCTTTTGCAAAGAGGACCCCGAGGGGAGGTCCAAGATGGCTAAGATGGCCCCGAGGAGGTCCTGGCCGTAGACCTAAGATGGACGGCACAAGACCTCGCACGCAGCACTAAGGACACATTAAAAGCTACAATGATTGGAGGTGATTAGCCAAAATTGGGGGAGGTCTTTGTCTTAACGACAAAGGCACGGTGCCATGGTCGTCCGACAAAATCCCGAGAGGCTACCAAGGCTCGACGCCGGCGATGAGAACCTCACCGGCGCCATCTATGAACACCAACGCAGCGCAATAGTGTTCTTGCGACACGCCAGACCATTCATTCGGCGGGTGGCCTGAACGGCGACGAGCCGTAGATTGGCGGCGCAAAACACACGGCCAAAACACAAACAGCGATAATGAGCTCCGCAACATTCAAGCGTGCCAAGCTCCGCAACAACATACATGCAGGTGCCAAGATTCACGGACTACCGGGAGGGTTACAGGAGGTCGCGGAGGTCTTGAGGAGGTTGGGGTGGAGGACCGGAGTTGGGAAGAAGGGTTGCTCCACGGCCAACTCCCAGCTCAAGCTCCAAGCTCCAAGTTAGGCCTCTTCTGAAAATGTCCCAACCGATTAAGTTAGGGCTTTTGGTCACAGAGGGTAGTGGCTTAGATTGAAGCAAAGCGACGGAGAGGAAAAGCCACAGGAGCACTGAGCCACCGAGGAGCTCCAAGGGAAACAATGGCGGCCAAGGAGGTCGGGGTGGTTTGAGCTCCACAGAATCGAGAGCAAATGGTGAATGGTGGAAAAGAAGCCAAGGAAAACAATGGGGAGGTATTATAGCCCGAGGGGAAAGGGTCATGAGCTAGGGTTAAGCTCATGGTGAGTTTAGCCCATGGCTCGGTCCATGGCTTGAACAGGACGTGGAGGTGACAGAGCAGCTCAAGACAAATGACTTTGGGGCTAAAAGCTCGACCGCATTAAATGCTGCGCAGCAAAGAGCCGTTGGACAAGACAGATCACGCCTCCTCCTTCGCCATGGCGTCTGCACGCAAGGCCAGAGCTAGGAGAAGAACAGGAATTGCCCACCACCGTTCGATTAGAAATGAGGGGGAGGTCGTGACCCTCAGATCTAAATCGAAACGGTAAGTTTTTAAAAGGAGAAGGAGGAGATCACAGCCATTGGATCTGGATCGGGAGGTCGTGACCCTCGATTTCCATCATCTTGAATCTTGCGTGGAAAAAGGGACAGGGGTCCACGTTGGATCTCAATCAGCAGTGCGGACCTCTGTGAGGTCTTAACCGCACACCTAACTTAAGAGCATGGGGAGGTCATGGCCTTTGGATTTAAATCCAAGGGCGCACAACCAAACGGGAGGTCTTAGCACTACGCCAGTAGCGCACAAGAGGTTATGGCCATCGTTAAGATCTAATGGTGATGAGAAGGTGAGGAGGTCCGAGGCGTTGCGCAAAAGTCAAGGGAGGTCGGACCTTTGGATTTTTGATCCAACGGTTACGATCACAAGAGGGGAGGTCTGAGCTTGCATAACGCACCGTGAGATCATGGCCTTTAGATTTAAGTCTAAGGGCTACGACCTCACGTCTTGTGAGGGAGGTCTAATGCGCACAAGACAAGGAGGAGGTCGTGGCCGTGGATTTTAAATCAGCGGTGCACAACATGAGATGGGGGAGGTTGTGAGCGCCGGATATTTTGAGGGAGGAGGTCGGGGTCTGTTGGATCCGATCCAACGGCCACGACCTCAAGTGAGTGCAAAAGGGAGGTCAAGGTGGTTTGAGCTCATGGGAGGTCAGGGCCATGGATTGTTGATCCAAATGCCAAGACGATGAGGCGGGAGGTCTGATTGAGTATGTTGAGGAGGAGGTCGTGGTCATGGGATTTGATCCAACGGCTCGACCTCAACAAATGGGATGACCTCGCCTGCGATGGTTTAACAAAATCGAGGAGGTCTTTGAGGTTTAACACACGGGAGGTCATGACCATGGATCAGCGATCCAACGGCAATGACCTCATGAGGTGGGAGGTCTTTGCGGTGTTGATCGGAGGAGGTCGTGGCGGTTGGATGTTAATCCAACGGCTCGACCTGATCAAATGGAGAGGAGGTCTGACGAGCCAGGGGGAAAAGGTTGGGCTGGACCAGCTTTGGGAAAGTGGCTAGCCCAAGGAACAGTGTAGGCTTTTAAGTTTAGTTTTTAACAGCTGAAACTTAGCAGAATTATTTGGGATAGCAAATGAACTCCAAATTTGATGAAATTTTAACTGGAGCTTGCTGACAATGAGAGTAACCTTGCATAAAATTTCCAGAGGTTATTATGCAATGCATTTTTCTCAGGAAATTCGTTAAGGTTGTTTAAAGGATTGTTTTACCTCCAAAATTTATCAAACTAGTTTTACAACTTGTGATATTTTTCAGAGGGGTCCCACATTAGTTTTAGGACCAAGGAAAATATTTCCAAATGTTTGGCACAAGATTTAAGATAAACGGGGAATGAGTTTGACTTTTGGTCAACAAGAGCTTTGTGTTTTTGGATTACACAACTCTTGGACCAGAATTACATGAGAGATTAGGGGTTTTCAAGATGTGAGAAAAAGTTTTAATTTCTACACATATAATTATACTTGAACAAACCCTAATTATACATTTGGGATGTTACACCTCATCACTTACGATCAAGTCCTATCTCTATATGACCAGTTCGTATTTGGTCACAACCAGTTCGTAACTCTTTACGACCAGGTTACGACCACTCTGTGATTACGTTCGACCAGTATACGACTAGCTCGTATTTCCATACGACCAGTTCATAACTGTTCGAACTGAGCGACCTACTCGTGTATACTCCCTTTGCCTCACGATGTCTGGTTGAACTCTAGGTGAGATGTTGTGTCATCCATGGACTGTTCAATACTTTCTCGATCGAGTGTCGGATAAGTTCACGTGGTCGAACACTTCGACTACTAGTGGCATGGCCATGCACTTTCTTTATCCGATCACAACGAGAGGCCCAGAGATATCTCTCCTGTTATGTTAGGAGGGGCAAATCCCATATCCGACCAGTCACATTCCTCTCCATGTTTCACAGCATACCCGAAAGCTACCTTTATAACTACCCAATTACGGTGTAGCGTTTGGCAACCCCTAAGAGTGCTATTACACATGTAGGAAACCATGCTGATCTCAGGCTAAGGATTATACATCATCATGGCTTGAGACCAACTAACGACATACAGAATCATAACAATCTCAATAGTGTCTTAAGGTGGGTCTTATCCAACACCATGTTCTCTAACATGTGTCCATATTATTGGTTTGATATCTCCATATCTATGACTCGTGAAACATAGTCATCAACCAATACATATGCTAGTCTATTCATATGTGTCCTCATATGTTTCCGACCAGGGATCGTATAAGAATAATTATCGCAGAAATATAGAGTTTCACAACCAAGTCACATACTTGATAATCAATATTAACAATATTATTCTTGGAACAAGATAACATATTATCCAATATAATGAATATAATGAAATATAATCATCTCTATGATTGCCTCTAGGGCATATTCTCCCATGGTTGTAAGCTTTTCTACAACAGTTAGGTAGTCATAAGCCTTTCTACGACAACCTTACGATCTTAAGTACATGCACGACCAGTACTTAGTCGTAAGTTTTTTCTATGACTGCTACCATAAACACTATATAAGTGGTCAAAATATAATTGACTACTAGTATCAGTGACTTACCATCTCTCTGCCTACTCGCAGAGTTCCGCTTTCTCTTGTCGTGGCTTGACCTGTCGGTTGTATTCACAAACAGTGGCAATTTGTTGCAAAGCTCTCTACAAAAAGAGTAAACAGTAAGACGCGAGGAATACCAGAGTATATGAATGCGGTCAAAAACTTACATTCATACTCCTCCGAGCAAACATGGACACTACACTTGTTGGATCCTTCAGCTCATCCAACTTGTAAATTTGGTCCCACCAAACTTTTTCGAGACGCGCATCATCAAAAATATCCCCACTGGTAGGAATATCCCTAGGGTGAGGGACTCGGTCGCGAGGTCAAATGGTAGAAGATCCCATAGGAGAATCAGGTCTAAAGAAATTAGAACAGAAGTTGAAGTACTCCTCTTCTTCTGATTCGGTGATAGCAGCCTTTCTTTGGAAACTAGGGGGAACGTCTTCAGCGATTTCCTTCCCGGAGGATGATCGGATGTTCCATCACCATAACTGGAGGCTTCTGCCACCACCTCTACCGCTTCTGTCTCCATGACTACCACCGTGGTCGTAGCAACCACATCAGCAGCCGCAACTTCCTCCACCACCAGGGCGATGGACGATCCTTCTACTATCGCCACATTTCTCTCTTCATCCGCTGGAGAAGTGACAAGTGGCCTCTCGACGGAAGCGTCCTCGGGGGCTGAAGGAGTTGGGCTAAGGTCGCAAAATTAAAAGCACGTTAAGTTGTGGAAAGCAAAAGGTAAATGCTTCTTGCACTTTTGTCTTTCTCACATACCTCTGCACACTGGACCTAACCAGGAACTTGGGAGTCAACTTCCCAACGGAAGATTTCTTTGATTTTTTCTCTACGACCGCGTCTGGTCGAGATTCAAGTTGAAGGATAGGGTTACCCATGACAACGTCTGGTCGTGGATCTTGAACAGGAACCACCTGGTGGGTCTCCTGATTTTCTGGAGGGCCGAGACCAGTCTCGACCACTTCAAGAATAGCGCTTCCCTTGACCGTAGGCTCTGTTGGGGCAGCATTGTCCTTTGCAAAAGACATAAAATCCTTCCAGTTCTCCTTTTCTAGTTGCTTGACAAAGCCAGGAAAGGCAGAAACAACAAAAGCTTTCTTGTCGTAATAAAAGGGTACCTTGGTCTTGCGGGATTTGTGCTTGAGAGGTTCAGCTGCTTCAATCTCTTCAGCTTCTGCAGCTTCTTCCACTTCAATCATAGCCATATCCACGGCAGTTTTTGCGAGGAGCTTAGTCGGAGCGAAAGAGCTTGAGCCTGCGCCTCCCTTATCGGCGACTCTCTCAGAACGCCATCGTTTAGCTGGAGGAGCCAGGATTGCCTCCACCACTATCTGTTTCCCAACGGTAAACAAGACGACCTCTTCGTCATCCTGATGACTCTCCATACCTACTTTTTGTAGCAGACAGAAAAAAAAAGAATTACTAATCCATCATAAGATTTTCTATGACCAGTATCCAGTCGTAAGTTTTACTACGACATTTTTCTGATCGTAAGTTCTTCTACTATCGCTATCCAGTCGTAAGTTTTTTCTACGACCGGTACCTAATCCTAAGTTTTCCAACAACAACCAAGCAGTCATAAGTCTTTCTACGACTGGTTCATGATCGTAAGTGCTGCTACGATCACCATCTGGTCGTAAGTTCTTATACGATCAGCCAAAAGTCGTAAGTTATTCCACGATTACTCCACGGTCGTAAGTCTTTTCTACGACTAAAAAATCCTATAGATGAAATCAACCCTTGATTACCTTTAGGAGTTCTATCTTCTCCTCTGCGGATATGACCGCTAGAATTTGGGGAAAAGTAAGAACCCTAAAAACACCCCTGCGGTAAGTTTTTATAACCGCACGCTCGAAAGGAAATGCTGTGGAAACCCAACGGTTCCCGCCGCTTCGGAAATTGCTCCTACGGACAAGATTTGGGAGAATCGATTGAGATTCTTGAACTTGCCTGTTCAAGAAAACCGAGGCTGTCTTCACACCTCAAGCGAAATTACTTCCTTGGCCAAGTCTTTTTTGGTCAAATAAAATACCAGTCGAAAAGGTTTTTCTTCCGATTACCATATTACGACCACTTTATGGTCGTAAGTTTTTTCTATGACTATTTAATACTCGTAAAGGTTTTTCAACAGCCTTCTTGACTAAGTATATTTCTGGTCAAATGATATACAAACTCGAAGAGCTTTTTCATTTGACCATCTTTTTACGACCACTTTTTGTGGTCGTAAGATCATCTATGACTTCTTTCCCAAGTAAGTACTTTCACTTGAAGCTGGGGGGCTAGATGACGAGGATCTAATAAACCTCATTTTATTATTTATCTATAATTCTTATTATGGGTGAATATGACGTCATACGGTTCTTGAGTATACCCCTTATAATCATAAGGGAGAAGCCAACCAGCTGATCGTAAGCTCTTCTACAACCAACCTCATAGTCGTAAGTCTTTCTACGACTGTTTCATGATCGTAAGTGCTACTACGATCACCATCTAGTCGTAAGTTCTTCTACAACCAGCCCTAAGTCGTAAGTTATTCCACGACTACTTCATGGTCGTAAGCCCTTTTACGACTAAGTCAGCTACGACCACCCTATGATCAATAAAGCCTGCGGACAAGTAGGCCCAATTGATTAGGGAATATAAGCAAACAATATACGTTGTTATTCTCTGGAATAACTGCACGTTATGCACCATTATCTCTGACTAGAAACTGTTAGGCGACGTGGAGGAGTTAATACCCTGGCGATTACTACCAACAATGCGCCCATTACTTGGAATGATGATGCGCCTCTTGGCTTGGAGAAACGGCTACCTCTACGAACACTATAAAGGGCTATGGCCAGAGATAATGAGGGGAGGCGGATTAGAGATATACAATCGGACATACATACTGAGTAGCAGGGAAAATCGTAGCATTTTCTACTGATTGTAACCAGTATACTCAATACATACACACATGAGTAGGGTTGTTATTCTCTTAGAAGAAGGCCCAAACTTGTATAAAAATCCCTGAGTCAATCTCTCTGCGTGATTTCAGTCTTGGAGACCCCCGAATCAAACAATCTTTACGTAAGATCGGTTCTAAAACACCGACAAGAATAAATAAATACACAAAAAATAGTAAATAAACTCCAAATTAAACAAGACCACTGCCATTAGAAAGATCTTGAATTTATACAAATTTATAAATAAATTTTATAATTTTTGGAGCTATAACGAAGGAGAACATGTTTTTTAAAGTCTTGCTTTTGAATTAACTCAAAATATATAAAAGAGGGGGGAGAGAGAGAGAGAGAGAGAGAGAGAGGCTTCCTCCGACATGTAGGTCCGAGTGAACAGTGCTAGGTCCATGTGCAAAGTGCATGGATCGGAGGTCAACATGCATTGTGCACTAGTCCACGGGTGCACCTAGCCGGTACTGTGTATCGAGCCCATTGTCAGCCGAAGAGGGGGAGACCAGGTTTTAAATGTCGGCATTTACTGTTTCTTGGGCCCATGCGGCAGTGAAGACGTGCGGCATTAAGATAACATTTAAATGGCTAATCATTGCTTAGCATTAATCCAATGAAGATTTGCCCTAAAAACAAAGATTAGGGACTAGTGACGAAGGAACAGTGCTGTCCGATTTTCGGACAGCAGAGGAAAGCCACAGGTGGCTCGTGGCTTGAGCTTGCCGCCGGTGGAGGAGGGCTCGGTGGCGCCGGGCAGGGGTAGCGTCAGCATCGGGGAGGTGAGGCGGTCTCAGGGGTGGCGGTGGCACAGCTGACGATGCTTCGGAGTGACGGTGCGGGGAGAACAAGCGGCGGCAGTGCACGGCTTCAAAGCCAACCAAGAATTCCGACGATGCTCTAGACAAAAGAGTGAGAGCACCAGCTAGGGGAGAGCAAGAGGAACCCACCAAGACCAAGAGGAGGACCGGAGGTGGACGAAGCGCGGCGAACGGCGGCAGGGAAGATCGTGGTCAGAGGCGAAGAAGAAGGTCATTTCCGGCGGCGGGGATGGACCAAACGCAACTCCGCATGGCAATGCTCCTTGGCTGTAGAGGCTCTTGGTGACAAAGGTGGCGTGGCGATGGCTTCGTCGGAGTGGCGAAACATCGGTGGGGCGGCACGGCCGACAAGAGAAGCTCAGTCGTTTTCTTCGATGGCACTTACCAAAATTGAGCAGGGCGAGGAGGGGACGCAAGGGGAGGCTTAGGGGTCCCTTCTTATAGCCATAAGAGAAGAGGGAGGGCAAGGAACTGTTGGGAGGCTCGGGGACGATGCGGTGTCCCGAGGTGACAGGTGAGAGCTGCACGAGCGAGCTCTGGCGTGGCGACGACTTGTGCGGGCACGCTGACGAGGCAGGTGCACGGACCGGGTGCACAAGCACGCTCTAGAGTGGCTGGGTGGCTCGGGGCTGGCACAGCCAGAGATAGAAAACGGGTAGGGAGAGGAGCTAGGCCAGCTGGGCCGAAAGGGGGAGGAAATGGGCCAGGCAGCCCAAGGGGAGGGAAAGGGGTTTTGAAATTGAAACTGAAATTAAAATTTTGAATTCAGGTAGAAGCTGAGAATTTTGCAATTACTCACTAATTCGAAGTAGGGTTTTAAAACCAAACGACAAACCAAGAATTAATATTCACAAACCAAAAATAGGATGTTACAAACCTACCCACCTTAAATGGAATCTCGACCCTGAGATTCAAGCTGCTCCAGGAATAGCGACGGGAAGTCCACCTTTAGCTGATCTTCGCTCTCCCATGTGGCTTCTATTTCCGAATGGTTGCTCTACTGAACTTTGCAAAGGCGGATGATACGGTGTCTAGTTTGCTTCTCCACGACGTCAAGAATCTTGATCGAATGCTCTAGATAGGTCAGGTCTTTCTGAAGTGCGATGGCTTCGACTAGAGTCTGCTCTTCAGGTACTCTGAGACACTTCTTGAGCTGAGAGATGTGGAACACGTTGTGAACATCTGACAAACTGTCTGGCAATTCCAGTTATTAGGCTACTTCTCCACGCTTAGCGGTAATTGGAAACGGGCCTATGTATCTTGTAGCAAGCTTGCCTTTCACTTTAAATCTCTAAGTTCCTTGAAGTGGTGATACTTTAAGATATACATTACCTCCCACTTCAAAAGTTAATTCCCTTCGACGATTGTCAGCATAACTCTTTTGTGTGGACTGAGCTGCTTGTAGACGATCTCTAATTAGTTGAACTTTCTCTTCTGATTGCTTAAGGGTATCTGTTCTGAAGATATATCCTTCTCCTGATTCTGACCAATGCAGAGGGGTTCTGCATTTTCTTCCGTAGAGCGCTTCAAACGGGGACATCTTCAGACTTGACTGAAGCCTGTTGTTGCTGGCGAACTCTACATAGGGTAGACATTTCTCCCAGTCTACGGTAAATTCCAAAGCACAAGCTCGAAGCATGTCTTCTAGAATCTGATTTACTCTTTCCGTTTGACCATCAGTTTGAAAATGATACGCTGTGTTGAAAGCTAAGTGTGTTCCAAGTGCGTTATGCAGACTAACCCAAAAATGCGAGGTGAACTGCGAACCTCGATCTGAGACTATCCTCTTGGGTACTCTATGTAGACACACAATACGAGCCATATATAGCTCTTCTAATCCGTCTTCCTTGTATGTGGTCTTTACCGGGATAAAATGGGCAACTTTTGTTAATCTGTCAACTATGACCCATACCGAATCTCATCCAAACTTGGTTCGAGCCAAACCAATAATGAAATTCAGCAGACCAATAATGAAATTCACTCCAACTTCTTCCCACTTCCACTAAGGGATCTGTAGTGGTTGAAGTAGTCCTACTGGTCTCTGATGTTCGACTTTGATCTACTGGCACACATCACAGCAAACTACAAACTCGGCGATATATCTTTTCATTCACAGCCACCAATATAGAATCTTCATGTCTTGATACATCTTGGTGCTGCCTGGGTGTAGTGTGTATGCTGAGCTATGCACTTCCTTCAATATCAAATCCTTGAGTTCCTTCTGGTAAGGAACAAAGAGACGTTTCCCATACCATAAGACTCCTTGCTGATCTTCGATTATCTTGGGGGTTTTTCCTTTTGCCATGAGGTGCTTGAATCTTTGGACTCCAGGGTGCCTTCTTGAGCGGTCTTGATTTGCTCTTCTAGAGTTAGATGCACTTCCATAGCTACTATGGTGCCTTGATCTATTAACCCAAGGTTGAGTGCCTCAAATTCCTTGTAGAGGTTAGGTTGAAGTTCTTCAGTAGGACTTACAGCTTAATGCATTGGCAACTACATTAGCCTTTTCAGGATGATAATGGACATCCAAATTGTAGTTTTTAATCAGCTCTAACCATCTTATTTGTCGGAGGTTGAGATCTGACTAGGTGAAAATATACTTGAGACTCTTGTGGTCTGTGTATATATCACAACGATTTCCAATTAGGTAATACCGTCAAATCTTTAGGGTATGCACTACTGCAGCTAACTCCAAACCATAAGTTGAATAGTTGTCTTCGTGAGGACGGAGTTGTCTGGACACATACGCTACAACTTTTCCTCCTTGCATGAGTACGCAGACAAGACCTTGGCGCGAAGCATCACAATAAACTTCAAAGTCCTAATGTATGTCTGGCAAGATTAATACTGGTGCAAATGTTAATTTCTTCTTCAATTCTTGGAAAGTCTTTTCACAAGCTTCTGTCCACTCATACTTCTTTTCCTTTTTAAGCAGATGGGTCATTGGTTTGGACAACTTGGAGAATCCTTCTATGAAGCGTCTGTAGTATCCGGCCAAACTGAGAAACTATGTACTTCAGTTACTAAGGTAGGTTGCTTCCATTCCAATACAACTTCTACTTTGGATGGATCAACTGCGACTCCTCCGGCAGATATAATGTGTCCGAGGAAACTGATCTATTGAAGCCAAAACTCACATTTGTTGTACTTGGCATAAAGCTAGTGCTCTTTAAGCTTTTCTAGGACCAAATGCAGATGTTCATCATGTTCTTCATTGGTCTTAGAGTAGATTAAGATGCCGTCTATGAACATGACTACAAACTTGTCCAAGTATTCTATGAATACTTTGTTCATGAGGTTCATGAAGTAGGCTAGCGCATTGGTCAAGCCAAATGACATAACTGTGAACTCAAACAGGCCATACCGGGTGGCAAAAGCCGTTTTAGGAATATCCTCATTCCTGGTCTTGAGTTGATGGTATCCCGACCTTAGGTCTATCTTGGAGGAAATTGTTGCTCCTAACAACTGATCGAACAGGTCATCAATGCGGGGTAAGGGAACTTGTTCTTGATGGTCACATCATTGAGTACTCTGTAATCTACACACAATCTGGCAGTGTCATCCTTCTTCTTCACAAAAAGAACAGGCGAACTCCAGGGAGATGAACTGGGTCTAATAAACCATTTTTGTTGCAAGTCCTCAATATGTGTCTTAAACTCTTCAAGCTCGTCGACGGCCATCCTATATGGTCTCTTGGCAAGCGGGGCTGTCCTTGGTTTTAAGTTGTTCACAAACTCAACATCTCTATCTGGTGGCATGCCAAGCAATTCTTCTGGGAAGACTTATGGATAAGCTTGGACTACAGGCGTTGTCTCTAGGAACAACTCTTCAAGGTGATGGATTGCTCGATCCAAGGGAGAGGAACGATCCGCACTAACCCTTATTGTGGTTCCTGGGTTCTTGGTGAGTACCACATTTCTGTTGGCACAGTATATCATTCCTTGGTATCCTACCAACCAATCCATCCCTAAGATGATGTCCAGAGTTTGGGATTCTAGTACTAGAAGCTTTACTAGGAATCCAAAATTTTCCAGAGCAATCTCTACTCTAGGACTTTCTGAAGTAGCAAATAAGGGTCCCCCAGGTGAACTAAGTACCACGGGTTTCTTTAACTTATAGGTTGGTAATTTCAGCCTTTCAACAAACTTTCTTGAAACAAAGGAATACGAAGCTCCAAAATCGAACAAAACTTGTGCGGGTACTGAATTAACAGAGAACGTACCCATTAGCACTCCTGTAGCTTCCTGAGCCTCCTTGACGGTGACATGGTTCACACAGCCGTGGTTTGGTGTCAGGGTAGACCTTGATGCTTGCGAGGTCTGATGACTCTTGCTTGGAGTTGATGACTAGCCTTGAGTTGGTGTAGTTCCCAAGTTGAACTTCGCGGCAGTGTTTTGGCGTTGAGGGTACTGATTGGCGAAGTGTCCTTTTTCTCCGTTGTTGAAGCAGTGGAGGTTAGTCTTTGGGTTGATCGTCTGAGTCACGGCCGGGCAAAGGGTGCTGAAACCATTCTGTTGGGGACGCGGGTCGAGTCAAGTTCTTTGTGGTAGAGCTACAGATGATCTGAATGATGAGCTGCCATGGAATGTTGACTTCTGGGGGGTAGCTACTTTGTGGCTTCTAGAATGCCATCTTTCTCTTGCAGCTGACTTTTCGCAGTATTTTTCTCATTTTCCAGCACGAGGGCTTTGTTGATCAAGTGGTGAAAGCTGGAGAAATCGTGAATAATATGCTGGACTCTCATATCCTCGCGCATTCCTTCCATGAAGCGGTCGATCATCTCTTCTTCATCGGCGACGTCGCTTGGGGCGTAGTGGGCGAGTTGGTTGAACTTTTTCAGATACTCGTTGATTGACATGTGACCCTGTTTCAGAGCTCTAAACTCATTCTTTTTCATTCTCATTGTACCGGCTGGTAAGAAGTTGGTTCTGAAGGCGGCCTTAAATTCACTCCAAGGAATTGACTACCATGTGGGTTAAATCTCATCTAACTGTACTTTAGCAATTGCTTCTACGGCGGTGGGATCTTGCTGATCCTCAGCCTCCGGTGCTACTTCTTCTTCTTATTATTATTCTTCATCGGCCACTAAACTTTCACAACCTCGGGTAGCGAGATAGTTCTCCCACCAAGCAGTGGCGGCTCCTTTTAGCTGATGCGTGCCAAAGTCCACCTTATCTTCCTCTGAGCATCAGGCGAGGCGAAACTTCTTCAGTGTCTCTGAGCCAGTCCTCGGCTTCCAAGGGTTCATTGGCGAAGGCGAAGGTGAGAGGTCTTGTCCTGAGGAAGTCCGCCAATTTAGGCCCTGTTTGGTAGAGCTCTAGATTCTCATTTTTCAGATTCTGCTCCTAATTCTCTAAGAATCCACTTCTCTGAGAATCTGGAGCTGTCTGTTAAAAGCGTTTGGCTGGTAGGTTGACTCCCAAAACCATATGAGGGGATTAGAGGCAAATAGACCATGTTACCCCTGGTTGTAATAATTCAATTGTATTTGTGTCTTTCTCATATGTATTTGTACACAAATTATAGAATTTTTTCCCCTAAATTTGTTTAGACCATGTGAATGTATATATGTTGTATCTTTACACAATGCCAGGTTATATTGCATTTACACTTCATGATAGATTACAACTATGTATAAACAAATTTTGTACTGTTGTCGCTACGATAGATGGAGCTGGAGATATCACATTCATATCGTAAAAGTGTTCAAATGATTATTAAATGATATTACGTACAAGTATTGAAATGATAAATGAGTCATAACAAAAGACCACAAAAATTCACAAGTAGTGTGTCCATCATCCTGAATGAGCAATTGCACTTGCAAGGTCATCACAGAAACTATCCATGGATGTAGCACTTATTTGCGACGTTGACGCATCCGATGCATCCTGAGAAATGACATATTTGGCATATCTTGATGGTATTGTGGGCACTTAATTAGGATCCCGATCGAACTTACGAAAATGCATGTCCGGCGAAGCATGTTCACGTATGAAGTTATGGATTCCCATGGTTGCTACAATAATCATCTTTTGCTTGTACATGGGAAAGCTCGGCATCTTAAGAAGAATTCTCTATTTCATCTTCCATACACCAAAGGATCTCTCAATTACGTTGCGAACACTCGAGTGTAAATGGTTGAATTTCTCTTTCTCACCACTAGGAGCAACACCTCTACGAAATTCTGGAACATGATACCTTTGGCCCTTGTATGGCACTAAATACCCAAGCCTGTTCGGATAACCGGCATCGACAAGATAATATTTACCTGCAACATAAGACGAAAAATTCATGTATATCAACATCCAATGCATGAACATTACAAGTAAATAATTTTGTAAATGATATCAAACAAAGTAAATTACCCTGTGGAGGATGTGGAAAGACTTCCCTGTCTACATCCAATCAATGATAAAGCACACTAGTATCGTGCATAGCTCCTGGTTGTCCAATAGATGCGTACGTGAAGCGCATGTCAAAATCACATACCACCATGACATTCTGTGTTGCACTTCCTGATCTACCAATATATCTAATTAGATCTTCTGGAGCAATAATTGCAAGAATGCGTGTACCATCGATAGCTCCAATACAGTCTTTGAAATGTGGCCACATCCTTCGATCATTTCTAATTCTACTGTGAACCGTAGTGAAGTTTGGATCTTTTCACCTCACAAAATCTTTAGACATTCTGACCACACACTGCAAAACCTCATCAAACTTCCTACTAATTGTCTCACCAGAATGCTTGAACCGATTCTGCGCTCTTCGGTTAGATTCATAGCCACCACATATGTATAGAAAAAGAGCTAGTGCTTCAATTGAACTTGTATGCGTAGTTGATTTCAAATCATATGTACTCACCAAAAGATCATATAGACTGTAAAAGATTGTAGCAATCATATGAAGCATGTGGTAGCTTTCTCCCGGAGTGGTCAAGGTTTCTTTCACCCAACCCATTCCACTAAGCCGTGAAGTCCTAGTCTCATTCTTGTCCAGGTAGGTTGAGTGATAATTATCCACGATAATTGCAGTAGCGGCGAGGTGACTTGACATGTCTTGCCACAGGCATAGCATTTGCACGTCACACTCATGTTCCTCATCTGATATATTACTCCCTTCACTATCGCTTTCAGAAGACGACATCTGTATATTAACATACAAAAACACAACAACATAAATGGCAATTTAAAAATACATGAGCACGCATTAGGTCCAAATGATAGTTTATAACTAGTGAAAAAATGTCTTATAATCCAAAAAAATGTCTTACAACCAATAGAGAAATAAAGAATAATAAAGGCGAATACAAGATAAACTACTTGTAGTAATGTCTCCAGAATCATCCTAACGTTACAATAAATTTTCTATTTGCCATACTTGGCATCGTACTTCCTTTTGAGCCATTCAAATCGTTCTTCACTATTGCACAAGGTCATAAACATTTCCCTTTGCTCCTTCTTTACGAAAATTTCAGATGCAATGAAGTGCTCATTACTCCCATTAATAGCACCACACTCTTTAACCGATTCCATTACATCCTTGATGCTACACACCGAGTTTTCCTCTCTTTTTTGTGCAAATGCTTTAAAAGATGCATTCGGCTTCTCATTCAACTCAAGAATTCTTCTCAGTTGATCTTGCATGACCACAAAACCACTCTTTGGTTTCTTCCCCTTATCATTGCTAGGGCCGCAAGCTCTCTTTCCTTTCCTACCAATTGGTGATTCATCTTCATAATCACTGTTATATTTGTCATCACACTCATTTTCAAGCTCTTCAATATCAATAGCTGTCGGTGCACGCACAGGACTTTGAGGCAATGTTCCCATTGCAGGAGACCAATGGTCTTCACCGGTGTTATGAATGTCATCAAACATCTTGGACAACAACTCCTCATTTTGAAGTCCAGCCTTCTCAAACTTGGAACATCCTTTATATTCCTGTCAATGCCAAGTGTTACACGTTAAACCTTCACTAATAATAGAGCTAGGTGTGTACATTAATGCATTTAAAAAA
The DNA here is from genome assembly GCA_036346405.1 of Phyllostachys edulis. Lineage (NCBI taxonomy): Eukaryota > Viridiplantae > Streptophyta > Magnoliopsida > Poales > Poaceae > Phyllostachys > Phyllostachys edulis. The sequence continues at coordinate 67,497,991 of CM070554.1, forward strand.
TATATAATGAGTAATAACATACTTTTTTTAATTTCTTCCACCGTTCGGCGGTGGCCTTTATTGTATTCTTTTCATGGTCCCAACCTAAGTCTGTCTCCTTTATCCTCAATTTCCTCCAAATGTTGTAATAGTTCTTTAATTTATCCTATTTGTTCTTCAATTGCATCTTTTTGTATTGCAGCTTAGTCTTCTCTGCAAATTTTTGTATCACAAGAGTATACCCTGGATTGGTCAAATGGGTATTCGGGCGATTGCCTGCCTCTACTTGTTCAACGAACAATTCACACACTATCCTTGTGTTCTCGTCGTTCCACTTAGCGTTATCAGCCATCTGCATATTTGGCCCATAAATTTTGTTTATCAAATTGACATCAACAAGATATGGACACCTAGAACTATGGGAATACAAGTAGACAGATCCGAATGGCAAAAGAAATTGATGGTGATAAAAACTCAGAGATGGCCTTTTGGCCTAGATATATGTGTGGTAATTTGGTAGAGGCTAGTGACTCCTGCACCTCTTTGACCACCCAACTAATCACCCACGATAAAATCATAGGTACCCTAGCAATGCAGCAATTGGCCCAAACAGAATGATCCTAGCCACTGGTGGCTATTAAGACTGGCACAAATTATAAGTTCGAACTGTATGTGACATAAAGAAACACAATGACATGTCAAGAAAATGTACCAAGGAGAGTGTGATCCAAGCATAATGTGTTGTAATCATCCAAGCATAATGACCATACTTTTCCTATGACTGAACCAATGGATTCCATCAACTGACATAGCTACTGCATTTTCCACACTCCTCTGTTTTTGTTGGATCCTTGTTCTAACTAGCAAGATATGTTGTGATTACAGTAGACAATATGTTGTGATTACAGTGGACTGAATGATATCATCAATGTATGAACAATATGTCTCCAGATATGTTGTGATTACAGTAGACAATACGTTGTGATTATAGTGGACTGAATGATACCATCAATGTATGAACTGAATGATATCATCAATGTATGAACAATATGTTGTGATTACAGTGGACAATATGTCTCCAGATATCATCAATCACTACTACAAAAAGGCTAATACTGGACGCCTCATCACAGACGGTTGACCGAAACCGCTTCGGTATTACATTCAATCACGAGCGGTTTTGGTTTAGAGACGCTCGTACTCTTTAACTAGCGCTAAAAACCGCTCGTGAAGAGGTAATATCACGAGCGGTTCATGTTGAAGACCGTCAGAAGTATCACGAGCGGTTCTTGTTCGAAACCGCTCGTGATATTAATCATATCACGAGCGGTTTTAAACACAACCGTCAGGAAGTATCACGCACGGTTACAACAAGAACCGCTCTGTGATATTAATTAGTATCACAGACGGTTCTTAAAAATAACCTTCTGTGATAATATCGCTCCAGCATGAGTTAATTTCTTCATCGCTGATGCGTCTGTGTTCGTCGCCATCCGCTTCGGCTCCCCGATGCATCTCTTCATCGCATCGATCCGCTTCGGCTCCCGACGCGTCTCTTCGCCTCACGCCCGAATTTATTCCTTGTTTTATAAAAGGATCATCCGCCATCCAAGATGATCATCCCCACATACTTATATAAAAAAGAAATGGTCGCCTCTTCCTTGTCGCCGCAGATCGATGGCCTTCCCGCCGCGACCTTTGTCTGAGCACCTCTCTCGGATAAGTTGAACTGTCTTTGCGGAAGAACACTGCTTGATCAGCATGTGTCTTCACTCCTCTGCCGGCGGAGAATTTGTCGGAGCAGTGGCGCCACCTTCCGCCGTCTTGACATCCTCCTCCGCCGTGTCTTCGGGTGATCTCGCACTTTCGGCGAAGTTTACAACGTCATCGTCGTAGTCCTCCAAAACGACATTGCACGCCTCGTGAGGCTTGCCGTCACTTGGACTGTAATCGAGGCGGCAGAAGCATCGAGTCGACCGTGCCAAGACCCCTCAAGCAAGGGAAGAGAGCCTATGGGCTCAATTCTTCTTGGTTCAACGATCCGAGGGTCTTGGGAGACACTTTCGACAAGCGCCGTCAATCGGTGGACAAATTTCGAGCTTCGTTCACGATGATCGAGAACCGTCCGATGCCAACACCGCCGCCTATGAAGTATTGCAGATGGAGATAGCAGCCTACCTTCGCCACTAGAAAAACCTTGTTTAATTATAGGTTTCTGCTTTTTTAATATAAACATGTAATTTCTTCATGTCATGTAGTTGTATATATATACTTGAGAAAAAAACCATTTCACAGACAGTTCCATTATGGAACCGTCTGTGATATGGAACATATCACGGACGGTTCCATAATGGAACCGTCCGTGATATGGAACATATCACGGACGGCTCTATTATGGAACCGTCTGTGATAATTATCACTGACGGTTCCATAATAGAACCGTCTCTGATAAGTCTCTTTATAAGTAGGAGCTAGCCCGCTTTGCCGCTAGGGTTTGCGCCTAACTCGTCACTCCCAGCCAGCCTTACTCTCGTCCGTTCCTCCCCGTCATTTGACGCCGCCATTCTTCCGTCGCCGACGGTTGGAGATATCTGGTGACCTTGCAAAAGACACTCGTACGATAAGAGTGTCTTTTGCAGCGTCACCGTTGTGCCACAACTACGGTGACGTCCAAACTCTCGTCACTCCCCAGCTCTGCTAGGGTTTGCGCCCGCCCTAACTCCGTTCCCCTCCCCACCTCGACGCCGCCGCTCGACCTCGTCGCCGACGCCGCCCGACCCCGTTGCGCCCTGCTAGGGCCCTGGCCGGGCTTTGCTTTCCCCATCCTCCCTCTATTCTCCTCTAGATCTGTTAGCTTAATGTCTTTTGTTGAGTTTGATTTTTATGCATGAACCTTAAGTTGTGTCCTGATGTTTGTGTGATTTATGCAAGGTAAAGGAAATGGATGAGGGTTGTGCTGGTGGTGGGGTCGCCACCGTGGTTGCGCTGTACTAAGGTCCCTCTCTGTCTCTACCCCCTTGCTCTGTGATGAAAATGGCTAGCTAGTGCTCTGCGATGGATGCCGAGGGCTACTACTTGTGTGGTGGGTTTGGACACCCTTGGTCTTGTTCTCTTGCTGATGAACTGCTCAATGATGTTAATAGTCTTATGCTGAAATTGAATTGATAATTAGTTCATATTAATAGTCCTCTTGCTCTGTGATGTAATGATGTAAATAGTCTTATGCTGAAATTGAATTGATAATTAGTTCATATTAATAGTCCTCTTGCTGTGTGATGTAATGATGTCAATAGTCTTATGCTGAAATTGAATTGATAATTAGTTCATATTAATAGTCCCTTGCTCGTGATGTAATGATGTAAATAGTCTTATGCTGAAATTGAATTGATAATTAGTTCATATTAATAGTCCTCTTCTTGTGTGATGTAATGATGTCAATAGTCTTATGCTGAAATTGAATTGATAATTAGTTCATATTAATAGTCCCTTGCTCGTGATGTAATGGTGTCAATAGTCTTATGCTGAAATTGAATTGATAATTAGTTCATATTAATAGTCCCCTTGTTCATGCGGTCAAGTTCTCCTACCTCTTGCGTGCAGTCGTCCTACCATTCCATTCATAATCTCTTCTCTATAAAGTCTCCAGCGGTGGTTGCTTGTGCCATTAAAACGCATCATATATATATTATATATATATTATTAAATGATCTCGACCACTTTAGGAATTAGTCACATGACATGAGAAGAATGAGGCGGTATCCACGGGCAATCTCATTGAGCCCTTGTAAGTTTAAAAAGTATGGATGCAAAGAGAGCGGTCGGACATCCAATTACATGGATTGGACGTCGCTATGTTCAGAAAGTGACGTTGATGCGCAACTTCTCCAAGCGGGAAGTGGCATCATGTATTAGCAACCAACAATTCTTGAGCATGTAATTGTCTTTAAAGCCAACAAGAACACCAAGCAACAAGTTGAGAATTCTTTTGAAATATGAGAATGGTTGCTTAGTGTTCTTGTTGGGTTTAAAGACGATTACATACTCAAGAATGGATAGTTGCTAATACATGATGCCACTTCCTAATGGAGTACCACAAGATCAACGACACTTTCAACATAGCGACGCCCAATCCGTAATTGATGTCCTAACGCCTCCTTGCATCCATACTTTTTATACTTGCAAGGGCTCAATGAGGTTGCCCGTGGCTACCGCCTCATCCTTCTCATGTCATGGGACGATCCCCAAAGTGGCTGGAGACTACGTAACAATATATATGTAATATATATATGATGCCGATTTAATGATACAAGCAGCCACCGCTGGGCCTTTATAGAGAAAAGTCATCACAGCACGGTTCCACCACAAACCGCTCGATATGTGCTTATCACGCACGGTTTGTGGCTGAAACCGTCGTGATATGTGCTATCACGACGCTTTTGTGGATGAAACCGTCGGATATGTGCTTATCACGACGCTTTTGTGGATGAAACCGTGCATGATATGTGCTTATCACGAGCGGTTTGTGGATGAAACCGTCGTGATATTACTTATCGCAGACGGTTTGAACCACAAACCATGCGTGAAAGTATACATCACGAGCGGTTCAAAACCGCTCGGATGACCTCATGTCATCATCGACCCATAAACTCGACGGCTCACGAAACCGCTGCGTGATGACGTTTTGAACCGCTCAGGAAAGCCTTTTCTGTAGTAGTGAATGTATGAACTGAATGATATCATCAACAAGAGCTGATATCATCAATGTATGAGCTGATATCTTTTCTGCAATGTGTTTCCTCAGATACCACCAGCATACATCATGATTACAGCAGCAAATTGATTACAGCAGCCATCAATTCATTACATTAACACAATTTGGCAAGAAATACACAAGACTTTATGATTACAGCAGCAAATTGATTACAGTAGCCATGAATCAGTAGCAAGCAATCAGTCCCATGAACCAGAAACTGGATCAACTGTTCTCTCTAGGTGAACTGATAATCTGAACAAGAAATCTACACTAATTGCTATCATTCACAATATTCACAGATAATCACAGATTCAAACACAGATCCAATCACAGAATCATAGCCAAAGGGAGGAGTAGGGAGGGCAAGGGGCAGGGGGACGGAGGCGGCGCACTGGAGGCCCAACCTTACCTTCACAGGACCCGGCGGCTGTAGTCTTCCCGCGACGGCGCACTCCGGTCCGGCGGCGGCACAGTGGTGGTCTGACAGGGGTGCCCTCGGGGGCCAAAGGTGGCACACTCCGGATCCGGCTACCTCTAGGGTTACGGGTCGGCGAATGTAGTCCTCTCACGGCGACGCACACCGGGTTCAGTGGCGGCGCAGTGGAGGTCCGACGGAGGTGCCCTCGGGAGGTGCAGCAGCGGCGTAGTGGAGGTCCGGCAGTGGCTGCGTGGAGGTTTGGCGGATCGCCTCTGTCGCGAGGAGGTCAAGAGGAAAAGAACAAAAGCGTGTGAGGCCGAAAGGGTACGCCCGGGGGAATCAGCGCGATGGCGGGTGGGAAAGTAATGGCATTTCGTGGGTAAATATACTCAACTTCAAAGTTTATTTTTCTTCTATCAAGTTGGATTCTCACGAGAATCCAAGGAAAGGCTGCTTCTCCTCGCTAGTGTATTTTTGAGACAGTTTCACGCGAGAATCAGAATCAAGTGGTTTTGAGAATTAGGGTGTTTGGTACGGCTCACGAGAATTGATTGAGAAGCTGGGAGTAGAAGCTGTACCAAACAGGGCCTTAGAGTTACGACTGGCTGCTCCGGTCTGCTGACTGGCTAGCAAAGCTTGGAGAATTTGAGTCTGCTGGAACATGACTTGCGCCATTGTCAGGATTGCTAGCGGTGAAGGAGGTAGATCTTGTCCATGGCCACGGCCACAGCCTCTTCCTAGGCCTACTATGAAAACACCACGTCTTGGGGCGCAGCTCTCTTGGGTGCCATCTGAAGCAAACAACAAAGGGTTAAGAGGATACATATATGAGGGTTCACTAGCCCTCTAAGGCACACACAGAAGAACTTTAAACCAACTGAGAGAATGAAACAAGTACAATACAAAGCCTAGAGTGGCTGCATTATATTAAGGGGGTTACGTGTTACATGACTCCTAAAACATAGAATATAGGGTATGCTAAGCCACAGCACAAGGTACAAACACAACGCCTACAACAAAAAGAAATAAAAAGTGCTTGCAACCAAAAGATTGCCTACCAAGCACTGATAGCTAACCTAGACTACACTACTACAAAACAGGCTATAGTAGACGCCCCATCACAGACGGTTCCTTTGGAACCGTCTGTGTTGGGTCAGTCCGGACCTGCGGGTGGCGCGGACCGACTATCACAGACGGTATTTTTAGAACCGCTCAGTGATAGTCATCTATCCTGAGCGGTTGATGAATAGAACTGCTCAGGAATTATCCTGAGCGGTTCTATTAACAAACCATCTGTGATAATCACCGTTATCACGCAGCGGTTTGGAACTAGAACCGTCAGGAATGATCCTGAGCAGTTCTATTAACAAACCGTGCAGTGATAGTTACGATCCTGAGCGGTTCTTAACAAGAACCGTCTCTGATTGTTGGGCGGGAAACGAAAATTTCGAAATAATGGGCGGGCTGCTGAAACTCGCTTTATATAACCGTCTCTCCTCCTCTGCCGAAACACCTCTCATAGCTCCATCTCCTCCTCACACCATGTGCCCCGGCCTCCCCTGAGCTTGTCGCCCGTGGCCTCCTCCAACTCGCCCCGGCCTCATCGTCATCGGCCTCCTCTGAAGCGTCGCCCCGGCCTCCTCCACCTCGCCCCGGCCTCCCACGACCTCGTCGCCCTCGGCCTCCTCCACTTAAATCGCCCGGCCTCCCACGACCTCACTCTCTCTACTCCCCCCTTTGCTCTGTGATTGAGTTGATGCTACTGTGATGTGGGTGATGCTAGTTCATGTTGAGTTATTTGGTTTGGGCTAAAATATAGATGGTAGATCGTGCCTTTGTCCCCAAAATCGCCATAACTTTTGCAATACGAACTCCGATTGCGGCGTTCTTTGGCTCGTTGGAAAGGTAACGAAAAGTTCAATCCGAAAATCCATAACTCCATGTCAGATTCATTCGTGAGGCTTGGGAGGCTCCAGACAAAGTGAAACCCCCAAAAAAGGTCGTTTAGGGCCTTAAAACAGCCTCCGAAGTTTTAGCAGCCGTTTTCGGTTTTTTTTGCAAGAGAAAACGCTATCACAGACGGTTCTAAACAAGAACCGTCTGTGAAAACTCATCACAGACGGTTCGGAAGTAGAACCGTCTGTGATAACTACTATCACAGACGGTTTTAGTTATGAACCGTCTGTGATATTCGTATCCTGATTTATTTTTGAACCGTTTGTGATAACATATTCGTATCACAGACGAACTTTTTCAGACGGTTCGGAAACCGTCTGTGATGATGGTTCCGAACCGTCTGTGATGAGGCTGTGTGTAGTAGTGCTAGCCTGACTACTCTAACAGGGACTGACCATTACAAGCAGTGCAGTTACCCGGGGAGCGGGAGCGGGAACGACTGCTATCGCAACTGGGCGAGTGGGAACCAGAGCGGGAACGGCTGAGACTGCATCCATGGCTGGACTCTCCAAGGTTAATGATGGGCTGCGAACTAGGGCCATCGTACGCTCTTGCGCGCAGTCATCCTGGTGCGGGCTCCTCTAGGCCGGAGAGGTCGATCAAGCATCCGATCACTGGAGGCGATGGCTGGGGGAGGAGGAGCTAGAGCGTGTATTGTAGCGGCTGCTGTGATGCGTGCTAACTCTACGACAGTGGCATCTCTCTCCCGTACTACAGCAAAGTGGGCTTCATCACTTTTGAATATGTTGTTGCGGAGGGTGTTAGAGTGCTCATAACTGCTGGTGAGAAGCATCCGAAGCTGCTCAATCTCAGTCATGGCACTGATGATGGTAGTTGTCATCGCCTGTGTGAGCTGCACCTGGTGGGTCAGGAGGGGGTCATCGTCTCGGGTGTCAAATCTCCGAGTTGCGCTGTCCCTCTAGAAGAGACGGGTAGTAGCAGAAGGGTAAGCTTAGCAGAAGATCCTCATGCAGCTAGCACAAGCAGGTGGAGGCGAAGCATGCTACATCCTAAACTGCATCAGAACAGCTACTCCGGGGGGTCTCGGATATGAAGGTGTGGGAGACAAACTCTCTTGTCCTCGCATAGAGGAACACCTCCATCGACCAAGACTCACGGTCCAAGATCTGAGTCATCTGGCCCCTGAAGATAGGCGGGCGGTGGTAACCCAGGTACTGCATGAGCTGGCGGAGAATGTCCACGAACTCACCTTCGATCTCTTCGTGAGAGAAAAAGTCCCACAGGCCATCGGACGATGGTGCGACCATCTAAAATTTTGAAACAAGAGAATGTCACTAAATACTCAACGAAAGTAGAGGTAAGTATGGAACTAAGAGTGATGAGCAAGAGCAGTAAATACGCTATATTTTTCCAGAGCTTTTCTTAGTTTTTGAAAATAAGATCAAACTCCTAAGGCAACGACCAATCTAACTAAGAATCCTACAGTCATATGCTCTTATACTAGCTCTGTCGGACCCAGATTTCATAATCCAGAATCCTCTATGAAAAACATTGTGCTATTCCCTGGATTAGTAGATAGCACTCATTGATACATAATTGGATCATTTGATACACGTGGTGAACTAAACCATCCATAATATTACAAACATTAGAGTCACATAGACCGCGTCAGGTCAAGTTTTACAATAAGGGCCGAACATGTCAAATGATTACATTACAAAAGTAGCGGAAGTGACAGCAGAAGCAAAAGGGGTAGAGCACATCTCTCCACAGGTAAGCGACTGGGGTAGCCCGTGTACGACCGATATTACCCAAAGAGTTGGATAATATTGGTTGTACGCAAGCACCGACTGAGCCAACTAGACTGAGGCGAGACTTAAACTAATAGAACTAGACTACTCTTCATCATTGCCTTATCTGTCGACATCTAAGTCCTCGTAGTAAGCATAGTGACCTTGATCCACTGGTTCTAAAGGTTTAGGGAAAGAGCGAGGATGAACACAACTTTTGTGCTCACGAGCCAACACACAAGATGCGTGATGAGGATCTAATAATTCTCATTTTATTTATTTATCTATGTTTCTTATTATAGATATCAATATCTTCACACTTCTCGTAAGTATACCCTTTATCCATAAGGGAGAAGGTCGTAAGCTTTTCTACGACCATCCCCTAGTCATAATTTCCTTTACGACCAGTCCGTAGTCGTAAGCTTTTCTACGACTATCCTCTGATCGTAAGTCCTCCTACGATCAGTTTGTGCTCGTAAGCTTTACTACAACCACCACCTGGTCGTAAGTTCTTCTATGACCAGTCTCTAGTCGATGGAGCCTACAGACATGTAGGTCTAGTTGATTAGGGAGTCTTCTACACCATATTTAAAGATATGGGGTAGTTAATTACGTTGTTATTTCCTGGAATAACTGCATGATTAAACTCTTTATCCTGATGATAACCGTCTGGCGGCGTGGGAATGTTACTACTCGAGCAATAATCTCCAGTAACCGCTTCATCATCTGCAGCGTTGAGGCGCCCCTTGGACTGGAAAACCACCGCCCTCTTCAAGCAATATATAAAGGGTGGAATCAGAAGGCACAGGAGAGAAGCGCGATCAGGATTAGAGGACTTAGACTTCAGTTTTCCTCTTGATTGCTACTTGTACACTCATATTCAATACAATACACACAGGAGTAGGGTTGTTATTCTCGCAGCAGACGGCCTGGACCTGTATAAAATCCCTGTGTCTTCTCTCTACGTGGTCAATCTTAGGAGACCCCCCAAATCAAAAAATCATACGTAAGATCAGTTCTAGATCACTGACAATGCAGTAATAATACATGCAAGGCTTAACAAGGATTAGCTCGGGTTCTTTTATTTGCTAAAGCAATGTTATCAATTATCATAATTATAACTTCCTATCACTTAGCATTTTAACCAAATTGCATTTTATTAAAGAGAATAATTGTGCAATATTAAATACAGCGAAGGTTACATCCGCCTTATGCTTAATTTTAATTGGGGTTACATCCACCTATTAACCACACTGGGTACGACCACCCAGGAAAAACCCAAAATAAGGGTTACATCTTCCTGACACGTTTTTATCCCATCCACAAAGGTTTTTGAAATAGAACTAACTTTAGTAAGTTCTTATGTCCGTCTTTGACCGTAGGCATGGCTGTTTAAACAGTTTATACTCTACAGAGATTGTACAATGTACCCACAAGAGATAATCAGCTCGTTGCCCCACATGATCCCTTGGTCATGTAGTTGAGAGATCATCGTAGTAACTTTTCAAAGTATCTCGCCCCTTCCGTCATCTCACCCATATGGGTTGCTTCCACATGCGGTGGGCCCCATAAGTTGTGCGGGATGCTCACCACAATGATTAGCGCAGCTGGCAACTTCACCTTGCATCGGTGTCCCATTCGAGCCGGAACATATCCAGTGCTTGCACTAACTCGTTACCCCTCTAGCGAGATGACTTTCAAGGTTCAATAAATTTACTAAGCCAAGTTGTATTTTACAGACTTGTGGTTGTACTTTTTTTTACAATGGGAGGTCATACCAAGATTAAATCCTTAAGTCATCCGGGTGGTTAATACCACATTCCAACCACTCTCGTGCTACATCAACACCCACCATCATACCATCCGCCCAGATATAGTATTAGCAATTTAGTAGGGTTTTGGGGAAAGCAAAAACACATTATCTCAACATTCCAGTTATTTACCCACAATGACTGCCCAAAACCATTTTCATGCTTAAAAGATGATGATTAGGGTATTTAATACCCTACTACTTAAGCAAGACTAGCATGTCGCTTAAGTATAACCTATGACAAGTATAGTTACCAAATAATTACTAGGGTGACAAGGATTAAGTATTTCAAGTTATCAAGGATGGTATAACGATTATTTAATTACCAAGTAGGCATGTAACTAATTCTTAAAGATTTAACATACATTTGCATAGTGAATTAAGCATGCACTTTGCTAATTTAAAAGAATATAATTTGCATAAAATGTAGGCTCAAAATGACCAAATTATTGACTCGCTTAGATTAAAGGTAAGATAGTCTTGGTAGTCTTGTGCTTGATCGAAATGGACATCTCCCGCTTCTCTGAACTCTACTCAGACGAACATGCTGGAAAAAGAACAAACAAGCAAAGAGAACAAATAAATACACAAGAAATAATAAATGAACTCTAAATTAAATAAGACCACTTCCATTAGCAAGATCTTGAATTTAGACAAATTTAGAAATATTTTTTTGTGAGAACCCGCAGTATTTAACTTGTAATACTTAACCATCCAATTGGTCCTAGTATTACAAATCAAATAACCCGACTCTCGGTGTAACATGTACGTACCTCTCAGAACAGCGGTACACATACAACTCACAAAATCAAGCATCAATTCCATACAAGATTACAATACCGATAACAACAAGGTTTTACGACATCCAAAAGGCATACAAGTTCATATTACACTAATGGGACCGACCGGCCAAATGACAAGATAAATAACCAAAGTAGCAGCGGAAGCAAAAGCCATAAGATGGTGATAAACAAAAGCCAACCGGCTTCCCTTACCCACAAGGCAACCGATCGAAAACCCAACAAGCTAGTCGTCCTGCACGAAGTCCGTCTCACAATAATTGATCCCTTGGGGATCAACCTCCTCTGAAATTACAGCAACTGGTTTGAGTACAATTGTACTTGCAAGTCTTACAAGCAAAAGAATATTTAGATGCATTCAAGTATCAAAGGAAGGCTGCTGCACTAAGCAATTTTCAGCATAAAGCAGTTTTCTTTGCAATAGGGTAGTAGATTGTAAAGCAATTAATCAAATCTGTTTTTATTTGTTTAAATAAAAGCGAGACAACATTTATAAACATAATTAACATCCTAAGGATAACTTCCCAACAGCCACCACAACATAGCACGAATTACCCATTCGTACCACTTGATGTCAAGTTTTATCGAAAATGTTATAGTCTAATTCTTGCATGACCTAATCAAGCATGTCCATAACCTAGGACGAGGCTATTCGAGTAGTTTAAAACCCTACAGGGGTGTATAACTGTACCCACACGCCAGACCGCCTTTTTGCCATGCAATAGAGCACACTTCCTTAGATATGCCGGCAAAGCTAACTCCTACGAGACGTTTTCTAATATAATGCATTAACTACGAGTCGCCCGTATGGATAGAAATCCATACGTTATGTCAGAGTTATCGGTAAAGCCTAGGTCAACTACCCCTCGGGGTAAAGCCTAGGACAACTACGGATGCCCCTCGGTGTGGAGAACCTAAACAGGAACCCACCCCCGCACACCCAACACAACCGAACATTTTTAACACAACACACAACCTATTGCGACTCAGAGCTAACGCACGCCAAAGTACTAAGTCAAGAGGGGTTCCCAATACCCTCGAGTGGAATGCACGCAAAAACGTTTGGATCAGTGACACAAGTAATTCGGTCCTTGTTGACTCGGGCACCAACCACACACCCGACAGCACACCATCCAACCAATGTGCCCAAGTCTAAATTATTTTATTTTCAGTTTTAGTTTCTCAAATACAATACATACAAGGGTACCATGACCCAAGTAATTTAAAGTAGTGATATAATAACCATCGCCAAAGCGATGATCCTCATTCTACCATTCTAAGCATTTCTGAGCATACTGACTCGTATACTATATTTATAAATGACCAGAGCCCATCCATCGGACTCTAAATCATTAGAAATAATCTAACTTAGGCTCAATAGCAATGATAACATTTACCTACAGCTCATGCATCTATTCGGATTAACTACTCCTAACGAGAATTAACCATCAAAATAGCGCATACATACATACATTTGCAAACAAGATAATTGTTCAAAAATAATAGGAGCAATATGATCAAAAGGGGGCCTTCTTTCCTTGCTGGAGATAACTCGCTTGCTGCAGAGGATCACTCTCATACTCAACAAATTCGTCGGAACCTAACGAAAGAATCGAGAAGAAACAATAAGAACGGATAACGCCGAACAAACTCCACAAATTCAAAATCATCCAAAAATCATGAATTTACACAGAAGGGAGATCATGATTTTAAATGAATGTAGCAACAAAAATCAATGGATTTGGATGTCGCATGCAAAAGTTATAGCCAAAACAAATATGTCGAAAAAGAAAATCAGAAAATAGGGTTTCGGTACTGTTCATCTGAAATCCCATTTTTCATGAACATTTCCATAAATGTGGTGGCTATGAAACTTTTATGGTAGATAGAGAACCACATGATATGAACAATGAAATTTGATTCACCTCATTTGGAGTTAAAATGAATTTTCTAGGATTTTTCGAAGTCATAAAAGTAGTGCATAAATCATTTGTAAAACAAGATTTTTAGGGACAGTAATGTGAGTACCCCCGAAATTGATCCCGTTTCAAGTCAAGTGATTACGCCGAAGATGCAACTCTTAGCAAGAAACAAAATTGATTTCAAGTACCCAGATATGTATCTCACGTTAGCTCCTAGGATCAGCGGCTAACATGCACATATCCAAGCAACATTATATCATAAACATACACCATTTGAGTATAACTAATAAAAAAATCAGCAGCGGAAGACATTAAATAAACAAGAATAGAAGGTCAAGTAAATTAAAACAACCTTTCCAATGGTGCACCACAACCCAAGGGGCAACCAACTAGGGTTAAAGCTGTTGCGTCTGTCGTTCTCATGTAACACCGCAGCCCAGCACTGAGACTGGAATGCCACTAAACTACCCTAACAAATTAATTTACATCAACTTACACTAAAATTACAGCAATCAATATATTATCAAAACCCGTCCATGGGTCACAATAAAATACGGATAAAGATTTGATAAACATAAATACTCAAACTCTAGAAGCATAGCAAGATAATAAACCAAAATTGGCTCAAAACAAATCAAATAAGCTCTATGGATTGAATAAACAAAACCTAATCAATCAGCTTAGATCAATCAATATCTATCGTGTCCTAAAAGATATTGCATCATAATGAAGTAAAGGTTTCTCATGACAAATGAATCAAGTTTGAGAGTATGTAATTATTCCACGTGTGCTATTCCCTCCCAAGCGAAACACCATCAACAGTCACCTAAAAGCAACAGCAGAGCAAGAGTGAGTTCGCGACTCAGCAAATACATCAATAGACAATAAACAATGTCAAATCAACAGTAATCAATAATACCATTATCATCACTTGTTCTTGATCTTACCTTTATTTTCATGCTCATTCATGCAATCCACTTCTCTTTATTCTCACACACAATCATCAAATAATTTCTTTTCAATGCATCTCTACACTACATGTCCGCATGCACTTCTTTCGCATATATCAGTATACGTGAGTGAACGCTCGTGACAACGTTCACTCTCAAGCCCGCTCCTCCTCAAGGATCGGGGACCTCCTCCACTCCCGTGGAGTTGTGATCAATCATGATCACCTGCTCATATGCAAAGATGTTTATGAATGCAAAAATACATAATTTCATCATATTCATCATATCCAATTTTTCTCATGTTCGTCCACAAGAAATAGTCATACCATTCCATTGATTGCAATTAAATAAAAATAAAAGTACAACAATAATGGTAATGAACGATACAGAAATACAGTGATCAATCATTGATCACTGTCTACCATGCATTTGCCATTAATAGTAACGAGGAACAGTTTGAATAGAAGAAAACAACAAACCCGACGACACTCCTCCCACAATAAACACCCAAATCTCAAAACAAGCTACAGCAGTATAATAACAACCATTAAACAACATCGCTCCTACATGTTTCCCCAAATCCGCCACACTCCCCCTTTACCGGACAGTCACCTCTTGCTGACCCGGTACTAAAAATGACATAACTTTTGACTCCCAAGTCTTAACAAGGCAAACCACACCAGTTCTGGAATCTATACAAAATTCCCCACAACTTCTTAGTTGGCTACGAATCCTAATTAAATCATTTACCCCCGCTTTTAACCCGTAAGACAGCTTCTATGACCTTCTGGATAATAGGTTTACTATTTTCCTAACATCTGTTTTACATAACCAAAATTCACAATCTTGGATGCTCTAGAATCCTTAGACAGGTATCTACACTTTTCTTGTAGTGCAAAAATTCTAATTAGTCCATTTACTAATTTTAATCTACAGTCTATTAAGATGATGTCAAAAGACGATAACTCTCTAGACAGCAGGCTTACAAAATTCGTACCTCGAAAATTAATCATCCGATCGACGTAATTAAAAATTCTACGGAAAGCTACCAAAATTATCTACAATTATCTAGTAGATGACATCATCAAAATACACCCTTACGGTACCCGAAATAATAGTACAACAAAACAGCATACTAAACCAATCTACTGTTCGATCCCCCTGATGAACACATGTTACCTCTGTCTTTAATCTATATTCTAATCTCTAATTGAGGAAATAACAAATCGTTACCCACGACGAAAGCCCAGATCCTGCGAGATCCTTCTCCTTTCCCTTCTCTTCTCTTCTCTTCCCATGTTTTCTTCAACTCCCCTACTTCTTGCTCCCTTCCTCTTGATCGGTAGTGCCACTGAGAATCGTAGCATGCATGCAGCAAATAACACATGCACTTGCGGCAGGAGATTTGCATGCAGCGGTGCTAGCTACGGCATGAAAGCATGCAGCAAGTAGCTAGCTGGCGCAGCTAGATGCCAAAAGCCGAATCTTCACATGCGCGTGCTCGGGCAGAAAGCAAAGGCGGCCGGGTGATTCCTTCACGCGCACGGGTAGGCGACCGGCGATTCCTTCACGCGCATGGGCGGAAGAACCAACACGTACGGGCCGGCGATTGGCCGAGCGACAGTAAACGGCGACCCTGCGTCGCCGAGGTCGGCTGCTCCCTGGCGGCGCCCGGGGAAAAACTGATTTCTAGACTCGATGGATCCCCTAATCCCCACGTCCTTTTTTACCTTGGCACGAACAAACTCCTCCACATGACCCGTTTCAGGAAAACTACTTCTCTCTAAAACTTTCAAAGTATCTTGTTTCCACGTATCCTCTATTGTTTAATTACACACAGGCCCTCAAAGGAGTTACTTTTTTAGAAAACCCCACTAATTAATCCTTTTCATTCTCTCCCTAAAACGTTTCAGGGTATTACATCTCACCTGGACAAATGGACAATGTGACTGAGTACAAAGTTGTACTCGCAAGACTTCCAAGAAAAAGAAATATAGTAGATGCATTTAAGTCTCAAAGGAAGGCTAAAAAGGTTTCATTTTCAGCATTAAGCAAGGTTATTTAACAAGGTAACTATATATATTTAAATTGCCATTTAACAAACATTTAGAAATATGATATAGCAGTAGATATTCCAACTCATGATCAATGTTTCCAAGACTTTACCATCATGAAATCATACCCAAAGTGGCTGCCCCAATCGGATAAACTAACATCAACACACGAACTTTTCGTTCGTGACAACAAATCATTCCCAATCATACCAAGATCCTAGCCCCAACATCTAACTATGCATGGTCTCCCACAAGTAATGTCCATGACTGGGGACACGGCTATTTGAATAGATTTATGACTCTGCAGAGTTTGTACAGCTTTACCCACATGATATGAATATCTAATACTGTTGCCATGCACTCTTCCGAAGGAGTGTCACACTGAGATATCATAACGAGGCCGTTATAATGCCATGTATTAACTAGCAAACCACCTGAGGCCAATTACCCCATGGCAGGCTATCGTTCGCCTAAACCACGGTTGAACCTTGTTGTATAAGTAAATCCTTGCGAAGTTTTTCTCAAACACAAGCGACCCTTAAGGGCAAGTAAGACGGAACTTAACATGCCCCCACTAGATTGACAATATAATAATAATAACAACAACAACAACAATTGTCAATCTAGATGTGGTTTGATAGCAAACACACTACAAATTAATAAGCCAAGCCTTTGACATTAACCCAGTGTGTGGTTGCACGTGTGACTTGGTTCAACACCACACATACCGGTCCTTAATCACCCAAACAGGGCTACAAAATTTTCAGAATAATCACTCATCATCACCCTACACCCGTCCAAGTTAAAATGTAAAACCCATGCCCAACATGTCCACAATAACCAAATCCAATATCTGAACATAATCCTCAATTCCAACATAATTCAATTCAATCTCGGTCGATGGACTAGCTCTATCAACCAATTTCGACTACATTTATTAGCATGACTAAGCATCGTTCTACAAATTACCAAACACCCCCATATAGTATATAACCTTAAGCATCAATGGTAATCTAGTAATCAACTTTCAAATGAAGGGAATTTCAGCAAGTGGATATAACTAAATCTACCCATTTGATATACAAATATTTGAATATAAAGCCATGCATAGAATACTTAAAATCAACATAATTGTTATATGAAACTAGTAGGACCAATATGATCAAAGGGGGGATTTCTTGCCTTTGCTGTACCACTTGTTCAACCTCAGGATACACTCATGAATACGCTGGTATCATCGAGAAACCCAACAAAAACCGATATTGCGATAAATGCCTAATAAAGCTGAAAAAAAAAATCAAAACATTCAAAATTACAAGAAACTCACACAGTAGGTTGAGTAAGATAAAAAACATATTCAATACTTTTTATACCCAGCCGAATCTAGCCTCAGTCACTTACAAGTAGGGTCCAATGCATAGTGCTAACCTTTTCCATTTAAATTCCGAAATAAACCGCCTGACATGTGGGGACCACATGGCAGCGACTTAGTCCATAGCATAGTGCGTGGACCAAAAGTCCATGAGCCCAGTTCACGGTCTACGGGTGGGGTGACTGTGCACTTAAGGAGTAGGGCCCGCACGTCGGTGACACATCTTTAAACTGTTTTACTTAAATGCCTCAGTTTCTATTCGCAGTCCCACCAGTCAGTGAGATAAACACTAACTAAAACCGGAATTAATCATTGCTTAGCGTTAAACCGACAACGATTTGGTTAATCAATTCGCTACAGTAATTGTCGGCTTTCCGACAACAGAGCAACTCGCTCCCGTGCGCTTGCCGGGGGGCTCGCCGGCGGCGTGGTCCAAGACATGGAATGGATTCCTATAGCTGTGCGGTCCTAGTGGTGGCCGGAGTTTGGCCGGTGGCGCGACAATGGAGTGCGACGGCGCAACTATGGCTCAAACAAAACCGTTGATTCGACGGTGCATTAAGCAATTCAAGTATGCTTATGCTTCTATGAGGTATAAGAAGCTACCTAAGCCAAGGGAATGACCAAGGGTACAGAGAGGAGCTCCGACGACGTTTGACCGATGATGACAAAAAGAGTTCAACGTGGATATGACAACTTGAGCAAAATGAACACAAAAGAATGATCGGAATAGATTAAGTATACCCCATAGATGGTGTGATCAAAAGGAATTGAAAAGAAACGCACCGTGCCGGAGATAGAGACAAAAGAGGTGCTTTCGGCCGTAGATGAAACAAAATCAAATTCCCAAAGATCCTGTGAATCAAAGGACGAATTGATTGAGGGGAATTAATACTAATACATTAAAGCATGAGATGACGTGCAAGAAAAAGAATGAACTCACCCGAGCACAAATATGACACAGGGATGGCACTTAGAGCACGCTTGGGGCTAGCCGAAGGACAACCTCATGGTTCGGGAGCTACGTTCAAAGGCAAAGACACAAATTAGTATGGTGCAAATGGCATTGAACGAGGAGAAGAACGGTGAAGAGATGAATGGTTTTACCTCAGCGAGAAGGAAGAACAAATGGCCTCATCAACTCGGCCGAGATGGAAAATGCGGAGTTTTAAGGGGTTACAACGACGGATTAGCCACGGTGTTAACTCATGACGGCTTGGGGTTGGTTGACGGCGGCGACGGCGAAACGTCGTGAGCTTGCATGGACGGAAGCGACCGGTGCAACGCCACCTCCTGCTGCACGCTCGGAGCTGCGTGGCACGATGAAGCAATGGGGTGGCGTAGAGAAGAAGACGCTGCCAGGTGGGCCTGGCTCGTCAGTGGCAACAGCGAGGCGGCATGATCGGACTCGAGCACACGCGAATGGACTGGGTCCGACCAAGTCGAGTAAGTCTAGTTCGGTCGCTATAGTCCAAAGTGGTTTGGGTTGGGTTTGAAAGTTGACCGAATAGAATTCAAACTCTTCTAGTTTGACCAGTGAGTTAAAAATAGCAAACAAATTTATAAAAAAAAATCTAAAAATTTTTAGGGAGGTTACTGGGATGATATAGATCCCATACAAATTTTTAAACATCACTGTTCATGATTTAAATACTTAATTTAAAATCCTTAACCGAATAGGTTTATAAAAGGAGCCTAGATTTTTCTTAAGGTCAATATGAACTCTAAAAATTTGACAAAAATTATATTTATTCATAATAATTATTCTAGTATTTGAATAAATTATTTCCAACAACTTTTAAAACAACATTTTTCTGGAATCATATAAAAGCTTGAATTCAAGGTAAAATTTTGAAATTTCGGGACAAACTTTATTACAACAACAAAAGTTTTACATTGATCCAAAATTTACACAAATAAACATGATATTCTTAGCTAATCCCTCTTAAGGATTTTTAGAGGACGTTACAGGTAACATACTTAAAACCTATTCCACAATAAATTACAGTAATAGAGAAACCTAACAAGCTTGAGTTCACCTAAATTGGAGTTACAGAGAAATACTTATGTATTTTTAAAGTTCGAAAGGATTTCTAGTACAAAAATAATGCTATATCGAAAGTAATACAACTAAAAACATTTTCTGGGACAGAAACACAATTTAAACCAATTTTAGATTAAAGTAAATTTAAAATGGAAGCCAACAAAATTTGATTCATCCAATTTGGAGTTAAAAAGAAATACTTATGAAATTTTAAAGTTTAAACAATTTACAGTACACAAATAAACCAATTCGGAATTTATAAAAGCATTAATACTTTTTATACCGAAGCTTACCCAGCCATAGACACTGACAGAAGGGTCCCTACCATTTTCTTTTCTATTTTAGTTAAAATCCTAAAGAAAATCTATTTCTCTCGGTGGGACCAACATGTCATACTCTCGGCTCATACGAATAGTTCGTGGACCCTTGGTCCACAGCATAGTCCATGGTCCATGGATCAAAGAGGAGGATCACTATGCACTTAACGCCCGGTCCCACTTGTCATTCAAACATTAGCGAGTTAAAAAGGTCATTCAATTATACTAAGCATTAATTATGTCCTAACGACTGAGATTTCGATCCTAATTACTATGCTACAGTGCTGGTCCGCGACCGACAACGCAACGCGTTCAACCGCGAGCTCCTCCAGCTAATCGCCGGTGTAGGAGGCCATAGCGGCACCAGCCAAGGGCCAAAATGGGATCTACATGCTATTACACACCCAAAGACACCGGCGGCGAGGGCTCTAGTGGCCTCAAGCGGCGACGCGATGGCGAGGGGCGAAGGAGGAAGTACGGCTAAAACGACAACATCGATACAGCTACGCTTCATGCAATCTAGCACGCACACGAGCTACTGGGAGTCACTAGGGTCATACCAGAGTAGAGAGGAGAGGACGAGCTTGTTGGAGATGCTCCGGCGACAAAGTCCAGTAGTGGCGGCGATGGCTTCCCGTGGAGAGGACGTCCTGAGGACAGAGGAAGGAAACTCAGGGTAGGAGAAGCCTCAGTGAACCAAGAAGATGATGCCATAGAGAGGAATCGGAGAATAGCTCACCGTGCCAGAGCTGAGGAAGAAGGGGAGTGTTTTCGGCCGAAGGAGAAGAAAACCAAATTCCGGGAGGCCCTGAGGATGACAGAAGAAATTAAGTTAAGGGGACTCTTCTAGGACCCTGTGGCACGATATGACGCGAAAAGAATTGCTAAAGAACTACTGGTCAGCCGAAACGGCAATGAGGTACGGCGGTCGAAATTTGAGAGTTCGAGCTCTTCGCGGTTTCTTTTGGTGGAAGAGGGAGATGGAGGTGGGGGATGGTTCGGGAGTGCCGAAAAGAAAGGATGGAAGGAGCTCAAGAGGTTTTTATAGCTGGAGGACGGAGAATGTGAGAGGGAGCGGTCGGAGATGGGCTCGGTCCATGGAGCTCGGGCATGGACGCTGTGAGCGATAGGTAAGTGACTAGGGTAGGTGAGTGATGTGGTCGAGGCAGCAAACCCCGGGCGAACAGTGTGCGCTCGTCAAAACCAGTGGGCGATGTAGCTGGGCGGCCATTGGCAACGACGTCGTCCATGGCGTGCACGTGGGCTGGCATGGAGCGAGCGGCCACGTGGAGAAGAAGGGCTGTGCAACAGGGCCCACACGTCAGCGGCGCGGAGAGGTAAGTGGCGCGCCAGTTTGGTTTAGGGGTTGGGTTCGACCACAAGGTTAGGTCGGGGATGGGTCTGGGTTGGGTCGAGTCTCTTAGGTGAGAGGTACGACTCGAGTCCGGGTCGAACTCAGGTCCGGTCGGAGGAACAGTGTTTCCTGATTTAACCCAAAAAGGCTGAGAAGGTTAGGGATTTTGTTGACCTAGAAAATTAGCTCCAAAAACTCTAAAATTTTTACAGAAGGCTATTGACTCTAAGAACAACCTTGCATACATTTCATAGAGTTTTTATGCAATGCATTTCTCTCTAGAAATGATTGAAGGTTATGTCCTATGGTTTTGACCAAGGGTGTAACTGGTTTGACTGGCCCCTTAAAAATAGCAAATAAAATCTAAAAAATATGAGATTTTTCAGAGGAGTCACTAGGATGATCTAGAAGCTAGTAAAAATAATTCTAGAGGTAGTTCACAAGATTTGTTTTAAAGGTCTGCAAGGATTATGCTTCTAGACAATTTGAGCATCAGGTTTTTGAAATCAACAAATCCTTTGAAAGAATTTCTAGAAAATTCAAATAACAACATGATACATCAAAAGTTTTAAATTCTCCTTATTTTTATACATTTAAAACACAAACCAAGTTTGGGATGTTATAATTTCATAATTTTTGGAGTTATAACGAAGGAGAACGGGCTTTTTAAAGTCTTGCTTTCGAATTAACTCAAAATAAATAACAGAGGAGAGAAAGAGAGAGAGTCTTCTTCTGACATGTGGGTCCTAGTGAACAGTTCTTGGTCCATGTGCACAGTGCATGGATCAGAGGTCAACATGTACTATGCACCAGTCCACGAGTGCACCGGGCCGGTATTATGCATTGGGCCCACTGTCAGTCGAAGAGAGGGGGAACCAGGTTTTAAATGCCGGCATTTACTGTTTCTTGGGCCCATGCGGCAATGATGTCGTGCGGAGTTAAGACAACATTTAAATGGATAATCATTGCTTAGCATTAATTCGATGACGATTTGCCCTAAAGACAAAGATTAGGGGATTAATGATGAAGGAATAGTGCTGTCTGATTTCGGACATCAGCGGAAAGCCTCGGGTGGCTCGCAGCTTGAGCTTGCCACCAATGGAGAAGGGCTCACGGCTACTGGTAGGGGAGGGTCGGAGACTTTGAGGCAGGCGATCTTAGGGGCGACAGTGCTTACAGCCCATGACGCTCCGAGCAGCAAGCAGGGTGAACAAGCGGCGGCGGCACACAGCTTCAAAGCCAACGAAGAATTTCGGCGATGCTCTAGACAAAAGAGTGAGAGCATCGGCTAGGGGAGAGCAAGAGGAACCCACCAAGACCAAGAGGAGGACTGGAGGTGGACGGAGCGCAGCGGACAGCGGCGAGGAAGCTCGCGGTCGGAAGCAAAGAAGAAGGTCGTTTCCGACGGCGGGGATGGACCAAAAGCAACTCCGCTTGGGGGGGGGAAATGCTCCTTGGCTCCGGAGGCTCTTGGTGACGGAGGTGGCGTGGCGATGGCTTCGCCGGAGCGGCGAAATGTCGGCGGGGCGCCACGGCCGACAAAGGAAGCTCAGGCGTTTTCTTCGGTGGCACTTACCAAAAGTGAGCGGGGCGAGGAGGGGAGGCTCTAGGGTCCCTTCTTATAGCCATAAGAGGAGAGGGAGGGTAAGGAGCTGTTGGGAGTCTCGGGGACGACGCAATGTTCCGAGGCGGTAGGTGAGAGCAACACAGGCGAGCCCTGGCGTGGCGACGACTTCTTGCTGGCACCTGTGACGATCTTGCAGTCTTGTGGACCGGGTGCAGGCGCACTGAGCGGCGGTGGTGGCATGGGGCTGCCAGAGAAATAAAAGGGGCAGGGGGAGGAGCTAGGCAATTTGGCCGAAGGGGAGGAATGGGCCAAAGTGCCCTAGGGAGGAAGGGGTTTTGAAATTGAAATTGAAATTCGAATTTTGGATTGAGGTAGAAGCTGAGAATTTTGTAATCTATATCTATACTAATTAGAGGCTCTCCTAAAAGCCCCCATATTAATCTTAGGAGGTAAAAAGACTAGAAATTCCCACATTAATCGGAGAAAAAGAAAAAGGCTAGAAATTCCCACATTAATCAGAGAAAAAGAAAAAATCCTAACCACCCATAAGAGTTTGTACTAGAAATAGAACTTTGTGACGGCTTGGATCCTTCTAAACACATCCGAAACATACACGAGTGTTTGAGTACAACACGGTTTGCTCTCAAACTACCAGACATATCCTTTGCTAATATGGAATATGATGTCGGCATTGATTGAATAATCTTTCCAATTGGATAGTAGTAACCAAAAACCAGGAGTAACCGCGTCAGGGAAGAGTCCAAGCTCTATAAGGAAAAGTTCCCGGCTATTAATTTATCTTCATAATTATGTCTATTTAGTACTACCTTCGATTCCAAATATAAGTTGTTTTAGAAATTGTGCCAGTCAAATATTTTTAGATTTGACCATCAATATATAAACAATAAACACGATTGACAACATGTAATTGGTATCACCAGCTCCACCATGAAATATACTTTCATAATATATAATTATTTTGATTGCAAACAACATATTTTCATAGAAATAGAACTCCGAGTCACATGCATGGAGCAGATTGGTCCGGTACTAAAAACCGAAATATGACTCCATGGACAGCTTACTAGATACAAATTACAATTAGGATCGACTTTGTGAACAGCAAAGAATCCCGAAACAATTAGCATCCACATAGAAAAATTGTGAAGTTGTGCATAGATACACGGATATTCAAATCTTGGATCTAAATTTTTATATCCAAATATCTATAATTGCATAATTACAAAAATAAATCTAATTTTCAAAATTCATAGCTATGGGTTTTAAATTATTAAAATTATAGTTTGTGTGTAGTATCTTATCTGAAGCCCACCATGCCATGATCAACTCAAAGAAGGTGATAGTCCTGTGGTTAGAATTCTAAATTTTCTTAATCTATTATATTATTGTTTTCTTGCAACAATTTTTACAATTTCTAATTACAAATTGATAACTATGGGATTTTAATTATTAAAATTATAGATTGCATGTAGGATCGTATCTGAAGCCCACCATGCCATGATCAACTCAAAGAAGGTGATAGTCTTGTGGTTAGAATTCTAAAATTTCTTAATCTATTATATTATTGTATTCTTGCAACAATTTTTACAATTTCTAATTACAAATTGATATACTTGGGTATAACAATTGTTTGAATTCACATTTGTGAATTTGTATATATTCGTATAACATGATATTTTTTTATTATGAATTCCTAAATATATTTTTTTCAATATATAAGTACTAGTTTCACATATTCAATGGAATTACATATGCCCGGACAATAAAATTTTAATTTTGAATTTATATATGTTATAATATCACAATTTGTGTACTCCAGATATATGTAGATCTATACACTAATAGTATTTGTACTTAGGATGCACGTAAATAACAATATTGGTTCTATATTGGGGCCATGAGGCAATAAATTAGAAATATATAACAATTAGAAAAAGTAAAAGAAATGAGAACCAATGTTTGCCAATGGAATTTTTCTTATATTATCAATATCATAATATTGTTGAAACCACGTAGCCCGTGTGGATGCACGGGTTGATGACTAGTTACTCACTAATTTGAAGTAGGGTTTGAAAACCAAACAACAAACCGAGAATTACTATTCACAAACTGAAAATAGGATGTTACAATCAGTCTCCAAAATCATCTATGAATAGCCGCTTCGTCTAGCAAGTATCATGCCATCCCGACAGGCTAGAGATTCAGTCACTACAGGTTCCGTGATGCCCTGATAGGATTTGCACCAGGCACCTACAAAAGCTCCGTTGCTATTTCGCGTAACAGCTACTCCATGAGAAGCCGAAATTGATCCGTCACGGTTTACCTTGACCCAATTCTCTGGAGAGAAATCCCATCGTTTAGTAACCGGAAATGTCGATAACCATTAATCTCAGGAAAATCTCGGCCGAGATTTTTAAACAAATTTTGAATTCAAATTTGGTTACCGGCCGAAATCTCGGTAAAATCTCAACCAATATTTTTGATAAAAAAAAATATCCATTTTTTCGCCCAGTTAAAAATATACAGGACCCAGGATTTCCGGTTACGTTGCATGCATGTTTGATCCATGTTTGCCTCTTTTAATCTCAACTAACAGGCGAATATATGCTGGTTTCAAAAAAAAAAGGTGAATATATGATATATAGCGGAGAAACATATCTAGTCTATTTCTTCAAAAGATCGATCAAATATATCTCACAAACTTGATTAAATTATCAGAAATCCAGAATACACATGTCGTTTGCTTAAACGGAGATGCAAAGCAAATTTCCAATTGGAAAAGAATAGGGGGAAAAACAAACTACTATTTCAAAGGTTGGAAATTAAGAACACATCCAAATAAGTCAAACCAGAATTCAGAAATAAGTTGAAAATAATTGATCAGTTAATCAACGGCCGGGCAAGGTAATCATATGCTGGATCGTCTAGTAGTAGCTCGGCTTGTTGGTGGCGCTGCACTTGTTCCTGATCTCGAAATACTTGCCCTCGGCGGGCAGCTTGCTGAGCTTGACCATGGCGTCGCCGAAGTCGGAGTTCCACTCCGCCGGATTGTCCCTGTACTCTGCCAGCTTGCCGGCAGCGAAGGAGTCCGTGCGCAGCACCCAGTCGGACTTGAAGAGCACCTTGTTGACGAGGGTGTTGTGGTAGTAGGTGTTGTTCAGGTAGTCCTTCCCGCCGCTCGCCCCCGTGAGGTTGTAGCCGGCGAAGAGCTTGAAGAGGGAGTCCTCGTCGCGGACGTCGTTCTCCACCACCGGCCTATTCTGGAACTTGGTCGCGATGTAGAGTGCCGTCTGGTACCTAGAGTCGATCTCGTCATCGGGCGCGCTAAGACGGTCCTCGAAGGACGGGTAGTGTGCGACGCCGATGGAGTGCGCGCCGGAGAGGACGACGAGCTCCTCCACGGTGAAATTCTTGGCGCCAAAGTTCCTCATGAGCTCGTCGAAGGAGAAGGTGGAGCCCGGGAGGGTGGCATTTGCGTTATATTACATTTTTCTATGAGCTTACTTGATTACGCTATATTACATTTTTGTATGAGCTTACTTGATTACGTTATATTACATTTTTCTATGAGCTTACTTGATTACGCTATATTAATTGATTTATTTTATTTCATTTCATTTCAGACACCAAAATATGAGTGGCGAGGCAAAGATACTCTAGTCGAGGCAGACGCTTGTTTTCCACTCGAGGAGGCAGAGGGGCAGCCATGCCACTCGAGGAGGCAGAGGGCAGCCGCGCCCTCCAGAGGATCGAGGCAGCCTCGGCCCTCTAGGAGGCTGAGGGCAGCCTCGGCCCCTCCAGAGGCACAGGCGGCCGCGCCACTCGGCGAGGCAGAGGGCAGCCATGGCCCCTCCAGAGGCACAGGGCAGCCATGCCACTCGGCGAGGCAGGGCAGCCATGCCCCTCGAGGGGGCAGGGGGGTCTACCTCTAGTAGATCGAGCCTCAGACCTGCACCCTCGCGTCGATGATGTGGAGTATGAGCACCATGAGGCGGAGGGTGAGGAGGAAGAGTACCCCGAGGCGGCGGAGGTGAGGAGGATGAGCACCATGAGACACAAGAATTTTGGATGCGAGGACCTCTGAACCTGCCACGCACGACCAACCCGAGAGGAGGAGAAGATCATCGTTCTGTTGGCGACACGTGAGAAACTGTTTGCACTTTCACTAATTTAGCCCACTTAATTGCATACCTCAAAAAACTAATATGCGAGCAATGGCGAGAAGAAGGCGGGGTGACAAATGTAGACTTCGAATGGCATAATTGGCGTGTTGATTCGATGGCACTTCCTGGGTTGGTCACCTCTGAGGAAGGCGGAGCCTGCATGGACATGGTGCCACTACAAGGTTTCTTGAAGATCTGCCATTCTTTGAAGGAGGTTCCATTTGACAGCTGTTTGCAGCGGGTGGAGGAAAGTTTTTGGGTAAGTGACTGAATATTCATGCTAGTTTCTATGGGTAACATCAGTCATTAGTATAAAGCAATAGTATATTGTTTTCTAGAGTCCTGACTCTGTTAGATCTGTTCATGGGGTTAGGTAATCCCCTTCTATCAGCTTTTTAAATTGATAACAGTGGACAAAAATATTCAAAATAAGAACTTAAGTTGCTGCTACTAGTGTCTGTTGAATGAATGGTTTTTTCTATATAATATTTCGTCAGCCTTCAGTGAACATGTAGCCTCCAATCTCACCCATCTAATCTTTATTACAGTAGTAGGTTGATATGCAAAGCACAACACAGATATATGGGAAAGAAGCAGAATTATAAATTTACCAAGTATTTTGCATTATCCTTTCTTAGGTGTGCTAGAATGTATGCGGTCCTTTTAACTTGATAATGCACCATGCCTATCACTGTAAGAAAAAATCGACAATTTCATAGAGTGCATATAAATCACAGAAAAAATGTTATCTGTCTTAAAAGTGAACATGTAAAGCAACAGATTGTCAAAGTAATATGTGAGTCTTTGCAATTGCTCTGGGACAAGCAAGCAAAACTGAGCTAAACTACTAGAAGGGTGGATACTTTGTGTGTGTGTGTGTGTGTGTGTGTGTGTGTTTCTTTTGGATGTTTAGTAGCCAAGTAATAAATGTCAACTAACTTAATCATCTTATTCTTTATCAATTCCTTTTCGCTTTCATCAACTAACTTAATCATCTTATTCTTTATCAAT
The DNA here is from genome assembly GCA_036346405.1 of Phyllostachys edulis. Taxonomy (NCBI): domain Eukaryota; kingdom Viridiplantae; phylum Streptophyta; class Magnoliopsida; order Poales; family Poaceae; genus Phyllostachys; species Phyllostachys edulis. The sequence continues at coordinate 67,526,233 of CM070554.1, forward strand.
TCTTTATTTTTGGATTGTAGTGGTGGTTTTGATGGGCTGGGGGACAGGAAGCTAATTCTAGGAGAGTGTCATGCGTAATTGTGTTAAGAAGTCGATCCCACGATGTTTTATGAAGCACGCATCCAAGCGGTGATCTATTACCACACACAAGTCCTTGGACAAAGAAATTAAGAGGGCCGACGCTTTTAATCGAATATCACTTTGGACGAGTACATGCGGTAACCAACCTGAACAAACGATGTCCTTGATTACAATCAATTCTAGTTTATTCATATTTAACACTTGGTTAATTTAGGCAATATCTTGGTGGGCCCTTAAGTGTGAAAATGCATGGCGGCAGATTGTCCAAGAATTGGTGCAACGAACGATGGTTACTGTAACTCTCGTGCGACTAGGGAGCGGAGATTGTTGATGGACGGACAAGACATCGTCAAGACAGCTCCTCCATAGCACGTTACAAGAAGAACTCCGTAGGTCAACATGTTCCTATTGATTGTATGTTGTAGATACATATGTATTGACCGCCGTGGTTTTTTGGGTGCGAGGAAAAGAAGAAGCGAGACTGTCTCGATATAGAGGCATATGTAGCAGCTAGGAGGGTGATCGGAGGGCACCTTGTGCGACCAAATGTGACGAGAGAACTTGGTATGATTTCGATCATTTTGTCCCGATGATTTTCGCTCCTCGATGATTTTGTCCAACAGTGCATATATTGATGTCGCTAAGGAGACTCATGGCGGACTACGACGTCATGAATTCACCACTAGACGCGAAAAGTCTTGTACAAAATCGAAAGGGAAGAAACATGGTCGTTTCTTCATGGGTGCCGGGTACATTAGCACACCGACAACCCTCTCGAGGTCCGATCCACGAGTGCTGCATCAACGGATGAAGTACACCTTCAAAGTCGACAGCAACCATCACATGTTTCCCGATCTCGCCGAGCTTGGTAGCAATTGCGACAGAAATTGAGGCTAGGCGGTTGGAGCAAATGCTCCTGCAAGTTAGTTGGGCGTGGTAGTACAATAACAAAGTAATATGTATATATATATATATATATATATATATATATATTCATACTTGGCTAATGTATGGCAATGTGCAAACAAATATGCAGCACTTGGGACCGGACTCAACTTAATGTCTCTCCGTCGGGGAACCATCGCCTCACTTATCTGCTCCTAGTTAGTAATCGCATCGATTATTATATTGTTAGTCTCTTATGACCGCTGATTCGTAAGACATTGCAATGACATGCAATGTAATTATTGGTCGCTCGCAAATTTCTTATAATGCGATTTCTTATGAAAATGTAGGGAGCACGGGATCGCTTGCTTCTCCGCTAATCTTTGAAGTCAAGATGCTGCTCCTAATGTTCACACGACGTCCATCGCCGAGAGGCCACCACCAAGTGCTTGCTATTTTCATGATATACTAAAAGGATACCAATATTAGAAAACATTCACAATCAGGTGATTGCTAAAAAATGGATAAAAATGGCTACATATATAACTAATTCTCTATATCTATATCATAAATTCTTTTGAAATGTGTCAACATATAATAATTTGTATGTACACTCCTTTCTATGAATTTGATGATAAGTGCTTGAGACATAAATGTTGATCAGTAGTTCACAATGACAAAATATTGAGAGTTGGAGTTTAACATTTTTAGCACCTGTGCTTTTCGTGTTCTTAACTGATTTGCCATGTTATTAGGTTGTTCATCATGATTTAAAGGAATTTTTTTGCTTTGTCAATAGTTTGGTTAATTATCTTTTCATGTAATATCAATTCCTAACTTTTGTTGTAAGATGGCATTAATATTAAGTTTTGCTCTATCTGTAGAACTCCCAAAATGATGCTTTTGTGCGCAGAAGCTTGAAGCAGGAAATTCTGTGCATGCAAATGGTTGTACTGATACTTACTTTTCTTTTATGTACATAAGAGTATGAAATTACTATTTCGAACTGTCATATGTATAATGCTTTATGCTTATATTTTCGAACTTGAACTTGAATGTTGTGAGCTTGGGAACTGTTATGATGTCTATACATACATATATATACATATATTGTGGAATGGATGGATGGATGGATTATTTGATTGCTGTGGAATGGATGGATGGATGGATGGATGGATTATTTGATTGCTGTGGAATGGATGGATGGATTATTTGATTGTTGTGCTGTGGAATGGATTTTAAATGAATTTGTGAAAAATTGGGTTCTGCTGTTTTTGTCGCTTTCCCGAGTGTTTTCTGCATTTCCTGAGTGTTTTTGGCACTCGGGAAATTGACAAATATTTCCCGAGTGTCGACACTCGGGAAATAAACCAAATATTTCCCGAGTGTCGACACTCGGGCAGCCGACAAAACTTTCCCGAGTGTCAACACTCGGGAAAAAGTGACACGTGGCAATTTCAGCTGGATTTGTCGGAATATTTCCCGAGTGTCGTTTTCGATATACACTCGGGAAAATGGCCAGGTGTCAATTTTCGATGGTTTAAATCGGTCAAACGCGTTGACACATTCCCGAGTGTTTTTCAGCGCATTACGAGAGTGTCAACACTTTCGGTAAAGATTCCGTTCTGGTGCGAAGCCGCTCAATTTGGATTTTTCCCGAGTGTTAGAGTTTCCCGAGTGTAAACATAAACACTCGGTAAAGTGATATTTCCCAAGTGTAACACTCAGGAAACTGTTATTATCCCGACTAAACTATCCCGAGTGTGACACTCGGGAAATACTTTTCCCGAGTGTTTGGCTTGTTTTCCTGAGTGTTTTTGGCACTCGGAAAATATCTTGTTTCTGGTAGTGTATGTTAAACAAGTCCCTAAGGATCTCAGCATTTAAAAGGACACTTAGAGGCAAAATCGTCTTTTTGTGGCAATTTCACGGCTAAGTTCATGGGAGTAGCAAAAAAGAGAGAAAAGTTGAGAACAAGTGGCAAAAAAGAGATAGGCAATTTGACGATAGTATTTTAGAAAGTCGGTCAACTTTCAATAGCAAATAAGAAATTAACCTATGTATATATAGTAGCTGAAATTGGAGTGTACAAGCTTGAGCTTTTAGTAATATGTTTGCATCGAAAAGAAAGTCTGCGGCAGCTGCTAATTAAGAGATGAGGCCCCCAACAGAAGTAGTCAAGATAATTGTCGTTCCCGTCGGTAGCTTCCATGTTTCCAGGATAAAACCCTCACTGGCCGTCACGTGCCAAAGTCGTTTACCGCCATTCTGGCAACCATATTAATTATTCACATATATATATCCATGATCATGGCACACGGACATGGGTTTAACTAATATGATTTGCGGCTAATTCAACGCTCCATTGTGCTCCCTCGGGTCACAAAATAATTTTATTTTGGATATTGATATGGTTCCCAGAACACAACACACATTTGACCACTAATTTATATTATAATATATTTATAAAATCCAACAAAATTATAAATTATGAAAGTATCTTTCAAGACAAATCCATGCATACCATTTTCATATGTCAATCTAAATATTCAAAAATATATGAATAACCAAAGATTAGAAAGTTTGACTGGACGTATCCCAAAACGACTTCATTTTGTGACGGAAGAGAGTAGTGATTAGTGATTAATAGCCACAAATAACTACTAAGGGCATCTCCAATAGTTAGAGATAACATTGTCTCTAACATATGTCACATCATCTTTAGAGACAACAACTTCAACAGGTAATCTCTAGTACACTCTTCAACACTTATATTTTATAATTTTCCTGTGAAACGGGCCTACATATCAACTACAGTAGATTAATGTATCGTGTCTTATTTCGCGTACACGACAGTTTCTTCAGGAAGAGACGGCATGTGCTCTCCCTCCTCCTCCTCTCTCCTCTCTCCTCCACGTAGAATTTTATTGACGTAGCATAGCTAAGGAACGATAATAAATACTCTGTTTTAGTTTGTTTTAGTTTATTTGACGCCATGCATGTGTTATCGATGCATGTGAACATCATTTATTAAAAAACAAATGGAGTACACTATTGGAGATACCCTAAAAGTGGATCGATTGCATATCTATTATTCAACAGAAGTTACTGTAATTGAACGAAGAATAATGTAATGCTCAATGGTTGGACGCATGAGCAAAGGTTAGTTTGCTAACTGAGTTGAGCATGTAGGTGCGTGTTCAGAGTCTGCGCGTATATATATATATATATATATATACTTGCAGCTGCCTTGCGGTTACTGGGATTCCAATCTGGATGGAGAGCGTGCTGACTTGGAAGTCTGAAGAGAAAATTCCAAATACGTTATTGAATGTTTCACTTATCCTTGATCTGTCACTCAAAAAATTGAACTAAAAATCTCTACCCTTGTATAACATGTCACCGTTAGTGCTCTAAAATCTGTCAGATTTTTCTAGAAATGCCCATACTGTCCTAAAACTTGCCCTCGTCAGGCAAGAAACAGCTACTTGTTCACCTCCCACACGACCGTGGCGTCCTGATTTGTGCTCTTCCACCGCTGTGGCATGTGGAGTGGAGGCATCTCTCCCTGTCATCCCCGCCCCCCGCGCTCCCTTCTTGTCTAAAGATATGTACAATACTATACATAATTATTGTCTACAATATTTCTCTATATTATCTATAGATTGGACTGTATTTTTACATGTCTCTATAGACAGCTTCTTCATGTATAACATATCTTACTTTTCGTATTACACACAACTCAATTGTCTATGCTTTTCTCTCTCATCTATATCATCTCATGTCCTACATGATAACATTTACAAATAACTAACACCACCTTATTCTGCGTACTATAAGCGCAACAATCCCATCGTCCATGCCGTCGCCTTCTGGGACTACCCTGCCGCGGGGCCGCCCTCTTCGAGCCCGTCGGCTTCTACACCGCCAGCGGCAACACAGATGCATATGATCAGAGCAAGGCCCACATCGGAGCAAGACCTTATCTAAGAAACTTTCTTCTCTCTTGTTGGTTGGTTTCTCGGATGGATTCTTGGGTCGCTCTGCTTGCTTCCTCTGCGTCCATCCGATTTTTTTCAACTAAGAAACCAATTGCAGCAACTCTGCTACAACCACGTGATCTTTTGTAACAATGGCTTCATTGATTTGTATAGTAGAAATCAACAAGCTATGGAATGTCAAATTGGTGTGGTTTCTTGATCTGGACCCATAGGATGAACAGAACCACGCCTAGATGCTCGATTTTGTGCAGGATTTGAGCTCAATTTTGCAAACTTGCAGTTATAATTGTGTCGTATGATCTGGGGATTGGGAGCTCTGATGCTTGCAGCATCGGAAGTGGCGTGGACGTCGCCGCCGTTGAGGTGATCAATCCGCTCGAGTCGCTGCACCACGAGGTTGAGCTCCCCGTCATCATCGGCCCCGACGTCCCCGAGGCCTTTGCCATGGACTTTGTCGGAGATTACGTCACCCTGACCGCCTCCATCCCCAACAGCGTTGACCTCGTCGCATTGTCGACGCTGCCGCCGAGCGCGCTCCCTCCCCCGTGCACAGCACAGCAGCACAGGTAGCCATTTTAACCCTCAAACAGAAGAATTTTTTTTTTTGAATAATCTATTTTTTATTCGAAATATCAAAAATATTCCGGCAAATTTGTTTTTTACAAAAATATACGTCTGTCGCCCAATGCTTGGGCGATTTCAATGCAGTCGCCGAACAGTTGGGCGACTGGTTTATGTCGCCCAACAGTTGGGCGACTGGTTCAGCTCCCCAGGCATTGCCGCTTTCAGTCGCCTAACCGCCGGGCGACAGGTCCAGTCGCCCAACCCTATGGCGACAGGAGTCCAGTCGCCCAACCCTATGGCGATAGGAGCCCCCACTTGCTTTTTCCCTTTTAATTATTGTTTAATTCAGTTGTAATGAATATTACATTTGGTAGGTTAATTAAATTTAGCAAATCTGATTATATGATGTTATTTATTTTGAAAATAATAGTGTTGTCACGATGTTGGTTGGTCTGTTTGTTATTTTCGTACAATATCATGGGTACGAAATTTGTCAGACTCGCAATAACATTTTGTGATCGTTGTATATTGTTGTAGTACTGTAAATTTCTGTTGAATTTTGTGAGGACGATTGAGACGAGAATGATATGTAAATACAAAAGTAAGTGATATTACGATGCGCGAGAGTCTCTCCTCGATGAAGTCGTCTCAACGATATATCGTATGTAAGCACGTAGTCGATGTCGTATTTTATGGAGCTTATACAGAATATAAGTGAAGGGGCTGAGAACGCTCATTGTGATTATGAAGATGGCCTAAAATATAGAGGATTCAATGTTGGTGCGAATGGTTCTTTTTGGGATTCCACTAGAAGAGGCATACTTGCAATATAGTCTTGCTTTGATGGGTCTCCTAACCGAACTACATTAGAGTCCGCGTATAGAAGCACGTTACATGGCATGATGGTTCGGCTAATTGCTTTAGTCATCCTCGCTACTACTACGGTACATTGTGACACAAGCATCCGGACCATGTAAGTATACATGCCTTTAAGGGATAGTAAAAAACATGGGGGGTAGGACGGGGGACTACTACGTAATGACCTAACCTACTGCGTGGACCGGGGCCATTTTCCCTTCCTTGCCAGCTTGGCGTTGAACTCCTCGGCGGCCTTCCCCTTCCCCTTGTCGCGGGAGTGTCCACGTCGGGTTGGTATATCGAAGTCGTCCATATCCTGCGATTCCATGATGTAAGTGCACCGTATATTTGAAATTGTGAAAAGGATTTACATTCTTCATAACTCACGTCGTCGTCTGGATTACGCCGAGGCGGCCGGATCTGTTGTGGGCCGACTCACCGCATGAGCCTTTCCCTTGCCCTTGTCGCGGGACTGTCCACGTCGGACTAGTATGTCGAAGTCGTCCATGTCCTGCGATTCCGTGATGTAAGGGCACCGTATAGTGAAAATCGTAAGAATGATATAAATTCTTCGTAACTCACGTCGTCCATACGGATTACGCCGGCGCGCGGATCTGTTGTGGGCGCCGGGTCAACCGCATGAGCCTTTCCTTTGCCTTTGTCGCGGGGCGCACGTCGGGCGGTATGTCGAAGTTGTCCATGTCCCGCGATTGTATGATGGATGTAAGTACACCGTGCGGAAATCTTCACGTAATAAGGATGTAAAAATATCGATAATCGGCGTCGTCAATATGGATTATGCCCGGCGAGTCTTGGGCTCCTTCGATGCCTCTGAGCGAGGTCCGATGCGTAAGGTTTCCACCGCGACGAAGTTCTCGGCCCGCACCGAGTAGTTCAAAGATGTACTCGCCGGATGAATGCCTGTCATACATCTCCGGGCCGTCGATCCATTTGGAAGAAGTGGCGGCGCATCTCGGGCTGCCATTACGTGGGGATGAAGTTAAAATTTAAGGAATTGAGCGTTGGGAGGCGAAAATCGTCTGTGAAAGAAACACTTACGGTGATGCCCATCCGTAATACGCCCGGCGTGTATGCAGGTGTGTGGTCAATGATCTCTGCGGTTAGCCACACACACACTACGGGATCGGAAGGCGTGGTGGTCTTGGAGCATCTTTTATTGAGTTATCTGGGTATTATGGCGATTCCTCTTACGCTTAAGCCACTTTTGCTTCTTCAACAACCTCGCGAGAAGTTTGCGAAGAGTCCATAGTGGGTATGTGTTGTGTAGTGTTGTGTAGAGTTGGGTTTGGTGCAACCCTCTTTTATAAGCTCCATGGTTGGCATGGTGTGGTTAATTTCATCTGAGTAGAGAGTCTGTTTTTTAATTACGAAAAGTCGACGAGGTAGAGTGTTGTCAAGTCGGTCTCGAAAAGTCGGGCGAGGCATAGTGTTGTCACCTCTTACTTCTGAGGACAAGTCATGGCTTGCTTTATGAGTGTTGTCTTATCGGTCTTAAAAGTCGGCGGCGTGGTCGGGGTTGTCAAGTCGATCTGAAAAGCCTAACCCTAAACCTAAACCCTAAAGCTGCGCAAAAAGTCGTCTCGTTTGGTCTTATCATCTGCGCAAAGTCGCACCGTGTGGTCTTGTCATTTGCGCAAAAGGTGGGCGTGTAGTCTTGTCACTGCGCAAAAGTCGTCTCCTTCGGTCTTGTCGGTTTGCAAAGCTGCCCGCGTGTGGTCTTATCCTTTGCAGAAAGTCGTCTCCTTTGGTCTTATCAACTGCGTAAAAGCTGCCCGTGTGGTCTTGTGAGTTTGCAAAGCCGCCCGTGTGGTCTTGTCACTGGAGAAAGCTGTCTCCTTTTGTCTTATCACTGCACAAAGCTGCCCCGTGTGGTCTTATCGCTGCGCAAAGCTGGCCCGTGTCGTCTTATCACTGCACAAAGGTGCCCCGTGTGGTCTTATCACTGCGCAAACCCGCTTTGATAGTCTCCCCCCGCGGGTCTATAAAATGCACGCCCCACGTTCGGAATTACGACCACTCGACCCTTCAAACCGTAGAAGGAAGAACCTTCTCCGTTTCTGATAACATACGATGGCGAGCGCCGAGGACCATCCAGCGGGTTCACCGGCGGACCTTCTCCGAAAGGATGGAGGACTTGGCCCTAACCATCGGTTGATGCCGAACAAGCGTGCTCAACCTAAGTGGCGAAATGCGAACACGGGAGGGCGCTATCGTGCGGCGATAGACGGCCCTTTCGATGGTGGGCGGCGTTTCTTCCGATGCCCATACTCAGGGTAAATAGTTTTGTTTATATTCTTGGTAATACATCGTCCATACTAACCGCCCCTTATAGCAGATGGCGAAATGCAACTTCACCCGCCGGATCGATCCTCCCCATGAGCGACTACAGTGCGATGCGTGGATGTATTGTGGAACCGAATCTTTCATTTGGAGGCACAAATTGACGATCTGAGCGAGCAAAATGCGACCTCATAGATGCAAATGAGAGGGGCAATGAGGAGGTCGTGAACATAGGAAGTTCCTATGATCCCGATATCGCTGTGCCAACCCTAGCTGCATATGTGCGTGCCACTACAACTTGACCCGACCCCGTCAGGCGCCTAACTGGAGAACACTCTATGTGGGTTGCGAGAGGCAGCTTCTACAATTAGGGAGGGGCGGAGAAGCTCGTACGTCGCTATTGTCCCCTTTTGTATGCAATTATGTTGAATCTCATGAAGCATGTAACTAAATGGTGAACGCGTTATTGCGGTTGCCTTTTATCGAGTTGACTTTTGCATCGAGGTGTCGTATGCATTAAGCTATAAGCGTTGATATGCATTGAACAAACATTCATTATATGAAAGAGTATACAGAAGAACGCAAAAGTAATCCAGGCATCATATATTAAGTGCAAAATATAAGTATCACATAAAGAACAAATGTCGGCCGGTCGATCGCAGACGCCCCTACTACCCCAACCGCACTTTGACATCCCCTCGCGTTGGCACCGCCCAGTCCACCTCCGCGTCCTCCCCGACGGGCTCGCTTCGGCGCCTTCCTCTGTGCTGGGTGTGCGGGTCTCGGCCGAGAGGAAAAGACGGTCTGAGCCACGATCCGACGAGGACCGAGAGGCGGCAAAAGTGGACAACCTTGGTCTTTGTGTGGAGTCTTCAGCGCACCGAGAAGCTATGAGCCGACACGAGAACCTCGGCAGTGTGGGCGGAGGTGTGGGCCGAGGTGTCATTGCTCGTCCACCAAAAGTCATGCGTGTCCTCGTCCAACAAGGTCCTCGCCCGTAGCGTCCACGTGATGCGCGGCGTCCACATCGTCATATGGCAATGTACCGCACAAAGCAAAATATTGTTACTTAATAAAAAAAGCGAAGCGTCTTGACCATGAGGCGTGGCGTACCCTCGGCTAGCGCCATGGCGTGTACAAAAGCTGTCGAGCCAGGCGTGGCACGGCGTAGTGCGGCAGCTGCCGGTGTCGGGCGTGCTTCGCTCGAGCCGACCTCGTCGATGCGCCTCGATGTCGGGCGTGTCTGCTCGACCCAGCCTCCTCAGGGCGCGTCAGTGTGGGAGGTGATGCGCTTTCGTGCCCGACTGGTCGGTAGCGCTCGAGTCGGACGTGGTCTGGCTGACCCTCCCGTCTGCTGTGGTGCTGCCGGACGGGCCGGCGGACGGACGGAGTGTGAACCAGGCTGGAGTGTGCCAACCTCCGGGAGCCTGGTGCACGACAACAGGCCGAAAATACGTCGTCGCCTTCTTTGCCGAAACGAGCGAAAACTCAGGCCATGTCTCGCGTGTGCCCTCCACACCGTCCGTGAACCTCTGCAGCCACGAGTCGCAGTCCGTCGCAAGCTCAGCAACCATGCCCGCCTACATCGAAAAGAAGACACGGTGAAAACTGTAATGGCGGATAACACAAGCGAAATTTTCGGAGTTGGACGTAACGTACCGCGTTGTGCACGTCCTGCGCTAAATGCACAGGGTACGTGTCCGTCGGTGCCGGGACACGTGGTGCGGGCTCGTCAGCAGCGAGCACGAGCCTGGTACGTGTCTGCGGAGCGTACCAGCGAATGTACTCGTCATAGCTCGTGTGGTCGTAGGGGATGTCCTCCTGCACACGGTCCTGTAGTGCGTCCTCCCACTGCGCTACCCACGGGCCCATCCTACTCCCCCAGTTCGTGCCGCGGCGGACTCCCTTCCTACTAAAGCTGCAAGACGTAACATGTAGTTAGCAGTCGTGCGTAAGAGACGACAACAAAAACAACTCATGTCTGCCGAGTACTCACGAGTGCACGTTCTCGAGCACCGCCGCGCCCTATCGGTCTTGGAACCTCCTCTGAAGTAGGCGGCGGCGCATCACACGATGCGCCCCGTAGTCCTCCACGAAGACGTCGAAGACAAGCACCCTGCGGGTGAGCCAATACTCTCGGTCTCGCAAGCACAGCGAGGACAGGCCGTGGGGAGCGCGGGAAAGTAACTCCTGAGGCGAGTATGGCTCCCGGTGACGTCGTCCGTGTGAGGCGGTCGGCTACCGCTTCCACGAACGCTCAGACGCCCGTGTCACCCGCGTCGCGCGAACCGCACCGCAACGCGAACACAAGATATTAGGCGGGGCGATCGGTAATATGAAGAAATTAATCACAGAAAAAATACGTGCCGTCGTCGGCACGAGAGAGCCCATCGCCGGCGGTCCACCTCGCTGCGTTGTACATCTCCGGCCGTCACGGTGCGCTATCGTCATCAGGCCGTCCCGAGGCTAAAGCGCTCAACGACCACAAGCAGAGGATGGAGAGGACACCCGTGAGGATGGAGTTCGGTCTCGACACGAGGCACGACGCACAAGCCGCGATAGGTGGCGACAAATGCGGCCGAACCCGGTGATCTGGGGCCCTCCCCGTCGGCGATGGCCCTAGCGTACGCGATAAGCCTCGCGTCGACGGTGTCGCCGTGACTGCTGGTGAACAGCACCCAACCAAACAGCCACAACAAGTACGCCTCGGTGGCGTGACACTGCTGGTCGTCGCGTGAGGTCCATCCGCTCGACACATGCACAACGAAAAATATAGTAAGACCCTCAGACGGAAAGGACAACGCGACACTACCAACGAAAGCGGTGTGTAACACGTGCGAGCTGCGACAACCACCGCAAGGGTGGGCCGTGCCTCTGTGCCTCCGGAAGAGCGTAGTACCGGCCGCCAACACGGTGGGAGGACTCAAAAACGACCGAAAGGTCCTCGCGCCCGCTTGTCCGGGAGGCTCTGCAGAAGGCGGCACCTCCGCGATAGGGAGGCCAAGAAGCGAGGAGACGTCTGCGGGTAGGGGCCATCTCCCGAATGGGAGATGGAAAGTGTGAGTCTCTGTCGCCACCGGTCCACAAGAGCTGTCATCGAGGAAGCGGTCGAGCAGGAAGCGTCGTGGCCCGCCTGCCCGGCATGGGCGTCTCCGTCGTCGTCGATCCATGGTCTTCTTGGCTCGTCCTCGTCGCGTGGCTCGCACCATCCGGGCAATAGGTAGTAGACCGCGAGCTCAACTGCGAAGGAACAAAAGGTCGATCTGAAAAGTGCGGTTCGCGAGAAGATAGTGTGGGCGTATACTAACACGCTGTCGGCGTGGATCTAGCCTCCAGGCCACCCGAGGTGTCCGCGTGCGGATCACCCCCAACACAGTCGCGTCGGCAGCCCCCGTAGGATGAGGGACACGACGCGACGCGCGATGTACTCGGTCAATGCGCTCCTCCAGGAGGCCGAAACTCCAGTCCGATCCGTGAGCCATACCTGCAAAACAATTTTAAGTTAGCAAAAACGCGGAAATGAAACATCGAGTGTAACGAATGAGTAAATTTAACTTGCAAACAAACAAATCAAAAGAGTACTAGGCTACCAGGACAGTCTTTGAAAAACTTACAAAAAAAAGTTATAGTACTACAACACTTCAATAAACATTACGTGCAACATACGATACATGTCTTACTGCATTACGTACATGAAATGAAAATTGGGTAGTAGCAAAACAGTTACATAAACAATACAAAGTACAAATGACAATGTACATCGATTTGCAATTTGGTCCCACTTTGCACACCGAAGAAGTGCTAACGCAAACCATAGCCGTGCCTACTCTCATTTCTTGCCTTGCATCGTTGCGGTCATGTGGACCCTCTGGCGCGATGCGTGGCGTCTACCCAACGTCCCGGCTTGTGCTTCGTCCATATCATTGGTAATCTGACGACTCGACGGCGACCCTTGCTACCCTTCAAATGTCAAGATTCGAATCCAGATCCTATTTGCAATATCCAAGGTGGCGGTTACCCACAACCCCGAAGCCCCTAAGCTCGCCGATCCACGCTGCACCACCCTCTCCTTCAAGAAATACTCGGACACAAAGTTCAAAGGGTCCATCGCCTGATCCGCATGCGGCGAGCACATGAGAGCATGGCTTGTGTAAGAGCTTCATTTGTTGCACGCATACAACTAGGCTCGTTGACATGATCGCAAGGCATACCTCGTGGGTGACAAGAGAACGAGCCGTCCCAAATCGGCTCTATCCCGCAAGAGCACGTCGAACGATGCTCCATATTGCCCATCACGCACACCGTGTGCGACCGCCCTTCGTGTCTTCGCCTCCATGTATGCCGTAATCTTTGAGCGAAGACGGTGTTTGAGGGTTCGTGGCATGAAGTCGCGGCATTTGCATGCCTCTCCTGAAATACCCGATTGTCTTTGTGCGAAACACCTTCCACGATGGCGGCGAGGGCCGAAACGAAGCCCCTAAGAACCAGTTGTACACCTCCGCAAGGTTAGTGGTCATTATGCCGCACCTTGCCCGTCCGTCATCCAGGCGAGACCACTTGTCCAATGGCTGGGCCTCGATCCATGGGGAGAAGCACTCGATGTTCCTCGAGGTCCTCTCCTCCGGACCAGCGAGTTCAAACTCGCTCCTTGGTTCCTCGTGTCACGTGTTTCTTCTTTGTGTTAAGTCGGCCAAAGAAATACCATAAGGCGTCAAATTTGCGTTGCTAGTTCTCGCATAGCCGACCTCTTGAATAGCTTCACCAAGGGTTGCTTGGGAACTTCTTGAAGAAGTTGGCCCCAAATGGCGAATACACCATCTACTCGTCATATCCGGCCAAGGAGCAGCTCCTCGGGTCTTCTGAAGTTTTTTATGGCCTTCATCATCCGGCGTGGCGATCATGGATCACGCACACACCAGACGAGCTCGAACAACTCCCACCCTTAGATGTTGAAGGAACCACAACCACCGTGGAAATTCTCACCTTCGACAAATGCGATGGCCAATGGCGAATTTGATTGTTCGAAATCAACGCCTATGGCGTGAGATCTGCCTTTGTATTTCCGGTCAAAAGGTCCGTCAATCGAGATCACAAAAGATATGCCTAAAAGCCTCGATCGCGGGGACAAGGCTCGAAGGCCCTATGCATTACTAAAAACCTCGCGGATTTTTAGATGGCATGTCCTTCACATAATGTACGTGCGGGTTTCTCTCTGCAAAGACTCAAACATACGAGGAAGGTTGTCGTCGCCGCCTCAAAAGATCCAAACCGTCTTTCCATAGCCTACGCCCACGCCACGCCTTCCCATAGCTGATCTTGTACTTGAATTTCTTCTCAATAACCACCATAATGTGCTTGGCCTCCATATCCTTCTTCTCCACTATCTCTCCACACATCAAATTAGCTATGAATGTCGGCGTTATGTTACGATGTACGCACAAAACACTGCTGAGCATGCACGAGTGCGGCTCCACCTTGAGACAATCCAATGAGTCTCGTGACGGATCTATCTTGCGTGCACTCGCCAAGGACAACCGCTGCTTTCGCATTTGACGATGTCTTGCTCTTAGCTAGATTTGACGACCAAACGTCCTTTGCATAGACATAGCCCACGACTTAATGGCATCCCGCAAGGATGTCTTATCGACAAACATTGAGTGCAACCAACCTCCGTGGCATGGTACTCCCACGGCGATTCGTGCTCGTCGTCGTATGTACATAGACCCTCGGCGTCAAATCTGTTCCATTCCTGGATGGGAGCTCCGCCCTCATCGGAATCGCCCTCGTCGTCTTCTTGTAAAGCTTCCTCTTGACCAAGGCCATCCGGTCATCGCTTTCCATTTGATGCAATATGTAATCCCTATGCTCTCCTTCATCGGCGTCTCAGAGGCTCACCATGCGGTGCCGATCTTCCTCCTCTGTATGTACCGCGTCGGGCTCATCACAAGCAACATTCTCTGAACTCTTCGTAATACGACCATCCGGTCCTCTTCTACACCAACATCTTTGGGCACCCGAAGCCGCCATAACACCCGGATGATATCCGTGGGGCCTGCCTGCAGCTTCTTTTGGGCATGGTTGCACAAGTATCACACACTCATATCCACGGCGCCGACATCCTTCTATAAAGCCCTTCCACATTGCCGTGCGCATCAGTCTTCTCAACTCCCAACTGATGTTCGTGGAAGACCGGCTCCAAAGCCCTTGTATGTCGACCAGACACCTCGTGGTCCAAAGAGAAGGCTGAATTCGGCCGATGCTTCACATCTTCGATTCGTGCATTCTCGCCGTCCGTGTACCAGAGTGGCTTGCCGAAAACTGCTCAAGTCAACACCGCACGGACCTTCACGAACGGTGCCAGCACCGTAATGCACTTTCAATGTAGTGCGTCAGCATGACTTATTGTATGGTCGCAAATATTTCCAACATTGCAATTACTTAGCTCGCAACGCATACGACATGCAAATCTTGCTACATTGTAATTTACATTTGTAAGGCCCTTCGCCTATAAATCGACAACTACACGACAAAGATGATCAAGACATCATTCATTCCCTAAAGGCGAGGCCGCAATGAACGTGTCGTCACGATATTGATTCAACCTAAAACCGAGCTATTCCATAGCGGGCATTATCCGATTCGGACGCTAACTTGCAATCCAAATGCTACAAGTGGCATTCCGTCTTCTACCAATTACCTAAGTCGGTTAGTTCATACTAATTTACTTCTACTAATTAGTTTATACAAATAATTCATCCTCCTTATGCGCTTCGGTCACGCATTATTCACCCAAGAATAGTCGAGACGCACACACCGCAAACACTACTACAATACATCTCACAAACACTAATAATACTCCCTACAAACAATTTTTTCTCTAACTAAAGTTTTTATCGCTACTACTTACGTACAAATCAACAACATTTCGATTTTCTATTTTTTTTCTCTAACTACAATTTCCTACTAAAAGCTATTATACTACTCATTTATCTAAATAAACTATTTACGTGCCCAAAAATTATACTACAAAATAAATTTTCTTCGACAAATCAACTACATTACACGACCTTAATGCACTTACGTATAAATCAACAACATTTCGATTTTCTACCTTTTTTTTTCTAACTACGCTTCCTCTGGCGCTACTTATACCTACTATTTTAACTAACTAAATACCTACTTAAAAAAATACAAGACAAAATAAATCAAACTTACCTTCTCATAATCCAAATTTCTCTTCTCTTCTCCCAATCCTCCCCTTCTCTATTTTCCTCCCCTTTTCCACTCATCTCCTCCTCTTTTTCCTCTCCTCTCCCTCTCTTTCTTTCTTCCTGTCTGATTTGTTTCGCTTATGCCGAACGACTTCGCTTGCTGAGGACTGCTGGTGCCTATATAGGCAAACCGATGCCATGCTTACCGTTATGCGGCGAACATCCAGATCATTGTCTGCGGTTGGCGGCGAACCTATCGCCCAACCGTGCGGCGACTGTAATTTCACCAACCGCCCGCCTCCTGTATAGTTTAAAAGCCGAACGGTTGGGCGACAGTCTTGCAGTCGCCCAACCGTTGGGCGATACGCTCGAGTCGCCCAACCATTGAGCGACAAACGTATATTTTTGTAAAAAATAAATTCGTCGGAATTTTTTTGATATTTCGAATAAAAAATAGATTATTTAAAAAAAAATTCTCAAACAGAATGCTTACCAAATCAAGCTGCCCTAGCTCTCCCCAATCGTCGGATACCTCTATTAACCAATGTCACACACTTGCACCTCACTTTATCTGACTGCTTACGCTGATGCCAGTGGATTATTTATGTGGATTTTCACGCATTTGCATTTTGAATGGCATTTTTAGTGCATTTCCACCGTACATTCAGGCATAATTCTATGGTATTTGAACCAGCTCTAAGAACGGTAGTACGTGGGCCGGGCCGGCTCGTGCTTGTTGGGCCGTATCATAATGTTGTATCATGGTACGCTGGCCCAGCTAGCGGAAAGAGAAATCTGTAGGCACTACGTACTACTAGGCTGCCCCTCTCTCCGTGCGTGCGTAGAGATACATATCAGCTAGGCAATAGTTAACGTCGAATAGAGCGGCATAAATAAATATAAAAAAGTATGTCGTTTAACCAGTACTTGCCAACAGCAGCTTGAACGTGACAGTACAATTTACTTCATTTCTTTCATCCTTATTACATGATGACCATTGGATATATGGGATATCCAAGCCAAGCGAGACAACAACTGAACGTTGCATGCCGGCCAATTGACGCAAACGTACGGCTGAAACCAACAACACAGAAAATGTAGTAGCAAGCGACGAATGAACCGACAAATTAACCGAAAGAATAATCAAACTCGATGCAAATCCACCCATAAGTAAGCTAGCCTTAGAATCTGGACGTCCATGTCGCGATCCAGCTGCTAGTGGTTGACGAAGCGGCAGTGCTTCCTGATCTCGCCCTTGCCGCCGTGCGGCATGCGCAGCTTGCTGAGCTTGACGAGCGCGTCGGAGAAGTCCTCGTCCCACAGGGTCCCGTTCTCCGCGTACTCCTTCACGTGCCCCAGCGCCTCCTTCTCCGTCAGCAGCTGCCAGTCCGAGTTGAACGTCACGATCCGCGCCAGGTTGTTGTGGTAGTAGCTGTTGTCCAGGAAGTCCTTCACTTTGCGCAGCTTCCCCAGGAACCTCGGCATCGCCGCCGCCACCGCCGCCGGGTCCTCGTCGCGCACGTTGTTCGGCACCACGGGGTTCGGCCCCGCCGCGCGCGCACTTGCCAGTGAGGAGGTTCCGGTAGGAGGGGAGGATCTGGTCGGCGAGGGCGCTCAGCCGCGCGCGGAGGGAGGAGCAGTGGCCGACGCCGATGGAGTGCGCGTCGGACAGGATCACCAGCTCCTCCACCGTGAAGTTCTTGCACCGGAAGTTGCGGATCAACTCCTGGATCGTGAACGTCGAGTTCGGGAGGTCGTGCTGTGCCTCCGCCGCGTACGACGCGACGCCGTCCAGCCGCCCCGCCAGCACGTCGAAGTGGACGTGCCCGCTGCTCAGGATGCTGGATGCGTCGCGGCCCGCGTAGATGAGCGTGTCGGAGCAGGACACCGTGCCGGGGCACTGCTCCTCCACCGCCTCCTTGATCTCATCGATCAGGTCGAACGCCGCGAGCCCGATGTTGATCGGCGCCGTCTTCTCCGTGTGCGGGTTCGCCGGAGTCGGGTCAAGCAGCACGGAGGCGTCGCAACCCTGCATACATACGTATATGCACCATGCGTGCATGCCTGTGTTAATTAAGGATTATCTTAAGCTAACGTTCAAGCAGGATTATTTATCTTAACCTGGCTAATTAAGCAGGATCATCAAGTTAGTAGTACAGTTTGTCATATTTGACCAGACAAAGTATTTAAGTAAACGCTGTTGTGTGACGTGTAAGTTTGCATGGGAAGTCATTTCGTTGATACTGGTGTAATTGTAACTCTAACTATAGCCATGGATCTGAGATTAATGTGCTCCATTAGGTTAGTTGTTGGAAAGAGATGTACATATGTATTGTCGGCAAGGTCATGCATTATTGGACCATTATTTATTTGTTTTTGAGCTGATCATAATTGGACCATGTTGAAAACTCTTTATGGACCTTTTTTTTCAAAAAAAAACTTCATATTTTCCACCTAAGATTTGATTACCCGTTACTTTCTAATAAAAATAGTAGGTGGCTTTCTATCTATAAACCGTGTTTACGAGTGACCGATCGGGTATTGGTGCAACCAATTATTGATCTAGATTTAGGTATGCTTTCTCTTTCTCCTTTCTCCTGCTCGTTTGTGTCTCTGTTTTGTGGGGACGAAGAAAACAGAAAAGCCAAACCACATGTACATGGAGTTTTATGTACACGTGGTGCTCTTCGATGGTCTTTGAGATATGTACACCCTCTCACTCTATCCTAATCTTACACTCTTGGAAGAAAGAATACTCCAATCTTATTAACAATTTGTTTCTAGGAACCAAACAAAGAAGAAAAATGCACATGTTTAATGAGAAACGATACATATAACAGCAGGTTAATTAGTAGAGAGATTACTAGGTAGTTGCACGTTGCTTATCAATCTAATACTTAGCGATCAGACACGTGCATGCAAGAATTAAAGAAGAGAACAACAAACAAAGAAGAAAAATGTGCATGTTTAATAAGAAACGATACATATAACAGCAGGTTAATTCGTAGAGAGATTATTAGGTAGTTGCACGTTGCTTATCAATCTAATACTTAGCGATCAGACATGTACATGCAAGAATTAAAGAAGAGAACAACAAACAAAGAAGAAAAATGTGCATGTTTAATAAGAAACGATACATATAACAGCAGGTTAATTCGTAGAGAGATTATTAGGTAGTTGCACGTTGCTTATCAATCTAATAATTAGCGATCAGACACGTACATGCAAGAATTAAAGAAGAGGACAACAAACAAAGAAGAAAAATGTGCATGTTTAATAAGAAACGATACATATAACAGCAGGTTCGTAGAGAGATTACTAGGTAGTTGCACGTTGCTTATCAATCTAATAATTAGCGATCAGACACGTACATGCAAGAATTAAAGAAGAAGACAACAAACAAAGAAAAAAAATGTGCATGTTTAATAAGAAACGATACATATAACAGCAGGTTCGTAGAGAGATTACTAGGTAGTTGCACGTTGCTTATCAATCTAATACTTAGCGATCAGACACGTACATGCAAGAATTAAAGAAGAGAAAGAACTGAAGATAACGACGCAGTGGCGCTGGGGCCTAGCTAGCTTAGCTAGACCCCAACTCCTCAAAGGAAAAAGTCAGTCCGCACATGTCGAGTGATATACACACGGAACGTATCATATTCCAGCATCTCGATCAGCTATCTTTCTTTTGCCATTTCTAAGTTGGAGTGACCAACTGGCGCACGAAACTCGAATGTCAGCTCCTAGCTAGCTAGCTATCCAAAGCACACACTAGCGTGCGTCAATGATTAAGATCTGGACAATGTAGTAGGAACAACTTTGAAATCTATGCTTCTGAGTTCTAAATGATACTTATCTCTGTAATTCTGTATCTAGAATCCGAATTGTTCTTGACCAGCTAAGACCGTGCTTTCTTCATAGTTCCCTCCATTTCTTTCTTTCTTCTATTAAAAAAGAATAGTTTTTGGAAACGAGATATATAGCAAATGTAGTCCTCCGCGTCCAAAACTGGTAAAATTGGCACCGCGGTAGGCTAGGCAGGCGACACGTGTCCCTTATTGTGCTCCCAGTCCACGATAGGATGGCATGCATGCGTGTCTACCCCTGGCAGGTATGTTCTTGCCGCTGACTGATAGCGTGATAGGTGGCCTGGGAGTGCGGCAGGTGGCTTCTGTGAATTGGGAGCATGGTAGGTGACTACTGCAAACCACTTTTGCATTTTCGTGCGAGCGAAGGCCATTTTTGCTATTACAAATAAAAAACATGCTAATTTAGCCAAAGACTACGGTAAAGAGCTTCTTAGATTTTTTTTTTCTTGTTAGTTATACTACTATATGATACGTACACTATTACAACGTGGATCATATATATCATGAGCTACAGAGCGACCGTGCATGCATGTCCTAACCAGACGAATCGAAGCCAGCAGTCGATATTTTGCAGGTTGCAAATTGTTGATCTTAGCTAGCTATTACCAGTACTACGTACAGTGTAGCTCGTGGCGATGGAGCCACGTGGATCGGATAATAATAATAATACTAGTAATTAGTGTCCGGCTAGCTAGGCAGACGTACCCTGACGAAGCAGTCGTGGAAGATGAGGCGGACGAGGGCGGCGCCGCTCTTGCGGTTGGCCCGGATGGCCCTGGCGACGTGGTACTTTACCACGTTCTCCACGCCGGGGCAGCTCTTCTTGTAGTACCCCACCTTCAGCTTACCGCCCTCCGCCGTCGCCGCCGCCGACAGCAGCACGGCCACCGCCAACACAGCCACCGCCACCCACGCCTTCTTCATCCTCTAGTGGTGGGTGCGTACCGTGTGTATGTGCACTGCTAGCTTGCTGGTTGGTGGTGAGCAGTGCTCAAGGGAAGGAACTAAGGCCCCGGGCTCTTGCCTACAGGTGCGGGGGTGCGTGCTAGCTATATATCGCCGGGCATGCTCTCGAGTCTCGGCCTGGCCAGTATTTTAACGGCTTGGTAGGCTTCCTCTTCCCTCGCAAGTCTCAAGTCTCAACTCAACACATGGCCCCGTTAATTTTGCCCCAGTTGCAGACGTTTCTTCCTTGGCCACTTTTCTTCTCTCTCTGTCTCTCTCTCTCTTGAATGGATGGATGTGCCTATCGCTACCTAACATGGCATGGCCTCTCGCGTGGCACTTTGTCGCTTTGAGAAGCGTGATCTCCCTACGCCTCCTCTCGTCGCCGGTAGCCATGCCGTAGGTAGCTTCCGGAGGTCGCGTACGTCTCGGTTTGTTGGTGCAGCACTGCAGTGCAGCCCCGTCGGTGACACAAGAAGGCCGTGGACGCTCTGTACGTACGTACCACCGTCCCCAGGTAACGATATCACTTGTGGTGAAAGCTCGATCGTTAATTACCTGCAGAACTTCACATGACATATACTGAATCATATATATCCTGTGGTTGCCACGTTCCAATCCGTCCGTTAATCTATGTATATTCTCTCCTCCCTTTCGTTTAATTGATCGATCACTCGATTAATTTCAGTCCTTGTCACTCAACCTCCATCCACTGTTTGCACGGGTCTACATATAGACGTATGCATGTATATATCTGTCTGTCTGTCTATGGTTAATTTCCAGAATGTGTACGTGCCCTGCCGCTCTGTTAATTTGCATAAAGATCGAGCTAGCTTGTCATGATTATACTCACGGACATCTTTGCAGGTGAGCATTCATCTAGCTCCAGACATATAGTTGTGACGACACATCGATCGATCGATCGATCTCGCTCAGACATGCATGTCCGCAAGACCGCAAATGGTTAGGCATCTTTGGCCGGCTGTCCTGGTGTGAGCAACAGCAGTATCATGTCGATCGCTGTGTTCAATTAGCCGACCAGTTTTGATCCATCGCCTTGCATGCCCTTGCTGCTGGTAGCTAGTCAATTCATGCAAGTAGGAATAAGTTACTATCATGGTCAGAAATACAGAACGATATTTGTAATTGCTTCTACATGTCAAACCTGTGCAACAAGGAGAAGCAACACGCAACTTGTTTAATTCGTGCCTAAATCTACAAGCTTCCAAGAAGCTAGCTAGCCCTCAAAACATAACAACCACTCTAGCTGCATATATACATGCATGCATGGTCAGTGTGGTCCATCCATAGCTAGCACTTTACCTTAAGACTATTCACTTACTTTATTTTGCTTCCTTGCATTGCCATTTTCTCATTTAAAACTTTTTAAATACAAGGACAGGGCCACACGTTACGCACATGTGATCCCCATGTATACTATATAGCAGTACTTGTCGGCTGTTTATCACCAGTTTAATTAGCATTAGCATTAGAATTCGGGCAGATTCCCTGCAGGAACAAGCTAGCTTTGCTCTCGGGATTAGGTCCCAAACGCAATGGATTAACGGGCTGCTTAATGTTAATTATTGTAACATTAAGCTCCACATGGCTGATGATGGAGTGTAAAGCTAGCGGGCTCTGCGTGCACGGGCGACTGGTCCTCGTGGGTTCCATTCCATTCGGCCAGCCAGAGACGAAGACTACCATATTAATAAAAAAATAAAAACGATGAAGTGTAAAGCTGAACATTATCGCATATCCAGTATACCTAATATATGATCATGAGAAAGCTTGCAGAAATAATACGAGTGTTAGAGACGGTGACGCCGACAAATTAAGCTCGCTTTTAGAGCTTAATTAGAAAGTTCGAAACACACCATCAGCTGGAAAGGTTTTGCGCATGCATATATAGATTAGATTGTGCAGGCAGCAATTATATATGCTAATTAAAGGTGTTGATTGGTGGATCATATATAACAGTAGCGCGTACTTAGCTTTGCACTGATGATGGCACCGTGCATATATATCTCGTAGGTTTCTCCTTTTGGTCAAATTAAAGCATGTGTGTCAGTTTGTGAGCATGTGAGGTGAGCTGTGTGATGTGTGCGTCCGTCCCTAACATGATTGGTGCGCGCGGGGCATCTTTTTGTTTGTTTACTTGTAGTGTCTCAGTTTCTGCCATGTATAAGGTAGCAAAACTGAAGTGTATATTGACTACAGTTGAGATGGCACAGCGAGAGGGTGGTGTGGATGCATGCTCTCGATCCCAGCCGGGCGCCCCTTCTATTTTTCGTAGGTTAATATATCACTGTTAGGACCATGAATCTGGGTACTATGATATCACGTAATTGCAATCATGACAGGACTGTTGGAATTAATCCTTCCTGTAATAATTTATTCAATCCTAGTTTGAGTCGGAGTCAATTAGAAAATTAAGTCCGAGTAGTACTCGTAGAAAATGAGTCCGAGTCGTACTCGTAGAAAATATGTCCAAGTTTCGTGTTGAGTCCTCGTACTCAAGCCTATATAAGTCACCATTGAGTCTTATATCGATATAAGAAGTCGTGAGTTGAGAAAAGCAGTAAAACCAAAAGGAGAGAGGAGCAATTGCTCCCGAAACCAATCACGTGTTTTCGCCCTGAGTACTGTTTATTACGACCATTGTTCATACCGAGTATTGTTCATAGGGTATTGTTCATCTGAGTACTGTTCGCTTCGACCTCGTGGTCAGAAGAAGGTGGTGGTCGAAAGGTTTCGAGTACTGCGTGGTCGTAGAAGGTTTTCGACCACACGTGAAAGTGGTCGTGAAAGGCCTAAGACCACACCTGGTCATAGAAGGAGGATCGACTACATCCTAGTCGTAGGGGCTTGGACTTGTCGGAGAGAGCTCCGACCACCTGGTCATAGGTGGTGCGACCACACGTGGTATCAGAGCGGTGTATGAAAATTGGTCCTCCGACTCCAGAGAAGAAGAGACCGATGACTCCCAACGGATCTTCGTCGACAGCAAAGGATAGCCCAAATTCGCTGCCATATCCAATTCTCACTTCAGGGAACTATCCGGCTTGGGCTATGAAGATGCGAGTGAATATGCGTGCCCAGGGGGTCTGGGACGCAGTAGCCGATCCGGTCGATCAAAAGGGAAAGATCGATCCAAAAGAAAAGGCAGTGGAGGTCGACTTGAAGACTGATCAAATGGCATTGGCGCTGATTTATGTTGCGATACCCGACTCGATGCTTAATCAACTTGTCGAGAAAGATGCAGCTCGGGAGGCCTGTGTTGCTCTTCGTACTATGCACGAAGGTATGGATCGAGTGAAGAAAGTTCGTCTACAAACTCTCCGATGGGAATATGAGGCATTGCATATGGGCGAAACTCAATCAGTGGATGAGTTCGCAGGAAAATTGACGGTAGTGGTCAACGAACTTCGAGCTCTTGGCGATAAATTGGAGGAAATCGAAGTGGTCGAGAAATACTTGCGAGTCCTACCTGAGAGGTATGTGTTTGTGGTAACAACTCTTTTGTATTCTAATGATCTTGAGAGCATGAAGCTGGAAGAGGTAACTAGATCTCTTAAAGCACATGATGGGCTACTGAAAAGTTGCAATGCTCGCAACGATCAAGCCTTATTTGTGAAAGTTGAGCTGAAGGGAGAGAACAAGAAGACTCAGCGCGACTCTTCATCAAATCAAGGTGCTCGTGGCTCTGCTTGGCGCTGCCGAGGAGGTCGTATTCATGGTCGTGGCCGAGGTGGTCAAGGAGACTCTACCGGACGCGGCTATAAGCCTGGTCGTGACAACAGTGAGTTCAAGCAAGACAAGTCAAAAATTAAATGCTTTCAGTGTGACAAATTTGGACATTATGCTTCTGAGTGTTGAAGTCATATTAAATACTTTGAGTGTCAAAAGTTTGGGCATTATACTTCTCACTGTCGAAACAAGAAAGATAAGGTGGAAGCAAACCTATCACAAACTCAAGAGGAGAAAGATCCAGCTCTATTGCTAACTATTGGTAAAGAGAAATCAACTGGGCTAGTCATGCTTGAGGAAGGGATTCACCCAAAGCTACTAAAAATTGGTGAAGAGGTGATCGACACAGATGTTTGGTACCTTGACAATGGAGCTTCCAATCACATGACTGGACAGTTGGGAAAATTCAGGGAACTCAACCAGGAGTTTCATGGGCAAGTTAAATTTGAAGATGGTTCTGTTGTATACATAGAAGGCAAAGGCTCAATTCTACTCCAATGCAAGAATGGAGAGCAAAGACTGTTGTCAGACATCTACTACATCCCAAGACTTTGCAACAATATTATTAGCCTGGAGCAATTAACTGAAGATGGCTGTGATATAGCACTATGAAGCTCTTTGCTGATTCTACATGACCGAGATGGAAAGCTACTAATGAAAGTACCTCGTACACCAAATAGGCTATATAAGATTCAACTGGATATATGCAAATCGATATGTTTGATTGCAAGTCTTGAAAACCCAGCGTGGCTATGGCATGCGAGATTGGGGCATGTGAACTTTCAATCTTTGAAACAGATATCAGATAAGAAGATGGTCCTTGGTCTGTCACATATTGATTATCCTACTCAAATTTGTGAAGGTTGTATCATTGCCAAGCAGACAAGGTTATATTTCCTAGCACATGCAAGTTATAGAGCCTCACGACCATTGGAGCTGGTGTACATTGATATCTGTGGGCCAATTAATCCCTCTACTGATGCTGAAACAGATATTTCCTTCTCCTGGTTGACGATTATTCAAGAGTAATGCGGGTTTACATGCTTAAGAAGAAGATTAAAGCTAAAGATGTGTTCCAGAAGTTTGTCAATCTTGCTGAAACTAAGACTGAACACAAGCTAAAGGCTCTGAGATCAGACCGAGGAGGAGAATTCCTATCCAGTGAATTTGAGTCAATTTGTGAGACAAGGGGCATCACCCGATTCTTCACTGCTCCTTATAGTCCTCAGCAAAATGGAGTGGTGGAATTGTGAAACAGGACGGTGATGGACATGGCACGAAGCCTGTTAAAAAGCAAGTCCATGTCATGTAAATTTTGGGCTGAGGCGATAAGACACGCAGTGTACATTCTCAATCGAGTTCCAACAAAAGCATTGGACGGAATCACACCGTATGAAGCATGGAGTGGAAGAAAACCAAATTTGGAGCACTTAAGAGTGTTTGGTTGCTTAGCATATGCTAAGGTAACCACATACTTGAAGAAACTCAACAACAGAAGCCAAAAATTGATATACTTGGGCGTCGAGCCGGGCAACAAAGCTTACCGATTGTTTAACCCTATTGTCAATAAGATTGTTGTCTCCAAAGATATTGTCTTTCAAGAAGATCAACAATGGCAGTGGGAAGATAATCAAGAAGCAAGTCAAGAAATATAAAAAAGGGTTTCTTTCACTATTGATGGAGAGGACAATGATGAACTCGGTTCACCTATTGCCTCTACAACACCAAATGTATCGCAATCACAAATCTGGATACAACTATTGCAGACACAAACAATGATATTAGGGCAACTGAAAGCTCGGGTGAGTCTACTCCAGAAACTGTAGCACCCAAATATAGAAGCTTGAGGGGCATATATGACCACACTGAGCCCACGGATCATATGGGAGATCGGTATATGATGGGTGTGGAAGAGCGTGCTGACTTCCAGGAAGCATCGAAGGGGGAGCACTGGAGAAGTGCAATGGAAGTTGAGTTGGAAGCAATTGAGAAAAATAGCACTTGGAAATTGACTCCTCTCCCACATGATCATAAACCCATAGGATTGAAGTGGGTGTATAAACTGAAAAGAGACACCGAAGGTAATGTTGTGCGCTATAAGGCGAGACTGGTTGCTAAGGGGTATGTCCAAAA
Source organism: Phyllostachys edulis (assembly GCA_036346405.1). Taxonomy (NCBI): domain Eukaryota; kingdom Viridiplantae; phylum Streptophyta; class Magnoliopsida; order Poales; family Poaceae; genus Phyllostachys; species Phyllostachys edulis. The sequence continues at coordinate 67,552,833 of CM070554.1, forward strand.
ACGATTATGAAGAGGTCTTTGCACCTGTGACAAGAATTGAAACGGTGAGAGTACTTCTTGCGCTTTGTTTGCACATTTTGGTTGGGAAGTTCCCCTTTTTTCGTTTCACTTGTAGCGAAATGGACCGCCGAGCACAATTAATTTGCCCCTGATTCTTGGACAGCCAATCCATTCCCAAAATGACATCCAAACCTTCTGAATCTATCACTATCAAATTTGCCAAAAATTCTACCCCCTGAATCTCTACTTTTATGTCCCAGCAAATTTGATCGGTTTGCAATACCGACCCCGACGACTGAATAAGATGTGGTGGTTGAAGTGGATGCATATCTAATTGATGAAGAACAACAAAATGCCTCTTGAAGAAAGAGTGGGATGCCTTGGAATAAAATAAAATAGTAGCTGGGCTGAAATTAACAAGAAGCATACTGAGGACAACATCAGGTGCATCAATCGCCTCTTCGGTGATGATTTGATTCACTCGACCTCGTGCCTGAGCTAGATCAGGCTTGACAGGTAGCATCGGAGGTGGTGCTGGACGCACAGGTGCTAAAGATGGTCGGACAGGAGGCAAGCCACGTGCCTTTGCCAAATATTGATTTGCAAAGTGTCCGGGACATCCACAGTGATAACAGATCACACCTGGCTTGACGTTGCTGACATTAGGTGGCTGATTTCCACCGACTCTTGGCTGCTAGTTAGGCGATGGAGGACGAGGTATGAAAGTGGGTGGCCTCGGTGGAGTTGGAGCTTAAACTCGAGGAGGATGAGACTGCCACATGCGCGGTCTCGGAAAAACCGCTACCAGCTGAAATCTACGCAGCTCTCTTTCGTTTGCGTGCCTCCTCCAACGCTTTGCTCTTGCCTTCAACTATTATGGCCTTTGTTGACCAGATGCTGAAATTTACGGAAGTCATGAACTACAAGGGCCAGTTGCATTTCCTCCGTCAGACCATTCATGTAAGTACCTGCCTCGGAAGCTCCTGGAGAGATCTCCTAGGACCACCCAGGAGGTCCAATAGGACCACCTGGAGGTCCGGGAGGTCCTCCAAGACCACTCGGGGAGGTCTCCCAGGACCACCTGGAGGTCTTCAGGACCTCCCAGGAGGACTCGAAGGTCCACCTGAAAGTCCTCCAAGACCACCCGAAGGTCCTAGCCCTTGTGCACTGAGCTAGTCCCTGGATCAGTAAGCTAGCTCGCACAGACTTACATTGGTGACATCACAACCATACAACAAACTCAAAGATGAAGCAGACAAATTAATAGTATTAACAAAAGACCTTATGGTCAAGCTTGTTTACAGAGGTGCCACGTAGGGCTAACAACAAAGGGAAAACCTGCAGCGGAAATAAAACACAACGGGAGCCAAACGACAAGCCCACAGGCTATCGAGTGGAGGACGTCTCCTATGCGCAAGGTCTTCAAAAGAGCTCCCCTTCTCAGAGCACAGCACTCCCTGGACCACCCTCCTCTGCTGGTTAAAACAGAGGGCACAAGCCATGAGTACTTTGAATGTACTCAGCAAGCCGTGAGGAAAATGCATGCAAATAATATTTATGCACGGCTTGACAATTGAGAGCTATAAGGTTAGTTTGCAGAAAGCAATATTTATTGGAAATACACTTAATAGATTGCAAGGCATAAGTTGAAAGATAATACATAAGTACATTTGTTTTTCAAAGGAGGTCGTGAGCACCAACTCACTCCCAAGACCACTCGTGGAAGGCCTGGTCGCACCCACGACCAGGACCACTCCCACGGCCACTCTGGAGTACCCACTCTAGAGCTCAAGACCATTTTTAAGAAAGCTACCCTTCATGCTCTTGTTCCAGGCATTGTCCATGACCAAGGACTTGGCTATTCGAATAGATTTTACACTCTGCAGAGGTGTACAACTTTACCCACAATTCACGACCTCTCTAGCGGGTCGGGTTCCTGGAAAAACCCTTGCTCACTTCCCAAAGTGAGCAGTCTAGAGAGCGTGACAAGGCCTTTACAAAGCTCTGATCTGGCTTGGTTCTACCCGCTAAGGTTTCGCTTCCGTTGGGCTGCAACCCCCCGGGATTCGTGCCCCCTCTTGCGCCAAGTGTGAATCAGCACACACTTCCACCACAACAGAACCAGACCAAACCATTGCTAATTATTTGGCCCAAACCACCCCCATAAAATGGTCTTATGGTTGCACAGTTGACCCGGAGCAATGAAACATAAAGTTTAGTCCTTAGACCACCCAGGCGAGACAACCTCATCCCACGGTGCACACAGCACCCACTACTCACCACCAGCCATAAAACGGTTTTGTGTTCAAACCAGCCCAAGTACCACCCAGTCTGGGCACACAAATTTTAGTTAAGATGACAACAAATGTTGTAGCCTCACATAGGGCCACACTTCATTTTAATCAGCAACACTGGTTGCTACTACACAAGCCACAAACCAGTGCGCTGGGGGGTAAACTAACATTGATGATTCATAGTGAGAACAATAGTCTACCAAAGCATGGCTAAGCAAACACAATACCCATATTGGTAAACAAGAATGTCCAACTAAGAATACCCATGCTATGGCTTTAAAAAGGGAACATGTCGACATGTTGATTGCAAAGTAATCAAGGAGGCATAAAGACAAGTAGGTAATTAACTAGGCCCAAAACCATTTTTATACAACTAGCAATGCAATTTATATCAAATCAAAATACTTTTGTAAAAATGGGTTCAAGATGATCAAAGGTCCACGACTTGCCTTCGGTGGCGAATTGATGAGCTTCGGTTGAGGTAGCTGGATCCACGAACTCCTCAGCAAAACCGGAATCTACACGTCCGCAAAGAAAGCAAATGAATAAAGCAACTCCAAATAGAAACCAAAAAGAACTTAACTAGATCCAAAAGGAAGAAAGAGGTCCACTAAGAGGGAGATCCAAACGAAAGGGAGGTCCAAACCTAAGGAGGTCGAACCAGAGGAGCTCCAGGAGCTCACCAGAGGCAAAGCGATCTACACAAGAACAAAGCAAAGCAAAGTAAATAAAGATCAAATAAGTTCTAAATGAACTCCAAACAAACCTGATGTAAACAAATAGCAAAGAACAGAACTAGAGGAACTGGAAAAAGGGCTCTCAGGAGGAGGTCCTACGGGAAAGGGTGGTCTTTGTAAAAGACCAAAGTGGGTGGTCGTTTGCAAAAAGACCAGCGAAGACCGAGAGGGTAGTCTTTGCAACAGATCAAAGCAGGTGGTCTTTGCAAAAGACCAGAGGGGTGGCAAAGACCAAGAAGGTGTTCTTTGAAAAATGTTACAAAGACTTAAAGGTGGTCATGACTGGAAGGAGGTCATAGCCGAAAGGGTGGTCCTTGCAAAAGACCACAAGGGTGGTGGTCTTCGCAAGAAGACCAGCAAAGACCCAGAGGTGGTTTTTGCCAAAAGAGGTCCTGAGGGGATCCAGGGGAGGAGGTCCTGAGGAAGACACGACTATTCCACATGGTCGCGAATGAGACACGACCACGTCACGTAGTCGTAAAAAGGATACGATCACGCGATGTGGTCGTATGAACAATAAAAGATAGGCACCAAGAAACTCACCAAGGCCGAAAACTAGCTCGAGGACAGGACAAGATGAAGGAGCTGACCCAGTGGCTGGACGGCAACCATCTGGAGGTGACGGAGAGGTCGTCGCAGAGGCTTCGAGAGACCCTTGACGACGAGGAGGCGACGGCGCCGCTTCAAAGGGCTTCTTGGCGAAGCTTCAAGCACAGAGAAATCTAGGCAAAGAGGCTAGGAATAAAGGAAGGAGGCTCACTTAGGCTATTTTTATAGCCAGAGATGAAAAAGAAAGAAAGATAGAGCCGCAAAGAGCCTTAGAGACATACGGGTCAAAGGTAGGTAGGAGTCAGGGCAAGTGTCACGACCGATTTAGTGGAGGACAATCAGAACATGCTTTGCTGAGAAGGAAGGGGACAAGGGGGGAGATTAAGGTGCCACGCAAGTGACCACGTAAGTGACTGCATTTAATGTGACTCAACTGACATTAAACGCACAAGGGACTTATGTGGTGGAGAAAAATATAAGTGAGCAAGACTGTCAAGCAGAGCTAGTCAAGATGGGAAACAGTTCAATCAAAGGGGGTGATCGCGACCAAAGGGGAGGTCGTGACCAAGGAAGGAGGTCGTGACCATCAAGGGTGGTCTCAACTGCAAATGTGGTCTTTGTAGAAAGACCAGAGGTCCCAAAGGTAAGGAGGTCCTGAGGATAAGGGGGTCCTGAGGAGGTCATTCCCGAAATGGTGGTCTTTGCAAAAGACCAGAGGTCATGACCACGAAATGATCCTGACCGCAAAGGTGGTCTTCGCAAAAAGACCACAGGGAGGTCGCGGCAAAACGACAAAGGAGGAAGTCGTGGCCTTAGAGGGAAGGTCCTGACCACAAGGGGTGGTCATGACCGAGAGGGTGGTCTTTGCAAAAAGACCAACAGATCCTGAGGACAAGGAGGTCCCGAGGAACCAAACAAGGCACAGCGAAGCAGGACTGCCCGATTTGAATCGGACGGTCCACAAGGAAGTGGAACGTTCGGACCAGCCGAACGCTACACCGCAATCGGGCCATCCAAAAAGGATAGGACGGTCCACGAGTGGGAAGGGCACGAGGCTAGTTCGGACCGTGCGAAAGGAAAGGGAGGTCCGAACCCAAAAAGGAGATCCGAAGGGGAGGTCCTGAACGGTTAAGATGAAACGAGGGGAGGTCCTGACGGTCAGATCAAAACCAAGGGAGCGGAGCGATAGCAAGGAAAACACGAGAAAGGTGGGGCGTCGGATCTCGACGACAGTAAACCAAGCGATTGGGCAAATCAACATAGATCGAACGATACAAAAGCGATAAAGATCTGGATCAAGCGGAAGGCTCGAATGGATGCAAGGGAGGTCCCAACGGTTAAGATGAACACAAGGGAGGTCCAAGGGAGCACGGGGAGGTCCAGATGAACACGACAAGGTTCAAATGAACACGAGGAGGTCCGAAAAAAGGGGAATGCAACCCTAATTTAGAATTTCAAGTTTAAGGCGTTGAAACACAAACCCGAGCTTGAACACCTTGGGGTGGTCGTGACCCAAAGGGGAGGTCAAAACCAAGGGGAGATTCAAACGGAGAAGGAGGTCTAAACAGATAAGGTGGTTTAGATCAAAAGGAGGTCTAAACCCTGAAAAGAGATTCAAACCAACAAAGAGGTCTGAAGAGATTCAAACTAACAAAGAGGTCTAAAGAGATCCAAACCAACAAAGATGTTTGAAGGAGGTCTGGACTAAAGAAAAGTCCAAGCAAATGGCACAAGGGGAGGTCCAGAGAGATTAAGAGGAGGTCTGATCTAGGGGAAGGTCCAAGCACCAGGGAGGTCTTCCCAAGAAGAAAGATAGAGCTGGGCCGAGGGAAAGCACGGAGCAAACAGAGAAAAGGAAAAACTCCAGCAAACTCCAAAAGAAACCGAACCGATTTAGTTAAAGTTTGATTTAGTCATTTAAAGTTCTTTTAAAATCTCAAATTAAGCTTTGAATTCTCATCAAAACCAAATGGTTCTTTTTAATTTTGAAATTTTTTAAAAACTCAAGACAAACGGGACGTTACAATTCATGAAGCAACTCCGGTGACGGATGCTAGTGGCAACATCATCTGGAGCGTAAAGAGCCAAAAAGTTAAACTCATGAAGATACTCTGTCATGCTCTTTCGCCCTTGCTTAAGAGAGAGAAACTATTGCTGCTTGATCATCATGACTCCTTCCGGAATGTGAGCTTCCCGGAAAGCTTCCTTGAACTCGTCCCAAGTTGGGACATGTCCGGCGGGCTGAATGGCATAAAAATTGTTCCACCATGCACTTGCTGCGACATCCGGTTGATAGCTGGCAAAGAGGATTTTCTTTGTTTCAGAGCATTGGGCAATCAGCATCTTCTTCTCGATAGCCTTCTTCTTCCTCCATAGGATCTTCAGAACTGGAGAATACCGGTGGATTAGTTCGCTGAAAATCAGCGAGCCCTCCCTATGCGCGATGAACTCCTGCCCCGCCAGATGATCCTGGAGCCGAGGAAGTGTTGCGTGTAATTTGTTCCAGGATGTGCGTTTGGTCCATGCGGTTACGCTCTATCTGAGCAAGAACCTCACCCATTGTGGGCGGCAGGGGAAGCTCTTCTTATTGCCGACCACCATGATAATCATAGCGACTAGAAGGCTCCACACTCTCCTCGTGCGTAAAGATCATGGATAGTAGCGAGCGGGATCACGGGGTGGTGATCCTCTCCTTGCCGAGCTCGGGAACGATCGTAGCTCCTTTCATATCATTGTTGCTACACAAACCGTTAGCAATTCAACAAGGATACACTCGACGAGAACGAATTAAAGTTCTCGACAAGAAGCATAATGTACTAAATTTAGTATGCATAATGATATGAAATGCGCAAAAATTAACACCAAAAGAGTATACAAGGGCACTTAGGCCAAGACAAGATCCATTAAAATAAACAAGAGGGTTTCGCACGGTTACATCCATATACGCTTTGAGATTTAAATGACAACCGCCGGAACCAAAGTCTTACAACATAACACACATAATTATACAAATGCTACCCTATTACATTTATTTAGGGATAGCTACTAGTTGGTTACAACTCTATGCAAGATGAGTCTTGCAATATGACACACATAATTATACAAAAGTCTTACAACATAACGCATATAATTATACAATCTGCTGAGAGCTGCACTGCCAAGCGTGTGGAGAAGAAGGGACCGACAGGTGGGGTCAGCTCGTCAGCGGCGACAGCGAAATGGCGCGAGTCCAGGTCAGGTGCGTGCGACCGAGCGGTTTGGGTCCAGTCAAGACCACTAGCTCGAGTCGGAACAGTCCGAACGGTTTGGGTTAGGTTAAACTGTTGACCGAGTAGAATTCAAAAACTTCTAGTTTGACCAATGAGTTAAAAATAGCAAATAAATTTATAAAAATCTGAAATTTTTCAAGGAAGTTACTGGGATGATATAGATCCCATATAAATTTTTAAACAACACTATTAGTGATTTATAAACTTATTTTAAATTCCTTAACCGAATAGGTTTATATAAGGAGCATAGATTTTTCTTAAGGTCAAGTTGAACTCTAAAAATTTGAAAAAATATATATATATTTATAATAATTATTCTAGTATTTGAATAAATTGTTTTCCGAAGTCTTTACAAGCATTAACTTAAATTTGTTTTTGGAGTTTCACTTAAAGTTTTAAATTTGACTTTAATTTGAGATTTTTAAATGTAACAATTTGTACGTATGCTCCAAAATGATATGTATGCTCATAAAATGCATATAATTATTATTTATATAAAATGAGGCTGTGACATGTTTGCTTCGAAAAGAAAGTCTGCGGCAGCTGCTGCCTGCTAATTAAGAGGTGAGGCCCCCAATAGAAGTTGTCCAGATAATAGTCGTTCCCGTCGGTAGCTTCCATGTTTCCAGGAGAAAACCCTCACTGGCCGTCACATTCCAAAGTCGTTTACCGCCATTCTGGCAACCATATTAATTATTCACATATATATCGACGATCATGGCACACGGACATGGGTTTAACTAATATGATTTGTAGCTAATTCAACGCTCCATTGTATACTCCCTCCGGTCACGATTTTTTTTTTATTTTGCATATCGACACTGTTTCGGAACAGAGCGTATATTTGACCACTAATTTATATTATAATATATTTATAAAATTTAACAAATTATAAATTATGAAAGTACTTTTCGAGACAAATCTATGCATGCCATTTTCATGTGTCAATCTAAATATTCAAAAGCATATGAATAATCAAATATTAGAAAGTTTAACTGCACGTATACCAAAATGACTTCATTTTGTGATGGGAGGGAGTAGTGATTAGTGATTAATAGCCGCAAATAAATAGTAAGAGAGGATCGATTGCATATCCGTTATTCAACAGAAGTTAGTGTAATTGAACGAAGAATAATGTAATGCTCAATGGTTGGACGCATGTGCAAAGTTTAGTTTGCTAACTGAGTTGAGCGTGTTGGTGCGTGTTCAGAGTCTGCGCGTACGATATACATGCTTCTCCTTATAAGGCCGGATGAATCACCGAGCAACCAGCGTGTATATTATATTTCAGCTGCCTTGCGGCATGCGCAGCTTGCTGAGCTTGTGCTGTGCTGACTTGGAAGTCTGAAGAGAAAATTCCTAATACGTTATTGAATGTTTCACTTATCCTTGATCTGTCACTCAAAAAACTGTATTTCCTTTGTTGGCACTGAATTAAAAATCTCTACCCTTACATACCACTACTACCGTCACCACACCGTGGGCATGTCACCGTTAGTGCCCTAAAATCTGTCAGATTTTTCTAGAAATGCCCATACTGTCCTAAAACTTGTCCTCGTTAGGCAAGAAACAGCTACTAGCTCACCTCTCACGCGACCGTGGCGTCCTGGTTGGTGCTCTTCCGCCGCTGTGGCAAGTGGAGTGGAGGCATCTCTCCCTGCCGCCACGCTGCGCCGTTGTGCTCTCTTCTTCTCTAAGAATATGTACAACAATATAGATAATTGTTATTTATAGTATTCTTTTATGCCATCTATAGACTGCGTTAAAGGTATATTTTACAATAGATCGTCTTTTACCGCCTCTATAGACAACTCTTTTTTACATATCTCTATAGACAGCTCTTTCATATAACATATCTTACTTTTCATATTACAGTCAACTATTGCATAAGAAATGATTTCAACAGCTGACGCCACATTGTTGTACATGCTTTAAACGCAACAACCCCTCGTGCATGCCGTCGCCTTCTAGGACTACCCTGCCGCGGGGCCGCCCTCTTCGAGCCCGTCGGCTTCTACACCACCAGCGGCAACAAGGCCCACATCGGAGCAAGACCTTATCTAAGAAACTTTCTTCTCTTCTCTTCTTGGTTGGTTTCTCGGATGGATTCTTGGGTTGCTCTGCTTCCATCCGATTTCATTCAACTAAGAAACCAATTGCAGCAACTCTGCTACAATAGCTTCATTGATTTGCTTAGTAGAAATTAACAAGCTATGAAATGTCAAATTGGTGTGGTTTCTTGATCTGGACCCGTAGGATGAACAGAACCACGCCTAGATGCTCAATTTTGTGCAGGATTTGAGCTCAATTTTGCAAACTTGCAGTTATAATTGTGTCGTATGATCTGGGGATTGGGAGCTCTGATGCTTGCAGCATCGGAAGTGGCGTGGACGTCGCCGCCGTTGAGGTGATCAATCCGCTCGAGTCGCTGCACCCCGAGGTTGAGCTCCCCGTCATCATCGGCCCCGACGTCCCCGAGGCCTTTGCCATGGACTTTGTCGGAGATTACGTCACCCTGACCGCCTCCATCCCCAACAGCGTTGACCTCGCCGCGTTGTCGACGCTGCCGCCGAGCGCGCTCCCTCCCCCGTGCACAGCACAGCAGCACAGGTAGCCACTTTAACCCTCAAACAGAATGCTTACCAAATCAAGCTGCCCTAGCTCTCCCCAATCGTCGGATACCTCTATTAACCAATGTCACACACTTGCACCTCACTTTATCTGACTGCTTACGCTGATGCCAGTGGATTATTTATGTGGATTTTCACGCATTTGCATTTTGAATGGCATTTTTAGTGCATTTCCACCGTACATTCAGGCATAATTCTATGGTATTTGAACCAGCTCTAAGAACGGTAGTACGTGGGCCGGGCCGGCTCGTGCTTGTTGGGCCGTATCATAATGTTGTATCATGGTACGCTGGCCCAGCTAGCGGAAAGAGAAATCTGTAGGCAGGGCACTACGTACTACTAGGCAGCCCTCTCTCCGTGCGTGCGTAGAGATACATATCAGCTAGGCATAAATAAATATAAAAAAGTATGTCGTTTAACCAGTACTTGCCAACAGCAGCTTGAACGTGACAGTACAATTTACTTCATTTCTTTCATCCTTATTACATGATGACCATTGGATATATGGGATATCCAAGCCAAGCGAGACAACAACTGAACGTTGCATGCCGGCCAATTGACGCAAACGTACGGCTGAAACCAACAACACAGAAAATGTAGTAGCAAGCGACGAATGAACCGACAAATTAACCGAAAGAATAATCAAACGCGATGCAAATCCACCCATAAGTAAGCTAGCCTTAGAATCCGAACGTCCTTGTCGCGATCCAGCTGCTAGTGGTTGACGAAGCGGCAGTGCTTCCTGATCTCGCCCTTGCCGCCGTGCGGCATGCGCAGCTTGCTGAGCTTGACGAGCGCGTCGGAGAAGTCCTCGTCCCACAGGGTCCCGTTCTCCGCGTACTCCTTCACGTGCCCCAGCGCCTCCTTCTCCGTCAGCAGCTGCCAGTCCGAGTTGAACGTCACGATCCGCGCCAGGTTGTTGTGGTAGTAGCTGTTGTCCAGGAAGTCCTTCACCTTGCGCAGCTTCCCCAGGAACCCCGGCATCGCCGCCGCCACCGCCGCCGGGTCCTCGTCGCGCACGTTGTTCGGCACCACGGGGTTCGGCCCCGCCGCGCACTTGCCGGTGAGGAGGTTCCGGTAGGATGGGAGGATCTGGTCGGCTGGGGCGCTCAGCCGCGCGCGGAGGGAGGAGCAGTGGCCGACGCCGATGGAGTGCGCGCCGGACAGGATCACCAGCTCCTCCACCGTGAAGTTCTTGCGCCGGAAGTTGTGGATCAGCTCCTGGATCGTGAACGTCGAGTCCGGGAGGTCGCGCTGCGCCTCCGCCGCGTACGACGCGACGCCGTCCAGCCGCCCCGCCAGCACGTCGAAGTGGACGTGCCCGTTGCTCAGGATGCTGGACGCGTCGCGGCCCGCGTAGATGAGCGTGTCGGAGCAGGACACCGTGCCGGGGCACCGCTCCTCCACCGCCTCCTTGATCTCGTCGATCAGGTCGAACGCCGCGAGCCCGATGTTGATCGGCGCCGTCTTCTCCGTGTGCGGGTTCGCCGGAGTCGGGTCAAGCAGCACGGAGGCGTCGCAACCCTGCATACATACGTATATGCACCATGCGTGCATGCCTGTGTTAATTAAGGATTATCTTAAGCTAACGATCAAGCAGGATTATTTGCCCTAATTAACCTGGCTAATTAAGCAGGATCATCAAGTTAGTAGTACAGTTTGTCATATTTGACCAGACAAAGTATTTAAGTAAACGCTGTTGTGTGACGTGTAAGTTTGCATGGGAAGTCATTTCGTTGATACTGGTGTAATTGTAACTCTAACTATAGCCATGGATCTGAGATTAATGTGCTCCATTAGGTTAGTTGTTGGAAAGAGATGTACATATGTATTGTCGGCAAGGTCATGCATTATTGGACCATGTTGAAAACTCTTTATGGACCTTTTTTTAAAAAAAAACTTCATATTTTCCACCTAAGATTTGATTACCCGTTACTTTCTAATAAAAATAGTAGGTGGCTTTCTATCTATAAACCGTGTTTACGAGTGACCGATCGGGCACTGGTACAACCAATTATTGATCTAGATTTAGGTATGCTTTCTCTTTCTCCTTTCTCCTGCTCGTTTGTGTCTCTGTTTTGTGGCCACGAAGAAAACAGAAAAGTCAAACCACATGTACATGGAGTTTCATGTACACGTGGTGCTCTTCAATGCTCTCTGAGATATGTACACCCTCTCACTCTATTTAGCAACAAAAAACTTTTTCTTCATTCCCTCTCTCTCCCTCTTCTGGCTCGCCCCAGCGCCGCCGCCACGACATCGCCATGTCAACGCCGAAAATCCGCCCACCTCGCCCAAAACCTCTCGTTGCGTGGTGTTTTTGGTCGGTCACACTTGTGATGAGTGGAGCGGCATAGCTTCGGCTCGGCTCGGCAGGGCAACTCCAGCACGGGCGACACGCGCGGCTCGCGGCGACTCGAAGAGGTGGTCAGCGGTGCGACAGCCGAAGCCAGGAGGGAACAAAGGTAAAGGGGGAGATAGAGGGGAGGAAACAGAGAAGGGGGAGACAGAGGGGAGTGAAGAGAGGAGAAGGAAGAAATGGAGGGGGTTTTCTACAAAATGGATGGAGGTTATGAGGGAGAGATGCACGAATCTCGAAGCAAATCCAACGACACACAACATACACGTAAGTCCTTACACATGTGGGAAAGCCTCATGCGAGAGAGAAACCAACTCCAATGAACCAATCCATCCATATCCCACTTGGGGTCTGTTTGGATGGTGGGAATTTTTTTACTGAATTCTAATGATTTATTAAGTTCAAAGCTTTCAAAGAGAACCCTATGGTAAGAGTATCCTAATCTTACACTCTTGGAAGAAAGAATATTCCAATCTTATTAACAATTTGTTTCTAGGAAAAAAACAAAGAAGAAAAATGTACATGTTTAATGAGAAACGATACATACAACAGCAGGTTCGTAGAGAGATTATTAGGTAGTTGCACGTTGCTTATCAATCTAATACTTAGCGATCAACACATGCATGCAAGAATTAAAGAAGAGGAACAAACAAAGAAGAAAAATGTACATGTTTAATAAGAAACGATACATATAACAGCAGGTTAATTCGTAGAGAGATTACTAGGTAGTTGCACGTTGCTTATCAATCTAATACTTAGCGATCAGACACGTACACGCAAGAATTAAAGAAGAGGACAACAAACAAAGAAGAAAAATGTACATGTTTAATAAGAAACGATACATATAACAGCAGGTTAATTCGTAGAGAGATTACTAGGTAGTTGCACGTTGCTTATCAATCTAATACTTAGCGATCAGACACGTACATGCAAGAATTAAAGAAGAGGACAACAAACAAAGAAGAAAAATGTGCATGTTTAATAAGAAACGATACATATAACATCAGGTTAATTCGTAGAGAGATTATTAGGTAGTTGCACGTTGCTTATCAATCTAATAATTAGCGATCAGACACGTACATGCAAGAATTAAAGAAGAGGACAACAAACAAAGAAGAAAAATGTGCATGTTTAATAAGAAACGATACATATAACAGCAGGTTCGTAGAGAGATTACTAGGTAGTTGCACGTTGCTTATCAATCTAATACTTAGCGATCAGACACGTACATGCAAGAATTAAAGAAGAGGACAACAAACAAAGAAGAAAAATGTGCATGTTTAATAAGAAACGATACATATAACAGCAGGTTAATTCGTAGAGAGATTATTAGGTAGTTGCACGTTGCTTATCAATCTAATACTTAGCGATCAGACACGTACATGCAAGAATTAAAGAAGAGAACAACAAACAAAGAAGAAAAATGTGCATGTTTAATAAGAAACGATACATATAACAGCAGGTTCGTAGAGAGATTACTAGGTAGTTGCACGTTGCTTCTCAATCTAATACTTAGCGATCAGACATGTACATACAAGAATTAAAGAAGAGAACGACAAACAAAGAAGAAAAATGTGCATGTTTAATAAGAAACGATACATATAACAGCAGGTTCGGAGAGAGATTATTAGGTAGTTGCACATTGCTTATCAATCTAATACTTAGCGATCAGACACGTCCATACAAGAATTAAAGAAGAGAAAGAACTAAAGATAACGACGCAGTGGCGCTGGGGCCTAGCTAGCTTAGCTTGACCCCAACTCCTCAAAGGAAAAAGTCAGTCCGCACATGTCGAGTGATATACACACGGAACGTATCATATTCCAGCATCTCGATCAGCTATCTTTCTTTTGCCATTGCTAAGTTGGAGTGACCAACTGCCGCACGAAACTCGGCGGTCAGCTTGCTGCTAGCAAGCTAGCTATCCAAAGCACACACTAGCGTGCGTCAATGATTAAGATCTGGACAATGTGGTAGGAACAACTTTCAAATCTATGCTTCTGAGTTCTAAATGATACTTATCTCTGTAATTCGGTATCTAGAATCCGAATTGTTCTTGACCAGCTAATACCGTGCTTTCTTCATAATTCCCTCCATTTCTTTCTTTCTTCTATTAAAAAAAGAATAGTTTTTGGAAACGAGATAGCAAATGTAGTCCTCCGCGTCCAAAAATAATAAAATTGGCATCTGCATAGGCTGAGACAGCGACATGTGTCCCTTATTGTGCTCCCAGTCCACGATAGGATGGCATACGTCGCGTGTTTACCCCGCAGGTATATGATCTTGCGGTGATCGATAAGCGCGACAATGGCTTCGGCGAATTTGGAGCGCTGTAGGTGACTACTACGGTACCACTTTTGCATTTTTGTGCGAGTAAATGCTATTTTGCTATTACAAATAAAAAATATGCTAATTTAGCCAAAGACTACGGTAAAGAGCTTCTTAGATTTTTTATTTTCTTGTTAGTTATACTACTATATGATACGTACACTATTACAATGTCGATCATATATATCATGAGCTACAGAGCGACCGTGCATGCATGTCCTAACCAGACGAATCGAAGCTAGCAGTCGATATTTTGCAGGTTGCAAATTGTTGATCTTAGCTAGCTATTACGAGTACTACGTACAGTACTAGCTCGTGGCGATGGAGCCACGTGGATCGGATAATAATACTAGTAATTAGTGTCCGGCTAGCTAGGCAGACGTACCCTGACGAAGCAGTCACTCGATTAATTTCAGTCCTTGTCACTCAACCTCCATCCACTGTTTGCACGGGTCTACATATAGACGTATGCATGTATATATCTGTCTGTCTGTCGATGGCTAATTTCCAGAATGTGTATGACGAGAATTAAAACATTTATGTATTATTTTAATATATAATAAAAGATCATACGTCTTCATGGTCGTAACCCCTAAGACTGACGACCTCCCTGGTCGTTAGTATTCCAGATGTTACTTAATGGGTACCTGGTCGGATGAGGCTTTGTGCCTAATCCCCACCGATATAACGCCAGAAATTATGAATCGGTATTTCTTATCGTATGATGAATGGAACACGTGTTATAATGCTCCAAACCATGCGATGGTACAATCTGAGACATCGACTATTAACCACCCTACGGTTAAGCTTTTCACAAGCAACGCAAGGAAGTTAGCACATTGCTAACTTCTCTACCGTTCCACCAACCGGTCGTAACGCTTCACCAGGACGCGTCTTCTCCAGAGTAATCGCCACCTCTTCGAAGTTATTTAAAGGTGAAGCACAAGAGACAACAACAGAGACAAGAAGGAGACGATAGGCGACACACAAAACAAGGCCAAGGCAAAGATATGCACAAAGCCTAAGCGGTGGAATTAGAATCTAGATAATCACCTTAGACTCATATTCTAAGTCCGATTGCCTTGCTACATTCCTCCATTCAAGGTAATTCAGGGTAGTACTTAGCCACATCTTGTAAATCCAGTTCATATCAATAAAGAGCGACCCCATTCCATTCCAAGATATTCCACGCCATTTTCCTCGCTTATTTTCGTAAGATCGGCGATTCGATCGTCGACAACCGGGCGCCGTCCGTGGGGAAGAAGGCGAAGTTTCAAGAAATTTTTTTTCGCCAAGAAAATCTCGCCAAAAACTCGCAATCGCTCATGCGACTATGCCCGGAGTTTGGGATGAGGAAAATCGGTTCGACGGCGGACTACGCCAACCTCGACATGGAAGGATGTATCCGCCCATGGAAGAAAATGGCAGTCATCCTCCTCCGCCGGCTCGCACGCTGTCGACGTTAGCGAGGTCGACGGATGGATGAAGATGCGCCGCCACTACCGTGGCGCAACCAGAGAACCGCCGTTCCGACCAGTTCGAAATGCCGAGGATCTCCAAGCCCGCCTTTTCGACCGCTAAACAGTGAAGAAGTTTCACCTCATCACCCGAAAACTATATACCATTGATGAAATCATGGTGAAAGATACTCTCCTTCGCTTCGCAATTCCAGAGTCAACCGTCACCGTAACGGTGTCGATAAAACCTCCATCGGTCGTGACGCCATGTGGGGATGATCACACTCAAAGATACGATCGGCGCTTCATCGGATCAGCCGAGAAGACCTCGAGAAGTGCTCATCTCCGACCGATCTCCATCGTGGAAAATTTCGCGTAGCATCGACAAGCTCTCCATTAGTTACGATGGAAGCTCATCGGAAGATCAATGCTTTGGAAGCACGAGGTCAACACGATCGGAGATGAAGATCAAGATGCCTGCGACGGTCCCACACTCTCTACCACGCCATCACGTGTTGTTAGAGATGATCCGGCCGTCAAGCACCAACTTCCGGAGGCAACGGAACTAATCGACGCCAATCGCTTAACTCGCTTAGCACCGCCCCACCCAGTGTGACCGACAGATCGAACAAATCCGAAGGTCGGGGAAGGTTCGACAGCGGTACCCACGACCAAGATGAACCACCCGAGACCTTCGATAATCGCATCTAAAACTTGCGACGATTCAAAACATGTTAAATAATTTCGATCCTCGCTCTAGCAGAACGCCTAGTTTTGTATAACTCGTGGTCGGTATCCAAATTCTCCAATGCACCATGCAAATGAGCAGAAGCGACGAGAACAGAGGGTTCAGAAGTCGACTAGGACTTCGTCCCAACGCTCCTCCTCGGTGAGGGGCAAAGATGGTCATACCAGAGAGCAGTCGATACCAAGACCTCCTCGACGATTCCGACCAAGGAGTCACGAGGGGAGAAGGCTATTTCAAGAGGATACTCCCCCACTGCGTCGAGAAGAACCACCACTAGGACCTAACGATCTCCGACATCGTTTGAATTGTGGGCGGTCGTGGACATCATATCAATGTCCACGATCGGATCGACACACCGGAGTTCCAGCGTGCCAATCTTAGGGATCGGTCTCCGGCCGACATAATCCGCACCTTCCCAGAGCAGACGCCATGAATCAATCACAGTTGTCGAGCCTTCTCTGCTGGGCTCCAAGGCAGTGCGTTAGCCTAGCTTGGTTCCGAAGCCAACTTGGACAAATTCAATGGAACTCAAAACCCATTGGAATTTCTCCAAATATATACCACCGCTATCAGGGCTGCTGGTGGCGATGAGAATGTAATGGCCAACTATTTACCCACCGTGCTCGAAGGGTCTGCCCGGTCGTGGTTGTTAAACTTACCGGTCGGATCCATATATACTTGGGAACAACTCTGTGATCTTCTGATTGCCAACTTCGAGTGCGTCGACCGCCAGGAAGGAGGACGATCTCCACGTAATCCGGCAGGATCTCGATGAGACTTTACGCCAATATATCAAGAGGTTCAACCAGTTCAGTAACTCTATACCAAGTCGCAGAGTCCTATGTTATTCAAAGCTTTTAAAAGCAGGTCTAAGGAATCGACGGTTTCACGGAGGACATAGCAATGAACCCTCCAAGAACAACCGCTGAGCTTTTTGATATGGCGGACAAATATGCCATCGCTAGTGAAGCAATCGAGTGGTGTGAAGCCATCGATCGGAAGACAAGATTCCCCACCCGTGCGGACAAACAGAGAAAAAGAACAAGAAGTCTCTCAAGAAGAAAAAGAACCGCAGACCCGACGACAAAGAAGTCCTCGCCGTTCCAGACAAGATCAGGAAGGGCAAGAAGGACTATGCTGGTCGAAGCAAAGCAAAAGTTCCGACCGACGGATTTCAGACGAATAAGAAGTGGTGTCCACTTCACCAGCAGGCAGGGCATGATCTGCGCACCTGTCGTGTCTGGCAGAAGAAACTGGAGGATTATTATGCAGGTAAAGGACCATTTCTAGCAATACAGGAACATGGAGAAACGAGCTCCAAAAAGGACAAGGATGGCGACGAGGAGATGGAGTACCAGGATCCCCAACACACAGTCAACATGATTTTTGGAGGATCTTCTTCATACGAGTCCAGACGTCATCTGAAGGCCATGGAGCGGGAGGTCAACCTCGTCGAATCTCCAACTGTAATCAAGCACTCGAAGTGGTCGGACACCGCAATTTCTTGACAAAGAAAGACGATCGCACCATCCCATCGACTCGATCGGGTAGGTTCCCCATCGTCGTTGAACCAACTATTAATAATTGTCGGGTTAATCGGGTCTTAGTGGATGGAGGTAGTTCCTTGAATATATTATTTGTAGGAGCTTTAGAAGAAATGCAGGTCCCCATGTCAAAGGTGAAACCTATGAAATATGCTTTTCATGGCATAGTTCCGGGTTCTACCGCTAAACCGATAGGACAAGTTTCCTTACCGGTGACGTTTGGAAAACCTGACAATTTCCGAACAGAGAAGATCCCGTTTGATGTAGTAAACTTCGAATCCGCATACAACGGAATCCTCGGTCGACCAGCATTAGCAAAATTCTTGATAGCCACGCATTACGGTTATCAAAGTTTGAAAATACCGCGTCGAAGGAGTCATCACACCGAGGAGATCGTAAAATAGCTTACGTATGCGATCGAAATCCTTTGCACTGGTTGATGAACTTCCGACCAGAGAGGTTAATCCGTCTCCCATGCAGGTCAAGCACTCGAAGCCAAAGATGACGCCCAAACCATCCGACCAGACCAAGGAGGTACTACTCGACAAAAGCGCTTCTCCGGACAAATCAAGTCGTCACATGGGTCAGACAACCAGATCCAACCGCGCAAAGATTACGGTCGGGCAAGACTCGACCCTAAATAGGAAGAGTCGCCGTCTCCTTCCTCCGAGCAAATCAAGACGGTTTGCTTGGCAAGCGTCCGATATGCCCGAGTCCCCGAGGTGATCGAGCACGTGCTTGCTCTCGGCCGATAAAAACCGATCAAGCGAAACTACGACGCTTTTGCACCCGATCGGAAGGAAGCAATCCAATGGAGATTGACAAGCTTCTCGAGGCGGGATTTATTCGTGAAGTCAACCACCCACAAAGGGCTTGCTAATCTGTAATGGTTAGGAAAAATAATGGGAAATGGCGAATGTGTATCGACTTTACGATCTTAATAAAGCTTGTCCGAAGGATGACTTTCCCTTCCCCGCATTGATCAACTAGTAGACTCTACTTACGGGTGCGAGTTACTAAGTTTTTTAGATGCGATTCGTGGTACCACCAGATTAGTATGTGTAAAGAAGATGAGGAGAAAACTTCCTTCATCACCC
Source organism: Phyllostachys edulis (assembly GCA_036346405.1). Classification (NCBI taxonomy): domain Eukaryota; kingdom Viridiplantae; phylum Streptophyta; class Magnoliopsida; order Poales; family Poaceae; genus Phyllostachys; species Phyllostachys edulis. Next base: position 67,571,845 of record CM070554.1, read on the forward strand.
CATATGGTACTTATCGTTATATTAAGATGCCATTTGGTCTCAAAAATCTTTGGTGCAACTTTTCAAAGGTTGATGCAAAAACATTTAGTCCACAAATCGGTCGGAATCTAGAAGCTTATGTTGACGATCGGTCGTAAAGACCACCAACGGCGACCACATTCTCGACTTACAAGAAACCTTTAACAACTTGAGAAGACATAACCTCAACTTAAATCCTAAAAGTGTGTGTTCGAGTTTCACTGAAAACCGCTTGGTTTCCTAGTTTCGCTAGAGGTATTGAAGCTAATCCAAAGAAAAATTGCGCCATCGACGGATCGCCCTCAGACCACGAAGAAGGAAGTCCAAAACTAATCGGTCAGATGGCGTTAAGCCGCTTCATAGCAAGATTAGGGAAAAAGGATTACCTTTCTTTAAACTTCTTCGAAACATGGGAGTTTCGAGTGGACTAAAGAGGCAAACGATGCCTTTGAGGAACTCAAAAAGTACCTTACGAGTACCGGTCTTAGTTTCTCCGAGATTGGGAGAAACATTGCTAATTTACGTGGCGAAGAACACCACGCATGCTTAGCGTGTCTTCGTTGTAGAAAGGAATAATATCCAACGACCGGTCTATTACGTAGTTTAAGTCTTACATGGACCAAAGGAAAGATACCCACAGTACAAAAGTTGCTCTATGGCCTCCTTATGTCTTCAAGGAAGCTAAGGCACTACTTTCGTGCCCACAAAGTGGTTGTACCTACGGATATCCCTTGGTCAAGTCCTTGGAAACAGGAATCATCGGATTTAATAGCCAAATGGGCGGTCGAGCTAGGGCGTTCGATTCCATTTTATTTCACTTAACGACAATAAAGTCCTGCAATAGCGTAATTCATTGCCGAATGGACAAACCCTGAACCCACCCAAGGACCCGAGTACGAACACCACGACGAGTGGACAATGTATTTCGATGGTTCCTTGATGTTACAAGGATCGGGGGCTGGAGTGGTCTTGATATCCCTCTCGGCGAACACATCAAGTCGCCATCCAAGAATTTTCACGCCACCAATAATGTGGCGTAATATGAAGGTTTATCGGTAGGACTCGAGCAACTCGCTCGCTCGGGATTCGCAGACATTAGTGAAAGGCGATTCTCAACTAGTAGCGAATCAAGTGGGGAAAGAGTATCAATGCTCGAGTACCAAGATGTCATCTTATCTGGCGGAAGTACGAAAACTTGAAAAGCACTTCTTCGGTTTTCAGATCCAACATATTCCTAGAAAGGAAAACTTTCGGCGCATCAGCTTGGCACGGATGGCCTCCACGAGGTCGGCCGTCCCGCCCGAGTTTTTCTCGAGCAACTCAATTCACCCTCGGTAGTTGAGCCTTCCGAGAACATACATGATTCTTTGCAAGTTGAACAAACTAATCAAGAAAACATGGATGCTCCACAGTCGTTGACGGTTGGCGCCATCACGATCACTAGAGAGCTCGGATGACATCGATCTACAATTATCTTCAAAGATGACACAATTCCAGAAGATGATGTAGAGGCCGATCGATAGCACGAAAAAGCCAAATCATACACTCTAATCGAACGTATCTTGTATAAACGAGGATCTCATGGAGTGTTGATGAGATGCATATCTCAAACGGATGGCATTAGATTGCTAACCAAATCCATGAAGGCGCTCAGGAGCACACCATTCCTCTGAGAACCACGGTGGTAAAGCCTTCCCAAGAAGGCTATTCTCGCCAACCGCCTTCATGATGCAAAAGAGCTTGTGACGAAGTGTGTACAATGTCGGTTTCATAGTCGACAAGTACATCACCAAAGACAAGCCTTACAAACAATTCCTCTTTCTTGGCCTTTTGCAACCTGGGACTAGACATTCGGGACCTTTCCCAAGAGCACCGGGGCTTCAATTCCTTTTCGTCATGATTGACACGCTTACAAAATGGATTGAAGCCGAGCCGGTTGTTAAAATAACAACCGAGGCCGCTAAGAGATTTCTCTTGAAAAATGTGATCACGCGATTTGGTGTACCCAACGTATCATCACAGATAATGGTTCCCGCCTCTCCGGCGATCAATTCCGGGAGTTCTGCGATGAACTTAGTGTCAAAATTCATTTTGCTTCATTGCACATCCGCAGAGCAACGGAGCGCTTGAGCGGCTAATGGTATCCTTATGCGAGGGATCAAATGCCGAGTATTCACCGCTTAATCAAACGGTCAGCGCTTGGGTTAAAGAACTTCCCTCGTGTTATGGGCCGTTCGAACCACGACCGATCGTGCGGCCGGTGAAACTCCATTCTTTTTGGTTTATGGTCTTTGAAGCCATGCTTCCTCCGTAACTCAAAATTGGCTCGCCGAATCGATCGTTTTGACGAAAATGATCGAGAATAAAAGACGACTTCGACGACGCCGATTTCCTTGAATTACGATTTAAACCAAGCCCTTATACGATCGGCGGCCTACCAACAAGCCATGCGAAGGTACCATAGTCGTAAGGTGCGACCGCATGACCTTTTTCAGAGGTGATCCGGTTCTCGAGAAAAATTCAGAGCCAAACAAATCGCAATAAACTTTCTCCTAAATGGGAAGGTCCTTACTTCGTGGTCGAAGTAACCCGACCCGTGTTCCGTGACGATCTGTTGGCTATCTCGATGGGCAAATTTTGTCAAATTCTTGGAACATCGATCAATTGCGTAAGTTCTATGTTTAATTTTCATTCTTTCATTTCTTTCAATTTCAATTTCATTAAATTCATTAATTAATTAAGAAGTGCAACCTTGCTTATATATATACACCTACATTCTGGTCGTTTATTATTGTTAGTCTGGTCGGAGAAGACATTTTTCTCTCCGATATCCTTTATAAGGATCTCTGATACTCTATGGTCCTAGTCGTGAGCATTTTTTTCAAATGATTCCCACGCGCGACTACACTCTTTTTTTTAAGAAAATGAGTAATCAGAGCACCACACAACTACCTATCTCATGAATGATATGCTTACGATTTTGAAGATTATGCTTCATTATTTCACGATTCTGGTCTATTCTTGTCTGGCTACTGGTCGGGACACGGAAAGCCTCCTAGTCGAAGTCTCTCCTTTTTCAAGACGTGGTCCCTTGCTAATCGAAGGAGCTTCCTAGCGACGGTTCTTTTCTTACAATCCTCGCTACCAGTCGGATACAGAATTTGAACACGTTTCAAGAAATGTGTCGTATGCCTTCAGGTCTTAGCATTAGTTCCGACCAGATTATGGGACAATAGATATAAACAAAGTTCACTTATAATTTGTTGCATACATATTTGCATTTCTTCTTATGTCAAGTTTGACAAAGTCTTTTTTCCGACCATATATAGTGTTTTTGATTGGTATTTCCATTATGACAAACAAAGATCTATAACTAGTCGAAATCATACGCTGGTCCTGACCACATTTGATTTCCTAATCTTTAACGATCGCTTTTGTCTTACATGTCCAAACATACCTTCAAAACTCACATACATGGTTATGACCTCTTTTTATTCTCTTTCTTGGCTCACTTTGCTTGTGCGAAGAACGTTCTTCTACTATCAAGCGATGGGGGCTAGGAAATATACGAGAATTTTAAAAAGTCAAACAGATAAACAAAAGCTTTGTCAATGACATAAAAGGTAAGTTTTCATAGATATTCAAATATTTTTACACTTGCAGAACCTACTCTAAGAAATATTCCTGCCTAACTCATCGCTTGTCGGAGATTCGACCTCCATCTCCTCTACAACTATATCTCCGAGTGGCCCGAGTTCTTCCATGAACTTGGTCGCCTCCTCAGTGGGCGATTGAAGTCATCTTTAACACTTGGAGATCAATGGAGGGTCGGAAGCTTTCGGTTTGCCAAAGCAAAACTAACTCCACTTGCAACACATGTTTTTAAGGCCTGGGCATAATTCGTCCGAGTAGTTTTGACCAGAACTTTAAGATCCCCTAGAAGTTGACCCAAATAGTTCATTTTCTCAATTGGATCTCTTAAGATAGGCACGCTTGATCCTCGATCCCAAATCAAAGATCATCTTGTTCAAAGTATGAATCTTTTCATCAATATTTTGAGCAAGAGCGCCTCCTTATCCCGCTCAAATTTGAGTTTTTTTTACTCTGCTTAGCATTTGCGTTTGCTCTGTAAAACAAATCGCTTAATGAACACAAGCATCATTGAAGGAAAATCAAGTTTACGACATATTACCTTTATTTGTTTTGCTAAGTGTTTCATATTTGGTCGTTGCTTGACGATCAACCGGTCCTTAGTGAACTTGCTTCACAAATGATCGGTCCTTAGCTTTTATTTCTTCTTCAAGAAAAGTCGTCTTGGCTTTCACCACAACCTCCTCTTTTATTTTCTCCGCATCTATCGAATACGATAAGGAGAATAATTGTAGAGGAGCAAAGTATTGAAGAAGAAACAGAAGTTTAAAAGGAAAAGTTCTTACTTTCCAACTCGGTGCTTTTGCTCCAAGTCCTTAACTCATTGGTCATCCTCCGATCACAAAGAAAGTTCTCGACCAAATGCTACACAATTAGCATTCTCTTTCTTAAGTTCCTTATAAACTTTGTAAAAAGAGTTATGTAACGGTCGAGAATACTTACGAATTGCTCGGTCATTATAACCGCAAAAATCAAATCGAGGTGCATCTTGAGCCGAGTATCCGATACTTTACGCCACGCCTCATCAAGCTCCTTATCCTCGGCGAATCGGGACGAAAAGGAACTTGTTAGGTTGGGAAGGGTTATCGCAGATGATCGAACTGTTGAGACCTCTCGAGGCATCTACCTCCACGTAGGGGTTTCAATCACCAAAAGATCCAACTCACCCGTTGCTTTGTCACCGCTCGGGGCTTCTTCGACCACTACTTCCTCGGAACTTTGTCCCGAGAAGTGCTCTGTCGAACTTCCACAGTGCGAGTCCTCGGGAAGAACACAGTCTGAAATGACCGGAACACCAGAAGACCTATGCAAACCGAAGATGGGAAGTTCAAAATATCAAATCATCAAGGAATTATTAAAGATACATACTTATACGATCACTTTCATTTGTACATACCTTGTTAATTTCCGGGATTTGACTCTGAAACGCGCTAGAGAGAAATCTGTGCCGCTAGCCTTCCTTTTCTTCTCTTCCAATTTTGTCGGTTACGGACCAAAGCAGGTTTGTTGAACCTCACATCCTCCAACAAGATGTCGGAAGCTATGTCCTCGACCAGTTCGTCAAAGTCCACATTCCTGACTATCTGGTCGGAGGGAGTGGTTTCATCAATCTCCAGATCAGTTGTTTCAGTAACAACCGTAAGGTCGTGCACGACCACTCTGGAATCTACAGCCTCCGTAGTTACATTCTGCGGGCCTTCAGGCTTATCCACCTAAATCAAAGAATAAATTTGATTAGGTGAAGAAATCCTTTTATCTAAAAAAATTTTCGTACATATATGACTCCAACATGTTCTATTACCTCGAGGGATTCATCTCCTTCAAGTGCCTCAGGGCACGACTCGGTCGGAACCAAGGTGGGACGTTGATCCTCACCAGATTGTATGATTCGCAATCCGACCGACTGCAAATATAGAGCACGATTGGAGATCTGGTGGAATATATGTATATACATAGTAAAAGGAATTTAATAAATTACCTTAAGCCTTGCCGCCTCCTTCAATAGGAGTTGCGCTAAGATCTTGGGGCATTCACCTTTTCTTCAGCTCCCCGCACAGATCACCGACTCGTTCTCTAACTTCCCGTGGTAAGAACTTTAATGAAGGAAGAATAGACAGATTTTAAGGTAATACATTTATCAAATCAAAATACCGATCGAATTTATCTCAAAGACTTACCACCTTCGAGGTAGCTTCATCACGATCAAGGCACCAGAGTAGGGAATGAGTCCGAGCTTCAATGGGCTAATCTGGCGAAGGTAAAATCCTTCACCACATGCCACGAAGTCAAGCCCCGACTACTTAAGTCGAGATGGCATCCGCCCATCTCTTGACTATCCTGTCTTCTTTACGGTTTCCTTCCACTTAGAGTTTTCACTTGCTCTAGTTCCGTGAAGTAGAGGCCATCGTCTTCAGAACCGTCATGTAAAACCAAGATTTTTCCATGACGACCACGAAGATTTCAGCGTACATGAAGATGTACTCATCGGCCTTCCGTCATGAAGACGCAATGTGCATTCCCAGAGCCGCCTCGATTTTGCCGCAGATTTTCCCATCACCATGCGGTAGAAATAACTAAAGAGCTTCAAGTTCGGTTGTATTCCTGGTATGCCTCGCACAAATATGCGAAAATACTAATATTTGCGATCGAATTTGGGGCCAATTCACCAATTCCACCCGTAATGTTCAAGAACGCGGAGGAGGAATTTGTGTACCGATAGTCTCAAATTTCACATTCGATGTAGGCAAGAAAAACAGGATTTCGCCATCTTCACGGCTCGAAAATGCTCTCCGATCGCGGTCTCCAATTAATCGATTTCTATCTGGAGCATTCCCATCTTCTTCAAGGCCTCGAAGTTTTTCTTGCCCAATTCAAGGCAACCACTTTGTAATCTGCTCCGACATGGCGAAAATCCTCAAGAATGAGTAGCAAAAGTTGGAGACTTTGTGGTCAAGAACAGAAAAGACTCGGAGGATTTCTTGGCGAGAAGCTAAAGGATCGAAGGGGATTCGGAAGCATAAAAATTCTAAGAGCCCAATGAGAGGAGATCTTATAACCTTCCGATACTTTCAAGGATTTCTACAAAAGTCCAACCGACAAAAAGCTTTTTTTGTTCAAACGACGAGAGGAACTCTTCGCTTCCCAAGGCAAGTTCTCAACTTTAAAATGAACACGATCACTTTCAGATACCACGACATTAAATGGGTTCGCCTGATACGATTTCATCGGGAAAAGGTATATACACGACCAGTTCATTTAAAGTTCGGGGCTAGCCGACGAGGATTAAAACATCTATGTATTATTTTAATATATAATAAAAGACCATACGTCTTCATGGTCGTAACCCTAAGATCGACGACCTCCACAGTCGTTAGTATTCCGAGGTTACTTAATGGGTACCACAGCCTGATGAGGCTTTGTGCCTAATCCCGACCGATAACCGCCAGAAAATTATCGAATCGGTATTTCTTATCGTATGATGAATGGAACACGTGTTATAATGCTCCAAACCATGCGATGGTACAACCCCGAGACATCGACTATTAACCACCCTACGGTTAAGCTTTTCACAAGCAACCGCAAGGAAGTTAGCACATTGCTAACTTCTCTACCGTTCCGACCAGTCGTAACGCTTCACCAGGGACGTCTTCTCCAGGAGTAACTGCTACCTCTTCGGAAGTTATTTAAAGGTGAAGCACAAGAGACAACAACAGAGACAAGAAGGGAGACGATAGGCGACACACAAAACAAGGCCAAGGCAAAGATATGCACAGAAGCCTAAGCGGTGGAATTAGAATCTAGATAATCAGCCTTAGACTCATATTCTAAGTCTGATTGCCTTGCTACATTCCTCCATTCAAGGTAATTCAGGGTAGTACTTAGCTACATCTTGTAAATCCAGTTCATATCAATAAAGAGCGACCCCATTCCATTTCGTGATATTCCACGCCATTTTCCTCGCTTATTTTCGTGAAGATCGGCGATTCGATCGTCGACAAATGTACGTGTGCCCTGCCGCTCTGTTAATTTGCACAAAGATCGAGCTAGCTTGTCATGATTATACTCACGGACATCTTTGCAGGTGAGCATTCATCTAGCTCCAGACATATAGTTGTGACGACACATCGATCGATCGATCGATCTCGATCAGACATGCATGTCCGCAAGACCGCAAATGGTTAGGCATCTTTGGCCGGCTGTCCTGGTGTGAGCAACAGCAGTACGTATCATGTCGATCGCTGTGTTCAATTAGCCGGCCGGTTTTGATCCATCGCCTTGCCCTTGCTGCTGGTAGCTAGTCAATTCATGCAAGTAGGAATAAGTTACAATCATGGTCAGAAATACAGAACGATATTTGTAATTGCTTCTACATGTAAAACCTGTGCAACAAGGAGAAGCAACACGCAACTTGTTTGATTCGTGCCTAAATCTACAAGCTTCCAAGAAGCTAGCTAGCCCTCAAAACATAACAACCACTCTAGCTGCATATATACATGCATGCATGGTCAGTGTGGTCCATCCATAGCTAGCACTTTGCCTTAAGACTATTCACTTACTTTATTTTGCTTCCTTGCATTGCCATTTTCTCATTTAAAACTTTTTAAATACAAGGACAGGGCCACACGTTACGCACATGTGATCCCCATGTATACTATATAGCAGTACTTGTCGGCTGTTTATCACCAGTTTAATTAGCATTAGCATTAGAATTCGGGCAGATTCCTGCAGGAACAAGCTAGCTTTGCTCTCGGGATTAGGTCCCAAACGCAATGGATTAACGGGCTGCTTAATGTTAATTATTGTAACATTAAGCTCCACATGGCTGATGATGGAGTGTAAAGCTAGCGGGCTCTGCGTGCACGGGCGACTGGTCCTCGTGGGTTCCATTCCATTCGGCCAGCCAGAGACGAAGACTACCATATTAATAAAAAAATAAAAACGATGAAGTGTAAAGCTGAACATTATCGCATATCCAGTATACCTAATATATGATCATGAGAAAGCTTGCAGAAATAATACGAGTGTTAGAGACGGTGACGCCGACAAATTAAGCTCGCTTTTAGAGCTTAATTAGAAAGTTCGAAACACACCATCAGCTGGAAAGGTTTTGCGCATGCATATATAGATTAGATTGTGCAGGCAGCAATTATATATGCTAATTAAAGGTGTTGATTGGTGGATCATATATAACAGTAGCGCGTACTTAGCTTTGCACTGATGATGGCACCGTGCATATATATCTCGTAGGTTTCTCCTTTTGGTCAAATTAAAGCATGTGTGTCAGTTTGTGAGCATGTGAGGTGAGCTGTGTGATGTGTGCGTCCGTCCCTAACATGATTGGTGCGCGCGGGGCATCTTTTTGTTTGTTTACTTGTAGTGTCTCAGTTTCTGCCATGTATAAGGTAGCAAAACTGAAGTGTATATTGACTACAGTTGAGATGGCACAGCGAGAGGGTGGTGTGGATGCATGCTCTCGATCCCAGCCGGGCGCCCCTTCTATTTTTCGTAGGTTAATATATCACTGTTAGGACCATGAATCTGGGTACTATGATATCACGTAATTGCAATCATGACAGGACTGTTGGAATTAATCCTTCCTGTAATAATTTATTCAATCCTAGTTTGAGTCGGAGTCAATTAGAAAATTAAGTCCGAGTAGTACTCGTAGAAAATGAGTCCGAGTCGTACTCGTAGAAAATATGTCCAAGTTTCGTGTTGAGTCCTCGTACTCAAGCCTATATAAGTCACCATTGAGTCTTATATCGATATAAGAAGTCGTGAGTTGAGAAAAGCAGTAAAACCAAAAGGAGAGAGGAGCAATTGCTCCCGAAACCAATCACGTGTTTTCGCCACAGTCTTTTTATTACGACCATTGTTCATACCGAGTATTGTTCATAGGGTATTGTTCATCCGAGTATCGTTAAGCCGACCTCGTGGTCGGAAGAAGGTGGTGGTCGAAAGGTTTGAGTCTCGCGTGGTCGTGAAGGTTTTCACCACACGTGAAAGTGGTCGTGAAAGGCCTAAGACCACACCTGGTCATAGAAGGAGGATCGACTACATCCTAGTCGTAGGGGCTTGGACTTGTCGGAGAGAGCTCCGACCACCTGGTCATAGGTGGTGCGACCACACGTGGTATCAGAGCGGTGTATGAAAATTGGTCCTCCGACTCCAGAGAAGAAGAGACCGATGACTCCCAACGGATCTTCGTCGACAGCAAAGGATAGCCCAAATTCGCTGCCATATCCAATTCTCACTTCAGGGAACTATCCGCTTGGGCTATGAAGATGCGAGTGAATATGCGTGCCAGGGGTCAGGGACGCAGATGGCGATCCGGCCGATCAAAAGGAAAGATCGATCCAAAAGAAAAGGCAGTGGAGGTCGACTTGAAGACTGATCAAATGGCATTGGCGCTGATTTATGTTGCGATACCCGACTCGATGCTTAATCAACTTGTCGAGAAAGATGCAGCTCGGGAGGCTCAGGTTGCTCTTCGTACTATGCACGAAGGTATGGATCGAGTGAAGAAAGTTCGTCTACAAACTCTCCGATGGGAATATGAGGCATTGCATATGGGCGAAACTCAATCAGTGGATGAGTTCGCAGGAAAATTGACGGTAGTGGTCAACGAACTTCGAGCTCTTGGCGATAAATTGGAGGAAATCGAAGTGGTCGAGAAATACTTGCGAGTCCTACCTGAGAGGTATGTGTTTGTGGTAACAACTCTTTTGTATTCTAATGATCTTGAGAGCATGAAGCTGGAAGAGGTAACTAGATCTCTTAAAGCACATGATGGGCTACTGAAAAGTTGCAATGCTCGCAACGATCAAGCCTTATTTGTGAAAGTTGAGTCAAGGAGAGAACAAGAAGACTCAGTGCGACTCTTCATCAAATCAAGGTGCTCGTGGCTCTCGCTTGGCGCCGAGGAGGTCGATTCATGGTCGTGGCCGAGGTGGTCAAGGAGACTCTACGGGACGCGCTATAAGCCTGGTCGTGACAACAGTGAGTTCAAGCAAGACAAGTCAAAAATTAAATGCTTTCAGTATGACAAATTTGGACATTATGCTTCTGAGTGTTGAAGTCATATTAAATACTTTGAGTGTCAAAAGTTTGGGCATTATACTTCTCACCGTCAAACAAGAAAGATAAGGTGGAAGCAAACCTATCACAAACTCAAGAGGAGAAAGATCCACTCTATTGCTAACTATTGGTAAAGAGAAATCAACTGGCTAGTCATGCTTGAGGAAGGATTCACCCAAAGCTACTAAAATTGGTGAAGAGGTGATCGACACGTATGTTTGGTACCTTGACAATGGAGCTTCCAATCACATGATCGACAGCTTGGGAAAATTCGTGAACTCAACCAGAGTTTCATGGGCAAGTTAAATTTGAAGATGGTTCATTGTATACATAGAAGGCAAAGGCTCAATTCTACTCCAATGCAAGAATGGAGAGCAAAGACATTGTCGACATCTACTACATCCCAAGACTTTGCAACAATATTATTAGCTCGAGCAATTAATCAAGATGGTCGTGATATAGCACTATGAAGCTCTTTGTCGATTCTACATGACCGAGATGGAAAGCTACTAATGAAAGTACCTCGTACACCAAATAGGCTATATAAGATTCAAGCGATATATGCAAATCGATATGTTTGATTGCAAGTCTTGAAAACCCAGCGTGGCTATGGCATGCGAGATTGGGGCATGTGAACTTTCAATCTTTGAAACAGATATCAGATAAGAAGATGGTCCTTGGTCTGTCACATATTGATTATCCTACTCAAATTTGTGAAGGTTGTATCATTGCCAAGCAGACAAGGTTATATTTCCTAGCACATGCAAGTTATAGAGCCTCACGACCATTGGAGCTGGTGTACATTGATATCTGTGGGCCAATTAATCCCTCTACTGATGCTGGAAACAGATATTTCCTTCTCCTGGTTGACGATTATTCAAGAGTAATGCGGGTTTACATGCTTAAGAAGAAGATTAAAGCTAAAGATGTGTTCCAGAAGTTTGTCAATCTTGCTGAAACTAAGACTGAACACAAGCTAAAGGCTCTGAGATCAGACCGAGGAGGAGAATTCCTATCCAGTGAATTTGAGTCAATTTGTGAGACAAGGGGCATCACCCGATTCTTCACTGCTCCTTATAGTCCTCAGCAAAATGGAGTGGTGGAATTGTGAAACAGGACGGTGATGGACATGGCACGAAGCCTGTTAAAAAGCAAGTCCATGTCATGTAAATTTTGGGCTGAGGCGATAAGACACGCAGTGTACATTCTCAATCGAGTTCCAACAAAAGCATTGGACTAATCACACCGTATGAAGCATGGAGTGGAAGAAAACCAAATTTGGAGCACTTAAGAGTGTTTGGTTGCTTAGCATATGCTAAGGTAACCACATACTTGAAGAAACTCAACAACGAAGCCAAAATTGATATACTTGGGCCGAGTCAGCAACAAAGCTTACCGATTGTTTAACCCTATTGTCAATAAGATTGTTGTTCCAAAGATATTGTCTTTCAAGAAGATCAACAATGGCGGTGGGAAGATAATCAAGAAGCAAGTCAAGAAATATAAAAAGGGTTTCTTTCACTATTGATGGAGAGGACAATGATGAACTCGGTTCACCTATTGCCTCTACAACACCAAATGTATCGCAATCACAAATCTGGATACAACTATTGCAGACACAAACAATGATATTAGGGCAACTGAAAGCTCGGGTGAGTCTACTCCAGAAACTGTAGCACCCAAATATAGAAGCTTGAGGGGCATATATGACCACACTGAGCCCACGGATCATATGGGAGATCGGTATATGATGGGTGTGGAAGAGCGTGCTGACTTCCAGGAAGCATCGAAGGGGGAGCACTGGAGAAGTGCAATGGAAGTTGAGTTGGAAGCAATTGAGAAAAATAGCACTTGGAAATTGACTCCTCTCCCACATGATCATAAACCCATAGGATTGAAGTGGGTGTATAAACTAAAAAGAGACACCGAAGGTAATGTTGTGCGCTATAAGGCGAGACTGGTTGCTAAGGGGTATGTCCAAAAACGATTATGAAGAGGTCTTTGCACCTGTGACAAGAATTGAAACGGTGAGAGTACTTCTTGCGCTTGCTGCACATTTTGGTTGGGAAGTTCCCCTTTTTTCGTTTTCACTTGTAGCAGAAATGGACCGCTGAGCACAATTAATTTGCCCCTGATTCTTGGACAGCCAATCCATTCCCAAAATGACATCCAAACCTTCTGAATCTATCACTATCAAATTTGCCAAAAATTCTACCCCCTGAATCTCTACTTTTATGTCCCAGCAAATTTGATCGGTTTGCAATACCGACCCCGACGACTGAATAAGATGTGGTGGTTGAAGTGGATGCATATCTAATTGATGAAGAACAACAAAATGCCTCTTGAAGAAAGAGTGGGATGCCTTGGAATAAAATAAAATAGTAGTCAATGAAATTAACAAGAAGCATACTGAGGACAACATCAGGTGCATCAATCGCCTCTTCGGTGATGATTTGATTCACTCGACCTCGTGCCTGAGCTAGATCAGGCTTGACAGGTAGCATCGGAGGTGGTGCTGGACGCACAGGTGCTAAAGATGGTCGGACAGGAGGCAAGCCACGTGCCTTTGCCAAATATTGATTTGCAAAGTGTCCGGGACATCCACAGTGATAACAGATCACACCTGGCTTGACGTTCTCGACATTAGGTGGCTGATTTCCACCGACTCTTGGCTGCTAGTTAGGCGATGGAGGACGAGGTATGAAAGTGGGTGGCCTCGGTGGAGTTGGAGCTTAAACTCGAGGAGGATGAGATCGCCACATCGCGCTGTCTCGGAAAAACCGCTACCAAATGAAATCTCGCAGCTCTCTTTCGCTTATGCGTTTCCTCCAACGCTTTGCTCTTGCCTTCAACTATTATGGCCTTTGTTGACCAGATGCTGAAATTTACTGAAGTCATGAACTACAAGGGCCAGTTGCATTTCCTCCGTCAGACCATTCATGTAAGTACCTGCCTCGGAAGCTCCTGGAGAGATCTCCTAGGACCACCCAGGAGGTCCAATAGGACCACCTGGAGGTCCGGGAGGTCCTCCAAGACCACTCGGGGAGGTCTCCCAGGACCACATGGAGGTCTTCAGGACCTCCCAGGAGGACTCGAAGGTCCACCAAAGTCCTCCAAGACCACCCAAGGTCCTAGCCCTTGTGCATCGAGCTAGTCCTCGGATCAAGAAGCTAGCTCGCATGAGACTTACATTGGTGACATCACAACCATACAACAAACTCAAAGATGAAGCGCATAAATTAATAGTATTAACAAAAGACCTTATGGTCAAGCTTGTTTACAGAGGTGCCACGAGGGCTAACAACAAAGGGAAAACTGCAGCGGAAATAAAACACAACGGAGCTAAACGACAAGCCCACAAAGCTATCGAGTGGAGGACGCCTCCTATGCTTAAAGGTCTTCAAAAGAGCTCCCTTCTCGAGCACAAAGACTCCTGACCACCCTCCTCTCGCTGGTTAAAACAGAGGGCACAAGCCATGAGTACTTTGAATGTACTCGAAGAAGTCGTGAGGAAAATGCATGCAAATAATATTTATGCACGGCTTGACAATTGAGAGCTATAAGGTTAGTTTGCAGAAAGCAATATTTATTGGAAATACACTTAATAGATTGCAAGGCATAAGTTGAAAGATAATACATAAGTACATTTGTTTTTCAAAGGAGGTCGTGAGCACCAACTCACTCCCAAGACCACTCGTGGAAGGCCTGGTCGCACCCACGACCAGGACCACTCCCACGGCCACTCTGGAGTACCCACTCTAGAGCTCAAGACCATTTTTAAGAAAGCTACCCTTCATGCTCTTGTTCCAGGCATTGTCCATGACCAAGGACTTGGCTATTCGAATAGATTTTACACTCTGCAGAGGTGTACAACTTTACCCACAATTCACGACCTCTCTAGCGGGTCGGGTTCCTGGAAAAACCCTTGCTCACTTCCCAAAGTGAGCAGTCTAGAGAGCGTGACAAGGCCTTTACAAAGCTCTGATCTGGCTTGGTTCTACCCGCTAAGGTTTCGCTTGGTCAAGAACCCCCCGGGATTCGTGCCCTCTTGCGCCAAGTGTGAATCAGCACACACTTCCACCACAATAGAACCAGACCAAACCATTGCTAATTATTTAGCCCAAACCACCCCCATAAAATGGTCTTATGGTTGCACAGTTGACCCGGAGCAATGAAACATAAAGTTTAGTCCTTAGACCACCCAGGCGAGACAACCTCATCCCACGGTGCACACAGCACCCACTACTCACCACCAGCCATAAAACGGTTTTGTGTTCAAACCAGCCCAAGTACCACCCAGTCTGGGCACACAAATTTTAGTTAAGATGACAACAAATGTTGTAGCCTCACATAGGGCCACACTTCATTTTAATCAGCAACACTGGTTGCTACTACACAAGCCACAAACCAGTGCGCTGGGGGGTAAACTAACATTGATGATTCATAGTGAGAACAGCGTCTACCAAAGCATGGCTAAGCAAACACAATACCCATATTGGTAAACAAGAATGTCCAACTAAGAATACCCATGCTATGGCTTTAAAAAGGGAACATGTCGACATGTTGATTGCAAAGTAATCAAGGAGGCATAAAGACAAGTAGGTAATTAACTAGGCCCAAAACCATTTTTATACAACTAGCAATGCAATTTATATCAAATCAAAATACTTTTGTAAAAATGGGTTCAAGATGATCAAAGGTCCACGACTTGCCTTCGGTGGCGAATTGATGAGCTTCGGTTGAGGTAGCCGATCCACGAACTCCTCAAAGAAACCGAATCTACACGTCCATAAAGAAAGCAAATGAATAAAGCAACTCCAAATAGAAACCAAAAAGAACTTAACTAGATCCAAAAGGAAGAAAGAGGTCCACTAAGAGGGAGATCCAAACGAAAGGGAGGTCCAAACCTAAGGAGGTCGAACCAGAGGAGCTCCAGGAGCTCACCAGAGGCAAAGCGATCTACACAAGAACAAAGCAAAGCAAAGTAAATAAAGATCAAATAAGTTCTAAATGAACTCCAAACAAACTGAACAGAAACAAATAGCAAAGAACAGAACTAGAGGAACTGGAAAAAGGGCTCTCAGGAGGAGGTCCTACGGGAAAGGGTGGTCTTTGTAAAAGACCAAAGTGGGTGGTCGTTTGCAAAAAGACCAGCGAAGACCGAGAGGGTAGTCTTTGCAACAGATCAAAGCAGGTGGTCTTTGCAAAAGACCAGAGGGGTGGCAAAGACCAAGAAGGTGTTCTTTGAAAAATGTTACAAAGACTTAAAGGTGGTCATGACTGGAAGGAGGTCATAGCCGAAAGGGTGGTCCTTGCAAAAAGACCACAAGGGTGGTGGTCTTCGCAAGAAGACCAGCAAAGACCCAGAGGTGGTTTTTGCCAAAAGAGGTCCTGAGGGGATCCAGGGGAGGAGGTCCTGAGGAAGACACGACTATTCCACATGGTCGCGAATGAGACACGACCACGTCACGTAGTCGTAAAAAGGATACGATCACGCGATGTGGTCGTATGAACAATAAAAGATAGGCACCAAGAAACTCACCAAGGCCGAAAACTAGCTCGAGGACAGGACAAGATGAAGGAGCTGACCCAGTGGCTGGACGGCAACCATCTGGAGGTGACGGAGAGGTCGTCGCAGAGGCTTCGAGAGACCCTTGACGACGAGGAGGCGACGGCGCCGCTTCAAAGGGCTTCTTGGCGAAGCTTCAAGCACAGAGAAATCTAGGCAAAGAGGCTAGGAATAAAGGAAGGAGGCTCACTTAGGCTATTTTTATAGCCAGAGATGAAAAAGAAAGAAAGATAGAGCCGCAAAGAGCCTTAGAGACATACGGGTCAAAGGTAGGTAGGAGTCAGGGCAAGTGTCACGACCGATTTAGTGGAGGACAATCAGAACATGCTTTGCTGAGAAGGAAGGGGACAAGGGGGGAGATTAAGGTGCCACGCAAGTGACCACGTAAGTGACTGCATTTAATGTGACTCAACTGACATTAAACGCACAAGGGACTTATGTGGTGGAGAAAAATATAAGTGAGCAAGACTGCAAGCGAGCTAGTCAAGATGGGAAACAGCTTCAATCAAAGGGGTGATCGCGACCAAAGGGAGGTCGTGACTAAGGAAGGAGGTCGTGACCATCAAGGGTGGTCTCAACTGCAAATGTGGTCTTTGTAGAAAGACCAGAGGTCCCAAAGGTAAGGAGGTCCTGAGGATAAGGGGGTCCTGAGGAGGTCATTCCCGAAATGGTGGTCTTTGCAAAAGACCAGAGGTCATGACCACGAAATGATCCTGACCGCAAAGGTGGTCTTCGCAAAAAGACCACAGGGAGGTCGCGGCAAAACGACAAAGGAGGAAGTCGTGGCCTTAGAGGGAAGGTCCTGACCACAAGGGGTGGTCATGACCGAGAGGGTGGTCTTTGCAAAAAGACCAACAGATCCTGAGGACAAGGAGGTCCCGAGGAACCAAACAAGGCACAGCGAAGCAGGACTGCCCGATTTGAATCGGACGGTCCACAAGGAAGTGGAACGTTCGGACCAGCCGAACGCTACACCGCAATCGGGCCATCCAAAAAGGATAGGACGGTCCACGAGTGGGAAGGGCACGAGGCTAGTTCGGACCGTGCGAAAGGAAAGGGAGGTCCGAACCCAAAAAGGAGATCCGAAGGGGAGGTCCTGAACGGTTAAGATGAAACGAGGGGAGGTCCTGACGGTCAGATCAAAACCAAGGGAGCGGAGCGATAGCAAGGAAAACACGAGAAAGGCTGGGGCCGTCAGATCTCGATCAGACAGGGCAAAGCGATTGGGCCGTCCAACATAGATCGAACGATACAAAAGCGATAAAGATCTGGATCAAGCGGAAGGCTCGAATGGATGCAAGGGAGGTCCCAACGGTTAAGATGAACACAAGGGAGGTCCAAGGGAGCACGGGGAGGTCCAGATGAACACGACAAGGTTCAAATGAACACGAGGAGGTCCGAAAAAAGGGGAATGCAACCCGAATTTAGAATTTCGAAGTTTAAGGGCGTTGAAACACAAACCCGAGCTTGGAACACCTTGGGGTGGTCGTGACCCAAAGGGGAGGTCAAAACCAAGGGGAGATTCAAACGGAGAAGGAGGTCTAAACAGATAAGGTGGTTTAGATCAAAAGGAGGTCTAAACCCTGAAAAGAGATTCAAACCAACAAAGAGGTCTGAAGAGATTCAAACTAACAAAGAGGTCTAAAGAGATCCAAACCAACAAAGATGTTTGAAGGAGGTCTGACTAAAGAAAAGTCCAAGCAAATGGCACAAGGGAGGTCCAGAGAGATTAAGAGGAGGTCTCGATCTAGGGAAGGTCCAAGCACCGTGGAGGTCTTCCCAAGAAGAAAGATAGAGTCGGTAGAGGAAAGCACTGAGCAAACAGAGAAAAGGAAAAACTCCAAAGAACTCCAAAAGAAACCGAACCGATTTAGTTAAAGTTTGATTTAGTCATTTAAAGTTCTTTTAAAATCTCAAATTAAGCTTTGAATTCTCATCAAAACCAAATGGTTCTTTTTAATTTTGAAATTTTTTAAAAACTCAAGACAAACGGGACGTTACAATTCATGAAGCAACTCCGGTGACGGATGCTAGTGGCAACATCATCTGGAGCGTAAAGAGCCAAAAAGTTAAACTCATGAAGATACTCTGTCATGCTCTTTCGCCCTTGCTTAAGAGAGAGAAACTATTGCTGCTTGATCATCATGACTCCTTCCTGAATGTGAGCTTCCTGAAAGCTTCCTTGAACTCGCCCCAAGTTGGGACATGTCCCAAATGAATGGCATAAAATTGTTCCACCATGCACTTGCCGCGACATCCGGTTGATAGTCGGCAAAGAGGATTTTCTTTGTTTGAGCATTGGGCAATCAAGATCTTCTTCTCGATAGCCTTCTTCTTCCTCCATAGGATCTTCAGAACTGGAGAATACCGGTGGATTAGTTCGCTGAAAATCAGCGAGCCCTCCCTATGCGCGATGAACTCCTGCCCCGCCAGATGATCCTGGAGCCGAGGAAGTGTTGCGTGTAATTTGTTCCAGGATGTGCGTTTGGTCCATGCGGTTACGCTCTATCTGAGCAAGAACCTCACCCATTGTGGGCGGCAGGGGAAGCTCTTCTTATTGCCGACCACCATGATAATCATAGCAGCTAGAAGGCTCCACACACTCTCCTCGTGCGTAAAGATCATGGATAGTAGCGGAGCGGGATCCTGGGGGTGGTGATCCCTCTCCTTGCTGAGCTCGGGAACGACTGGTAGCTCCTTTCATACTGTTGCTACACAAACTGTTAGCAATTCAACAAGGATACACTCGAACGAGAACGAATTAAAGTTCTGGACAGTAAGCATAATGTACTAAATTTAGTATGCATAATGATATGAAATGCGCAAAAATTAACACCAAAAGAGTATACAAGGGCACTTAGGCCAGTACAAGATCCATTAAAATAAACAGTAGGGTTTCGGCACGGTTACATCCATATACGCCTGTAGACGAAATGACAACTGCCCGGAACCAAAGTCTTACAACATAACACACATAATTATACAAATGCTACCCTATTACATTTATTTAGGGATAGCTACTAGTTGGTTACAACTCTATGCAGTGAGTCTTGCAATATGACACACATAATTATACAAAAGTCTTACAACATAACGCACATAATTATACAACTGCGCGAGAGCTGGCACGGCGAAGCGGTGTGGAGAAGAAGGGACCGACAGTTGGGTCACTGTCAACAAGGCAATAAATGGCGCGAGTCCAGTCAAAAGCGTCTGATCGAAGCGGTTTGGGTCCAGTCAAGACCACTAGCTCGAGTCGGAACAGTCCGAACGGTTTGGGTTAGGTTAAACTGTTGACCGAGTAGAATTCAAAAACTTCTAGTTTGACCAATGAGTTAAAAATAGCAAATAAATTTATAAAAATCTGAAATTTTTCAAGGAAGTTACTGGGATGATATAGATCCCATATAAATTTTTAAACAACACTATTAGTGATTTATAAACTTATTTTAAATTCCTTAACCGAATAGGTTTATATAAGGAGCATAGATTTTTCTTAAGGTCAAGTTGAACTCTAAAAATTTGAAAAAATATATATATATTTATAATAATTATTCTAGTATTTGAATAAATTGTTTTCCGAAGTCTTTACAAGCATTAACTTAAATTTGTTTTTGGAGTTTCACTTAAAGTTTTAAATTTGACTTTAATTTGAGATTTTTAAATGTAACAATTTGTACGTATGCTCCAAAATGATATGTATGCTCATAAAATGCATATAATTATTATTTATATAAAATGAGGTCAGTGACATGTTTGCTTCAAAAGAAAGTCTCATGGCAATCTTCGCTAATTAAGAGGTGAGGCCCCCAATAGAAGTTGTCCAGATAATAGTCGTTCCCGTCGGTAGCTTCCATGTTTCCAGGAGAAAACCCTCACTGGCCGTCACATTCCAAAGTCGTTTACCGCCATTCTGGCAACCATATTAATTATTCACATATATATCGACGATCATGGCACACGGACATGGGTTTAACTAATATGATTTGTAGCTAATTCAACGCTCCATTGTATACTCCCTCCGGTCACGATTTTTTTTTTATTTTGCATATCGACACTGTTTCGGAACAGAGCGTATATTTGACCACTAATTTATATTATAATATATTTATAAAATTTAACAAATTATAAATTATGAAAGTACTTTTCGAGACAAATCTATGCATGCCATTTTCATGTGTCAATCTAAATATTCAAAAGCATATGAATAATCAAATATTAGAAAGTTTAACTGCACGTATACCAAAATGACTTCATTTTGTGATGGGAGGGAGTAGTGATTAGTGATTAATAGCCGCAAATAAATAGTAAGAGAGGATCGATTGCATATCCGTTATTCAACAGAAGTTAGTGTAATTGAACGAAGAATAATGTAATGCTCAATGGTTGGACGCATGTGCAAAGTTTAGTTTGCTAACTGAGTTGAGCGTGTTGGTGCGTGTTCAGAGTCTGCGCGTACGATATACATGCTTCTCCTTATAAGGCCGGATGAATCACCGAGCAACCAGCGTGTATATTATATTTCAGCTGCCTTGCGGCATGCGCAGCTTGCTGAGCTTGTGCTGTGCTGACTTGGAAGTCTGAAGAGAAAATTCCTAATACGTTATTGAATGTTTCACTTATCCTTGATCTGTCACTCAAAAAACTGTATTTCCTTTGTTGGCACTGAATTAAAAATCTCTACCCTTACATACCACTACTACCGTCACCACACCGTGGGCATGTCACCGTTAGTGCCCTAAAATCTGTCAGATTTTTCTAGAAATGCCCATACTGTCCTAAAACTTGTCCTCGTTAGGCAAGAAACAGCTACTAGCTCACCTCTCACGCGACCGTGGCGTCCTGGTTGGTGCTCTTCCGCCGCTGTGGCAAGTGGAGTGGAGGCATCTCTCCCTGCCGCCACGCTGCGCCGTTGTGCTCTCTTCTTCTCTAAGAATATGTACAACAATATAGATAATTGTTATTTATAGTATTCTTTTATGCCATCTATAGACTGCGTTAAAGGTATATTTTACAATAGACTGTCTTTTTACCTGTCTCTATAGACAACTCTTTTTTACATATCTCTATAGACAGCTCTTTCATATAACATATCTTACTTTTCATATTACAGTCAACTATTGCATAAGAAATGATTTCAACAGCTGACGCCACATTGTTGTACATGCTTTAAACGCAACAACCCTCGTGCATGCCGTCGCCTTCTAGGACTACCCTGCCGCGGGGCCGCCCTCTTCGAGCCCGTCGGCTTCTACACCACCAGCGGCAACAAGGCCCACATCGGAGCAAGACCTTATCTAAGAAACTTTCTTCTCTTCTCTTCTTGGTTGGTTTCTCGGATGGATTCTTGGGTTGCTCTGCTTCCATCCGATTTCATTCAACTAAGAAACCAATTGCAGCAACTCTGCTACAATAGCTTCATTGATTTGCTTAGTAGAAATTAACAAGCTATGAAATGTCAAATTGGTGTGGTTTCTTGATCTGGACCCGTAGGATGAACAGAACCACGCCTAGATGCTCAATTTTGTGCAGGATTTGAGCTCAATTTTGCAAACTTGCAGTTATAATTGTGTCGTATGATCTGGGGATTGGGAGCTCTGATGCTTGCAGCATCGGAAGTGGCGTGGACGTCGCCGCCGTTGAGGTGATCAATCCGCTCGAGTCGCTGCACCCCGAGGTTGAGCTCCCCGTCATCATCGGCCCCGACGTCCCCGAGGCCTTTGCCATGGACTTTGTCGGAGATTACGTCACCCTGACCGCCTCCATCCCCAACAGCGTTGACCTCGCCGCGTTGTCGACGCTGCCGCCGAGCGCGCTCCCTCCCCCGTGCACAGCACAGCAGCACAGGTAGCCACTTTAACCCTCAAACAGAATGCTTACCAAATCAAGCTGCCCTAGCTCTCCCCAATCGTCGGATACCTCTATTAACCAATGTCACACACTTGCACCTCACTTTATCTGACTGCTTACGCTGATGCCAGTGGATTATTTATGTGGATTTTCACGCATTTGCATTTTGAATGGCATTTTTAGTGCATTTCCACCGTACATTCAGGCATAATTCTATGGTATTTGAACCAGCTCTAAGAACGGTAGTACGTGGGCCGGGCCGGCTCGTGCTTGTTGGGCCGTATCATAATGTTGTATCATGGTACGCTGGCCCAGCTAGCGGAAAGAGAAATCTGTAGGCAGGGCACTACGTACTACTAGGCAGCCCCTCTCTCCGTGCGTGCGTAGAGATACATATCAGCTAGGCATAAATAAATATAAAAAAGTATGTCGTTTAACCAGTACTTGCCAACAGCAGCTTGAACGTGACAGTACAATTTACTTCATTTCTTTCATCCTTATTACATGATGACCATTGGATATATGGGATATCCAAGCCAAGCGAGACAACAACTGAACGTTGCATGCCGGCCAATTGACGCAAACGTACGGCTGAAACCAACAACACAGAAAATGTAGTAGCAAGCGACGAATGAACCGACAAATTAACCGAAAGAATAATCAAACGCGATGCAAATCCACCCATAAGTAAGCTAGCCTTAGAATCCGAACGTCCTTGTCGCGATCCAGCTGCTAGTGGTTGACGAAGCGGCAGTGCTTCCTGATCTCGCCCTTGCCGCCGTGCGGCATGCGCAGCTTGCTGAGCTTGACGAGCGCGTCGGAGAAGTCCTCGTCCCACAGGGTCCCGTTCTCCGCGTACTCCTTCACGTGCCCCAGCGCCTCCTTCTCCGTCAGCAGCTGCCAGTCCGAGTTGAACGTCACGATCCGCGCCAGGTTGTTGTGGTAGTAGCTGTTGTCCAGGAAGTCCTTCACCTTGCGCAGCTTCCCCAGGAACCCCGGCATCGCCGCCGCCACCGCCGCCGGGTCCTCGTCGCGCACGTTGTTCGGCACCACGGGGTTCGGCCCCGCCGCGCACTTGCCGGTGAGGAGGTTCCGGTAGGATGGGAGGATCTGGTCGGCTGGGGCGCTCAGCCGCGCGCGGAGGGAGGAGCAGTGGCCGACGCCGATGGAGTGCGCGCCGGACAGGATCACCAGCTCCTCCACCGTGAAGTTCTTGCGCCGGAAGTTGTGGATCAGCTCCTGGATCGTGAACGTCGAGTCCGGGAGGTCGCGCTGCGCCTCCGCCGCGTACGACGCGACGCCGTCCAGCCGCCCCGCCAGCACGTCGAAGTGGACGTGCCCGTTGCTCAGGATGCTGGACGCGTCGCGGCCCGCGTAGATGAGCGTGTCGGAGCAGGACACCGTGCCGGGGCACCGCTCCTCCACCGCCTCCTTGATCTCGTCGATCAGGTCGAACGCCGCGAGCCCGATGTTGATCGGCGCCGTCTTCTCCGTGTGCGGGTTCGCCGGAGTCGGGTCAAGCAGCACGGAGGCGTCGCAACCCTGCATACATACGTATATGCACCATGCGTGCATGCCTGTGTTAATTAAGGATTATCTTAAGCTAACGATCAAGCAGGATTATTTGCCCTAATTAACCTGGCTAATTAAGCAGGATCATCAAGTTAGTAGTACAGTTTGTCATATTTGACCAGACAAAGTATTTAAGTAAACGCTGTTGTGTGACGTGTAAGTTTGCATGGGAAGTCATTTCGTTGATACTGGTGTAATTGTAACTCTAACTATAGCCATGGATCTGAGATTAATGTGCTCCATTAGGTTAGTTGTTGGAAAGAGATGTACATATGTATTGTCGGCAAGGTCATGCATTATTGGACCATGTTGAAAACTCTTTATGGACCTTTTTTAAAAAAACTTCATATTTTCCACCTAAGATTTGATTACCCGTTACTTTCTAATAAAAATAGTAGGTGGCTTTCTATCTATAAACCGTGTTTACGAGTGACCGATCGGGCACTGGTACAACCAATTATTGATCTAGATTTAGGTATGCTTTCTCTTTCTCCTTTCTCCTGCTCGTTTGTGTCTCTGTTTTGTGGCCACGAAGAAAACAGAAAAGTCAAACCACATGTACATGGAGTTTCATGTACACGTGGTGCTCTTCAATGCTCTCTGAGATATGTACACCCTCTCACTCTATTTAGCAACAAAAAAAAACTTTTTTCTTCATTCCCCTCTCTCTCCCTCTTCTGGCTCGCCCCAACGCCGCCGCCACGACATCGCCACTGTCAAACGCCGAAAATCCCGCCCCACCTCGCCCAAAAACCTCTCGTTGCGTGGTGTTTTTCGGTCGGCCAATGCTTGCAGATGGAGTGGAGCGGCATAGCTTTTTCGGCTCGGCGAGGCAACTCCAAAGACGGGCGACACGCTGCTCATGGCGACTCAAGAGGTGGTCGTGAAGGACACCAAGCCAGGAGGGAACAAAGGTAAAGGGGGAGATAGAGGGGAGGAAACAGAGAAGGGGGAGACAGAGGGGAGTGAAGAGAGGAGAAGGAAGAAATGGAGGGTTTTCTACAAAATGGATGGAGGTTATGAGGAGAGATGCACGAATCTCAAGCAAATCCAACGACACACAACATACACGTAAGTCCTTACACATGTGGGAAAGCCTCATGCGAGAGAAAACCAACTCCACGAACCAATCCATCCATATCCCACTTGGGGTCTGTTTGGATGGTGGGAATTTTTTTACTGAATTCTAATGATTTATTAAGTTCAAAGCTTTCAAAGAGAACCCTATGGTAAGAGTATCCTAATCTTACACTCTTGGAAGAAAGAATATTCCAATCTTATTAACAATTTGTTTCTAGGAAAAAAACAAAGAAGAAAAATGTACATGTTTAATGAGAAACGATACATACAACAAAGAGGTTCGTAGAGAGATTATTAGGTAGTTGCACGTTGCTTATCAATCTAATACTTAGCGATCAACACATGCATGCAAGAATTAAAGAAGAGGAACAAACAAAGAAGAAAAATGTACATGTTTAATAAGAAACGATACATATAACAAAGAAAGTTAATTCGTAGAGAGATTACTAGGTAGTTGCACGTTGCTTATCAATCTAATACTTAGCGATCGACACGCATACGCAAGAATTAAAGAAGAGGACAACAAACAAAGAAGAAAAATGTACATGTTTAATAAGAAACGATACATATAACAGAAGGTTAATTCAGAGAGAGATTACTAGGTAGTTGCACGTTGCTTATCAATCTAATACTTAGCGATCGTACACGTACATGCAAGAATTAAAGAAGAGGACAACAAACAAAGAAGAAAAATGTGCATGTTTAATAAGAAACGATACATATAACATCAAGTTAATTCGTAGAGAGATTATTAGGTAGTTGCACGTTGCTTATCAATCTAATAATTAGCGATCGAGACACGTACATGCAAGAATTAAAGAAGAGGACAACAAACAAAGAAGAAAAATGTGCATGTTTAATAAGAAACGATACATATAACAGCAGGTTCGTAGAGATTATTAGGTAGTTGCACGTTGCTTATCAATCTAATACTTAGCGATCGACACGTACATGCAAGAATTAAAGAAGAGGACAACAAACAAAGAAGAAAAATGTGCATGTTTAATAAGAAACGATACATATAACAGCAGGTTAATTCGAGAGAGATTATTAGGTAGTTGCACGTTGCTTATCAATCTAATACTTAGCGATCGACACGTACATGCAAGAATTAAAGAAGAGAACAACAAACAAAGAAGAAAAATGTGCATGTTTAATAAGAAACGATACATATAACAGCAGGTTCGTAGAGATTACTAGGTAGTTGCACGTTGCTTCTCAATCTAATACTTAGCGATCAGACATGTACATACAAGAATTAAAGAAGAGAACGACAAACAAAGAAGAAAAATGTGCATGTTTAATAAGAAACGATACATATAACAGCAGGTTCGAGAGAGATTATTAGGTAGTTGCACATTGCTTATCAATCTAATACTTAGCGATCAGACACGTCCATACAAGAATTAAAGAAGAGAAAGAACTAAAGATAACGACGCAGTGGCGCTGGGGCCTAGCTAGCTTAGCTTGACCCCAACTCCTCAAAGGAAAAAGTCAGTCCGCACATGTCGAGTGATATACACACGGAACGTATCATATTCCAGCATCTCGATCAGCTATCTTTCTTTTGCCATTGCTAAGTTGGAGTGACCAACTGCCGCACGAAACTCGGCGGTCAGCTTGCTGCTAGCAAGCTAGCTATCCAAAGCACACACTAGCGTGCGTCAATGATTAAGATCTGGACAATGTGGTAGGAACAACTTTCAAATCTATGCTTCTGAGTTCTAAATGATACTTATCTCTGTAATTCGGTATCTAGAATCCGAATTGTTCTTGACCAGCTAATACCGTGCTTTCTTCATAATTCCCTCCATTTCTTTCTTTCTTCTATTAAAAAAAGAATAGTTTTTGGAAACGAGATAGCAAATGTAGTCCTCCGCGTCCAAAAATAATAAAATTGGCACTGCGGTAGGCTAGACAGGCGACATGTGTCCCTTATTGTGCTCCCAGTCCACGATAGGATGGCATACGTGCGTGTTTACCCCGGGCAGGTATATGATCTTGCCGCTGACTGATAGCGCGACAGGTGGCTTCGGCGAATTTGGAGCGCGGTAGGTGACTACTACGGTACCACTTTTGCATTTTTGTGCGAGTAAATGCTATTTTTGCTATTACAAATAAAAAATATGCTAATTTAGCCAAAGACTACGGTAAAGAGCTTCTTAGATTTTTTATTTTCTTGTTAGTTATACTACTATATGATACGTACACTATTACAATGTCGATCATATATATCATGAGCTACAGAGCGACCGTGCATGCATGTCCTAACCAGACGAATCGAAGCTAGCAGTCGATATTTTGCAGGTTGCAAATTGTTGATCTTAGCTAGCTATTACGAGTACTACGTACAGTACTAGCTCGTGGCGATGGAGCCACGTGGATCGGATAATAATACTAGTAATTAGTGTCCGGCTAGCTAGGCAGACGTACCCTGACGAAGCAGTCACTCGATTAATTTCAGTCCTTGTCACTCAACCTCCATCCACTGTTTGCACGGGTCTACATATAGACGTATGCATGTATATATCTGTCTGTCTGTCGATGGCTAATTTCCAGAATGTGTATGACGAGAATTAAAACATTTATGTATTATTTTAATATATAATAAAAGATCATACGCCTTCATGGTCAGAATCCCTAAGACCGACGACCTCCCGGTCGTTAGTATTCCGGATGTTACTTATCGGTACCTCGGTCGGATGAGGCTTTGTGCCTAATCCCCACCGTATAACCGCCAGAAAAATTATCGAATCGGTATTTCTTATCGTATGATGAATGGAACACGTGTTATAATGCTCCAAACCATGCGATGGTACAATCTCGAGACATCGACTATTAACCACCCTACGGTTAAGCTTTTCACAAGCAACCGCAAGGAAGTTAGCACATTGCTAACTTCTCTACCGCTCCGACCAACGTAACGCTTCACCAGAGGACGCCTTCTCCGTGAGTAATCGCCACCTCTTCGAAGTTATTTAAAGGTGAAGCACAAGAGACAACAACAGAGACAAGAAGGAGACGATAGGCGACACACAAAACAAGGCCAAGGCAAAGATATGCACGAAGCCTAAGCGGTGGAATTAGAATCTAGATAATCACCTTAGACTCATATTCTAAGTCCGATTGCCGATTACGCATTCCTCCATTCAAGGTAATTCAGGTAGTACTTAGCCACATCTTGTAAATCCAGCTCATATCAATAAAGAGCGACCCCATTCCATTCCAAGATATTCCACGCCATTTTCCTCGCTTATTTTCGTAAGATCGGCGATTCGATCGTCGACAATGGGCGCCGTCAAGTGGGGGAAGAAGGCGAAGTTTCAAGAAATTTTTTTTCGCCAAGAAAATCTCGCCTAAAAACTCGCAATCGCCATGCGACTATGCCCGAGTTTGGGATGAGGAAAATCGGTTCGACGGCGGACTACGCCAACCTCGACATGGAAGGATGTATCCGCGCCATGGAAGAAAATGGCAGTCATCCTCCTCCGCCGGCTCGACGCGTTCGACGTTAGCGAGGTCGACGGATGGATGAAGATGCGCCGCCACTACCGGTGGCGCAACCAGAGAACCGCCGTTCCGACCAGTTCGAATGCCGAGGATCTCTCAAGCCCGCCTTTTCGACCGGCGAAACAGTGAAGAAGTTTCAGCCTCATCACCCGGAAAACTATATACCATTGATGAAATCATGGCTGAAAGATACTCTCCTTCGGCTTCTGGCAATTCCAGGAGTCAACCGTCACCTGGTAACGGTGTCGATAAAACCTCCATCGGTCGTGACGCCATGTGGGATGATCACACTCAGCATACGATCGGCAGTTCATCGGATCAGGCTGAGAAGACCTCAGGAAGTGCTCATCTCCGACCGATCTCCATCGTGGAAAATTCTGGCAGAAGCACTGACAAGCTCTCCATTAGTTACGATGGAAGCTCATCGGAAGATCAATGCTGGAAGCACGAGGTCAACACGATCGGAGATGAAGATCAAGATGCCCTGCACGGTCCCACACTCTCTACCACGCCATCACGTGTTGTTAGAGATGATCCGGGCCGTCAAGCACCAACTTCCGGAGGCAACGGAACTAATCGACGTCAATCAGTTAACTCGCCTGGCACTGCCCCACCCAGAGTGACTGACAGGACCGAACAAATCCGAAGGTCAGGGGAAGGTTCAGACAGGCGTACACCTACGACCAGTATGAACCACCTGAGACCTTCGGTAACTGTACAAAACTTGCGACGTATTCAAAACATGTTAAATAATTTCGATCCTGCTCTAGCAGGAACGCCTAGTTTTGTATAACTCGAGGTCGCATCCAAATTCTCCAATGCACCATGCAAATAACGGAAGCGACGAGAACAGAGGGTTCAGAAGTCGACTAGGACTTCGTCCCCAACGCCTCCTCAAGAGGGGACAAAGATGGTCATACCAGAGAGCGATCGATACCAAGACCTCCTCGACGATTCCGACCAAGGAGTCACGAGGGAGAAGGCTATTTCAAGAGGATACTCCCCATCTGCGTCGAGAAGAACCACCACTAGGACCTAACGATCTCCGACATCGCTTGAATTAAGTGGGCGGTCGTGGACATCATATCAATGTCCACGATCGGATCGGTACACCGGAGTTCCAGCGTGCCAATCTTAGGGATCGGTCTCCGGACATAATCCGCACCTTCCCAGAGCAGACGCCATGAATCAATCACAGGTTGTCGAGCCTTCTCTGCTGGGCTCCAAGTCGTGCGTTAGCCTAGCCGCTTCCCGATCGGCCAACTTGGACAAATTCAATGGAACTCAAAACCCATTGGAATTTCTCCAAATATATACCACCGCTATCGTATTGCTTTGGTGGCGATGAGAATGTAATGGCCAACTATTTACCCACCGTGCTCGAAGGGTCCGCCTGGCCGTGGTTGTTAAACTTACCGGCCGGATCCATATATACTTAGGAACAACTCAGGATCTTCGATTGCCAACTTCGAGTACGTCTGACCGCCTACAGGAAGGAGGACGATCTCCACGTAATCCCAGCAGGATCGATGAGACTTTACGCCAATATATCAAGAGGTTCACCAGTTTCAGTAACTCTATACCAAGTCGCAGAGTCCTATGTTATTCAAAGCTTTTAAAACAGTCTAAGGAATCGATTTTTCACGGAGGACATAGCAATGAACCCTCCAAGAACAACCGCTGAGCTTTTTGATATGGCGGACAAATATGCCATCGCTAGTGAAGCAATCGAGTGGTGTGAAGCCATCGATCGGAAAGACAAGATTCCCACCTGTGCCCGACAAACAGAGAAAAAGAACAAGAAGTCTCTCAAGAAGAAAAAGAACCGCAGACCGACGACAAAGAAGTCCTCGCTGCCTGCATAAGATCAGAAGGGCAAGAAGGACTATGCCGGTCGAAGCAAAGCAAAAGTTCCGACCGACGGATTTCAGATTTAATAAGAAGTGGTGTCCACTTCACCAAAGCGAGGGCATGATCTGCGACTGCCGTGGTCCGCGTAAGAAACCGGAGGATTATTATGCGGGTAAGGACCATTTCTAGCAATACAGAACATGGAGAAACGAGCTCCAAAAAGGACAAGGATGGCGACGAGGAGATGGAGTACCGTGATCCCCAACACACACCAACATGATTTTTGGAGGATCTTCTTCATACGAGTCCAGACGCCATCTCAAGGCCATGGAGCGGAGGTCAACCTCGTCGAATCTCCAACTGTAATCAAGCACTCGAAGTGGTCGGACACCGCATTTCCTTCAAAAAGACGATCGCACCATCCCATCGACTCGATCGGGTAGGTTCCCCATCGCCGCTGAACCAACTATTAATAATTGTCGGGTTAATCGGGTCTTAGTGGATGGAGGTAGTTCCTTGAATATATTATTTGTAGGAGCTTTAGAAGAAATGCAGTCCCCATGTCAAAGGTGAAACTCGTGAAATATGCTTTTCATGGCATAGTTCCGGTTCTACCGCTAAACCGATAGGACAAGTTTCCTTCGGTGACGTTTGGAAAACGACAATTTCCAACAGAGAAGATCCCGCTTGATGTAGTAAACTTGAATCCGCGATACAACGGAATCCTCGATCGACCAAAGATTAGCAAAATTCTTGATAGCCACGCATTACGGTTATCAAAGTTTGAAAATACCGCGGCGAAGGAGTCATCACACCGAGGAGATCGAAAAATAGCTTACGATGCGATCGAAATCCTTTGCATCGTTGATGAACTTCCGACCGAGAGGTTAATCCGCCTCCCATGCAGTCAAGCACTCGGCCAAAGATGACGCCCAAACCATCCGACTGCACCAAGGAGGTACTACTCGACAAAAGCGCTTCTCGGGACAGCGTCAAGTCGTCACATGGGTCAGACAACCAGATCCAACCGCCAAAAGATTCGGTCGGGCAAGACTCGACCCTAAATAGGAAGAGTCGCCGTCTCCTTCCTCCGAGCAAATCAAGACGGTTTGCTTGGCAAGCGTCCGATATGCCCGAGTCCCCGAGGTGATCGAGCACGTGCTTGCTCTCCACCGATAAAAACCGATCAAGGTAAACTACGACGCTTTTGCACCCGATCGGAAGGAAGCAATCCAATGGAGATTGACAAGCTTCTCCAGCGTGATTTATTCGTGAAGTCAACCACCCACAAAGGGCTTGCTAATCTCGTAATGGTTAGGAAAAATAATGGGAAATGGCGAATGTGTATCGACTTTACGATCTTAATAAAGCTTGTCCGAAGGATGACTTTCCCTTCCCCGCATTGATCAACTAGTAGACTCTACTTACAAAAGCGAGTTACTAAGTTTTTTAGATGCGTATTCGTGGTACCACCAGATTAGTATGTGTAAAGAAGATGAGGAGAAAACTTCCTTCATCACCCCATATGGTACTTACTGTTATATTAAGATGCCATTTGGTCTCAAAAATGCTGGTGCAACTTTTCAAAGGTTGATGCAAAAAACATTTAGTCCACAAATCGGTCGGAATCTAGAATCTTATGTTGACGATCCGTCGTAAAGACCACCAACGCCAAGCACCACATTCCCGACTTACAAGAAACCTTTAACAACTTGAGAAGACATAACCTCAACTTAAATCCTAAAAGTGTGTGTTCGAGTTTCACTGAAAACCGCTGGTTTCCTAGTTTCGCTAGAGGTATTGAAGCTAATCCAAAGAAAAATTGCGCCATCGACTGATCGCCCCCACCACGAAGAAGGAAGTCCAAAACTAATCGTCAGATGGCGTTAAGCCGCTTCATAGCAAGATTAGGGAAAAAGGATTACCTTTCTTTAAACTTCTTCGAAACATGGGAGTTTCGAGGGACTAAAGAGGCAAACGATGCCTTTGAGGAACTCAAAAGTACCTTACGAGTACCCGGTCTTAGTTTCTCCGAGATTGGGAGAAACATTGCTAATTTACGTGGCAAAGAACACCACGCATAGCTTAGCGGTGTCTTGTTGTAGAAAGGAATAATATCCAACGACCGGTCTATTACGTAGTTTAAGTCTTACATGGACCAAAGGAAAGATACCCACAGTACAAAAGTTGCTCTATGGCCTCCTTATGTCTTCAAGGAAGCTAAGGCACTACTTTCGTGCCCACAAAGTGGTTGTACCTACCGGATATCCCTTGGTCAAGTCCTTGGAAACAGGAATCATCGTGACGAATAGCCAAATGGGCGGTCGAGCTAGGGCGCTCGATTCCATTTTATTTCACTTAACGACAATAAAGTCCTGTGCAATAGCGAAATTCATTGCGAATGGACAAACCTCGAACCCACCCAAGGACCCGAGTACGAACACCACGACGAGTGGACAATGTATTTCGATGGTTCCTTGATGTTACAAGGATCGGGCCGAGTGGTCTTGATATCCCTCATCGCGAACACATCAAGTACGCCATCCAAGAATTTTTCCGCCACCAATAATGTGGCGTAATATGAAGGTTTATCGTAGGACTCGAGCAACTCGCTCGCCGGGATTCGCAGACATTAGTGAAAGGCGATTCTCAACTAGTAGCTAATCAAGTGGGGAAAGAGTATCAATGCTCGAGTACCAAGATGTCATCTTATCTCGCGGAAGTACGAAAACTTGAAAAGCACTTCTTCGGTTTTCAGATCCAACATATTCCTAGAAAGGAAAACTTTCGGCATCACCGGTTGGCACGGATGGCCTCCACGAGGTCGACCGTCCCCGCCCGGAGTTTTTCTCGAGCAACTCAATTCACCCTCGGTAGTTGAGCCTTCCGAGAACATACATGATTCTTTGCAAGTTGAACAAACTAATCAAGAAAACATGGATGCTCCACAGGTCGTTGACGGTTGGCCGCCACGATCACTAGAGAGATGGATGACATCGATCTACAATTATCTTCAAAGATGACACAATTCCAGAAGATGATGTAGAGGCTGATCGTATAGCACGAAAAGCCAAATCATACACTCTAATCGAACGTATCTTGTATAAACGAGGATCTCATGGAGTGTTGATGAGATGCATATCTCAAACGGATGGCATTAGATTGCTAACCAAATCCATGAAGGCGTCAGGAGCACACCATTCCTCTGTAACCACGGTCGGTAAAGCCTTCCTAAAGGCTATTATCGCCAACCGCCTTCATGATGCAAAAGAGCTTGTGACGAAGTGTGTACAATGTCGGTTTCATAGTCGATAAGTACATCACCAAAGACAAGCCTTACAAACAATTCCTCTTTCTTGGCCTTTTGCAACCTCGGGACTAGACATTCGGGACCTTTCCTAAGAGCACCGGGGCTTCAATTCCTTTCGCCATGATTGACACGTTTACAAAATGGATTGAAGCCGAGCCGCTTGTTAAAATAACAACCGAGGCCGCTAAGAGATTTCTCTTGAAAAATGTGATCACGCGATTTGGTGTACCCAATCGATCATCACAGATAATGGTTCCCGCCTCTCCGAATCAATTCCGGGAGTTCTGCGATGAACTTAGTGTCAAAATTCATTTTGCTTCATTGCACATCCGCAGAGCAACGGAGCAGCTTGAGCGGCTAATGGTATCCTTATGCAGGGATCAAATGCCGAGTATTCACCGCTTAATCAAACGGTCAGCGCTTAGGTTAAAGAACTTCCCTCGTGTTATGGGCGTTCGAACCCGCTACCCGACCGTATGCGGCCGGTGAAACTCCATTCTTTTTGGTTTATGGTGCCGAAGCCATGCTTCCTCCGTAACTCAAAATTGGCTCGCCGAATCGATCGTTTGACGAAAATGATCGAGAATAAAAGACGACTCGACGACGCCGATTTCCTTGAATTACGATTTAAACCAAGCCCTTGTACGATCGCTAGCCTACCAACAAGCCATGCGAAGGTACCATAGTCGTAAGGTGCGACCGCAGACTTTGTCAGAGGTGATCCGTTCTCGAAAAATTCAGAGCCAAACAAATCGCAATAAACTTTCTCCTAAATGGGAAGGTCCTTACACTGTGGTCGAAGTAACCCGACCAGGTTCCGTACGACTGGCTATGTCTGATGGGCAAATTTTGTCAAATTCTTGGAACATCGATCAATTGCGTAAGTTCTATGTTTAATTTTCATTCTTTCATTTCTTTCAATTTCAATTTCATTAAATTCATTAATTAATTAAGAAGTGCAACCTTGCTTATATATATACACCTACATTCTGGTCGTTTATTATTGTTAGTCTGGTCGGAGAAGACATTTTTCTCTCCGATATCCTTTATAAGGATCTCTGATACTCTATGGTCCTAGTCGTGAGCATTTTTTTCAAATGATTCCCACGCGCGACTACACTCTTTTTTTTTAAGAAAATGAGTAATCAGAGCACCACACAACTACCTATCTCATGAATGATATGCTTACGATTTTGAAGATTATGCTTCATTATTTCACGATTCGGTCTATTCTTGTCAGCTCTCGGTCGGACACGGAAAGCCTCCTAGTCAAGTCTCTCCTTTTTCGACGTGGTCCCTTGCCTAATCGAAGGAGCTTCCTAGCGACGGTTCTTTTCTTACAATCCTCGCTACCATCGGATATGTAATTTGAACACGCTTTCAAGAAATGTGTCGATGCCTTCGTGTCTTAGCATTAGTTCCACCAGATTATGGGACAATAGATATAAACAAAGTTCACTTATAATTTGTTGCATACATATTTGCATTTCTTCTTATGTCAAGTTTGACAAAGTCTTTTTCCGACCATATATAGTGTTTTTGATTGGTATTTCCATTATGACAAACAAAGATCTATAACTAGTCGAAATCATACCGGTCCCGACCACATTTGATTTCCTAGTCTTTATGACGATCGCTTTTGTCTTACATGTCCAAACATACCTTCAAAAACTCACATACATGGTTATGACCTCTTTTTATTCTCTTTCTTGGCTCACCGCTTGTACAATGCGCTTCTTCTACTATCAAGCGTTGGGGGCTAGGAAATATACGAGAATTTTAAAAAGTCAAACAGATAAACAAAAGCTTTGTCAATGACATAAAAGGTAAGTTTTCATAGATATTCAAATATTTTTACACTTGCAGGAACCTACTCTAAGAAATATTCCCTGCCTAACTACTGCTTGTCGGAGATTCGACCTCCATCTCCTCTACAACTATATCTCCGAGTGGCCTGAGTTCTTCCATGAACTTGGTCGCCTCCTCAGTGGGCGATTGAAGTCATCTTTAACAGCTTGGAGATCAATGGAGGGGTCGGAAGCTTTCAGTTTTGCCAAAGCAAAACTAACTCCACTTGCAACACATGTTTTTAAGGCCTGGGCATAATTCGTCCGAGTAGTTTTGACCAGAACTTTAAGATCCCCTAGAAGTTGACCCAAATAGTTCATTTTCTCAATTGGATCTCTTAAGATAGGCACGCTTGATCCTGATCCCAAATCAAAGATCATCTTGTTCAAAGTATGAATCTTTTCATCAATATTTTGAGCAAGAGCTGCCTCCTTATCTGCTCAAATTTCGTAGTTTTCTTTACTCTGCTTAGCATTTGCGCTTGCTCAGAAAAACAAATCGCTTAATGAACACAAGCATCATTGAAGGAAAATCAAGTTTACGACATATTACCTTTATTTGTTTTGCTAAGTGTTTCATATTTGGTCGTTGCTTGACGATCAACCTGGTCCTTAGTTGAACTTGCTTCAAAAATGATCGGTCCTTAGCTTTTATTTCTTCTTCAAGAAAAGTCGTCTTGGCTTTCTCACCACAACCTCCTCTTTTATTTTCTCCGACCTATCGAATACGATAAGGAGAATAATTGTAGAGGAGCAAAGTATTGAAGAAGAAACGAAGTTTAAAAGGAAAAGTTCTTACTTTCCAACTCGGAGTGCTTTTGCTCCAAGTCCTTAACTCATTGGGTCATCCTCCGATCACAAAGAAAGTTCTCGACCAAATGCTACACAATTAGCATTCTCTTTCTTAAGTTCCTTATAAACTTTGTAAAAAGAGTTATGTAACGGGTCGAGAATACTTACGAATTGCACGGTCATTATAACCGCAAAAATCAAATCGAGGTGCATCTTGAGCCGAGTATCCGATACTTTCGCCACGCCTCATCAAGCTCCTTATCCTCGATGAATCGGGACGAAAAGGAACTTGTTAGGTTGGGAAGGGTTATCGGCAGTGATCGAACTGTTGAGACCTCTCGAGGCATCTACCTCCACGAAGGGGTTTCAATCACCAAAAGATCCAACTCACCGTTGCCCTTGTCACCGCCGGGGCTTCTTCGACCACTACTTCCTCGGGAACTTTGTCCCGAGAAGTGCTCTGATCGAACTTCCACAGTGCGAGTCCTCGGGAAGAACACAGTGGAAATGACCTAACACCGAAGACCTATGCAAACCAAGATGGGAAGTTCAAAATATCAAATCATCAAGGAATTATTAAAGATACATACTTATACGATCACTTTCATTTGTACATACCTTGTTAATTTCCGGATTTGACTCAAACGCGCTAGAGAGAAATCTGTGCGCTAGCCTTCCTTTTCTTCTCTTCCAATTTTGTCGGTTCGGACCAAACAGGTTTGTTGAACCTCACATCCTCCAACAAGATGTCGGAAGCTATGTCCTCGACCGCTTCGTCAAAGTCCACATTCGACTATCCGGTGAGGGAGTGGTTTCATCAATCTCCGGATCGCTTGTTTCAAGAACAACCGTAAGGTCGTGCACGACCACTCGAATCTACACCTCGTAGTTACATTCTCATGGGCCTTCAGCTTATCCACCTAAATCAAAGAATAAATTTGATTAGGTGAAGAAATCCTTTATCTAAAAAAATTTTCGTACATATATGACTCCAACATGTTCTATTACCTCGAGGATTCATCTCCTTCAAGTGCCTCGAGGCACGACTCGGTCGGAACCAAGGTGGGGCGTTGATCCTCACCAGATTGTATGATTCGCAATCCGACCGATGCAAATATAGAGCACGATTGGAGATCTGGTGGAATATATGTATATACATAGTAAAAGGAATTTAATAAATTACCTTAAGCCTTGCCGATCTCCTTCAATAGGAGTTATGCTAAGATCTTGGGGCATTCACCTTTTCTTCAGTTCCCAAGATCGATCTGACTCGTTCTCTAACTTCCCGTGGGTAAGAACTTTAATGTAAGGAAGAATAGACAGATTTTAAGGTAATACATTTATCAAATCAAAATACCGATCGAATTTATCTCAAAGACTTACCACCTTCCGAGGTAGCTTCATCACGATCAAGGCACCAGAGTAGGGAATGAGTCCGAGCTTCAATGGGCTAATCTGGCGAAGGGTAAAATCCTTCACCACATGCCACGAAGTCAAGCCCCGACTCAAGAAGTCGAGATGGCATCCGCCCATCTCTTGACTATCCTCGTCTTCTTTACGGTTTCCTTCCACTTAGAGTTTTCACTTGCTCTAGTTCCGTAAGTAGAGGCCATCGTCTTCAGAATCGTCATGTAAAACCAAGATTTTTCCATGACGACCACGAAGATTTCACAGACATGAAGATGTACTCATCGGCCTTCCCGTCATGAAGACGCAATGTGCATTCCCCAGAGCGCCTCGATTTTGCCGCAGATTTTCCCATCACCATGCGGTAGAAATAACTAAAGAGCTTCAAGTTCGGTTGTATTCCCAGTATGCCTCGCACAAATATGCGAAAATACTAATATTTGCGATCGAATTTGGGGCCAATTCACCAATTCCACCCGTAATGTTCAAGAACGCGAGGAGGAATTTGTGTACGAGTAGTCTCAAATTTCACATTCGATGTAGGCAAGAAAACAGGATTTCGCCATCTTCACGGCTCGGAAAATGCTCTCCGATCGCGGTCTCCAATTAATCGATTTCTATCTGGGAGCATTCCCATCTTCTTCAAGGCCTCGAGTTTTTTCTTGCCCAATTCCGAAGGCAACCACTTTGTAATCTGCTCCGACATGGCGAAAATCCTCAAGAATGAGTAGCAAAAGTTGGAGACTTTGTGGTCGGAAGAACAGAAAAGACTCGAGGATTTCTTGGCGAGAAGCTAAAGGGGATCGAAGGGGATTCGAAGCATAAAAATTCTAAGAGCCCAAATGAGAGGAGATCTTATAACCTTCCGATACTTTCAAGGATTTCTACAAAAGTCCAACCGACAAAAAGCTTTTTTGTTCAAACGACAGAGGAACTCTTCGCTTCCCAAGGCAAGTTCTCAACTTTAAAATGAACACGCACCACTTCAGATACCACGACATTAAATGGGTTCCGCCGATACGATTTCATCGGAAAAGGTATATACACGACCAGTTCATTTAAAGTTCGGGGCTAGGTGACGAGGATTAAAACATCTATGTATTATTTTAATATATAATAAAAGACCATACGTTTTCATGGTCGTAACCCCTAAGATCGACGACCTCCACGGTCGTTAGTATTCCAGAGGTTACTTATGGGTACCTGCCTGATGAGGCTTTGTGCCTAATCCCGACCGATAACCGCCAGAAATTATCGAATCGGTATTTCTTATCGTATGATGAATGGAACACGTGTATATCGCTCCAAACCATGCGATGGTACAACCCCGAGACATCGACTATTAACCACCCTACGGTTAAGCTTTTCACAAGCAATCGCAAGGAAGTTAGCACATTGCTAACTTCTCTACCGTTCGACCACCGTAACGCTTCACCAGGACGTCTTCTCCAGAGTAACTGCTACCTCTTCGAAGTTATTTAAAGGTGAAGCACAAGAGACAACAACAGAGACAAGAAGGGAGACGATAGGCGACACACAAAACAAGGCCAAGGCAAAGATATGCACAGAAGCCTAAGCGGTGGAATTAGAATCTAGATAATCAGCCTTAGACTCATATTCTAAGTCTGATTGCCCGGTTAAGCATTCCTCCATTCAGTGTAATTCAGGGTAGTACTTAGCTACATCTTGTAAATCCAGTTCATATCAATAAAGAGCGACCCCCATTCCATTTCAGGATATTCCACGTCATTTTCCTCGTTTATTTTCGTAAGATCGGCGATTCGATCGTCGACAGTGTACGTGCCCTGCCGCTCTGTTAATTTGCACAAAGATCGAGCTAGCTTGTCATGATTATACTCACGGACATCTTTGCAGGTGAGCATTCATCTAGCTCCAGACATATAGTTGTGACGACACATCGATCGATCGATCGATCTCGATCAGACATGCATGTCCGCAAGACCGCAAATGGTTAGGCATCTTTGGCCGGCTGTCCTGGTGTGAGCAACAGCAGTACGTATCATGTCGATCGCTGTGTTCAATTAGCCGGCCGGTTTTGATCCATCGCCTTGCCCTTGCTGCTGGTGACTAGTCAATTCATGCAAGTAGGAATAAGTTACAATCATGGTCAGAAATACAGAACGATATTTGTAATTGCTTCTACATGTAAAACCTGTGCAACAAGGAGAAGCAACACGCAACTTGTTTAATTCGTGCCTAAATCTACAAGCTTCCAAGAAGCTAGCTAGCCCTCAAAACATAACAACCACTCTAGCAGCATATATACATGCATAGCTAGCACTTTGCCTTAAGACTATTCACTTACTTTATTTTGCTTCCTTGCATTGCCATTTTCTCATTTAAAACTTTTTAAATACAAGGACAGGGCCACACGTTACGCACATGTGATCCCCATGTATACTATATAGCAGTACTTGTCGGCTGTTTATCACCAGTTTAATTAGCATTAGCATTAGAATTCGGGCAGATTCCCTGCAGGAACAAGCTAGCTTTGCTCTCGGGATTAGGTCCCAAACGCAATGGATTAACGGGCTGCTTAATGTTAATTATTGTAACATTAAGCTCCACATGGCTGATGATGGAGTGTAAAGCTAGCGGGCTCTGCGTGCACGGGCGACTGGTCCTCGTGGGTTCCATTCCATTCGGCCAGCCAGAGACGAAGACTACCATATTAATAAAAAAATAAAAACGATGAAGTGTAAAGCTGAACATTATCGCATATCCAGTATACCTAATATATGATCATGAGAAAGCTTGCAGAAATAATACGAGTGTTAGAGACGGTGACGCCGACAAATTAAGCTCGCTTTTAGAGCTTAATTAGAAAGTTCGAAACACACCATCAGCTGGAAAGGTTTTGCGCATGCATATATAGATTAGATTGTGCAGGCAGCAATTATATATGCTAATTAAAGGTGTTGATTGGTGGATCATATATAACAGTAGCGCGTACTTAGCTTTGCACTGATGATGGCACCGTGCATATATATCTCGTAGGTTTCTCCTTTTGGTCAAATTAAAGCATGTGTGTCAGTTTGTGAGCATGTGAGGTGAGCTGTGTGATGTGTGCGTCCGTCCCTAACATGATTGGTGGAATTTTTTTTATTAAATAATTTTTTTTTAACTTTTATTTTAAAGTTAACCTCCGGCACATTTTATTTTTAAAAATAATCTCTTTGGTCACGCCACCACCCATAGCGTGACCAAACAACACCGCCACGCCAAATTACAGGCAAACACTTGTCACGCCATGGGTGGTGGCGTGACAGTGTTGTTTGGTCACGCCATGGGTGGTGGCGTGACCAAAGAGGTTTTTTTGCGGATTTATCCTATGGCGTGACAAGAGTTTGCCTTAGCGTGACAGTGTTGTTTGATCACACTATGGGTGGTGGCGTGATCAAAGGGGTTATTTTTAAAAATAAAGTGCGCCGGAGGTTAACTTTAAAATAAAAGTTAAAAAAAGATTATTTAATAAAAAAAAGTTCTGATTGGTGCGGGGCATCTTTTTGTTTGTTTACTTGTAGTGTCTCAGTTTCTGCCATGTATAAGGTAGCATAACTGAAGTGTACACTGACTACAGTTGAGATGGCACAGCGAGAGGTTGGTGTGGATGCATGCTCTCGATCCCAGCCGGGCGCCTTCTACTTTTCGGAAGTTAATATATCACTGTTAGGACCATGCATCTGGGTACTATGATATCACGTAATTGCAACCATGATAGGACTGTTGGAATTAATCCTTCCAGTAATAATTTATTCAATCCTAGTTTGAGTCGGAGTCAATTAGAAAATATAAGAAGTTGTGAGTTGAGAAAAGCAGTAAAACCAAAAAGAGAGAGGAGCAATTGCTCCCGAAACCAATCACGTGTTTTCGCCACGAGTACTGTTTATTACGACCATTGTTCATACCAAGTACTGTTTATAGGGTACTATTCATCCGAGTACTGTTCGCTTCGACCTCGTGGTCGGAAGAAGGTGGTGGTCGAAAGGTTTCGAGTACTACATGGTCGTGAAGGTTTTCAACCACACGAGGAAGTGGTCGTGAAAGGCCTAAGACCACACCTGGTCATAGAAGGAGGATCGACTACATCCTAGTCGTAGGGGCTTGGACTGGTCGGAGAGAGCTCCGACCACCTGGTCGTAGGTGGTGCGACCACACGTGGTATCAGAGCGGTGTATGAAAATTGGTCCTCCGACTCCAGAGAAGAAGAGACCGATGACTTCCAATGGATCTTCGTCGACAG
Source organism: Phyllostachys edulis (assembly GCA_036346405.1). Lineage (NCBI taxonomy): Eukaryota > Viridiplantae > Streptophyta > Magnoliopsida > Poales > Poaceae > Phyllostachys > Phyllostachys edulis. The sequence goes on from CM070554.1 coordinate 67,613,643, forward strand.
CAAAGGATGGCCCAAATTCACTGCCGTATCCAATTCTCACTTCAGGGAACTATCCGGCTTGGGCTATGAAGATGCGAATGAATATGCGTGCCCAGGGGGTCTGGGACGCAGTAGCCGATCCGGTCGATCAAAAGGGAAAGATCGATCCAAAAGAAAAGGCTGTGAAGGTCGACTTGAAGATTGATCAAATGGCATTGGCGTTGATTTATGCTGCGATACTCGACTCGATGCTCAATCAACTTGTCGGGAAAGATACAGCTCGGGAGGCCTGTGTTGCTCTTCGTACTATGCACGAAGGTGTGGATCGAGTGAAGAAAGTTCGTCTACAAACTCTCCGATGGGAGTATGAGGCATTGCATATGGGCGAAACTAAATCAGTGGATGAGTTCGCGGGAAAATTGACGGCATTGGTCAACGAACTTCGAGCTCTTGGCGATAAATTGGAGGAAATCGAAGTGGTCGAGAATGCTTGCGAGTCCTACCTGAGAGGTATGTGTCTGTGGTAACAACTCTTTTGTATTCTAATGATCTTGAGAGCATGAAGCTGGAAGAGGTAACTAGATCTCTTAAAGCACATGATGGGCTACTGAAAGGTTGCGAAGCTCGCAATGATCAAACCTTATTTGTGAAAGCTGAGCTGAAGGGAGAGAACAAGAAGACTCAGCGTGACTCTTCATCAAATCAAGGTGGTCGTGGCTCTGCTTGGCGCGGCCGAGGAGGTCGTAGTCATGGTCGTGGCCGAGGTGGTCAAGGAGACTCTGCCGGACGTGGCTATAAGCCTGGTCGTGACAACGGTGAGTTCAAGCAAGACAAGTCAAAAATTAAATGCTTTCCGTGTGATAAATTTGGACATTATGCTTCTGAGTGTTGAAGTCATATTAAATGCTTTGAGTGTAAAAAGTTTGGGCATTATGCTTCTCACTGTCGAAACAAGAAAGATAAGGTGGAAGCAAACCTATCACAAACTCAAGAGGAGAAAGATCCAGCTCTATTGCTAACTATTGGTAAAGAGAAATCGACTGGGCTGGTCATGCTTGAGGAAGGGATTCACCCAAAGCTACTGAAAATTGGTGAAGAGGTGATCGACACAGATGTTTGGTACCTTGACAATGGAGCTTCCAATCACATGATGGACAGCTTGGAAAAATTCGAGAACTCAACCAGAGTTTCATGGGCAAGTTAAATTTGAAGATGGTTCATTGTATACATAGAAGGCAAAGGCTCAATTCTACTCCAATGCAAGAATGGAGAGCAAAGACTGTTGTCAGACATCTACTACATCCCAAGACTTTGCAACAATATTATTAGCCTGGGGCAATTAACTGAAGATGATTGTGATATAGCACTACGAGGCTCTTTACTGATTCTACATGACCGAGATGGAAAGCTACTAATGAAAGTACCTCGTACACCAAATAGGCTATATAAGATTCAACTGGATATATGCAAATCGATATGTTTGATTGCAAGTCTTGAAAACCCAGCGTGGCTATGGCATGCGAGATTGGGGCATGTGAACTTTCAATCTTTGAAACAGATATCAGATAAGAAGATGGTCCTTGGTCTGTCATATATTGATTATCCTACTCAAATTTGTGAAGGTTGTATCATTGCCAAGCAGACAAGGTTATATTTCCCAGCACATGCAAGTTATAGAGCCTCACGACCATTGGAGCTAGTGTACATTGATATCTGTGGGCCAATTAATCCCTCTACTGATGCTGGAAACAGGTATTTCCTTCTCCTAGTTGACGATTATTCAAGAGTAATGTGGGTTTACATGCTTAAGAAGAAGAGTGAAGCTAAAGATGTGTTCCAGAAGTTTGTCAATCTTACTGAAATTGAGACTAAACACAAGCTAAAGGCTCTAAGATCAGACCGAGGAGGAGAATTCCTATCCAGTGAATTTGAGTCAATTTGTGAGACAAGGGGCATCACCCGATTCTTCACTGCTCCTTATAGTCCTCAGCAAAATAGAGTGGTGGAATGGAGAAACAGGACGGTGATGGACATGGCACGAAGCTTGTTAAAAAGCAAGTCCATGTCGTGTAAATTTTGGGCTGAGGCGGTAAGACACGCAATGTACATTCTCAATTGAGTTCCAACAAAAGCATTGGACGGAATCACACCGTATGAAGCATGGAGTGGAAGAAAACCAAATTTGGAGCACTTAAAAGTGTTTGGTTGCTTAGCATATGCTAAGGTAACCACATACTTGAAGAAACTCGACAACATAAGCCAAAAATTGATATACTTGGGCGTCGAGCCGGGCAGCAAAGCTTACCGGTTGTTTAACCCTATTGTCAATAAGATTGTTGTCTCCAAAGATATTGTCTTTCAAGAAGATCAACAATGGCAGTGGGAAGATAATCAAGAAGCAAGTCAAGAAATACAAAAAAGGGTTTCTTTCACTATCGATGGAGAGGACAATGATGAACTCGCTTCACTTATTGCCTCTACAACACCAAATGTATTGCAATCACAAATTCTGGATACAACTGTTGCAGACACAAACAATGATATTGGGGCAACTGAAAGCTCGGGTGAGTCTACTCCAGAAACTGTAGCACCCAAATATAGAAGCTTGAGGGGCATATATGACCACACTGAGCCCATGGATCATATGGGAGATCGGTATATGATGGGTGTGGAAGAGCCTGCTGACTTCCAGGAAGCATCGAAGGGGGAGCACTGGAGAAGTGCAATGGAAGTTGAGTTGGAAGCAATTGAGAAAAATAGCACTTGGAAATTGACTCCTCTCCCACATGGTCATAAACCCATAGGATTGAAGTGGGTGTATAAACTGAAAAGAGACACCGAAGGTAATGTTGTGCGCTATAAGGCGAGACTGGTTGCTAAGGGGTATGTCCAAAAACAAGGAGTTGATTATGAAGAGGTCTTTGCACCTGCGACAAAAATTGAAATGGTGAGAGTACTTCTTGCGCTTGCTACACATTTTGGTTGGGAAGTTCATCACATGGATATCAAGTCGACATTCTTAAATGGTGATCTCATCGAGGAGTATATGTCAATCAACCTAAAGGTTATACTATAAAGGGCCAAGAAGACAAGGTTTACAAGTTATCAAAAGCATTATACGGGCTTAAACAAGCGCCTAGGGCCTGGAACCGCAAACTAGATGATAGTTTGAAGAAACTTAGTTTTGAGAGATACAATCAGGAGCAAGCCCTTTATAAGAAACAGGAAGGCACAAACATGACCATAATTGGTGTCTACATGGATGACTTGATTGTCACGGGCACTAATATTTCAAAAGTTCAGTCGTTCAAACATCAAATGATCAGAGAGTTCGAAATGAGTGATTTATGACTTCTCAGTTTCTATCTAGGCCTTGAAGTAGAACAAAGAAGTCACAGCATTTCGATCAAACAGTCAGCTTATGCAAGGAAGATCCTTGATAAAGCCGGAATGGAAGATTGTAATTCATGCAAATATCCAATGGAACCAAAAATCAAATTGAAAAAAGATGATAATGCAGAACCGGTCGATACTTCTAATTACAGAAGCTTGATTGGTTGTTTGCGCTATTTGCTACCCACCCGACCAGATTTAAGTTATGCAGTCGGAGTTGCAAGCAGATTTATGGAAAGGCCAACCAAAACACATGAGCAGGCGTTGAAGCATATTTTGAGGTATGTGGTTGGCTCTATTGATCACGAGTTGATTTATTCCAGGAAGGAACAGGTGCCGTTGCTAGTTGGATATAGCGACAGTGACTTGGTTGGAGACTTAGTCGACAGAAGAAGCACCACTAGAACAATCTTTTTCCTGTATGGCAACATGGTAACATGGTGTTCCCAGAAACAGAAAAATGTAGCATTATCTAGTTGCGAAGCTGAATTCATGGCAGCGACCTCGGCAGCTTGTCAAGGAATCTGGCTAAAGAGGTTGTTGCAAGAATTACAAAGAGAATATTCTGGTCCATTTGAGTTGTATGTCGACAACAAGGTGGCACTGGCGTTAATGAAGAACCCAGTATTTCACGGAAGAAGCAAACATATTGATACACGTTTTCATTTTATAAGAGAATGTGTTGAGGAAGGACTGGTCAATATACATCATGTACCGTCAGAACAACAGAAGGCCGATATCCTGACAAAAGCTTTGCCGCGAGTGCAATTTCAGAGGATGTGTGATTTAATTGGTATCCATGTTCTCACTGATGACAGTCAGGATTAGGGGGAGTGTTGGAATTAATCCTTCCTGTAATAGTTTATTCAATCCTAGTTTGAGTCGGAGTCAGTTAGAAAATTGAGTCCGAGTCGTACTCGTAGAAAATGAGTCCGAGTCGTACTCGTAGAAAATATGTCCGAGTCTGGTGTTGAGTCCTCGTACTCAAGCCTATATAAGTCACCATTGAGTCTTGTATCGATGTAAGAAGTCGTGAGTTGAGAAAAGCAGTAAACCAAAAAAAAAAAAAAAGAGGAGCAATTACTCCTGAAACCAATTACGTGTTTTCGCCGCGAGTACTGTTCATCACGACTACTGTTCATACCAAGTATTATTCATAGGGTACTGTTCATCCGATTACTGTTCGCTCCGACCTTGTGGTCGGAAGAAGGTGGTGGTTGAAAGGTTTCAAGTACTGCATGGTCATAGAAGGTTTTTGACCACATGAGGAAGTGGTCGTGGAAGGCCTAAGACCACACCTGGTCGTAGGAGGAGAATCAACTACATCCTGGTCGTAGGGGCTTGGACTGGTCGGAGAAAGCTCCAACCACCTGGTCGTAGGTGGTGCGACCATAAGGACAAGGTAGAAGAAAGTAACTCTTGAATAATTGACATCCAGGACATGTAATTGCAGTCATGTAATATATCACTGTTAGGACCATGCATCTGGGTGCTCGTGAATAATTGACACCCAGGACAAGGTAGAAGAGAGTAACTCTTGAGCTGCCGAAGCTATGATCTGAGCTTGTTAAGGCAACACAGTTGTGTCTGTTCTAGAAACGCTAGTAGTGCGTACATACGAACAGATTCTGTAACTGGGGCTTCAGCTGACACACGGCCCCGGCTGAATTCCAACCGGGATTACACCCACTACTTGTCGGCCGCATGCAGTGCTCATTAGGTATTTGCTCGTACTTAGATGGTATGGAGTGTTAATTTATTGTTGTTTTTCTTCTGAAAACGAGCATATATGCTTAAATAATACTACTATGAAAGTGCAGTGCCATTCGTGGGCGTCCAGTGAAGTGGAGTGCTAGTGATAGCATGTACTCCTACATATATATTGCTTGATTGGTCTTGGAATTCCGCAGCAGCAATCGTGAACCATGCCTGATCTAATCAGATGGGCACGCAATTAATTGTTAAAACAATGGTAGTTGAGAAGGAGCTTTGCTCGCTTGGCTTGTGGCAGCGTCCACTCATAGCTCCCTTTGCGTAACTATACATCCATTTATGGTCTGCCATGAAATAATTCTGTGTGTGCATAACATGAATATATCAGGTATAAAATTATATTTATTAAAACTAGGTATGTTGCATTTGTACTGTAGGAATATACTGTAGTGTTGGGCCCAATTTAAGATTAAACCACCATGGCATATTGCAATTTATTAGACAAGATTCTACCCAGTTGACTAAGCAATATCAATCTTATTCTCGTAATTACCAATATTAGAACATTTGCACATAATTAATAATTTAGCAACCAACAAAAGAGTAGACGGGAGCTTACCAATAATAGATGTTAGCAAAATAAGGTAGCCTCGGTATGAAGACCTTCAGCCTTTCGTCTTTAGTTCCCAAATCTGCTATGGAATGGGGCTTTCTACGTTTGATCAAGTTGTTGGTTGTCTGTTTGCTAGGAATCTGCAACGAACTAAGACTTAAAACTAGTCTTCTATGCGATAAACTTAGTGAGTTATTCAATGAGTTATCTGACAGAGGCATTCCATTAGCTAACCAAATCTATAGTCCCGTAAGGTAACGACCAACCCTCATAGTTTAACACTCGATTATAATGTGACAAAGTTAAAGGCATTATATTACTCATTAAACCAATATGATGTCCTGGCAGCACTACTCCCAAAAAAGTTAAGAACATGTGCAAATTAATATGATTTGAAGGCTTCACTTCCGTTCTTTGGTTGTTCATATAAATCCATGTCGATATCTTTTTCATGCGCAATTGATGCCAAATATGATATGATAATTTTAAAAGAAATATTTGGATACAGTAAGAGATTGTGACCTGTTAATTGCTTTAGCAAGTTGCATATATGCAGCGAACACACTACACATTACATCAATCCACATGCATGTGTTGATTCACCACTCCACTTATAATCAAGGGGAATCATTTCACAACCAACCAAATCAAATAACATTACAATAACAAGTGCTCAAGTATCTAATTGAACGCACAAAAAATATAGAAAGAAAATCCATACCGTAGGGAACTCCTTGTTGCGGATGTGCAGATATGGGTACGCCTGCAACAGCATAAACAAAGGAGAAAGACCATACATCATATTCAGACCGTAGCTAATCCAAACCCCAATCTACCAAGGAAAAGATCTGACCAGCGGCTCCTCGTGGTGGGGGTGCCCCTTGGAGAGGGTGTACGCTACCAGGAGGGTGCACGTCATGATCCCAACATAGGTGATCTTCTCCCACTTGGTCGTCTCATCTGTGAGAGAAGATCAAAGGTAAAATCCAAACCCAAATCAAGAATTGATGGGGGATCCAAATCAAAAAAACTCACTGAAACAATGAAAAGACAAAGGCGGGGCAGAGCTGGGGCGTCGGGACGGTGGGACGGAATTGGGGCATTGGGGGCGGGGTAGAGTTGGGGAGGTGGGGCGAACCTAAGAAGGCGTGGCGGAGTAGGGGAGCTGGGACGGCGGGGCGGAACTGGGGAGGCAGGGCGACGGGGTGGAGCTGGGGAGGTGTGGCGGAGCTGGGGCGCCGGGACGACATGGCGGAGCTGGGGCGACGGGGAGGCGGGGCGGAGCTACGGCGTCAGGGGTAGGGGTAGGGGCAACCTGAGATGGGATGGAGGCAGCCGAGATGAGGAGGTGGGGGACCTGGGGTTGCTGGAGATGAAGTAGGCGAGGGGGTGGGGCGGAGGAGGTGGAGGAACGGAGGAGAGCAGAGATGGGTGTGGAGATTGCGGTTGCTGCTGTGTTGATTTGGGGAAGAGAATTGGGACTTAGGGATTTAGGGGTCTCTCAATTGCTTTGATGGTCTGCCTTCACCGGTCAGAAAAATTATCTCCGTGTATGCTGCAGAATTCAATGAAGGGTCATTGAAAAAAATTTTGCAATTTTCCTAACGGTGCATATAGACCGTCACAAAAAATACATTATCCTAATGGGTAAATCTTACACCGTCGCAAAAAATAGTTCATATCCTTGACAGCTTTATGAACCTGGCAGGAAAATGTATTCTTGGGACAGTGAGATGTGGGCTCGTCACAAAAAATAGATATCCATGGTGTTCTTTGCGGGCCCGTAAAAAAAACAAAGTATGTGAGGGATTGATTTTTTTTATTAATTGACCTTTTTTAATTTTATTTTAAAGTTAACCCCCGGCGAATTTTATTTCCAATTTTGACCCCTTTGATCACACCACCACCCGTAACGTGACAAAACAATACTATCACGCCAACCCGTATCTTGACAAGCTCTTGTCATGTTATGACCAGTGGCGTGACAGTGTTATTTTGTCACGCCACAATTAGTGGCGTGATAAGAAGTCCTATTTAGCAGACTTATCCTACGGCGTGACAGTGTTGTTTGGTCACGCCACGGGTGGTGGCGTGACCAAAGGGGTCGGAATTAGAAATAAACTTCGTCGATGGTTAACTTTAAAATAAAAATTAAAAAAAGGATTAATTAATAAAAAAAAGTTCTGAGGGATTCCCCGTTTTCTGGTAGTGAGTATACCTAATATGATCATGAGAAAGCTTGCAGAAATAATACAAGTGTTAGAGACGGTGACACCGACAAATTAAGCTCGCTTTTAGAGCTTAATTAGAAAGTTCAAAACACACCATCAGCTGGAAAGGTTTTGCGCTTGCATATATAGATTAGATTGTGCAGGCAGCAATTATGCTAATTAAAGGTGTTAATTGGTGGATCATAACAGTAGTGCGTACTTAGCTTTGCACTGATGATGGCACCGTGCATATTTATCTCGTAGGTTTCTCCTTTTGGTCAAATTAAAGCACGTGTGTCAGTGTGTGAGCCTGCGAGGTGAGCTGTGTGATGTGGTGCGGGGCATCTTTTTGTTTGTTTACTTGTAGTGTCTCAGTTTCTGCCAAGTATAAGGTAGCAAAAATGAAGTGTATATTGACTACAGTTGGGATGGCACAGCGAGAGGGTGGTGTGGATGCATGCTCTCGATCCCAGTCGGGCGCCCCATCTATTTTTCGTAAGTTAATATATCACTGTTAGGATCGTGCATCTGGGTACTATGATATCACGTGATTGCAATCATGACAGGACTGTTGGAACTATTCTTCCTGTAATAATTTATTCAATCCTAGTTTGAGTCGGAATCACTTAGAAAATTGAGTTCGAATCATACTCGTAGAAAATATGTTCTAGTCGTACTACAGTTGAGATGGCACTGTTAGGACCATGCATCTGGGTACTATGATATCATGTAATTGCAATCAGGATGCAATATTGCTATCGAAAGGTAGAAGAAAATAACTCTTGAATATATGTCTGCAGATGTGCTCGTGAATAATTGACACCCAGGACAAGGTAGAAGAGAGTAACTCTTGAGCTGCCGAAGCTATGATCTGAGCTTGTTAAGGCAACACAGCTCTGTCTGTTCCAGAAACGCTAGCTGTGCGTATATACGAACAGATTCTGTAACTGGGGCTTCAGCTGACACACGGCCCCGGCTGAATTCCAACCGGGATTACACCCACTACTTGTCGGTCGCATGCAGTGCTCATAAGGGATTTGCTCGTACTTAGATGGTATGGAGTGTTAATTTATTGTTTTTTTCCTTCTGAAAACGAGCATATATGCTTAAATAATACTACTATGAAAGTGCAGTGCCATTCGTGGGCATGCAGTGAAGTGGAGTGCTAGTGATAGCATGTGCTGCTACATACATATTGCTTGATTGGTCTTGGAATTCCGCAGCAGCAATCGTGAACCATGCCCGATCCAATCAGATGGGCACGCAATTAATTGTTAAAATAATGGTAGTTGAGAAGCGAGCAAAAGCTCGCTTTGCTCAAAAAAAAACAAGGAAAAATTTAGAATTTGTCACTACTAAGGAGTGATATATAGGATTTACCACTTTATGTGAGGATGATCTACATGTTATTCTCACATAAGTGGTAAATCTTAAATTTTTCATGAAAGCACAATGACAAATCTTTGAATCTCCCAAAAAAACGATGGCAGTCAGTTCAGTATAGACAACAGATCACAAGGCAGTGCTGGTACAGTATCTCTTCTGCTGGCAACGACATGAGCATCAACGCCGCACAGCGCACACAGCAGTAGCGTATGCACATATGCCAGCACACACAAGACCCCCATATATATACTATGGAAAATTTGATCGGTAACGTTGCAATGAAGTATAGATCAGAAAATAGCATCTAATGTGAGGATGATAGGTGGATCATAGGACCAAATATCAGTGACACATTAATGTTATTTTTCAATTCGTGATATCTTTATAATGTTACTTAGCAAATTACCCCCTACGTACTATACTGGCTAGCCACGCAAGAAATTTGAGTCTGAACCCCGATCGAGAGCGGACTCACAGCTCCCTTTGCGCAACAGCAGGCTCAGTTACCCCCATCTATTTCTAAGCGCGCGGGCTCTCTCTCTCTCTCACGAGTCATGAGCATTTTCCCCTTCTGCAACCAATTCAATTGGAAAACCCAATGGCAAAGAGAAGGGGATTCATTAGCTCGCTATTTAGTACGAATGGGTGAAATGAGGGAATTTATCAAAATTATTCAACAGGCTGTAGAGAAAATTCCTAGACGTGTTTACAAGAATTTTGAAGTCCGACGCTTTAAGAAAGCAAAGAATTCCGAATGGAACGATTTTGAATATCGATTTCTTGGAGAGAAGAAAAAAACTTGGCTTAATTTTGAATCGTCGAAGCAAGAGCTTTATGTTTTTGTAAGAGTGGACGCTGCCACATGAGCAATTAGCATGACATTTTAGTGTAATCTGGAGACGAGCCCAGCCCAATTCTTTACATTGTATGTGTGCATAGCATTTTGGGCCTAAGCCTATCTATTCTCAACCAATCGTTAAACGCCCAGCCCGAACCCCCTCGCCTCGCCCAGCTCAGCTTTCTCCTTCCCGAACCTTCCACCCCCGCGTCCGCATGGCGGCGAGGGCGACGACGGTGGCATGCGGTAATGCACAGCGTCTGGTAGCCCTCCTCGGCAGCGCCCGCTGACCTCCAACGAGCCCTCCTCTATGCTGCCGCCTGCTCTCTCGCAAACTACGACGACGTCGTCACCGAAGCGCCATCGCCGACGCGGCAGCGTCGCTGCCCAAATCCTCGACCCGCTCCCGAGGCGGCCCGGCTCCAAGGCGGCCCCCCGGTTCCACATCTCCCTCCGCGAGCACCGCGTCTACGACCTCGAGGAGGCCCGCAAGTTCTGCTCCGAGCGCTGCCTCATCGCCTCCACCGCCTTCGCTGCTTCCTTCCCACCCGACCGCCCCTACGGGTCAAGGGCGTTGGGGCCAAGGGCGGTCAGACCAGCCATTACACGGCGGTCAGACCGATTTTGTCCAGATTCTCTGGAATCTTTTCTCAACGGCTAGTTTTTGTGTGTGGGCTATATAAAGCCACCTTGGCCAGTTGGGAGAAGCTGCTGGTTGTGTGCTGGTGCCCCTAGACTTCCATTGAGCAAAGAGCAAGCCTCTCATTCTCTTTTGTGCATGTGTTGCACTTAGTGAGATTAGATAGCAAACTCTAAGTGCATATGTTGCCTTAGGTAGTGGATTTCATATCCATTTGAGTTTAGACACTTGATTGGTTCAAGTGAGCGTTGGAGACTTGTTACTCTTGGTGTTTGCCAACACCTAGACGGCGTGGTGGCGTCGTTGCGCCGGTGAGCTTCTCAAAGAAGATTGTGAGAAGACCCGGACGGTTTGTGAGTGGTGTGGTGCTCGCCATCTCCGGAGTGGAGGAAAGAGCAACCCTAGTGGAGCGAGGTGTTGGTTCGGTTTGGAACCGGTCCAAGTGGTTGGACTTACCTCGGAGGGTTTGGCTTAATTCGTGGAGCCGGTCCAATTGATTTTGGGTTTAGCTCAACGTGGATTAAGGGAGACCGGCAAGTCTCCGATCACCACGGGAAAACATCGCCGTGTCATTGTGGTTTGATTACTTGTGCTTTACATTGTGCAATTTACATTACTTGTATTTAAATTGCTTAATTGTATGTGTATGATTGCTATCATTTATATAGTCTCATATTGTTGGTGCACTTAGTTGAACCTAGTTGATTTAGGTTTTAATTGTGGAAAACCGTATTTGTTTAGCTTTCGCATTAGAAATCGGTTTTAGCCAAAAAAAAAGTTTTTAAAACGCCTATTCACCCCCCCTCTAGTCGGCCACCTCGTTCTTACATCATTGCTCTATGAAAGGGCAGCACAATAACTGAATTCAAAGAGCACAAGTTATTCATATAATCAGATTTTAATTGAGTAATAGCAAATTCATCTAGCAAGGATGAAAAGATTTGTAAGTTCTTCCATAAGTCAACATCTTTATTCAGATTGTCCATACTATATGGTGCAATAAAAGGTGAACACATAGGCATGGGATGAGCACTAAATTTTATTTTACTCTCATATTGAACAAGATTCAGCACACAAGAATTGTTGTCCAAAACAGCAAGCTTCAATTTATTCATGTGATCACAAGTTATGCATATTCGATATACCAGAAATTGATTGTCTACACCATAATCTCCAATTAATTTAAAATAGTAGGTGTAAGTGCTAGAAAGAGAATTTAGAGATGAAAGTTTAGAAACTTTCTCCATAGCACATTCCAGACTAAATGGCTCATTAAGCATGGTATAGCACAAAGCATCAGCAGGGGATATTCCATCAAGTACTTCCTTATGTGTAATTAATTCGACATGTGCAGAATCATGAGAATTCAGATCAGCACATGGTTCGTTCAAGGCAACACAAGTAACATCAAAAGATTGCACTATAGCAAGTATATACTCACAAGGTTGCTCTATGTCTTGCTATAGCACCAAATCAGTACCTTTGTCATTATCGTCCTCATCAGATACTGTAGGTACCTTAAGCTTCTCCTCTAATGACAAAAGATGCGCAAGATCATCCTTCATCTCTTCAAGCGTCTCGGCGGTATCTGTAGATGGAGTAGGAGCAATAATGTCAGCATTTTCAGTTACCATAGGTTGCACCTCGCTTGTGATCGTAGGTGGTGGAGGTACAAAACGACGTTGCAATTTCTTCTTCATCTGCTCCCATGTGTACACGAAGTGGTCCTCGAGATTCGACTACCAATGTTGAACATCACTAATCAGCGCCGTCCTTGCCATGCTCATCTTCTCAACAGGATCAAGCACCTGTCTTTCAAAGTAGCTTTCCAACATAGTAACTCACAAAAAATAGTCCAACGACGTACTCTCAGCGGTAAGTGGCAAGATGTATGCCGGTAGTTGTTTCCCCTTGAGTTCAAATCTACCCACAATAATATCGTAATCTACCTACTTCGACCAACTTGTCATTGTTAGTAGAAAACAAGGAAACAAATCACAAGTATATGTTTCTATCAACTACTAGGTTCTGGAGGCTCAACAGTCGCTCACACTGAAGCATATACCAAGTTCTTACAAGCTCTTACCAATGTAGCAAGAATGTGGTACAACCGGTGGCTGGATCGTGATACTCTCACTTGCGATTAGCCCAACGATTGCGATGAACGGTACCTGCTGAGTTAGTAGGAAGTGGAGCTCGGAAGGCTAGTATGTAGCGAAGGAGTAACAATTGTTCAAATTAGTATGCAAAGTTGAAAAGTAGTTCAAAGTACTAGTCACCCGTGCTAGTCCTAGTCTAAACCAAGCCTAGATAGAGCAACTCACAAGAACAACTAGGAGCAACAACGGAAAGGCTAGCACAAGAACTATCAAAGTAAGAGAGCGATGGATGACTATGCCAATCTGAACAAGGAAATAAGTCAAGATATGAGGAAACTCTGATTTTTTTTTTCTCTTTTCTTTTCTTTTTTCTCTTCTTTTCTTTTTTTTTTTACCTCAGAAAGCTACTGGAACCGAAAAATATGAATTTTTTCGGACTGCTGGGATAGCACAAAAATTGTACTGAAAACTGAAATATCCTCATCTAAAAAGTCAACCGTGAGGCCTCTTTTCTCTTTTTTTTACTAATTCTTTTTTTTCGTACTACCAGAGACCACACGGAGAAGTAATTTATAAAAGATGCACGAGGAGACAACAATTCCTTGGAACTTGTGTAGCACTATTTATGTATTTTGATGCTCTCGGGTGCTAACACTAGCAAGGAAACTCAGCAATTTAATTGAGGGCTTACTGACACAATACTCATGCACAAGACGATGGAGTCAGGCACACAAAGGATGCTTGGTGCAACGAAAATAAGGGATTCGGAGGTGGGGCCACCGGGAAGCAGTGTAGAAGGAAAAATTGTGTACGCACTGAAAAACAGGAAAAGGTAGTCGACTCGGATTTCACGGCGTGGTGATCGAGGCTAGATGGACTTGTGCGTGGGAAACATACACGAGAAGGACTGCGTACGTGAGCGAAAAAAACATGGGTGAGGCAGCAGCAATTTGTAGAGCTCGGAAAACGAGGTAGGGTTTTGGCTACCGAATTGGTGGCGCAAAATTTTGATGGCGTCGGTTGGCAATTGGTGGAGCAGAAAATAACAAGGCGGATGGCCGCCATGGCCGCGACAGCAAGATGGCAGAGAGTGGTGGTGATCTTGGTGGCCGCTGCAGGGAAGAACAGAACTAGACGACTTGCAACTCTAAACTAAACCAACCTAGACAGGAAACCAGCACAATGACTTGACAATGCAACGAAAATTTTACAACGCAAACTAAAAAGAAAAAATTGCAATGGCTCAAAGGGGCTCGGTATGGATGATAGATGCAAAATTATTTTGGCAATTTTCTGGACTCTAGGTATGAAAAACGAATCTACTACTAGAAAATTGGAAACTCTCACCGATGAACTGCAGCTCTGAAACCACTTGACGAACCACGAAGGTTCTATTTTGGCCCGATCTTTCGATGAGAAGGTAAGTTCGGTAGTAATCGCTCAACTCTCACAATCCTAGCTACGAACTCACAAGGCTCGAAACCACGCAATCGCTGAACTGCTCGACAAGTCGTTATCAACCATGCACGAATACCCGAATGACCTGATCACGAAGATCAATTCCTACATACACCGAAAAAGCACGCAAGAACAAGATAAATAAGCAATCTGAAATTGTGAATAGGAATTGAAATTGTATTGAATAATTTGGGGTTTCGAAGACAACGCCTGGTTGCACTAGCCGTACAAGCACACGATGGTGTTTCTAGCCTAAGCTGAAATCAATCTAACAAAACCCGCTGAACTAGATGGGCGATGTCTGGCCTTATATTGGCATCTAAGGGTGCGGCCAACACACACACGACCTAATGTCGATTCTATCTCTAACTTCTGTATCACACAAAGATTTTTTTCCTAATACAGTTATGGAAAGATTACAACCGACTCCATCTAAAAAATATATACTATAACTTATCTACAACCAATACTATTCATGTTGAGTATCGATTATCTTAGAACTGGTCGAAGACCTGGTCGTAGAACTGGCCCTAGAATGGTCTTAAGAGGCCTCGAGGAGGTCTTGGAGTGGTCTTGGAGAGAGGTCCTAAGGAGGTCATGGAGGGAAGTCCTAGAGGAGGTCTTAGAGAGGAGATTCTGGAGGGAGGAGGTCCTGGTGGAGGTTCTGACGAGGAGGTCCTGGAGAGAGGGTCTAGAGGACCTCCGGGTGGTCCTAAGAGATCTCTCGGGTGGTCCTGGAAGACTAGGAGGTCTTCTTGGACCTCCCTTGGAGAGGTCCTTGTAACACCTCAGCCCAACACGGAGCCCAGAATGCCACTAACAACACTAACTATCAATTTTAACATCATTTTAATTTAAATTACAGTAAGCGTATCATGATAAAACCCGTCCACGAGTCACAATAACATAAGCATAATGATATAACAACTATAGATAATTTACTCTAGGAGCATAGCAAGGTAATAAACCAAGATTAATGCAAACAAAATGATTAAGTCTATTGAATGAATAATCAACTCTAACTTATCATCTAAGGTGATTCAACGCCATCATGTCCTAAATAATAATCATCATGCTGTAATAAAAATGTCTCATGTCCAACGAATCAAGTAATTGGGTGTAGGTTGTGATTCCAAGTGTGCTAGCCCATCCTGAGAGAAACATCATCAATGATCACCTAAAAACAACAATAGAGCAAGAATGAGTTCAAGACTCAGCAAATACATAATAAAGCTATAAACAACAGTCTATCAACCAAAATCAACGTTATCATCATCATCCATCTATTTAATGTCATTCTCATACTCAAACAATCAAGCTATATTCCATATAGGTAAAGTGCACATCTTAACAATTTACTCATATATGCGAATGCACCGTCATGCTCATGCTCATGTGCATCTCATCAGCTGATACCGGTATAGCGGAGTGTTCACCCGTCGATGACACACTCTATCCTTCACTCTCGTGAAGTCCCCACCGAAGTAGGATTTTATCTAGAGCACTCCGGACTAGTCATGCATCTTTCTCACCGACCTTACCGAAATAGTTACATGACTTTCTCACTAACCTGGCTTGTGCAACTCCTGTCATGATGAATGTATATGATGCAACATCTTTAATTATTCATCAACATAATTCATCTCATTAACCCAACATCACATTCTCATTAACTCAATGTCATAATTTCATTCATTCAATGTCATCAATATCATGTATAAGAATAAGCTTAACGAAAGCATGATAAGTAATATCAATGACAATCGCGAACAACCCGTTGTTCACCACTCTACCATGTACTTGCCTCTTATCCCTTAGAAGCCGGATGACGAAATTATGGCATGGCACATGAGACCATAGTCCCTCGGAGAACACGGAGCCGATTATGAAATCCCGCAAAATCCTTCTCCTCCTTTCTTTCTTCTTCTCCCTTCCTTCTTTCTTGATCACCCTTGTCACAGAGAATCCAAGCATGCATGTAAAGTAGGAGCAGCATGCAAAGTAGCAGCCACACTCCCCCCTCTCTCTCTCTCTCTCCTCTCTATCGGCAGCACTCATGCATGTAGGCTTCTTTTACTTAATCTCTCTCCCTCCCTCCCTCTTGTCTCTCTGCTAGCAGTAGCAAAGCAGGGCAGTGGCTGGTTAACACACACGCACATGCATGCAACAACACACGGCAGGCCATTGGTCGGGCGGCGCTAGCAGAAACGATGCAGGCAGGCAGCAAGAAGAAAAGCACATGTACACACACGCACATGCATGAGAAAGATCTGCAGCGGTGCACGGCCAAACATGCGCTGATTTGGATGAGAACGGCGGCGGCACAACGTAATTAGAGGCGGCGTTTGGCAGGCGGCAGGGCAAACTATGCCTGGCTTCGGGCGGCGGCAGCAGGGGAAAAAAGACAGGAGCAGCTAGGGTTTCACCTTTATATGGTCTTCTTTAATGCTAGTCAGCCCTCTGTATAGGCCCAGGTTTCTTTTCAAATTTAAAATTTCTGAAATTCAACTAAATAATTCTATTTAATTTTGTCTTTAAATCATTTAATTCTCTATTGTCTGAACGAGATATTACAGTCCTGGAGGAGACCGGGATATCTCTAGATGCCGAATTAGATTCTAGAACGTATCTAGCTTAAACTCTTGTTTGATATATGAAGTGACTGTCTATTCAGAAGGAAGGCTGATGCCCTCGTCAGATACGGTCACAGCGCGGCCTCCGCTGGCTGGTTCCCTCGAACACACATCACAAATGTCGCTCGCTTACTGCTGCCTCTTTTGCGTTTGCGTCAGTTGCTCTGGGCCGGGGCTTATGCCTACATCTGTAGTGCTCTGCGTCATCTGCCCATCTCGTTTCCATGGTCAAATGCAGTGGCTGTGCCTGCACTTGTACCCTCCTTTTCTGGGGTTGGCAGCTGAGGTGTGGTACAAATACAATGAACCTAGATGTTGCTACCGCTCACTGGTTGATTTTTATGCGTGTGATGCCGTCTTATCGCGAAAGGGAGGCTATAGATTTTACAAGACCTGCTTCGTGCCATACCGTCCATTCCAACATGGCTGGCTTACTAGCTGGTGTGAATTGAGCGTCTGGTACACTCGGTGTCAAGGGTTTGGTTTAGAATGCTGTTAGGTTACTCGTTTTCACATGGAAAGCCACCAAAAAAATACAGTATATCCATATCCTGATGTGCTCCTTGTCCCAATCGAAACAGATGATCCTTAAGAGCATCTACAATAATTCACCTTAGCTGTTACTAAAAGGTTATCACATCAGCTTTTAGATGATGTGGAGGAGAAAAGATGAGAAGAGAAGGTAAAGCTGTTTCTACATGAAGAAAATATCAGATTGTTAATACTAAGACATAAGAAATAACAAAAAACTTTATTGGAAGCTTAGTTGTTATCTAAACACTCATTTTTTTGGGTCTCATTGCCTATCAACAAAAATCTACCGGATCTTGTGCAGTCCGTCTTCTTAGCTTCCCCCGCAGATGATATGATAAATGAGCCAAAACATATAGGCCACAAAGTTGTACCCCATTGTTAATCATCAAGAATCATACACACTTGTAGCAATTAAAGTCTTAGATACAAACTTAAGAAACAATCCATTGAAATACTTATTTCTTTTTATTAGATTGAGTACTCTCTCTCTTCTTAGTAACAAGCTACCCGCACTGATTGCTGTCAGCAGAAATGACTAAACTCACTTTGACCTAATACCCAACCCAACCTCTTGCGACCACATTAACCAGTTCCCAACGACCAAACAAGCAAACACCATGAAGCTTGGTTGCCTGAAAAGCTCAACTCGATAGCTAACCATCGTACTCAGCAAACGATTATAACATCCCGAATCATGTCTCTGGCTGTGCCACCATGTCAGCTTGGAACATAGCGCACATACATGCATACCATACATGATACATTGATACATGCTGCAATGGGAAAAAAACAGTGGATGGCACGAAAGACTGGGATTGAAACCATCTACTACTAGTGTAATACTCAACGAAAACAGGTCAACTCAATAGATACTAGTAGGGTATTCGTGTGTTGCAACAAAATCTCAAAAAAGAGTGATACATATCAGCAGACAGGATCTTAAACCGCATAATAAATATCAATTTTCTTTCACACACATATAAACAAAAACATTAACTCTGCCTATTGCATCACCTACTACTGATACTATCCGAAAAATAAAAGTTGCAGTTTATAGATTGTTTACCTTTGGAAGTTGAAGTTGATATCGACTTCCTTCCCCGGCGTGCTACCCATTTTTAGCCATTGCCGGCTGACAAGGAAGAGAGCTATGCGTTGATGGCCACCTTCAAGCCACGACTCGGTTCTCACGGTCATTGGCCTCTACATCCCTCGACAACCACATTGCAGCAAGGAGGTAGGAGGCCAGGAGAGGAGGCGGTGGCGTCGTCGTGGTGGTAAGCGAGGAGGCGGCAATGCTTGTTGAGCCGGCGTGGAGCTAGAGGTAGTGACGGTGCAAGGGGCATTAGGATAAAGAGGACATAGTGCGGTGAACTCGAGATGGCGGCACGGCAAGGGAAAGACGACTTCATCTCTACCTCTTCCTCACGAGCCACTGCTGCCTCCCCTCCCTTCCCTAGCGTCGCTGCTTCTCTAAGGTATCGCCTCCTCCTTTCCTCCCTCTCCTCCTGGTGCCTTCTGCCGTCCCCGACACCGCCTCCCCTCCCCGTACCTCCACTTGTCGCCGATGCTACCTCCACGCGCCGACGCCTCCCCTCCCTGTATCTCCTCCTGTCGCCGACACTACCTCCACGTGCCGGCACCTCCCCTCTCAGTATCTCCTCCTATCGCCGACACTACCTCCTTACGCCGCCACCCCCCCCCCTCCCCGTACCTTCACACGCCGCTGCCTCCTACGCTGTCGGATCCCCTCATCTTCGTATACACCGTCGTTGCAAACCCGCGGACTGAGTGCCGGAGGGGGTCAGGATCTCTGAGGCACGAAATGAATGTCGAACGGGCGCAAGTAGCGAGTCGCAATCCGAGACAGGAAGAAGTGGGACGACAACGAATTTCAATATGTGCATGTGAAGAAATTGAGCAACGACGATTTGAACGGTTGCGAAAGAAGTAAGGGCGTGGATACGTTCGTGGGTCATAGAGGGGACATTATCCCTGTCAAGTTAGGTCCACATACTGATACGTCTCGATGAGGAAATTTGGGATGGCTAGAAGAGGCCAACCGCGCGCACTGAATAAAGGACATCGTCGGGCAGCGCACGAGTAAACTCCTTTTATTAGTTAAGATGTACAACAGTAATGGTGTAAACAATAGCAGTAACAACAACAAAAAGAAAAAATAATGAGAAAATACCCCTACAAAACTGCTGGCTGCTGCTGCTAATCTGCCTGCTCCGCAGCCTCGAGCCCTCAACAAATTGAAACTAGAGAGTACTTAGGACTCCTGGACCAATGTCAGCCTATTTACAGAGTGGGAACGAACCAACACTAGGCTTCTCAGTGCTCGCCCTAGCGATCGGTTTCCAGCCAGCTTCTCAGGTTGCAGAGGGCCTCAGCGGACAGGCTCTTGCAGCTCCTCGGCCTCCCAGTCTGCCCTGCCTGCTCCCGCTGCGGCGAGCCAAGCTCCGAGACGAAGCAGACGATGATCACGGTCAGGTTGTCGGCAGTCTCCAGCCGCTTCGCCTCTATGACGAGCTCCCTCGCGCACCTCTCGGGGTCGTCATGCTGACGGAGCCCCCGGCGGACGATGCTCACTGCGTGCTGGCTGGTCATCACATCCCATATCCCGTCGCAACCCATGATGAGGAACTCATCGTCCTCGGTTAGCGTGGTTTGTCGGAACTCTGGCTCTGCAATGAGAGGTGATGTCGAGCCATCGGGTGTTTTCATGTCCCAGTCCCCTAAAGCCCGTGTCACGGAGAGCACTCCGTTGAGGTAGCCATCCTCGATGTATCCCCCAGACGCAGCAACCCTTTCACGCTCCTCAACATAGTTTGCTCTGTGATCTTGAGACATCTCCATTGCTACGCCTCTCCGGCAAAGGACTGCACGGCAATCCCCAGCATTTGCAACCAACAATTGCCTGCAAGGCAGATCAGGACCTCAAGTGAGCATGCATGCTGAAGCAAGAACTGTGCAATTCAACAGGTTGGAACTGCTATTAGTACTGCACATCTTACCTCCCAAAGACTAATGCGGCGAGTGCGGTAGTTCCAGAAGAGCAGCTGATATCTAAGTCATCAGCCAGAGCAAGATCTGCCTGCAGGAATGCTCTGCGAATGGAGTTCTCAACAGACTGAAGATACGTTTCATCTACTTGCGATGCTTGTGGAAACTCACTATCCTCAAACAGGAACTTCATCGCATGCCTTTTCATGTAGGCTGCAGCATCCGGGCCTCCATGGCCATCAAAGACCTAAAATACAAAAAGAAGAAACAAGACAATCAGTTCGGGCACAGTTGCTCAGGATATAACCGTGTGACTACATGGAGCAAGCATCTACAAAGTAATT
Organism: Phyllostachys edulis; assembly: GCA_036346405.1. NCBI lineage: Eukaryota > Viridiplantae > Streptophyta > Magnoliopsida > Poales > Poaceae > Phyllostachys > Phyllostachys edulis. The sequence goes on from CM070554.1 coordinate 67,634,492, forward strand.
ACTTACCCCATAAAAGGCACTAGGCAACGGACACACCAACAGCGAGCCAAGATGTGCAGAAAGATCATCTATCCGGATGTGCTCATCTTCCATGTACCTCCTAGGTCCAATATCAGCGAAGCTGCCAGACCGAGTATTGGGCACAAACTGTAGCGTCTCCACAGAGACACTCGGAGCACCATCAGCATTCTCCAACCCCTAAACCAAACACAAAGCCATTACTGCCTTGTTTTTCGGATACAAAACAAATACGAACAATAGGCTATTTTTCTTTAATATGCTAAATTAACGCCCTACACCTAGACCAAACTACTTCCGTTCCCCAAAAAAAAAGGTTTCAAGCATAGTTATCGGATTCGTTATAAAACCTCGCGAATCACGAACCGGATTCGTCGAACCCGAACAGGTTTAGGGTTCATGTTCGCAGTGGAAATTGGAGAGAAAAAAATAGTGAACTACGAACCCGAATCCCGTACCGTGACTCGGACAAACCGCATTTCTGGTAACTATGGTTTCAAGCTTGACGATCATACACAGCTAAATACCTGCAAACAAGCCACTTACATATTATTTGCCCACTACTTCACTCTACACTAAAACAAATCTAATAAACTAGAGCTGCAGAATTTCAATTGCAGCAATAGGCCAACACTTTCTTAACTAGATTAAGAACCATTAAGACATTTCATATGATAAACTGCACTGCACTTCTGCAAAAGCACACATATTACAACTCAACAACCACTGCCACTATAAACAAATGGATCCAATAATTTCAGCACCCACCTTCTCACCTCTGTGGCCTACAACCACCACCCTAGAACTAGAACCCCCTAAAAAGGAGCTACTTTTCCTAAGAAAGTGTGTCGGTCTTTTGCATCCACAAGCAGATAATAATAATTCCTACAAATAAAAAGAAATCTCCCCAATCCAGTACTACAAACTTCAACAGCAGTATGATGATCATTCACAACAATACCTGAAATTAGAGCTGGTTCTAAAGTACAGGAAAGCACCTATCTTGTATTCACAAAACGATATTAGAAATCTAACAAGAACAGTGCCTAAAACTACAAGTTAATCCTTCGTAAAAGCCCCGGGCATCCTACGAACTTACTCTCTCCCAACTGAAATATAAAGATGGCAAGATGCTAGAACAAAAAAAGGCACGAACTTTAGCGGCACAACTCACCATGTGAGGCACCTGGACGGCGACCTCGACCTCGACCTCGACCTCGGCCTCGGCCCCAACCCCCACCTCCGGCGCGGCCGCCGCGGCCGACATCCCGACCACCTCTTGGACCCCCTTGGCGACGCACCGGTGGTACTGCACCTCCAACACCGGCACGGGTGGATGCATCACCTCCGCCTCGGCCACCATCTCCGCTCCCCTTGAAGCCAACGACAGCTCCCAATCCAACAGCACCACCACCTCCTCGACCCCCTTGGCGACCAGAAAAAAAAACTCCCAACCAAAAGGTAAAAAAACCGCTCGATCCGCGCACCGATCGATTCGTTCCGACGAGGAGAACGCGAGAATCTCCGAAAGATGACGCCTTTCCGCGATCCGAGGGGAGCAGCGGGCGATCTCGATGGTTTCTAGGACACGGTTTCTTGATCTGAAGAGGTGGAAGAGAGGAAATGGGGAAACGGGAGGAGGGTGGTTGGTATTTATTCGTGCTTGCCTTTTTGTGGAGGTGATCGGCGGCGACCGGTGCGTGCCCGGGTGGGTGACCGCCTGGTGGCACGCGGCTGCTGCACGCACACGTGGCGCCCTCCTGCCCGTGTGATTGGCTGCCGGCCTCTTTAGAACGGGTTAATTCCTTATTTGTCGTTCGAAGTTGACCAACTCTTAATAAAATCTGTGAAAAATTCTTTTTTTTTTTTCTACTCAACTTCAGCTTTAATTAGTTTTTTCTTGCTCGATCGGTTGATAGTAAACTTGGCCGTTGACTTGGGCGAAAAACGATTTTGCTTTTAAGTATCTTTGAGATGTTTAGGGAATTGTTTGACATAGTAATATAGTTCCAAAAATTATAAAATTTTTATGGGAAGTTTCTGACATAGTGTAGATTATTGTGTAATTTTTATAGTATTTTATTTGCAACATTTTTTCTCTAAAAATCTTTAAAGTTTCGGTTGTAACTTGAAAGATTTTTGGAGAAAAACATCTGTAACTTGAAAGATTTTTAGAGAAAAATATGTTGCAAATAAAACCTATAAAAATTACACAATAATCTGCACTATGTCAGGAACTTCCCCTAAAAATTTCATAATTTTTGGAACTATATTACTATGTCAAACAATTCCCTAAAGATTTCAGCATACTTAGGGTCAAAATAGTCTTTTCTCGTCCAAGTCAGAGGCCAAGTCCATGGTCAACTGACCGGAGTGGCAAAAAAGGGATTAAAGTTAAGAACGAGTGGCAAAAAAGGGATGAACAATTTTTCGATTGCATTTTAGGGAGCTCGCTAACTTCCAATGGCAAATAAAGAATTAACTCCTTTAGAACAGTATTTGTAGGATGTGATAATCACTGGGTTAGGGAGGAGTAATAAGGGCAATAGTACTACTCATACGTCCACGTCCGATATAAACTAGTAGTGTCGGACGCTTCACTCTCTTTCTCCCACGCTCTCACAGCCACATATTCTTATCCTTGCTCCCTGCTTCCCTTTCTCCCCACTGCTTCCTCTCCCGTTCCCCTTCTTCCACCTGGAGGCGCTGCTCTTGACTCGTGATGGCGAAGCGATTCAAACATGGGCGCAGCATGCATGGCGTCGACGCAGTGCTGCTGAGCTGGCTGCTGTTGCCGGCCGCTGCTCTGATATCATGACCGGCGAAGCCGAGGACGCTTACCAAGACGGCCGCCGGAGGTCGAAGCCTTGGCAAGATGGTCTGCTAAGCGTCTTGGCGGCGGCTTACCTGAGGCATCGGAGCAAGGTTGATAGGCGTGGTGGTCCCCGGCTCGAGCTCACTCCCATGCCGGCCCGGCTCCGACCTGCTCCTCCGGTTCCTCCCCGCCTCCTTGCGCCACCACCGCTCCCTCCTGGCTCGCCCGCGCCCGCACGTGTCTCTCTCTCTCCGCGGCTCCCTTGGCCAGATGCTTTGTTTTTCATTTGTGATGTTGCAATCATTGTCCGGTGATGTTGCAGCCGTTGTCCGGTGATATTGCAACTATTGTCTGAGGATGTTGCAACCGTTATATGGAGATGTTGCATTTCGGACTGTACGGTGGGAGGCTCCTACCCGTACGTTTGATTCCTAGTCGTTCCCGAGTAATAATGATGTGTTTTAGTGGATTAATACAAATGTTAGAGATAATAAACAGGACACTAAATGTTGTTTTGGATAAGAGCAGCGATTTTGCATGGGTGAGGCTGGTGATGTTTATATATGCATTTTTGTTTGATCAATTGTGCCAAGTGTGGTTAATTTCATGTTTTTCGTGGGGCGCAACTACAGCTCGGATGTACCATCGTACGGTCCGATGCAACATTCGAGAAAGACAGTGCAACATTTTTTTTCTACTTGTTGCAACATATCAAATAATCATATGTAACATTACCTCAAAATCTCAGATCTCAGAATCAAACAAACAAATATTCTCGGAATCAAAACATCACAAACATTCTCATAATCAAACATACAGAAACATTTGGAGGACGCCAACATATAAAAAAAAAGATGCAACAGCTCAGAAATTCGTATGCAACATTTTTTTTACAATTGCAATATTTTTTTACAAGGGGCGCAACATATCAAAAACTGAGTACTCACCCCGTGTAACACCCTGATTTTCAGAGCCTTTTTGAAAATTTTCAAAATAAAAAGAACCATTTGGTTTTGATGAGAATTCGAAGCTTAACCTGAGAATTTTGGAATTTGGAGAGTTTAAAATGACTAAACTAAACTTCAACTAATCCAAAGCTTAGTTCTTTTGGTGTTGCTCTAGCTCTCTAGAGCTATCTCTCCTCTTTTCCTTTCCTCTATCCTATATTTGGACATTCTTATATGTCCGATCATCCTCTTGTTTGACCTCTGCTTGTGGTCATCTCCTCCTTGTCTTTTCGGGTCCTTCCTCTCCCCTGAAAAAAATCTCTCTGTTGAGACCTTTTGTCTAGTCTACCTCTTTGGTCCAGACCACCTTTGGGTCGGGACCTCTCTTTCTTAATCTCTCTTTTATAGTTTAGACCTCCCTTGAGGTTTAGGCTTCCTTTGTAGCTAGACCTCCTCTGAGGTCTAGATCATCCTCTTGGCTTTAAACCACTTTCCTTTTTATTTGGGTACTCTCTTCAGATTAGATCCTCTCTGTGTCCAGACCTTCCCTTTGGTTTGGGCCGCTTTGGATTTCTTTGTTGGTTTGAATCTCTTTGGTCCAGACCTCCTTCCCATGTTCCTTCCAGACCTAAGCCTCACGTTCATTTGAGTTCCTTCTATGCTCTTGTGAACCTCTCGGTGATCACTTGGACTCCTTCTCACCTGATCCTTGTAACCTTCTCTTTGGAAAAGTCCTCCTAGTGCAATCCGTATTACGCCCCAACTCTCGGTATTACTGCTTTTCGAGACCTCCTTCTTATTTATCGGGACCTTCTTACCCTTTAGACCTCCGGTCTGCGGGACCTCTTAGTCCTTTGGAGATCCTAGCCGAACAAGACCTCCTTCTTGTCCATTTGGACCTCCTCGTGTACATCCAAGCCTTCCGTTCGGTTCGGACCTCATCTTCGTTAGATCTAAGGGTCCAGACCTCCCTAGCATTTGGACCTCTCGCTTGCCCTGTGGTCGTGCCGCTCGGGTTTGACTTTCCTAGCTTGGGATCGTTCGATTTGTGCTGAGCGGTCCGATCTTGTGGGTACGTTCGGATGGTCCAGACGTCCCAGTTGCCTCCCTCCGTTCGATCAAGAACGGATGGCACCAAATTCTCCCGCGTATCCTTGCTTACGTGGACCTCCTTTCTTGCCAATCGTGACCGTTGGGATCTCCCCTGTGAGGTCCTAGCCATCAGATTTCCACCTTTTGATTTGATCTTGACCATCAGACCTCCTCTTCGTGAGACCTGACCGTCAGGACTAGCCTTTGTGGGTCCTGTCCTCAGGACCATCTCGTGGGTGTCTTTCGGACCTCCTGTCCATGAGACCTCCCCCTTGTGTGTCCTTTGGACCTCCCCTTGCCTTGATCTTAATCGTTAAAGCTCTCTTGATTTCGTCGCAGCCGTTGAGACCTCCCCTGAGTTGATCTCACTCGCTAAGGACCTCCTAGACCAAATCTTGGCCGCAATTTCATTTCAATCCTTTGAACCTCTCTTTTGTCCTTCAGGACCTCCTTGCGTCCTTTGGGACCTCCTCCTTGTTTAGTTGGATCTTTCCATGTCCTTCAGGACCTCTCCGTGTTCTCTAGGACCTCCCCTTTGTCTGGATCCCAACCGTCTGCACCTCCTTGCAGAGATCTCAGCAGTCGGGACCTCCCATGTCCGGACCTCTCTGTTGAGTTTTGGACCTCCTTTAAGTTCCAACTTCCTATGGTGTTCGAGACCCTTATGGTGCGGACCTCCCTTTAATGGTTAGACCTTGTGGTTTAGACCTCTCTTGACTTTTGCACCTCATGTCCTTAGATCTCCTTGTGGCCTTTAGGACCTTTTGTCCTCAAAGACCTCCTGTTTGTCTTCGGGACCTCTTTCTTAGGATCTCCTCCGTGGACCTCCTCTGTGGATCTCCTCGCAGACCTCCTCCTTGGACCGTCCCCTTTGACCAAGTTGTTCACCCTTTTGGTGGTCTTCCTTGGTTCTTAAGTGCATTTGATGTGGGAAGAGTCACATTAAATGCTACCACCTACCCTTGTCCTCTCATCTACTTTTTGTCACATCTCTTGCTTTCTTTATCCTTTCTAGTACCTTGGGGTAGTTTGCCTTTGTACCAATACAATCGAATTTGGACATCCTCTGCTTATGGTGCTTCTATTCTCTCTCCTTTAAATAGAGCACCGAGAACACCCACCGCCTCCTCGTTCTTCATTTAGGCCTCTGCCCTCGGCTCTCGGTTTTGAGGAGCTCTCCAAGCCCCTCAGTTCGGACCCCTCTGGGCAGGAGCCCTTCAACCATCAGACCTCCTCCCAAGGATCCTCTCTGGTTTTTCTTTTAGTATCATCCTCTGCTATTTACCTCTTGCTCAGTTCATCCGGATTTCATTTGGATCTTTATTTGCTTTGCTTTATATACGTGTAGATCTTGGCGTTCCAGAGAGCCAGAGCTGTGTGAGAGAATAGAATCTTAAGCTACCAAGCAAGAGGCAAGTTACACTCTTGATCATATTGCACCCAGTTTCTCAAATTATTTATGTTCAATTTCAAAGTGTAATGCATGCTTATTTCTACCAAGTTATTTCAATATCTGTCTTTAAACACATAGTTATGCCTAATTCCTTCATATGGCCAACTTGACATTGAACCCAATCTGTTGTCACCATAGACAAAACCTGGATTATACATTAGTGTGAACCAGGAGCAATTGTAAAACCAAATGCTTAGACTTGCTTAGACCAAAAGTACTTGATTTGGGAAAATCTTTAGCATCATGACCAACTACTGATTTAAATGTTTTGGCCATGACATTGGGGTGTCGTGGACGTATGAAAATATTGCTGGGGAAGCAAAGAAAATGGAAATTGATTTAGACTTGGGCGAATTGGTTCGCTTGGTTGGTGCAAGGTTTATGCACGGACTCTATCTGGAAAAGGTGGAGGTCGAGGGTATGTGTTTGTCGTCCAAGTCGATTGAGGACCGGTCTTTGAGCCGCCAATGCTAGGCCTATAATGGGCTATGCCAAAATCGTGCAACCACATGTCTCCGGTGTGGGGCGTGGGATCTGGTGAATAATTTGTAAACTCCACCATAGGTCGCTCCATTGGAGGTGTGGGAGGTCTTATATGGCCAATGGTCTTTTATAACCCATCGCTCCCATTTGGTGCAAGAGGGGCTTCATTGGATTGCATCCATAGGGGTGAAACCTTAGCAAGGAAAGGCTGTGGTGGAGCAATGCATTGTAAAGGCCTTGTCATGAACTCTAGACCTCTTACCTTCGGCAGTGAGAGGTGGCACTCGCGCATGCCAAACAAACTAGAGTATTCATGTCATGTGGGTAAAGTGCACAACCTCTGCAGAGTTAAATCTATTCGAATAGCCGTGTCCGCGGTTATGGACGTGCTGGCAGCGGCCACTCAGAGTTAGATATTGGTTTTGGGATTCCAAAAGTGTTTAATAAACTGTTTTGGGATTGCTATCCCATGGGTTGTGGGCGGGGAGCCTTGTGACAGGAGGGTAGCCTTCACCATCTTATGATGAATGTTATCCAACTGAAAAACTGATTTGATAAAATGAATTTTAATTATTGTATTACGGCCTTGGAACTTAATACATGTATTTGAAATAAACATGGCTTTATGCAAATCAACCATATTAAGACTTCCATTGTGATATCCATTATGCATGTCATCTCTGTTATCCAACGGGTGTAACTTGCGAGCATGGTTGTTGTGCTCACTCTTGCTTGATGCTATCTTTTAGCAGGAATTGGAAGCTTTGGGTGATCTACTCAGTGGACCAAATGGTCCAGATCGACTAGGATTGCGCCCTCCAGCCGATTGCTTGTGGTGTATCGGGTGGTCCATGAGTTTATCTTTACTGTGTTTTGCCTGCTGGCTTGTAAGCCCTCTTGTAAATAACACCTTTGATTATTAATAAAGTTTCTGTTATTGCTATGTTACCATTATTGTTGCTGTGAAGAGCTAGCCATGATCCTTGGGACTAGCTCGGGTTTCACAAGGAACCGTGGAGCAAGCCCAGACCTCCATGTCCACTTCAGGGAATGAACGCGTGAGGCTCTGGAGCGGTCTCAGACCTCCACGACCTCCTCTGGAGGGTCGCGGGTGGTCCTGGAGTGCCCTCAGACCTCCTCGTTTTTCCTTGACCTAGCCGCGGTAGATCTTCGGTTGCTCCCTGGCTCCACGACCTCCTCGGGTCTGTCCTCCTGGACTTCCAGGTGGTCCTGCTGGACCTCCTGGGAGGTCTTGGTGGACTGTCCGAGAGGTCCTTTGACCTCTGGGAGGTCTGATGGACTTTCAAGAGATCTTGGAGGACCTCTCGGGTGCCCTAGAGTTGGGTCGTTACACCCGTGAGCAGCTATCTCTGGCGGCTGGGGCGGCAACAAGCCCTTGAGGAGGAGGAGGAGGAGGGCCGGCCGGCGGCCCCGAGCGAGCCGGCGGCCCGAGAGCTAGCCGCCGTTAGGGGACGACGACGGCAGGTGAGTGGGCACCGCCTCTGGCGTGGATCGACATGGCCCAAGAAGGCGAATCTGTCTTTGGGGGCCGAGAGGCGGAAGAACAACACATCGGCGACAGTGGGAGGGAGGCAACAGTGGGCGGCGGAGGGGAGGCGCAGCGTGCAACGCTGTGGGGTAGAGGCGGAGAAGGTGGTGGACAGAGAGGCAACAGGCAGGCGGAGGAGGGGCGAGCTGGCGGGGAGGCAGAGGGGAGCAGCCAGGGAGAAAGGGAACGAGGGAGAGCAAGGAACGAGGGGAGGCAGAGGAGAGCACCTCACAAGGCCAAGAAGCGTGAAGAGGAAGACGTGAAGACTGAAGATGGGATAAGGCGAAATGAAGTGTATCGTGGCGTCCATGCGTGGAAGTCGAGAAGAGTGAGGCATCCGAGCGCACTGTTCACATCGGACACCTGGCCCATATCAATACCCTTTCCGTTAATACTTGTGGTAGATGTTGCTTTTGGGCAGTGAAGATCAGAAAAATGTGCCTTGTTTTGACAGGTTTGGGGAGCTACTAATAAACACTATTTAGCTCGTGGTAAATGCGTCACTGCTTCTGGCTCTTCTCTGTTTTTAACCAGGCTTGCAGTTACGGTTGGAAATAAAATGCACTTTTTTAGACACAAATGACAATCATATGCCAGTGAAGATTAGCTTCCAGGAGTGACTGACTGTTTCGTGCACGTCATCCGCTGAATATCTCTCCACGTATTCACTTGCTAAACATTAAGTAAGATGGAATCTTATTGCTAACCCTATCCTTTGGGCAACAGTAATGGTAGAGGATGATATTACCCCGACATGGCCAAGAACGATTACAGAGTCTCAGGAAAGAGCAATTAATTTTATGATAAACTTTCAGCAGATAGTAGTAATTTAGCGAATCATCATGGTGTTGCTTCTTGAGATCGTCAAAACATAGGTGACTGTAGTCTGCAATAACGTAATCGCTCATCCACAAAATCTGTAAACGAAGATCGCCAAGAGTACATTAATCTCACGGAAGATTGTATGGAAGAGTGAAGAGCGTGGTCGTGCACGCAAAAGGTAATTGCACATGTAAGTGATGTCCCACAGCTTAGAAACAAGGGGAAATTGGTTAAGGACCATCGCTTTAGATCGTATTTAGAGAAATGACATCGTTTTGTCGACGCACTGCAAAATGACACCACAAAGATTCTGAAATTTTGAAAATAACACTGATGTCACATTTTTTTTTATTGAAAAGGGGATAACCCAACTTTCATGGAAAGCAAATAAAGGTTCTTACAAAGGATAAAAGAACAAACTCTAGGAACACTAGCTTACAAGGTGCAGACCAAATGGCAATAGCAACAACCAAAAGAGGCTAAAACAAACAAGAAATTAGACAGAATCTGATGAACAAAAGTCTTTAATCCATTCTTCAAAAGTTGTCAAGAATTAGTCCAGTTTGCTACGGTCAACACCTTCGATGAGAATCCTCTAGTGCTTCAAGCAAGATAAAATTTTGAAAATCACTTCCCTAGGATGCTGAGGAAAATTCTTCTCAATCGCCATTTTGTTCCTAACTTGCCAGAGGATCCAAGCCAGTGCTGCAAAACTAAATAGAGCAACATTATAGTTATTAACCCCTTTCTTATCCAACCAATTAAGTTGAAAATCATCTAAAGAAGCTCTCTCCCATCTTAACATCTCTTGCACATAAGACCAGACAAATTTAGCTAAAACAGAGGATAACATAATATGGTCAATGCTTTCTTTAACATCACAGAAGATGCAATTCTGATTCCCTTTCCACCCTCTTCTTTTAAGTTGGTTAGCAGTTTGAACTCTGTCAAGATAGCTTTGCCAAAGAAAAATCTTAACTTTCAAAGGAATCTTACTTGTCCACAGTTTTTGCAATTTCCTGCAAGTAACTCCCCCAAACACCACATGTATGTACAAAGACTCGACAGAAAACACCCCTAATTTCTCAAGACACTAAGAGACTCTATCCTCATCCCCATTCAGGCCAACCTCTCACTGATGACATATTTTTCATTCGTCTTTAACAGCCGGCACGTATGATGTGAGATAATACAATTTTAATGCTCATTTTACCCCTCTCTCTACAGCTCAACGGAGCACTCCCCCCCCCTCTCTCCAACTCAACGGTGCCGATGCCACTCCCCTCCTATATCACTGGCAGCCTTCTCCCCATCCACCCTAGTGCCCCACTCCCTCCTACACCATCGATGCCGCTCCCCTCCACCACTTGTCATTGAAAGAGAGAAATAGAGGGGAAACAGAGCACCAGGGGCGGTGGCTCGATTCGACGGCGGTGGTGCAGGGAGGCGGGTTGATGGGCAAAATGAAACAGCGGCGTCCCGAGGAGGCGATGGGAGGCGGCGTCATGAGCGGAGCGGCACGGCGGTGGCGGCTCAAGCGCACGGGCGGATGACGGCGGCGGCGCTCCAACGGCTTCCTTTGGGATGTGGCGTGAGCACAGGCACGGCGTCGACGAAGGGGTCACATCGGGTGACTCAGTGAGGTTGGGGGTGGTTCGAGGCAACAGGACGACAGCAGCCGACGGAGGGGGGAAGGGGCGGCAGATTGGCCGAAAGGAGATTGGGAAATGGTGAAGGAAGCTTGGGAACGCATGGTGACGCGCAAGAATTGGCAATGGCCTCATCGGAGAGGGGGATCGGGGCAGTGCAGCGGCCGGTGGCGGTGTAGCTCCAGAGGTGGTGAGAGTTGGAGGGGTAGTGTCGTAGTGGTGGGGTGTTGATGGCGCGTAGTAAAGGCGGCGGCATGACATGTGCGGAAGGGACGATGGTGGGGCACAGAGAACAGGCGGCGCGATGCTGGCGTCCGGTAGAGGCAGAGGAAGAAGAAAGAAAGAAGATGGGTCGGTGGGCTGGGGAAAGAAAGGAAATGGCTCGACCCAAAGCAACAATGAAATGGATCCACCACCGATACCATTTTCGAGAGTGCATACATGTCTTTTTACCTCTCTAACGTCTCCTAACGGCTGTCAAACTAACGACAGTGTTATTTTCAAGATTTCAGAGTTTTTAAGATGTCATTTTATAGTGCGTCGCCAAAACGATGTCATTTATCTAAATACGACCGAAAGCAATGTTAATGAACCAATTTTCCCTATAAACAAAGTCAAAGTGAAGTGAGGCATCGCTATTAGCAAGCGATGTGTTTCGGTCAATGGAGTTAATTACGAGTACATCGCTATTAGCAAGCGATGTGTTTCAGTCAATGGAGTTAATTACGAGTACTACTTATTCTTCTTCCAGATTTATCCCAAACAAATAACGAATCAGAAAAATAAACTATCCTTGTTTCATACAAGCCCTGGCTATCTTGCGATCCGGATCCTCTGCAGTACTGCAGAGGTCCACCATGTGAATAGTGTTTTCGTGAGAGGAGAAACAACGCTCTATCATAGTACTATATCAAAATAGTCTAGCAACCGAGGGAAAAGTACCACAGCGATTTTATTGTAGCAAAAATATTGTAGCACTTGATCTTGGCCTTTGATTTTGATCGGACGGTAGAGATTGCGCTCCTAATGCCCATGTACTGTAGATCCTCTGCATTGACTGCTTTAGTTGAGAGGATCCCAATCCTTGTGATCCTCTTCGAGAAGGCATCGCTGCTTTCTTATCCTTTCTTCATCCCTCGCGATCAGTGACCAGTCCCTTTGTGCTAAGAGTTGAGTATCACCCGGGTTGAAAAATAACATGTATGTGCCGCTGACATGTGACTCTACAAACCACTTGCTAATCTTATATCAAAGGTTGTTTTCTAATTTATACCATATTTACAGTGTTATTTAGCTAATTTTCATTGATTTGTTTATAATTCTAAATTGTAAAATCTTATGAATTACAACTTTGCGAGGACTTCACACGTATTTTATACCGAAAGTAGATATTACTAGCTAGCCTACAAAGTAGAAACGTGGACTTTCCACGTTAACCTAACAAGTAACAACAATTCCACTGATCTTTCATGGATCAGCCACAGGATTTACACAAAGAAATTAAAACACACACACACACTGACGCAATCCTGATGCAATCAGTGTTCTCGCACAGGGTAAGCTAATCCACTCCAACTTCATAAATGACACCAGATTGCTTGTTTTCTTTGGGGATAAAGCTAAAATATAATCAAAATATATAGTATTAGTGCTTTCAGTTTCCTTTCCTTTTCTCACTCCTTTCTTTTCTGCAAGGAAATGAACTTGTGTGGCTTGATCTGAACCTGACGCCAAGTTGCAAAAGACAGGTACTAGTTCACCGGCCGCAGGGAATCAAATTGACCAATTATGAATTATTAGCTACAAGTGTCCTTTTCTCTTCTTCTTTTTTGAGAAAAATCCATAGAGTGTCCTTGAATGTAATGTTTATATTAGACTGTTACTATCAAAGTGTATTATCTAAGTTTGTTTGAAGATATCTTATTCTTCCATTGGAAGATAAAACTATTATTGAGAGGCCACGAAGGGTATTTGATATGTCATTTTACTTGGAAATATCACGATTTTTGCTCCACAAAAGTTTTGTGGAAAAGAGTAATACTCATAGTCATATATTAAACAACTTCATTAATCAATGTTGACATTAGTTCTGAAAAAGATCCTAAAAGAGCCCCCCGAAACCTTAATCTTCTGTTTATCCTAACTGAGATTACCAATGCTCCTTATGTTACCTTTTTTTCCTTGAAGTTTCTTCTGCTGGAGCCGATGGGAGGGCAACAAGTCATCACCAAATAATAGTGGTGAGAAGGAAAGACGCCTTTTTTGGCTGGCCCCTGTGGAGTGCCCTATCTTGTCTGCAGTTGGTTGGGAAAACTGACAAGCAAGAGTGTCTACCTGTTGTCTCGTTGCATCATCAGTTCTGAAAATATACCAGTAGTAGCATGATATATTGTTTTCTTCCTTTTTGGCCTGTTTATAGAGTCACAACTTCAGGAAGCTTCTAGATGTTAGGTCTGGAGGAAGGGAGAAGAAATGAATAGGCCTTATAGACCTGAGGGTTTTCTGATCAAGAAACCATTGATTTTGAGTGCATGGTTGAGTAGGTGGTTAGGGACGAACAATCTGATGAAACGGTGGCTTTGTTTGAAGCAATGCCTGTCATGTGAGAACTCCAAACATGGACAAGTTTGTAGGTTTGAGCCATTGTGTCGTTCTAGTATTTTGTAACAAGCATATGTACAGAATTATGTAGTCCAAGAATTCATGCTTCCTCCGTTGTGTCCTCACGAATCAGGAGAATTTTCTAGAGGCTACCTTTGTGGTCTCTTTTTAGTTTTATTATTATAGGTCTAGGTACCCATTTTCCTCCTTGTATAGTACAAGCTCCTCCTGAAAGCAACCGATGCAAAATCTGCAGACTATATAGGAGTGCATCATCTGATAACGCAATTTAACAACCATTGTGAAAAAGACGTTGCAAATGGGATGATAACCGGGATGAATAAATTGCACAAAAAGGAGTTTGTCAAGAAAAGAAAAAAAACACAGCTGCAGGTTTGGCCAATGTTGTCAGGATCGTGATTCTAGGTGGGATTGTTTTTTTTTTCTGATAGGATTAGAATCATGATTCTATTAGATTTTTAAAAGTATATATATTTTATATAAAAATAGAATTATGTTTTCAGACATGCAAAGCTATAGTAATTTTTTTAATTTAGTTTCGTAAATTTGGTACACTTATTCATTTTACATGCAATTAAGCTTGTTTTTTATTATTTTTTAGTAAAATAATAATTTAAATTCCAATATATTAATGGTAAAACTTTTTTACCTTAAAATAACATCAGCAAAAACAAAGCAAATTAAACTATTGTTACCTAAATTAGCAATAGGTAAAATAAAATTTTATATGCTGATATAGTTTGCTGTCAGGATCATGATCCTACCCGATTCTATGCGATCCTACCTTGTCACGATTCTATGAAATTCCGATCCATATACTGATTTGTGTCATTTTAGCTCCGTCGTATCGCGATCCTGACAGCTAGCCCAGAAGATATTTGCAATTGGCCCTAAAAATGTTTTCTGGGTAGAGCACGCGTAAGGGCTCCTTTGGAACAAAGGAATTCCAAGGGAATTTTGTAGGACTGGGATCTTATGGGAATTTTACCTATGTGAGGCTTTGGAATGTAGGAATGGTCCAAGGAATTCCTATGGAGAACTTTCCTTTCCTTCAAAATTTGGAGGATTCTAAACATGAGCTCAAACCTCTTGTTTAAATTCCTTTGAGAAGTCAAGGCAACATCACTCTTCCTCTCACCTCTTCTCTCTCTAATCAAGAAACGTTTTGCTTCAAAATTCTTCTGGAGCATCCAAACAACAGTTTCACACAATTCCCGCGTTTTTAATCCCTGTAGGATTGTCATGGACATGCCCATGCCATCCAATTCCTGCCCCCCTATTCCTGTGTTCCAAAGAGGCCCTTAAATGTGCATTTTAAAACAAATTGTTCACTGCACAGTACTAAGACAAACTAATTTGAAGGAACATGTATAGCCTGAAAATGGAGTAACCATCAAACAGCTCAAATGTTTTTGTTTGTCTGTGTCTCTTGAGATGATACTAATCAGCAACCTAATCTCTAATGGTGGTTCTAAAAACCTTATTCTCTAATAGCATATGTTAGCTTATTTTTCATAGTTGAACAGGGGGCAAGCCGCAAGGTCAAGTCCATCACTTTCACATTCTACTTGCTAACTCCTTAACAACCCAACCTAATCCATTTAAGAGCCAACTTTGAGGGGGGTACAAACCAAAAGTCCAATGCATGTTCCCCAAATGTCAAGTGGTCTGATGTGAGAGTCCAACTATCTAATTAAAATGTACTTTAGAAAACAAGGCAAGAAAAGGTGGAGATGTACAGTACTAAAATTTTTAAGCAAAACGAGAACTGAGCGGTGCTCGGTTGGTTGAGGTCGAGTGGAGCTCCCTCAATCCGCGTGCGTTCGAGCCTCGCTCGACACATGGCGCTCACGAGGGGTTGAGCTAAGGGGGTCTTTGGGCCCTCGCTCGACACACGGCGCTCACGAGGGGTTGAGCTAAGGGGGTCTTTGGGCCCTCGCCTGCCCGGGTTCAACGTTGGTCGGATGCGTGACGCCTTGTCTTCTTCTTTAAGGTTGCCCGGGCAAAACCTGTGGCCATTAAAAAAAAAAGCAAAACTCGGTCCAAGGTTTAAACGATTCCATTCAACAAATTTGAACCAACTCATACTGGAACTGGCCCATGCGCATAAAAACTCAACAAAATTTTCGCCCCACGTTTTGATTGCAACTGACAGATTAATCAAGCTTCACTCAAACCGAGTTGAAGATTCAAACCCATGGAACTCAATTCGGCTACACTGGAGCTGCGGCCGCATGACCCATGGAACTTCATTGGATAAGCAATTTTTTATCGAACCGTCTATTCAAACTACAAATTGCTTTATGAAACGGTCCAAAACAAGTGTAGCCGAGGTTTCTGAATATTTGGAGGACCTGTGGCTTTGGGCCGTTAGTCTTAAGATAACTGTACTAGCCAATTGTTTACAAGTTCTAGAAAGAAGTTTAAACACGGGCAACTATCTTATAAAAAACCATGACATCTCCAGTAGACTAACAAATTTTTTTAAAAAAAACCTTGCAGATTGACTGATTGCCGTCCTTTGATCCGGTCGGTTGGACCGGTTGAGCGAGCGAGCCTCCTGCCGGCCCTGACCGGCCGGCCGGCGGTCCAACAGACTGTCATGTCGGCCTGAGCCTTCCTCTTCCTTCTTCCTTCAAATTAGTTTGTCTTAGTATGGTTAGCTTTAGTTAGATCATGTCAGTTTAGTGCTAGCTGATTGGCTAATTTGTTAGTTAGGCTGGCATCTCAAGGATTCCATGACCATCGGCCAGTCCAGATAAGATAGCTACTAAGTACTAAGGTCATGTACAATAGTTTTACATCAACTGTCTATAGCTTTTGCTACAGAGGATTTTAGCTGATGTGGATGAAAGAGAATAAAAAGAGAAAAATATGTTGTCTACAATGCTATAGCCGACTGTATCATTAGAACCCAGAAAAACATTAAAAGATTGTGTGTTGTATACAATTATGTAACAACTGTATCACCACAACTCATTGTATAAAATATTTTTAGTAATATCTATAGCCTATAGATAGACTATATGTGATATAGAGAGTTACAATAACTGTCTGTATTACTATATAGGCCTAGCAGACAGCAGCGTATTGCCCATTCGCCGTACAGAACAGTATACTCGACCGTACGATTGCATTGTTATACACAACCATGCTGCATCTTGAGCTTTGCACTGCGTAAATCGGCTCCGTTCGAAACGAAGGAAATTTCTTTTCAAGAATTCTACAGGTACAGTACCTTGACTAGGAAATTCATGCGTTCGAAACAGGCCGAGAGACGGCTAAGTTTTATCGTTAAGCTAGAGAGATTGGAACCAGGATGCAGCTGGAGGCCGGACCTATGACTAAGTGCACTGAACAAAAACTAGCGACAGCTTCAGCGACTTTTGCTTTGGAAAGGTTCAGTGCAGATGAAAAGATGCCATGAAGAGTCTTTCTCCATAGCAATCTATAGCGTCAATACTCTACTTTTTTGGGACAGTCATGATCGCCAAGCATCGATTGGTAATTAGTAGGTGTCTTGGAAGGCCAACTTTATAAAATAAACAAAAAAGATTGTAAGCAAAAAAAAAACCAAGGAAAGGAGAGATCCATAATGATATGAGGCAGCTCAAAGATATTGTCTCTAACAAAAAAAAAATTAGATAATGGAAGGGCAAACCTCCCAGCCTCTGCATCATACGATGCATACAGCCATAATTTATTATAAACGAACAAATCAGCTTACAAAAGACAGACCAAGAACTAAATAACAAACAAATTGTCATGCTGTGGCCAGCATCGGAAACAGCCCGCCGCTGACGACAACTAACTTCTCCTTCAACCAACACATCTGAACAGTAGCTAAAAGTAGCTGAAAGATGTTCCAAGATGTTGATGAGTAGCCCAGCATGGTTGCACTAGTACATGGCATGGCAGCCAACAAACTAGAGCTAAGCTACAATTTTGTACTCACCTTTTAGTAACTACTCTACATAATCTAGGAGTATTTCTTTCCTTCTTCCTTGCCTGCAGGCAGAGCTGGCCCCATGCTCCGACCACGACAGCCTGCCGGACCCTAATTATTTGCTCTGTTCAACCCCTGATGTGGATGTGCCCTCAAGTTTTGCTTAATTCAATAACCCAATTATGTTTCATATGGACATCTTTCAAAAAAAATTTAAAAAATGCTTTGCCTACGAAATCGGTGTGAACTATCCAATGAGAGCTTAGCCTCCATGTAGCATTGTCAGCAAGATGTAGAGGCGGCTAGGGGATGCATCCATTGTCTAGTTTAGCTGTAGGTGCATGGAATTGGGGCATGGGGTTAAGATTCGTTGCGAGTTGATATGCTGACTAAGGATTCAATTTAAATACTTGCCTACGATAAAAAAAATAGTACCATCGAGTTTGAAGTATGTTAAACCGATACGACTAACCTGATTATGTTAGGAAAGAATCTAGAAATACAAACAAAATGCTCCAGAGCGTCACCAGCACAAAGACAACTGAAAAACCATAGCAGCCGAGAGCTAGTACTGAACAATAACCAGTAGCGATAGCCTATCCTTTTGGTGGCGCATTGTTAGTTCGATGTTTTGCCCAACATAGAAACATACAACATAGTGTAAGTCAGAGGCGGATATTGGCCTCGGGCTAAGTAGGTTATAGCCTGAGACCTATACAAAATTTCAGTACAATTTTTTCGCTATATAGTTCTACCAAAAAAGTTACATAGCGGCCTAACCCAAGGCCCAGCCTCCCCCACTCTTCCTCCCATCCCACCGGCCCAGTCACTCGGCTTCTCCCCCCATGCCCCTAAAGCCCTCCGGGAAACCTAATCCCAATCCACGCCCGCTCCTCTTCTTTCACTGCTGTCGCCCATGCGCCCGCGCCCTCCATGTTCGCTCCTCTTCCGCTGTCGCCGTCGCCGCACCCCACCCCTCCACTCCTGGTCACCCGCCCGCTCTCCACGCTCGGCCTGTTGTGAGGAGAACTGGAGAAGAGCAAGCGAAACAGTCAAATTAATACTAACAAGACCAATTAAACTAATTTCTCTAACCAGTTTAGCAAATTAAATAATCTTAATCATCACATCAGTTTATCAATGTTCTACATCTCTTAATAACTCTATTGATTCTAATTAGGTATAGCCATACTCATAATCACAAATCATCAAGAACTACTAGAAAATTAATCAACTACACTTTTAAGGATACTAGTTAAGATTAATTATGCACCACGCTACATACCCAACTTGATAATCAATACCATATTAATTAATTTTCTACGATTACAACCTCTTGCTTAATCATGACAAGACATCATTCAAGAGTTTTAACATTTTCTTTCATAAAAGAGAGGCATTCAACTTCAACACTCAAAATACCCAAAAAAACATACATCGAGTCAAAGCTTTCACATGCTAAAGAACTTACAAAAGAAAACTTTCGTTATCCAAAATACCAAGCTAACAAATGAGTCATGTTTCCCAACAAGAAAGGTAGATCTCTCATGAAAAGATCAACCTTGCAAATTAACGATGTTCACAAGAAATAATAACAAATCAACAGTCGGGAGAACAAATAATCGCTTTATAGAACCAATAAACACCAATGGAAACACACCAGCTGCATTGTAAACACTAACCCAAGAAAAAAAATCATCAACCACAACTATAACAAGAATAATCAAATTCAAACTCAAGAAAGAAAACAACTTTTCGAAAGAAACTCATCCTCAACACCTGTAACTAAGTTACCTGGGGTAACCACTTCACTATCCCTATACCACGAATGGTGGTATAACCTAGCTATGCACATGGCCACAACCACGATCTCTACCTCTCTACATCGATTATCATTACCCATAACAATCATATAATCATATTATAAATATACAAGATCATCTCATAACATGAATCATCAATACAACATAATGGAAACGTAAAAGCAATACTCATTCCATACCCATCCTACTGTGCACTAGTGTGTCAAATTTTAAGTTAATTAACCATTAGCAAATTTTAGTTGAGTTTACTTGTCCTAAAACAAATTTTAGCAATTTTAGGTTATCTAAGTTGTTAATTTATTCACCACGGACCTAAAGCCCGCTTTGATACCAATTGTAACACCCCGACCCAACACGGAGCCCAGAATGCTACTAACTATACTAACTATCAATTTTAACATCATTTTATAATAAATTACAATAAGCGTATCAACGATAAAACTCGTCCACGGGTCACAATAACACAAGCATAATGACTATATCATCCTTAGTTTTTCTAAGCATATAGCATGAATCATATATACTAAGGGATGTAGTCTTACCCATAGGATAATTTTGTTGCACATGTCCTATTTCCCAGCACTTATGGCAATACTTGGTATTTTGCTTAACAAACCATGTGGACTTGTTTGCCAGCTTCTTACCTTTCTTGGACACATACCCAAGTCCTTCCTTATTGAATGAGCACATTTGCTCACTCAAAAGCTTGTCAAGGGTGGCTTTACCCTTGAAGCACCTTTCCAAATATTTGCTTAGCTTGGTCACTTGCTCTTTTAGCTCATTGTTTTCAACAACAAGCTTTGCATCATTATGCTCAACATTATTATGATTAGCATTAATATTTGAGCAACATGGCATATCAATAGGATCATTACATGAAGTAGATGCACTAGTTCTAGCAGTTTCTATACTAGGAATATCATCAATAATATCACATGTAATTCCTATGCTAGAGCAAGACTTGCTTGAATTTTCTTGGATAAGCAAGTCATGTGCTTCCTTTAGCTCCTCGTAAGATTTTTTTTTAGAGAGATGTGCTCTCTCTTTAAGACTTTATGTTTTGATATTTCTTTTCCAAGATATTCATTCAAGTCTTCAAGTATATCCATTAATTCATCATATGCTGGTTCGTTATCATTAATAGATTTTACCTTATCTCCTTTTGCCATGAGGTAGGTAGGAGTGAAGAATAGCGATGGAGCCTCCTTGATGGCGATGCCAACGAGTCCCTTCTTCTTGGGGGGCTTATCCTCATCAGAGTCGGAGTCGGTTGACTCCTCATCGGAGTCTCATTCTCCAATGTGGGCTTCATGCTTGCCATCCTTGTGAAGCTTCTTGAAAAGCTTCTTCTTACCATTGTATTCTTTCTTCCTGAATGACTTGCCATTGTCATCCTTCTTTGCGAGGCAATGGGAAGCAATGTGCCCCTTCTCTTCGCAATTATAACACAGAATGTTGCTATAACGTTTGTTGTCACTTAAGGATTGTCCTTTCTTGTTCTTGTCGAAGTTGAAACTTCTATGTGGGCGCCTTCTCATGAACTTCTTCATTCTTCTCACAAGAAAGGCAAACTCCTCTTCGGAATCTCCTTCTTCATCCTCATCATCACTTGATTCCGCTTTGGCCTTAAAAGCGGTAATCTTCTTCTTTGAGGAAGATGATTCCAAGAGCTCTTCCTTGTCTTTCTTGAACAACTCATTAGTTATGAGGTTGCTCAAAAGTCCAGTTGGCGTCATTCTTGGCAACTTAGGAGAGTTGAGAAACAATGTCACCAACGTCTCGTACTTGTCCGGTAGAGCTCTAAGGATCTTGCGTACAATGTCAACATCAAGAAGGTTAGTACCAAGACCTTTGAGCTCATTCACAATGTTGTTGAGTCGTGAATACATCTCATTGATGTTTTCATGAGGCAACATTACGAATGTCTCATATTTAATCCGAAGGCTATGCAATTTGGCTTCTTTGACCGTGGATATTCCCTCATGAATTTCGAAGAGGGTGGTCCAAATTTCATGAGCAGTTTCTAAATTGCTCACTCTATTGAACTCATCCGCGTTCAAAGCACCAAAGAGAGCGTTCATAGCTTAGGCATCTAAATGAGCATTACATACCTCTTGATCCATGGGAACTAGTGGATTAAGAGGCATGACGTAACCCTCATTTATGATTTTTCAAATGCTTGGACTCATGGCCTTTAAATAAATCGATATTCTAATTTTTTAATAAGCATAATTAGAGCCATCAAACAAAGGAGCCTTTCCTATAGCAATTCCCTCACTAGCCATCCTTTTCTCTCTTAGACGGTTAAGCCTAAATTAATGAGAGACTAAGCTCTGATACCACTTGTAGGATCAAGGATAACCGACTAGAGAGGGGTGAATAGGAGGTTTTAAAACTTTTTAGCAAATTAACAGTTTAAGCCAATTATGAATTATGTCTAAACTAGATACAATTCTAGCTAAGCAATTTAATACAAGATAAATTCTAGAATTGTAAATGCGGAATAAGTAAAGACAAGAATTAACCACAAAGAGATAACGATGTTTTCCTGTGGTATCGAAGACTTGCCGGTCTTCACTAGTCCATGTTGAGGAAGCTTGAACGAATCAAACCGGCTCCACGAATTAAGCCTTCCCTCAATCACTATTGGTTGTTCTTCCTCCGCTCCGAAGATGGTGAACACCGAACCACTCACAATCTTGGCACCGGGCTTCTTCACAAGCTTCTTGAAGAGATCACCGTGCTCCCACCACCAAGCCGTCTAGGAGTTCAGCAAAACTACAAGAGTAATAAATCGATGACCTTCGCTGGATGACACTCAAGTGCAAATGGATCAACTAGAATGAGTGAATGCACTTGAATGAACTCAATCACCTCACAATAAATGCACAAGAGTGTTCTAAGTGTTGAAAGGATGCACAAGGCTCTAAGAATGTTAAATGAAGAGTTGCATTATGTCCTAGAGCATGTGGAGGGATATTTATAACCCCCATAACCAAATCCAACCGTTATGAGAGAAAACCCAACTTTTCAGCGAAATGCGGTATTACCGCCAACCAAGGTGCGATACTACCGTATTCCACCAACCGCTCTATAACGGCTACAACAGAAGCATTAGCTGCCTCTGACATAGCCGTTTTAAACGCGGCGCGGTACTACCGCCAACTATCATACGATCATACTGCAAGTCCGGTCGTACCGCTCACAAGGGCGGTACTACCGTTTTACAAAAGATCCAAAATGGGTGCTCTTTGGAAAATATGTACCGCTCCATTTTCCGGAAGTACCGTAGAGCGGTAGTACCGTTTAAACAACGGCGGTACTACCGTTCCAAGGGTTTTGCAATATCAACCAAAATGGAGTCTCTCTGGATTTTACGTATTGTCAACTAGAAAACGGAATTACCGTGATGCGGTCGTACCGCTCACAAGGGCGGTCGTACCGCTCAGGAAATAAGTTGACAAGCACGTTTGAACTGCACAAGTGGACGGTCCAGATTAATTGGGCTGTTCGGACCATACTTAAAAACCACACGATCATGTGTTGTTTGGACGGTCCGAGCGGCACACGGTAGTTCCGCCAACTAAAAAACGGAATGATCGCAATGCGGTAGTACCGCACCAAAGACCGGTCATACCGCATTAGCAACCAGTTGGCTGTGACGATCGGACCATTTACGTGGATGGCCCAGATTGATTGGGCTGTTCGGACCACTCATTTAAACCACACGATCATGTCACTTTCGGACGGTCCAAACGGCCCACGGTAATACCGCCAAGGGATGCGCGGTCATACCGCAAAGCGATATTTCTGCCAGTTAACCTCCGGTACTATCGTTTGTGCTGACAATTGCACAGAGGGCTTTTAAAAATAAATTCAAATGCATGATCCTAAATTGATCCAAATGGTACAAGAACATGCTATCAAGCTACTAGTCATGATCCCTCTTAATAGTACGGTATTTATCCTAAAATCCAGTATTCCAACTATTTCTCCTAAGACCGGTAAAATACAAAAAGGATCATAAACTACTTGTACCTTATCTTTTATCCAAAAGATCTTCATGTTGTCTTTTAGCATGCATCTTCAAGACATCAAACTCACAAATGGGACTTAACCTTATAAGTACTCAATAAACATGTTAATCTCATATTCACATATTATCATTAATTACCAAAACCATTTTTAGGGGTCTAGATGCTTTCAATTCCGCCTGCTGGTGCTTGGCCGTCGGCGCAATGGCGTTGTTGTGTTCGCGTCGGAGACCTGTGCTCTGGACCTCATCGACGCAACCTACGAGCGCGAGGGTGGAGCCTGGGGAGGTGGTCGTCGTCGACCGCCGCAACATGTCGGTGTCCTCGGCCTGCCTCGTCCCACACCGCCTCGCCGCTCGCTTTTCGAGCACATCTTCTTCGCGCCGCTGGAAGAGTCCCATACTGGCGCCAGCGTGGTCATCCAAAGGCTTGGACTCGGCTTATCGGCATCCGTGGTCGCGCAAGTCGGGCCGGAGTTCAGCGAGGCTCGATTTGTGGCACTACGATGGGCGCAGCTTCATCCAAACCGACGCATAGCGATCCGCGACCGGCCGTGAAGTCTGGTCGCCGTCGCGCGCGCATGATCCGTAGCAAGAGCGTGGTGGTGGTGGACGACTCCCTGGTTTGAGGCACGATGTCGAGCAAGATCGTGCGGCTGATCCGGGATGCCGACGCACGCGAGGTGCACATGTGAATCGTGTCCCCACGGTGGTGGGGTCGTGCCTATACGGGATCGACACGCCAAGCAGGGGGGCTGATCTCGAATCGGATGGGCCTAGAGGACATGTGCCGGGAGATAGGCAGCGACTCGCTCGCCTTCCTCTCACTCGGCAAAGTCGCATGGCATCTACTACAGTGAGGCGGGACTATCTGACGCCGCTTCTTCGCACAAGTACCACATGCTGCCCACGCTGCCCGAGCCAGCCGCCGAGCTCAACGATGAGTGAGCGAGTGAGTGGGTAGGTGAGCTCTGCTCTACCCCGCTCCTCTGCATCGGTTGTAATGTTAGGCAGTTACTAAGGTCCGTTTTGGCTGGGCTTGGAAATCTTTGTGTGCCTGCAAGGATGCAACTTCATTTGATCAAGGCGAGGGGCAATGCATTGAGCTAGAGGGCATAAACATCATTTCACCTCCACTATATGAGCCAAAACAATCGAGAATGAACGGAATGGTAGAAAACGATACGGAACAAACTTTCAGTGCTAAAAAAACTAAATGAAAATCTTTTGATGCTATTTTCCTAAAATGAGAACCTTTCCATGCTATGGAACCAATTTCCCCTATATTATTTAAGTTTTGTCATGTTTTTCTTATTATGTTTTATGTTGAAGCATTGAACTAAAGTTTCATATTAATAAAACATATGTGGCTTATTTTTTGTTATGTCGTGATGTATGTGCAACAAATTTTGCTACCACCGTTCGACCACTGTGAACGAGGAAGGGAAAAACAAGATCGAAAGGGAAAAACGAAACGAATAGAAAAGAAAAATAACTGCCCCATAAGAGGAGGGCGGCGCGGGACCGGAACCTTTCAACGGTCAAACAGACAAGTTAATGAGAGTATACCAACAATTTTTTTCCCTTTTTCTACCATGTGCAGTCTTGCAATCTGCTCTGCTCTGTATCATAACCTCTTTCCCCTTCCCTCTCCTCCCTTCCATTTGCTCAGCTCGCTCCCGCCTCTTCCAATCCTCCCGCATTCCGTGCTGGAGTTGGGGAGGGAGGGGGAAATTCTGCGCCAAATTGGGCTGGTTCTTCCCCCAAATCCACGCATCGGGAGCCACCTGATCTCGTAGGTAATTTATTCCCTGCATCCGCTCTTCGTGCCCGTTTCTGGCCTCTGTTCGTTCTTGGATCCGGCGATCCTGGTGCTTCTTGCGCGAGAGAAAGCTGTGATTCTTGCCGCCGCCTCTGCGATCCTGTGTTGGTGGTTGCTGCGATCTTGGGGTGTCTGCGCTTTCGGTTATGTATTTGCTTGGATTTGGAAGTAGAAGGGGAAGGTTCTTCTTTTCTTTTTATTGTAGCATTAGAAATAGGGGGGGGGGAGGAGGGTTACGAATTTGCTTGCTTCTTCTGCTAATTTATCTGCCTGGGTGAATGAATGGTGAGAAAAGATGCCAACTTTGATGCAAATTTGGTGGTCTGGATCAAGAATTTATACTTAATTAGTACGACTAGCATGCCGAGCAACGAGAGATGAGTTGGTTAAAAGATTCGAAAGCTACCGACGGGGATCGGCTTTGCTGAATATCTTGTGCACGATCAGAGTTGCATTACTCACGCGGAAGGGTGTTGTAATATGTACAAACAGAATCTTGCACGTTCTGGTTCTTACAGTTGTTTTGTTAGTACGCCTATCAAGGTGATGAGAATTTCAACTAGGGAGAACAAACTCTCCTATTTCGGTAGGAACTTGACATCGCTGGGATATAAACTTCCAACCTTTTCAGTATCTCCAACCCTATCTAGCAATATGAATTGTCTGCGAGTGAATGTGCTTCCAATACTCAACCTGATCACGTCTTTATTATTGAGACGAGAAGCTTAATTGTGCCTTTCGGACTAACCATAATGCTGCTCCTTGCAGGTGAATCAAGTACAGTGCGTCTTTAGGAAAGCCTCTTGAACAGTAGCCTGTTCCTCGAATTAGGTAATTCTATCGCAGTATGGCGTCAGTAGGCGTGGTGCGTTCTTCCTTGGGATTTCAGAACGACACGAGTACGAGTGGTGATGCCGACCGACTT
Organism: Phyllostachys edulis; assembly: GCA_036346405.1. Lineage (NCBI taxonomy): Eukaryota > Viridiplantae > Streptophyta > Magnoliopsida > Poales > Poaceae > Phyllostachys > Phyllostachys edulis. The sequence continues at coordinate 67,660,491 of CM070554.1, forward strand.
CCAAATGAGATGAGCAATATGAGCATAAGGGATGATAAGGTAATCTCCCTAGAGTGGTTCACCCTTGTTGCCTTTTGGTTGGTGATCAGCTCCTAACTTAGTTTGTAAACATTGTAGGACATTGAAGATATAGTAGTCAATGGCAATGGGACGGAACCTGGTCATATTATAGTGACAAACATTGATGGAAGAAATGGACAGGCAAAACAGGTATTTAAAAATGGGAAAATTGATCATTTGCCCCACCTTATATGTGTCGTTGCTTATTTGGGACTAAGTACAAGGTAATAGCTCAAATGTCACGCCTTTCACGAGCCACTTGATCATTTGCCCTTTTGGACAATTTTGCCGATGTCTTCTTCTTCCCCTTCTTCTTCATCTTCTTTTCTTCTCTTCTCTTCTTCCTTGCTCTGGCCATGGCCGACCTCGGCACTCTAGTTGCCGCTGCTGCACCTCCGCCACCTCCTCTCGGCTCTCCTCTCTGCGCACCACCTCTCCCTCCCCATGCTCGCTGCCCTTCTCTCGTCCCCATGATCGCCGCCCCGCACCACCTCTCTCTCTCTTGCTCGCGCGACGACGAACTTCTCCTTGCCATCGCGGAGGGTGGCGTTAGTTGGGGTCGTCAATGCGGTTGGGGATGTGCTCCGGCCTCCATGGCGCCAGGGACGAGCGGACGGGGCGGCGGGGAATGCTAGGGTTTGCGGTGGATGGGGAGAAGCGAGGCTTGGTGGGGAAGGAGAGAGGAGGGAGGAGACCATGTTCACCGCAGGAGGTGAGGGTTTAGGGAAGTGGGATGCGGTGGCGGCGGCCGTCGACACGAGTGGGGAGAGGAAGGAGGGCCCCCGCTTCTTCCTGGAGCTCACCACACTCCTGCCCCACCGCTGCCGTTGAAGAAGACCATGGTGGGTCGGCCATGGACGGAGCAAGGAAGAAGAATGAGAAGAAGACAAGGGCAAAATTGGCAATTTTTTTTCAAAAGGGCCAATTATCAATTGGCTCATGAACTATGTGGCAAATAATCTATTATTGGGAACTTAGTCCCAAATGATCGAAACCACATGTAATATGGGGCAAATGATCAATTTTCCCTTTAAAAATCTACACGAGTGGCGTGGTGATCCTTTTATATCTATTTAGTGCTTCCTCATAACGCAATAAGTTCTAACTTCTAAGTTATCTATCTGCATTGCAGACCATTAGCTACATGGCCGAGCGTGTGGTAGGTCATGGGTCCTTTGGAACTGTCTTCCAGGTTTGTTTCCGGGCAAATCAGTGTTATTACAGTTGTTCAGTGTGTTAATTTGTGTATTTGTATATTTATTTGGTAGTAATTAGCGATGGCCCCATCTTTTTAAAAACAATCTTGCATAGGCTAAGTGTCTGGAAACTGGCGAGACTGTAGCTATAAAGAAGGTTCTTCAAGACAAGAGATATAAGAACCGTGAGCTGCAAACGATGCGAGTTCTTGACCACCCAAATGTTGTTTCCTTAAAGCATTGTTTTTTCTCAAAGACTGAGAAGGAGCTTTACCTCAATTTGGTGCTCGAGTATGTGCCAGAGACTGCTCATCGTGTCATTAAACATTACAACAAGATGAACCAACGCATGCCCTTGATATATGCAAAACTATACATGTATCAGGTAAAGTTTATGGCTTAACACACCTAGATCTGTTAATCTATTCAAGCACAACTATGCGATGGACATAACTTGTAAAACCTATTATAATTGACAGATATGTAGAGCTTTGTCATACATTCATAACTGCATTGGAGTGTGTCACAGAGACATCAAGCCTCAAAATCTTCTGGTGCGTATATAGTAATAATCTGTATATAGTAATAATCTGTTTGAACACTTGCTGAAACATTTCATATGCAGTCAAGTACTAATTTTGGCTTAGTCAGATGGTTTGATAAAAGATTATTTTTGCCAGGTGAATCCACATACTCATCAGCTGAAATTGTGTGACTTTGGCAGTGCGAAAGTCTTGGTATGATCATACCTTGCCAGATTCACATGAACATTGACATTTTTTCACGGTACCAATTATTTTGCACTATTGATAGGTAAAAGGAGAACCGAATATTTCTTATATCTGTTCAAGGTACTACAGAGCCCCAGAGCTCATATTTGGTGCTACTGAATACACAACGGCAATTGATGTTTGGTCTGCTGGTTGTGTTCTTGCTGAACTCCTTCTGGGACAGGTAAGAAATCACACAATTTATATGAGATTGTTGAACCATCCAGCTTATTAGAATTATCTGACTAAGATCTACTCAATTCTTTTTAACAGCCTCTATTCCCCGGCGACAGTGGTGTTGATCAGCTTGTTGAAATCATCAAGGTAAGTGACTATCTTCCTCCCAAGGAAATTACTACCTACTAGTTGTTTTCCCTCCTATTTAACTCATTTTCTCTCAGGTTTTAGGTACTCCTACACGAGAAGAAATTAAGTGCATGAATCCAAATTATACCGAGTTTAAATTCCCGCAAATCAAAGCTCACCCATGGCACAAGGTAGGAGGAACCTTGTGTTAGACTGTTCTTTTTTTAGGTTGCAATCTAATATTACTGTTTTTCTCCCCACCAGATCTTCCATAAAAGAATGTCTGCTGAAGCAGTAGATCTTGTCTCCAGGCTCTTGCAGTATTCACCAAACCTCCGGTCCACTGCTGTGAGTGTTACTGCATTATTTGAGCAAATACTGTTTACTGTTGTGTTAACGTTTTCTCATCACTGCATCATACGAACAAACACTGTTTTGTGCAAGTTGTAGTTACTGTAACTTACTTTTCTACTTGCTTTCTCGTTACAGTTGGAAGCATTAATCCATCCATTCTTTGATGAACTCCGGGATCCAAACACCCGCTTACCAAACGGTCGTTTCCTTCCTCCTCTCTTCAACTTCAAGCCCCATGGTAAGCCTGCAATTTTGACTCACTTGCACTGATCGAAAGTTTAAAACCCCCTATCAACTTATACCTATCTGCTGCTCTGGTGTGGTGGGTTCGAACAGAGTTGAAGGGCATGCCGATGGACTTCCTGGTGAAGCTCATTCCTGAACATGCTCGGAAGCAATGTGCCTTTGTAGGTTGGTGATTTGTGAGAGGACAGCTTGAAGATTAGTTCAGAATCCCGTTATCGTCTATTAGCAGCGTTGCGGAATAGGTGATGACGCATGTGATTATTTTTTTGTCCGAGATTGTGATGCCGTGTATTCTTTATCCCACTGCCTACTGTGCTACCTATGTAACAAAATCATCCACGATTATGTAAAGTAGATGAAGAGCGTTCGACCGATCCCCTGAGCCTATGTAGCAGCTTGCACTGAATTGAGTTTGTCAAATCTGTAGCACCAGCAATGATGTACCCTTTGTATGACAGCGCTTGGTCCAATCTTCTCTCAGGTCAGATATTATCCCTTGTAAGGCAATGCCATATCAGGGTTTGTTGTAGGATATATATGATAAGATTTACGGATTATTCATGTTCTATCAAATAAGAGACGTCTCAGACATGCATAAATAAATGCTTCTGAATAAGCTTTCGAAATTGAGTGGGTGCTTTGCTGTTGACGTTTCTACTTCCAGCAAGAAGTTATCTTGGCCATCAACAAACACTTTTATCAGCACACCGACGCAATCGCACATGCACGCTGATCAATTCACATATCACTGACAAGCAACTGAACATTTATAAACTGAAAAGCGAAAGCAATAGCAGTCGCATGCTTCAGTAACAAAGCAATTGCTCATGCAAGGTTCCCAGCAAACGAGGAAGCGTCATTTAACCCCAAACCACTAGGCGATTAAACATAAAAAAAAAACAACTCTGGAAGCAGCACAAAAAACAATTATCACCGGACTAGAACATGAAAAATTAACCAGGGAAAGCGGATATTTAGCTCATTCTACAAACATTAACCGCCAATACGCAACTAACCAGGGGAAAAGGATAATTAATTCATTGCAACCAATACAAAGTTAACACCAGTCGTGCCCAAGTTGTCAAAGAGTACTTGCTCCATACTATCATTTACAGATCCCATAATGCTACACCATCCTACAAGGTCAGATAAATTAAATTGATGGCGATCCGCTGGAGCAAAATCTCGCCGAAGATGGAAGATGAAGTACGGAATCATGTCAGCCATCAACTACCGACTCCAACTATATCTCTAACTCTTTTAACAACACGGACATATTCAAAGAAGAGATTGGAGTCCATGCCCATTGTTGTGTTTATTGTCGTACCACCTCTACAAGAACTATAATTCCCACCGATAACAAGGTCAAAACCACCAAACTCTTTGACCAGGTCCTCAAGCACATGTATCTTCAACTTCCAAATGCTACTTATCTGCCTCAATTCTCCAGTTTGTTCAGTTTTCCCCCACCACCTTCTCAGAATTTTCCTGTTCACATCAGACTCTTCAACAGATACTACACATTTTAGTGGAATGCCGAGGCGATGAAGAGCGACTTCTGCACCTCCAATTCCACTGTAGATGGATAGCACCCTCATCCCATCTGGATACATGTCCTTCAGGACTGACAAAAGATAGGCCACAGTGTCAGTCTGAAAAGCATATTTCATGGCAGCAATTCTATCTGGTGGATTGAGACCAAACAGACTTGTGTGGTTGGGTGGGTAGCCCAGTATCCGTTCAACTTGGCGTGGCTCCAAAGGGCTTAACCTGTCCGGGCCAACCCAAATAAGGTTTGACACCTTGCATTGGTGCGCAATGTGCATCTGCTTTTCTTGTGAAAGAACTCCTCGTGAGTCCCTTATCATCTTCCCCAGTTTCTCACAGATCTGTTCAATTCCTGCAACCTCTGTAGTAACACCAGTGATCTGTTTTCTTGTGTCCCACGAAGGCCGCCACTGCCTTGTGAATGGGAGTGCATCTTCAATAGTCATTGGTGACTTTGGAACCACAGCATGTCTTCTCTCCTTTGGAAGGTTATGAATGTAACCTTCCTTTCGCATCAGAGCCGAGAAAAATTGGCTATTTACAAACTCAGGATCCACACTGAACAAAAACTCTGACAGTTGCCGCCACGTGTCTTTGGGGATTTCTACAACATTTCCATAAAAGAAATAAGGGGGCTTGGCAAGGTTGCCATGGACATTTGCACGGAGGCCTGATGCCATTGCATCAAATTCTTCCTTGACAGACCCATTACTAGTTGAACCGGCGCAGCCACTAAACCATGGGCTTAAGCTAGGTTGATTGCCAGTACGACTACTGGAGGCCCCTCTGTCATCTATAAATATATGTTTAGCCCTTTTAACCCTAGTTTTGTCATTGGCATCGTCATCGTCATAGTATCTCATACTAGAAGTTGAGGGATGATATGCTGAATACTCAGTTTCTGTCTCACCTATAAAGTCAGATTCAATTTTCACCTGTGTACAAGAGAACATAAGAGGCCAAATTAGAAATGAGAGCAGCTGTGTAATTAAATTTTAGCAATATATTCCGCACTCCGCAGCCATAAGAGCTGCCTTTAAAGAAAAATACTGCTTTGCTGAGCAAGCATGGGAAGTCAGTGATTGCAGAGTTCATATTTTAGTAAATCAAGCCACAGAACAATAGGAAAACAACTGGAAACATCACATGGAGTATCATATAAATCATTTATGTAAAAAACTTGATCTAACCTACTAGTCTACTGTATATTCTGCACACAAAATTATCGTATACAAGATGATTTTTGACAAGGCCCCCAAACAATAGATGACTGTAAAATTCAAGGTGCAAACCTATAGCAGTAAGAATTGAATGTCATTCGATTACCTCTTTCTGCTCAATGCTACTAGCAATTCGCCTTGCAAAAATTGAGTCAGCCAGCTCCTGAACTGTTGATTCTGGACCTGAAAAGAGTAGGAAATGTGACATTTTAAAGTTTGTAGGAACTCATCAAATCAACTTAAGGTAAAAACTGAAAATTTTAGTGCTTACTAATGAGGTTGAAACATTAATTTAGCAAAACATCAAAACTTTTCCGAGGCAGATTGAAATTTGAAATGGCACAAAATTTTGGTCTAATGTATAATTGAAATGTGCAATATGACAACTCTTTTGCCTAAAATGAACAGCTCTCGTGCGTGTTCTCGAAAAAATAACTCTTTTGCCTAACACCATGTTGCATACAAGGTTTTCTGTGTGTGCCTGCGAGCACGTGTGCACATGCCATATGTATATGAGATTAGGTTCTTTAGATAAGATGGAATTTAATGCCCAATTAGCCTCTAACAGCTTGCCAGTATACATGGGAAGCCACCTTACATACAAAACAGGCATGAACCTTGAAAGATACATAAAAATCTAAAGGTTCATGCTTGACCAAATCAATGCACAAGGATAGTGCTTGGTAAAAGGATGACAAGTATGTAGTTAACACAAATATTATTAGCAGAGATCAGGTGTTAATGTACTGGCACATGTGACGTAAATCATATTTTGAAGGACTTGACTATATTTAGTAAAAGTGGTAATGAAAGCTAACAATACCGAACAAAAAATTATAGCAATTTTATCTTCGACCTACCAAAACTGTCAATAGCAGATGATACTTCTTCCTCAGTAAAACCCATCTGGAGCAAATGAAGTGTTTTCTCCATCACCCCAAACAACGATTCAGCCTTTCCCTGAAAAAAATGTCATTTTAAATTTACAATTCCCAAGTCTCGATGTTTGTCAGATTTGTAGATGGTTCAGAATCCAACGTATCAACTAATGTGTTGAAGAAAGTAAAAAAATTACAAACATGAATGACAAGCATGGCACATATTTTCGACTCTATCTGAAGTCCATATTGCAGTCATTTGCCATTGTAGTATTGAAAGCAAGGAAATGTATGTAGTGCACACTGGTAACTGGTAAGAAATGATGGTTGGATACGTTTCTAGTGTACACCAATAATGACGTGCTGCAATTTACATGGCTCTTAAATCATAATCTAACTGGGGGCTGCAATTCCATGATTAGGTTGGGATAATACGAAATAGCTTTTTCAGAACCGCATTGTCATGGTCCAATATCCAAGGGGGGCTGTAGCGAGCATACTGTAGCACAGCGCCAGCTGAGGGACGTGGGCCAAGGGCAGCCTGCCGGCCATGGTGCGGGCGCGCTACAGTACCGGCCACACTACAGTGTCCAGGCCCAGGACGCCTGGAGCACAAGGAAAGGACAACACCGAATTAGTATGATTTGATTAGATATCAATCCCTTAAGGATAGAAAGATACGATTTGATTAAGATTCCAATCTCTTATAGATGTAATTAGTTATTTGTTTCCAAATATTGATTATGCCACCTATATAAGGCTAAACATTGTTATCAATTCAGCAAGCAAGAATTAGCAAACTCTTTCTTGTCTTGTTTCCTTTGTCACGATGCTCGGGCGGTTGAGGGGCCTAGACCTCGACCTTCCGCCGCCCGTGACAGAGGGCTGGAAACGAGCCGAGCCAACTCGAGCCAGGCTCGCTCAAGCTCGGCTGAAACAATGGCTCGGCTCGGCTCGGGAACGATCCAGAAGCCTAGCTCGGCTCATGAGCCCTCACAAGCTTACGCCAAGCTGTTGTCCCACTGCCACCTCTCCATCCGCGCACAGCGCATCCACCACGTCGTTGCACCTCCTCCTCCATCTAGACCAGCACGGAGAAGACCACCAGCGCTCCTCCCCTCCGCCTCCCCCTCCCCAGACAGAGCTCCTCCTCTACTCCCGCCTCGCCTCCGCCTGCTCTGCCCACCCCGACCTCCTCCACCGCTTCATGTCCTATGCCCCCTTCGCTCCCTGCCCTGACAACGCCCTCTCCGTCGCCGAGCCCCTCCTCTTCCACGGCTCGATGATGAGCTCGTATGCACTAGGGAACAGCACCGGCGCGGGCGCCGGGGCCACAGCAGCGAAGCTACCCCTGTGACCGGGGGTGGTGGACCTCGAGCTGCCCTTGCCGCCGTAGAAATGGGAGGGGACGGAGGAGGGGGATGAGCATGGGATGAGCCAGCCGGTGAAGTAGGATCTGGAGGACGACGAGGAGGTCGGCGGGCAGCAGTGCCCCACGGAGAACGGTGAGCTGCCCTGCCACGATGAGGACGACGACGACGATGGTCGCGGCGACATCGCGACGGGGCGGATCTTGCTGGAAGCTTCCTCCTCCCCGCAACTTTGAATCCGGCGGCAGCATTGCTGGGACGGTGGGAGGCGGAGATGGCGGCGGCTCGACCGGACAAGAGGAGGGACTTGGAGGGAGCCGACGACAGACAGCGGTGCTTGAGTTTGGAGGGAGGTGGTGGCGTCGGTGCTTGGGTCCGAATGGAGGAGCCGAGGAGGGGGCGGTGGATGGACGACGGGACGGCGGCATGGAGGACCGGGACAGACAGAGGACAGGGGTGATGCGAAAGGAGGGGCGGCGGTGGAGGATAGGGTAGCGGAGGAGGACGGGGGGCGGCACGGAGGACCAGGGGAGGACAGGGTGGCGGTGTGGAGACCGGGGGCTGGAGGTGGCGAGCCAGAGGAGAGGACGGGGCGACTGGGGGGTGGACTCGATCAGGAATGGAATGGGATCTGGGGGCAGTCGGGACAGGAGTCAGCTGAGGGAGGCAGCAGGTAGTGCCGCCAGCGCCTGTGCTGTGGCCTGTGGGGCTTTGTGGGTCGGCGCCCAGCAAACGAGCCCCTCGCGAGCGGCTCGAGCTCGGCTCGAAAATATTACGAGCCAGAAGCTAGGTTTGGCTCGGCTTGAAAATTTACGAGCGCGATTCGAGCCGGCTCGAGCTTGGTCCGAACTGAGCTGGCTCGAGCTTGGTTCGAGCCGAGCTGGCTCGCAAGCCTCGAGCTATTTTTCAGACCTAACGGCAGCTATCAGTCACCCAGGTCGTGACAATTTGGTATCAGAGCAGTTGATCCTTACCCATGGCTTCTGTTGCCGATGCGATCAAGGCCATGAATGCCGACATTGACAATTTATCCTATAGTGAGCTCTGCGCAAACATCAAGGCCTTATTGTACTACTTGCAGGCGAACTGGATCAAGATGGAGAAGGAGAAGAAGGCGTAGAATGTTGGTGCGATTTATGTTCCGCCGCCACTAGTAAAGTCGCCATCACCGCTGGTTGCAACCTTGGCCAAGATTGAGAAGCAACGGGAGGCGACGTTGCCATCGCCTTCCCCATCCCTGTCGTTTACATTGGTCACGCTACCACCCTCACCATCGACAACTTCTCTTCTGGCTTCGCTGCCCCTAGCTGCACCATTGGTGCCTTTGCTGAGGAAGAAGGTTGCCGCCGTCCAGCAGCGGTGCTCTCCACATGGCCGGCCAATGTCGTGCCTTCGAAGGTGCAGTGCGCAACGACTGTCGTGTGGGGGTCAGTGGCGCCGTCGCCTCTCTCCTACAATCGTTGCATCTCGGGGTGAGAAGGATGTTGTTGCTGCCCCGTGTTGGTTGCCTTTGCCGTCGGTGACTACTTCGACGTTAATCGACGTTGGAGGTTTGTTGCTTCCGATGTTGTTCATTGGGGCTTTATTGATCCTCTTCTACACGACACGACGTCGTCATCGTACCCTCTTATCAACATGAGGCCACCAAAGACTTCAACTAAGGCCACCACTGCAGCTCGAGGACGGGCTGCTCGCCGCGAGAGCCGAGGGGTGAAATGTCATGGTCCAATATCCAAGATGGTACTGTAGTGAGTGTACTGTAGCACGTGTAGTGTAGCACAGCGCCAACTCTTGCCCAAGGAAACCCCTTCCTCTATCCCTAAGTTTAGGGATATTATCTTTAGTTATTTCTATATCCTTTAGATTGGTTATTTCCATATCCTTGAGATTGGATTCTTAGCATCATCTATTTATTATATTAGAGATATGTTTCTTAAGGGTAAGTCAAGCCATCCCTATAAAAGGAATATCATTGTATCTTCTTGAATCAACTAAGAAATATACCAAAGAGTCGTTAAACTACCTCTCTCCTATCTAGAGGCGGATCTGGGCCTCGGGCCGCAGATCAAGATTGCTTGTTGATTATATAGAAATTCTTATGTGATGAGCCCAAGGCCCAGTTTTCCTACTGGGCTGGCCCGAGGCCATGCCTCCAGCTGGCTATGCCACTGCTCCTATCCTCTCCCTGCCCTTGGGGTGCGGCCGCCGGCCTTGGCATGGTCGTGCCTTTTGGGTTCAGGGCCACCTAATTCGTGCACATGACACGCGTTGATAGAGTACATACTGGAAGCACCTTTTCAGAGATGCTGAGTATGTAATGTTCCAGTCTCAAACCAGTAACCATAGCACATAGCATAATGAGTCTTGCATAAAGCGATAAATTGTAAAAACAATTGCTTGCAAGTGTAATCCATGTCGTGAAGGGTACATGGAATAACTAGCTCTGAATTTACTTCATATCTTTGGAGATTGAGATTCAGATGTACGAAATAGCAACTACAAGAGATAAACAAAAGGCACCAGAAAAAAACCTCATTTGTAGCATCACCATTTTCCTTGCCTCCAGAGAATCCTGCTACTTGAGCAGTGACAATGCAGTCCACGAGCTGTTCTAGTGGTGCTTCCTCACCTGAAGTTAAGCATATTTTGGAGTATTATTTTATCTAATATGATGAAGAACTGAATTGATTATCAAACACAGCTAAAATGTCCCGAATACATATTTTAAAAAAATGTGGTACATCTGTAATCGTTTAAAAGATTTCATTAAACAGAGCAACAATACACGACCCAAACAATCAAGATGATAAATTTGTTAATTTCAAAAGTCAATGCAGAATCACATACCTAGTTGGTTGAATGCCAAATCAACTTCTCGCTGCGAGAAGTTCATCGTACTGACTAAATATGATCTCTTTTCTGAGAAGGAATCAGGCTCCAGCTGAAGATAGAAATGTCTGAAGATTGGTCTAGAGAATTCAAAACGAAAAAGACTATGATTAACAGCTGAGCTAGGAGATCACCTTAATGTCTTGGTTACCTTCTTTCCTAGACTCTAAAGGAGAATTGTTTTCTTCGTCATCAGAATCAAAGAGACCTCCCAAAGAATCTGATGATTCAGACCCAGACTTCTGAAGGGCCTAAACATTAAAATAAATTTGAGAATTTTTAAGTCCGTAACTCATTTCTCTCTCACTGTGTGAGACATAATATAGAGTTATAGACTACTGTACGATGGCAGTGAAATCTGTGAAAATTCAAAAAGCAGATGCCATATTGGACACCAGCCCTCTAAGTAAAACATCATTCCAACTACTTCAAGGTGTTCCTTAAAATAAAATTACGCTAGCAACAAGCAACAGTACATAAATAGAAGGAACAACTGCATAGAAGAAGTAGCTGAAATCCTGAAACATCAACGAGGAGAATTCCAAGCTTTGTGATGACATGCACAGAAATAGCAAATATAAGAGCTATACAATATTGTATAGGAAGTAAGCACAAGGATTCTGCTGTGCGAGAAAAGAAAATAATGTGAAGGAAAGAAGTTAACTTCAGTATCATTATCGAAATACAACTACCATCATTTGTAATTTTTAATGCTAAATATTTTCTTAATTCCAGAGATATAGCAATCCATTTATAATTAATATGAGTAGTTAGTAGCGCCACAAGGGAATAAACTCATAATGGAAGCTTTAATAGTAAACTATCCAAGCAAGGAATCAAGAAAATAAATTATAAAAAAAGGCAGCAAATTATAAATATGTAACCGCAGAGTTAGGAAACGAAAACATTTACTAGAAAACCAGAACACAAGATTAATGTTGACCACTAAGAAAGACTATAACAACAGTATCAACTAGAGAATGCAATTGGGGAATCACTTACAGAATGGGACAAAAGAGACTCCAATATAGTGTCAGAATCATTGTCACCTGCATGGGAGATATATGCATGCAATTAGTTTGTAGGTTAGAAGGCAAAAGGCTTGGATTTAACTGTGTTTTGACTGCTGTGAAAGTTTGATATCACTACAGGCATTCGATAAGGCATGTCATAGAGAATAGCATACCATGTTTCTGAAGCATTTTGTCAACCAACATTGGTGAAAATCCCATACCAATAAATTGTGATCTTAAATAACTGGAGGAAGAGCTTGGCTGACCTTCCTACAGTACGAGTGAAGAACATCATGTCGGTGTCACAACTTTATAAAAAATAATCAAGGAAAAAAATCAATGTGCCAAAACTGTGGTAGTCTTGTGAATTTGTGTTTCTCTGGTTCTATTTGCAATATACCTAAGGGTTCAGGTAGCATTCTAGTTACTCAAAAAATCAACGCCATAAATCAATTGTATCTTAGCTTTAGTAGTGTTAATAGCGACTCAAGTTCTTAAAATGTAGGTTACATCCAAAACAAACATCGAGTTTGTAAAATAGGCCAGATCAATAATTTGCAGAAAGTAAAAATGAAGACTTTGACACCAGGTTCAGTTAGAAGTAGCTCATTAAGATCTCAAAAGAAAAAAAGAGAAGACAAGTAGCTCATTAAATAAAAATCTACGACCATATTGAATTGTGGCAAGATGCCCGAGCATTCTACTGCTTAAATTGGTCTTCTAGAAACAGCCGCTGGCATAATGCGAACAACTGAAGCGCATAGAGCAACTGACACCCCATACAAAATTTTACATTCTTACTTTCACCTCAAGCATGTATTTGCACAATCCCCCTAAAACGAAACCATGCCCTGCAATATGCGCACTAAATATCAAGCATTAAACTCGTACCCTAGAAGAATAGTTTGCCCTTTTTTTTCCAATCCGTGCAAATAGTTTACCGCGACATGCAAATAGTACATCAAGTAACACTTGTACACTAGGAGGTTTTGAGAGGCAAATCACCTCCTCCTCCTCCTTAACACTAGTTTGCACCGGGGCAGGCGGCGGATCGGCCGCGGCATTCCTGAGATCCCCGACGACAGCGTTAACACCACCGCTCTCATCATGATCTTCAATTTTAACCTACATTTACCCAGAAAAGCCGACGAGTGAGTGCAGCTGACGAAGAAAAACACAAACGAATGGACGAAGCACTAGGGTCTCCGTTACCATCTCGATCAAATCCGCCTCCAAACCTGCCTGCCCCTGCCAATAAAAAGGGAGGCAACAACAACAACAACAGCGTGAATATATCTATATGTTCTTTCCAACCCAAACATTCCACCCTAGAATAGCTAAACGAGAGGGGGGATCACCTCAAGAAGTGGTTAATAAATCCATCGAAAAAAGAAACGAATATATTGTGGAGCAAACAAAGCTGGAACGAGATAGATTAGCAGCAGGAGAAGGAGAGGAGGGGAGACGCACCTGGAGGAGAAGGGGGAAGCCGAGAAAAGGAGGAAGACGACTCGTCCTGTGTCACTAGTATCTAAGTGGCTTTGTCACGTCATGAGTGATGGTATGACCAAAAGAATCAGAATTGGAAACAAAGTGCGTCGAGGGTTAACTTTAAAATAAAAAATTTAAAAAAATTAATTAATTAAAAAATTCTCCAATACATCCAAGCGGACATTTGCACAACGGCAACGGTGCTAGTCGCTAGAATTCGTCGTAACGGAGATTAGAGAATTAATTAGAAATTTAGTCTTATTGGGTCCCCACTGCTAGAGGTACCCATGGTCTGGCCGTAGAGGGTGTTCTGACTCTTGGCCTTATTGGGTCCCCACTGCTAGTGACACCTTTTTTTTCTGTTTTTGGAAGGCCCTAGTGTGAGTACTGAGTAGCGATGGTTGTAGTTACGGCGGCTGGGAGACGGGAGCCCGGAGGGACGAGGAGGCAGCGGGTGTGGACGCGGTGTACGGTGCGCTCATAGTAGATGACAGGTGGGGTTGCCTTTCCTGACGTGGGATGGTTCGCGGAGGACTGGGCGTTCGCGTTCAGGCTCGATTAGCCTTCATGGTGCCTCAGTCTCAGTACGTAAGATTTTTAACATCACACGATCAATGCCTCTCCATTTTTACGTACTGAAATAATAAAAAAAAAAAACAGAACACGGTTTTGTAAACTTTTGGCCCTGCTTAGAACACAAGGCAAAACAAAAATCAATTTATACGGGAATTAAGTTGTTTCCTACAAAATTTCTGGTTAACTGTCTGCTATCTAGCGAATCCTCCAGTATAAATGAGAAACAGTTTCAGACGCAAAGAGACCGTCCACGTCACTGTTTTTTTTAGCCGTTCGATTGTCGTTCGCTTCCTTTCTCCGCCGTTCGATCAAGCGCTGAATTTTTCCTTCGCGCGGCCGAACGCGTAGCCTCTCCACACGCGGGCCCCACACACGACGCTCCAGCCTTTTCCACACGCGAAGGGGCACTTGCCCGCGTGTTTTTCGCGTTGCCTCATGCCACGGGCCCCACCGGGCCATCACTCACACGCACGACGCGCAAACTCGCACCGCAGGCCCACTAGTAAAGCACTCACTGGATGCGAATATGTAGTCTGGTGCCACTCTTATCCGCCCACCTTCCCATTGTCCCCGCTCATTTGCCCGCCTCCCGCCGCCGCTACCACGACATGCCTCCCTTGAAAAATATTTTGATTTATTATTGATTTGAGAACAGCAAGGAGGAGTGAATCACAACGTGTTAAGAATGAAAGAAATTGATGATTTACTCACCCTTTATGAACTTCAGAATATTTTAATCTCAGAACACGGTAGTCGGTAGAGGAGTGCATCTCTATATGTTAAGAAGGAAAGTTTTTTTTATGATTTATTATTGACCCTTTATGAACTTCATAATATTTTAATTTGAGAACGGGCAGGAGGAGTGCATCTCTACATGTAAAGAAGGAAAGTTTTTTTTTATGAGTTGCTATTAACCCTTTATGAACTTTAGAAAAAATTAATTTCAGAACAGGCACGAGAGTGCATCTCTACATGATAAGAAGGAAAGTATTTTTTTGATGATTTATTATCTATCCTTTATGAACTTTAGAAGATGGGAGTGACTAGCGTCCGGCCGTCCGCGCGTCCGATGGGTGCCAAACCATCAGACGATCGGGCATAACATTTCCAATCTCCATTTGCAACAAATATGATCAACATGTGCAACAAAGGAATTTATCTCGCAACAAACATAACAACAGAGCGCACAACGAGTTGCTATCTGTGCAACAAAATCCCACTCCACTTGACTTGCAACAAAATCCATCACAACATTTAGAGGTTGGAACAACATTGCAACAATTATTTTTCAAAAAAAAACAATATTGCAACAATCCATGCGAACACTTGCAACAAAATCGAACAAACATTTGCAACAAATCGCGCATACCCAGTGGAGGCGCACCGGATATCAACGGGTAGCAGATGGAATCGTCGGATGAAGTTGTTGCGACGCTAGCGAGCAACCCACATTGGCCAAGTTTGGCCGTTGCCCACGGAGGTTGTAGTCAGCGGTAGAGTTCGAGATGCGGCGAGAGCTCATGGAGGCCACACCCGGCATCGATGGAACTCGTCTAGTAGTAAACCAGTAGCTCTATCAGTGGATGACGGGTCGCCACAGATATGCGTAGTCCCCTAGAGCCACTGTTTCGGCCTACCTTCCCTGTCGTCCCCGACTCTGCTTGTCCGCGCACCTTCCCCATCATCCCCATCCCCATCCCCGCTCGTTCGCCTAAGTCCTGATGATGCTATCATGCTACCACAACCGCCCCCTTAAAAAGAAAGCTTTCAACTACAATTTTTGGATAACTTTTAACAATTTCAAAAAGAAGATTTGTGAACTTCCAAGTTCCACAAGAAATTTACACTTTAAACTGGATTATTTGCAAACTTTCAACTAGAATGTCAACCTTCAATTAGGGATTTTAAACTTGAAAATTTATGCTCCCACCTGACAATAGGTGGTGTCTCCGATGTCATGTGTGGTGTGGTCATCAAAAGGCATGGGAAGCTGTGGGTCTCATCATCGGCAACAAGTTTGCTGGTGGTATGGTACGTAACAGCATGCAAAGTCGCCGGAGGGGTGTGTGTGGAGGTGGCGGGAAGTGATGGGAAAGGATGGTGTCGTAGCAAAAGGGAAGGCTAGAGAAAGTTGATGTGTGAAGGAGAAGTAATTCTCACTTCTCGATCCGTGGAAGAAGTGACGGATGATTCACATCACAACAAAGAACTAAGGATTGGCATCTGAGAGTCGGGTCGTGCCGTCTCGGCACGGCACAGGCACGAGTGCACGACGGGCTTCGACCGCGTCGGGTTGTGTCGGCTCGGCACAACAAGGTGGTCGTGTCGTGCGGTGCCGGGGCACGGCACAACTCGCCTCTAGCGAGGTCCAAGCACGACCTAGGACACGATGGGCCATCACCGTGCCGTGCCAACCCAGGTTCAGCCTTGTGGAGGAGTGTGCCCTCTAGAGGCACTATTGCCATGGCCGCTATCGTTACCATAGCCGTCCGCCACCGTGGCCACCGTTGTTCGTCAAATCTGGTCACCCAGAGGCTAGGGAAGTGCTCCTCGCCAGTCGTCGTCGTTAGATCCAACGTAGAATAGCGGGGGCGAGAGACGGCGGGGACTAAGGTGAGCAGCGACGGCGAGGTGAGATGGCGAGCGGCGCCGATAGTGTGAGATGGTGGAAGAAGAAGAGAGAGAGGCAGGAGGCGTGTCGAGGAGGAAGAAAAGAAAGGAAAGGAAAGGAAGAAAAAGAAAAGGAAATAAATAAATAAATAAAAGAAAAGAAAAGAAAGGGAAAATAAGAAAAGAAAAGAAAGGAAAGGAAAAAAGGGGAGGACACAGAGGGAGGGGGAAGCTACTAATTTTTTGTGATAAATCTGATTTTGTTCGTGCACGAGTGGTCGAGTAGATCATCTACGATGAATTGATTACTTAGCTGCACACAATTAATTGGAATACCATGTAATTGGAGGATGAGTTTGATGTGCCAAATTTGTAGAGTAATGTAACCTCAATTTGATTAGTAAATGTACTATTGGGTCGATCATGGTGGAACACACATAATTAGATTGGTCGTTAACTTGCATGATTAATTCGGGGGAGTGGATATATGTATGACCGACCAATGATCTATGAAATGATGAGTATGCAATCAAATTAGAAACCTCATTTCGGTGTCATATGGATATATATATACACCTAGATTGGTAGAATTTTAATCTATACGATTATGTGTTGCCTCTCTCCCTCCCCACCTGTTGCTTCTTGTGACTATAGCCAAGAATGATAGATAATGTCGCCCCCTCTTCAATGCCCAAATGTCGCCCCTTCCTCAATGCCCAGCCGCCGCATACCCGACCTCCTCAACGCCCGGCCTCCTCCCACCCGGCCATCGCTCCCTCCTCAAAACTCGGCAGTCGCACGCCTAGCCACCTCACGCTCAGCCGCCGCCCCCTCCTCAAAGCCCGGCTGCTACAGATTATAGGTCATACTTTTACACTCTGATGTACTAATGATACATATTGATTTCCATTCAGGTTGTGTTCATTTTAGAAAAGATACGCATTATGTGGGAATCGATACTGGCAAGATCAACTTACACGAGAAGTATGTGTCATGTACTTGGATCTGTCTTTTCTAGAATTACAAAGGATATGCTTCTCATAGATGACATGGCAGTAGAGGAGACCTTACAGGTGATACATATTCTCCCCGAAAGGTTTGAGCCGATAGGTGATTCATTCTTGATGTTTATTAATATGTGATATGCTTACAACTGCAAAGCCTTATCCATTTGACCCTTGAAAAACTCTCCGCACTTTTTCTGTCCCTGGTTGAGAACGATGATGGTGGCGAAAAGTTCTTGGATCAACATACTTGGATTCAACAGGATGAAAGCGTACCATATTTAAAGAAATTCTAGAAGTTATCATGTACATTTTGTGTCCAATTGTGGTATTATCTCTTTTGTGTCTGACAGGTTTATATGTCTTTTATACTCACTCCGATAGTAATGAAGAGAATTATAATGTTGCTCAGAGTTGCTTGATATGTCATTGAAGTCCATCACAGCTGCTTGGGAAAGTGGAGAGCTAGTTAACTGTGGTTTCACATCATCTAAGGTGAGGAAGCAACTTTATTTTGTTTACCATTAAGTGGAGTTTAGCAGACTATGATGCTTGATAATGCTTGGCGTCATCTGTTGTTGGTAGTACCTATTTATTATCATGCATGCCTTCATATTATTCTTGTGATGCATTGTTCGTGGGTACACGGGCATGCCCGCGGGCAACGGGCATGGGCGAGGTTCTTCGCTCATCGCACTTCGCGGGCATGCCCATGAGAGGAAATCGGTGTCGCGAGTATGGGTATGGGCAAGTATTACTCGTGCCTGCCACCCGATTGCCATCCCTAAGTAGGACTACACTGATTCGTCTGTTGCGATGCAGCAATCAGGTATGTCTATGTTGTTTACACACAAATGAAGTGCAAATGATGTAAATTCAGTAATCATTAAAAAAAACTTCATAAGTCCAATCATTTTGAATGTCCTTCTTTTCAACCTTTTGAAGCTGGAGCATCAGAGGTCCTTCTAATAGTAAACAAGTCATTATCTTTATACATTGGTATATATTGTGCCTTAGGGAGGCTGTAAAGGTGAGCAAGAACTCTGCAAACTTCCTGAATTCCTACTTCATTAGCATCAAAGATAGTCCACCAAGGAGGATCTCCAGGAAGGGGAACCCAGTGTCTCCTAGCTGTAGCATACAAAACTCTGTATGCTACTACTTCACTTTTGAATCGTACACAGAGAGTTATCCGCAAGCTGATATACAAAATATAGATAATATGTTGGTAGAAGTGCAAATTTAACCGAATAAGATTAAAAAGGCAATGAACAACGCAATTTTGTGCAACGTAAGATGTGCAGGCTTTTAATGTCTGAGCACCACAACAATGAAGGGGGAATGCATATAACAAAGTAGTAGATCTATTTTATGGTACTACTAATCCCGACTGTTCAGATTCAAAGCTAAATATAAATTTCTACTAAAGAAAAATCTGGCATGTACATTCCTTACGAGATGGCAAATAGACATCATCTTGGAAGATGGTTGGTCATCCAAGGACAGACACTGTATTATGCAATGCAGGTCATCATGGGTAAAGAGGGCATAAATTCTGGCTTCATCCAACCCATGTGTACATCTAGCAAGTTATATTTCCTCTTTTTGTTTTCTATTCCTCTCATCCTAACGAAGAACAATTGCACAAATCAAATTTTGATATGATATGGGCGATAACTTAAATAAAGTGGAAGGTAGATTGTTACAATAAAATGGAAGGCAGATTGTTAGCTTAATAATTGTTTTGGTGATTTGAGAGTCATAAAGCAAAAAATCAAAATCAAAATATTGTCTTACTCAGTAATTTCTTGCACAAGTTTTACAATAGAATCGTGCTTCATATGACAATGGTATTATCTAAAACCAATACCTCATGCAACTAATATTAAAGGTTCATTTTGATTGGACACCTCAAAGAAATTACATCCATATTGCTAAATCTCCAAACCTATAGTAGGGTAATTGAACTTGGTCCTATTCTAGGAAGATTTGTTAATATTACACTAAGGACAACACCATATTAGTTCAGGAATTTCAAGAATGTTCAGGATGCATTTCATTTACCACTGTCTGTAGTTGCAAAGTTGCAATTTCTGAAACAACAGGCTAGAAGTGAGGAATATATGTGAGGCACAGATGAATATAGCAAATAAATGGTTTTCCAAGCAGTATCTGGTATTCTTCTAACCTCTCCTATGTTTGATTGGGTATGAAAAAACAAGTGTATGTCCATACAACGATCATCTACACAACTTGGCTAGAAAAATAGAATATCCATGTCAACATGGATTACAACAACTTGATGGTAACAAATGTAGTTTGCAATGGGATAGGAATTGCGCAAGTATGGAGTATATGGAATGGGACTGAATGGTTGATGCTCACAAACATAAGAAAGTTGCAAAGAACAAATTAATCAATAGTTGCTCTTGCCCAAACATACACATAGTATCACAAATAGAGAAAGCCATAGAAGACAATGTCATCAACGAAACATGGCATTTCAGTTATCTCAAATGATAGAAGGATGTAGCTGCTAAACCAACATGTGGCACTAATACTTGAGTCCATTGAGAAAAGGTAATTAGGAAAGAAAGCTTTCAGTAAATAAATTAAAATATCATATAACAATATTGCATTAACCAAAATTCATATTGAGGTAAGCATAACAAGTGCAACGAGAATATTTAACTACAGTAAGATAATCTGAGATCAAATGAAGTACCTATCATTGGCAAGGTTCCATGCCTCTTGTGTCAGCTCAGGCGCTTCATGTGTTGCGAGGTAGTTCGATATGAACTTATGGGGGTGTTCTACATGGTTCAACAGATGTCGTTTTGTCTTTATTAGATCATGCCTCAATTCTGAATATTTCTGCATCAAAGATGGAAGCACAGCTTTCAATTAGCACTCTGTAAAATTTATCTATTTACTTCCAAAAAGAAGAAGAGAAAAAGCAACAACATAATAGGATACATCATTAGCTACGAGAAAACAAAAGGTGCGATTCAAAGATTTCAAACAAAAGGAAAAGGGAATTGAAAGTCTAGTTAGTTCAACAAAATAGACCGTTGAAAATACATCTAAGTGTTATATTGGTAGGTTTTCTCTCCTACATTCCATTCTAAGGAAGACAAAGATAATATGCTTTGATTTCCTTGGACTCTCCTCCAACTTTCCTATCAGCCAAACGCAGCTAGCAACAACTCTCTGCAAGCAAAAACGAACAAACTTATTATTTCCACTCGTAAAATTCTTAGAATGGTTTTAATTGAGTAACAGGAGACAAATATATTTAACTTAACACTAAATCGAACAAATGATTTCTTGCAGTAAAAATGATGGAACAATACTTGTGTTGTGGCCATCACTGCTTGTGATCTTTGGTGTGTCAAGGAATCCACAACATATGTAGATTTATAAAGTAAACATAAAAACTAAATATAGGGAGAATGGGGGCCAACTAGGTTCAAGCTACATAGAAAATGGTGACAAAATCGAAACTTCCCAACCAAATTCTCTTTTCATTAGTCATAAATTATCAATAAGACTGAAATACTAAATATCTGTGAAGATTTGGTATGTTAATCCTTGTAATATCCTCAAATAGGTAGTATGAAAATAAGGTTTTTACTTCAGCGCCTATCATTTATAATGGAGCCTCATCTTTACTGCTCATAAGAACTACATGCTGAGACGATAGTACTTGACACCCATAAAAATAGCTAACTAAAGATTCAGTTATAGGGCTATACTACAGATACCTCACATGATGGCATCCTACCAATCGAGCATCAAAATTTCGAGTAAGCAAGCTAGTCATATGAGTTTTGGATAAAACGCTGTAGAAAAGGCATGCTATAATTCTGGTTCTAAACAATATAAAATAGAATTTCCAAAAACCCAAAACGATGAGATTACTCCTAAGGAAACATGGATTAGAATTACAATGTGGTATTTACGGACTTGCTTGAACTTTTTCATGAGCATCATCGTCAACATAGAATTACAATGTGGTATTTACGGACTTACCTGCTTGCACTTTTTCATGAGCACCCTCGTCGACATGTAGAAGCAACTACATTTTGCATCCTACAACTGGCTCCACATAGAGGAAGTTAGCATCCAAAATTAGCTTTCAATGCAACAAACAAAAACAAAAAGGGACTCAACAATACATGATGGAAGAAAGAGGAGGAGAACATCATTACGAGGAGGCAGAACGACAGAGATGGTTGATTTAGAAACTCTTTTTCAACCCAAAGTGGCAACGCCGATAGCTGTTGCTGCCTCCTCCTGGCTACTCTTTGACCTACTATGCCACCGGCCTGATTCACATCAGCGCCAATCCACAACCACAATATTGTTCCCCAAAGAATTTGACCCACGATGCCACCAGCCGATTCACATCAGCGCCAACCCATAACCACAACACTACTCCCCCAAAGAAGAAGGTTGTGGCTGCGATGGCAAGGAGGAAGAACATAGGAGGCTTTGATGGGGCGAACCACCCGATGTTGTGACGGCCGATGAAGTCGTGCTCGCATGCGGCGATGGCAGAGCCTCAATGACGGCAAGGTACTGGATCGTGGAAGAAGTGGGGAGGATGATACACAAATCACACGATAAAGTGGTTGGGAGAAGGAACGAGAATTCAAGATCATACAATGTTCACGTTGAGATGTTGTGCCACTTTGAGCACGAGGCAGATGTTGTGGTTTAGCACCTCCAAAGCCGCCAGGACGGGCACGAGACCATGGCGAGCGCCTCCTGCTCGCGGTGGAGTAAGCCGGCTAGGGATGAGCAGTTGGTGGAGGTGCGCGCGAGGGCACGCGAAGGGGGATATGGCGCGGCATGGTCTCGTGTCGCCTACTCGCGGTGGAGTAAGCCGGCTAGGGATGAGCAGTTGGTGGAGGTGCGCGTAAAGGCACACGAAGGGGGATTCGGCGTGACACTGGGAGGCGACGGCGGTGGCCCCACCGCACACGAACATGTCATCCCTCCTTGTTTCTCGGATCTGATCCATCTCAAATCTGGACACGCGACTCCGTTCCCTAACAAATCGTCGCCTCCTCTCATCCCTCCTTGCTAGATGTCACCTCATCCAGGCTTTGCTTGGTGCAACGTGGAAGGGAGCACGTGGAGGCGGCAACGCTGGGGGTGATGTTGGCGTGGAGGTGATGGGCGAGGGGCGGTTGTAGGGGGAGTGTGGCTCGGAAGTGAGGGCCAATGTGGCGCAATGCGGTGGGATCGTCGGCGAGGATGCGTGGTGGCCGAGGCGGCGAATCTTGCGAGGGCGAGAGCGATGGCGAGGGCTACGTGCGCGATGTGAGTGACGGGGTGCGGCGCGCATGCGAGGGATGGACGGGACGACAGCGGTTGTAGGGCAGAGTGTGGCTTGGACGTGAGGGTCGTTGTGGGTTGCGCGGCGGCGGGCGAGGGCGTGGCGGACACGAGGGACAAACAGGGCGGCAGCTATAGGACCTAGGGGCAGGGGGCGCGGCGACGAGCGAGGGCGGCGTGGTGGCAAGGGACGGGGGTGAGGCGCTGATGCGAGGGACGGACGGGGTGGTGGATAGAATACGAGTGGACAGGGGGTAGGCGGATGGGAGAAGACACATTTTTTTTTATGTAGGGTGGTGTTTTTTTCAATCATAGGTGGGGTAGAGGTGGGGTGGGACGATTTCCCACTGCGCGGAGGTAAACTCCATTCTTTATTAGTTAAGATTTGCACCTCCAAATCTGGATCACAGATATTGTTTCCGAAACACGTTGGATATGTGAGAACCGTCGGATCCAACGTGCGTTAGATCCAACGTACAAGGCCATATTGATCTAGAACGGAAGCGACATGTTCTCCAGTTTTGCAAAAAGAACCCTTGAATTGCGTGCTATGTGTTTGAACAAATGCCTCCTCTGGCGGCTCCACCGCCAGGACTTCTTCACCGCACCGACATATCACCACCGTCAAGAGACTCACGATGACGTGGACGGCGTCCAGTACGCGCTGCTGGATATTCGGCTTTGGGGTGCAGCGTGCCCCGAGGACGTCCTCATCGCCGCCTTGGCTTGCGCCAATGCCGCGTACCGTGCGCATGACCTCGCGCTGCTCCGGGAGAACCTGGTCAGGGGCTCAGGGTGGTGGTGCCAGTGTAGGACAACACGAGGAAGGGCAACGTCGAGCTCATCAGCAAGGCGCTGTGCCAGAACCATCGGCCAGGTCGGCGCCGCGCGCAACATGCTCGACAAAACGACCAGGATGGGATTGTAGGCCAACGCTGTCACCTACACACTAGCCATAGGTCTCCGTCTTCAATGGTCGTTTACATATCATCGTATATCCGCCTTCAGAGTCCGAGCAGAGCTGCCTCTGAGCTCTCGAACCGGGTAGCCAACGCACCAAAAAAAAAGAGAAAATATTGATTATTTGCTACTGCAAAAGAGTGAATTTTATAATTTACTACTATAGGTGAGTATGATATATAGGTCCTAGAATCACATATCACACTCATATCAGTGGTAAATAATCAATTACACATATTTGACCGTGGCAAATAATTGAATCTAAAAAAAAACCTCTCAACAGTCTACACTACACACTAGGCAGCTAATCATCATCTACCCCTCCGCCTCAATCTCCAACGATTGAACCATGTCGCCGGCGACCTTCGCCACCGCAGCCACCGCTGCCTCCGGTGGCCTCCTTCTTCAGTATTCGGCGGCCCCGCGGCCCTTCCCCACCGCCCGCCTCCTGCTCCCGCGTGGCCCGAGGCCGCTCCAGGTCAACTCGGCCCCTCGTCGCCGCCCGGCCACGGCCGTGCGCGCCCAGAGCGCCTCCGCCCCAGGTCAAGAGCTCTCTCCCCCCTCGCCAAGATTCGATTTTTACGCCTCCGTTCGGTTCCGTCGTGCCCAAATCGAGCTGGGCTTGTTGGGCTCCTGCTGATTGCGTCGTCTCGTCTCCATCGGTTCCAGGGTACCTACCGGACTCGAAGTTCTACAAGATCGAGGCCATCCTGAGGTGAGCATACCATTGAAGATAAGCTCCGTAAGCTTTGCTCTTTTGCGATAGATTTGGCTGTCATGTGCTGAAATGTGCCCAATTCGTGCAGGCCCTGGAGGGTGCCGTATGTGTCATCGGTGAGTGTGATCGAGTACTGTTGCTGATCGAGTTCTTGCACGTACGCCAGCTGTTCGGTCAAATAGATTTGGGGAATTCTGCAGGGTTTGCTGCAGATGGGGATCAGAGGCGTGACAGTGTCCGACGTGCGGGGCTTTGGGGCACAGGGCGGGTCCACGGAGCGGTATGAAGGTACTGGCTCGGCCGTGGCAGTGTGTGGTTTCTGCATCCCTTCAGTTGTGATCCTTGAATTGTTGTTAAACTTAAATGTGTTTCGTAGAGCTAGGCGTAGCATTGAAGCGTGATAGGAAAATGAGAATCATTTCACCGGTTTTCATTAGCAAAATGAGCAAATCATTGCCACCACATGTTTCCTTTTGTAATTGAAGCGTGATAGGAATGGATGCTGAGAATCATTTCACCGGTTTTCATTAGCAAAATGAGCAAATCATTGCCACCACGTGTTCCCTTTTGTATATTGCAATGTGGATTTCCCCCTTTTGGAAAAAAAATATTGTAACGTATGTGGATTGACTGACTCCATTGCTATTGATTGTTCTGCCCAGAAGTCAGAAGGGCTGTTCCAACTTTGGTTGTTAGAAGTCATTGAGGTCCTAAAACCGTTGCTCTCATTATGACACTCTACTATCTGTTGTTGTAGCATATTGGCTTAGAAACCGCTTAAAATCAGTTTCAACTCATTATTATTGCAACATTTTTTTTCCATTTTTAAAATCAGACTCACCAATAATCTCTTAATGGTTAATTTGTGAGTGCGAGGCATGTGCAATAAACTAAAGTGAGGTTAATGCACGCCCAAGTTGATAGCAAAAGTAGAAAGCTGTCAATGCTTTGAAAATATAATTTTGCTACGACTCTCATTAGGACCTTGCTCTGTAACCTTTTTGTTTCTTCCTTAGGTCCTCAATGGCTGGTAACAACCAAGGATGGAACAGAAGCTTTCTTGCATATTTTTTACATAGATTCCTCACTATCTTTCATATGCTTAAATACTACAGGTTCAGGGAGCAACTTGAAGAAATGTAGATCTATGCAGACACTTGAATCAACTGTATTTACCATACTTATTCGGAAAAGATGCTATGACCCCAAAAAAGTAATGAACAAGAAGCTTGAAAGCATTGGAATAGCAACATTGGGAAAATGCTGGGAATAGGAATATTGGGATAAGGGGGGATAGTTTTATGGTAGTTTTAGCATTCATATCAATGACAGCATATTGGCATGTTATGGCTTGGGTCATGTTGGGTTTCTGCCCAATTGATCAAGTATGTTAACTCTTAGTGCTATGTAGAAACCAGTTTAGTTCATACAGTTAAGTTCTTACTGTTGATGCTTGTTCGTTGTTGGTTTGCAGGGTCAGAATTTTCGGAAGATACATTTATTGCTAAAGTTAAAATGGAAATAGTGGTGTGCAAGGAGCAGGTGATTCTTGTTTACTTGTTTGGTTGTCCTGAAAAATGTAGCTGGGTTCTTTCATGCCCATTAGTTGAGATAGTTAGTCATATTATTGAAATTAACTATGCAATCACCGCCATCTCTTTCTATGGCACTCTTAATATGTTTATCTGTACACTTGTATTCTATGGCATTGTTTAAATATTAGTGCTGTGACTGCTATCCATTCTCTGATTTTTCTCAAAGTTTCCTTTTACATCACTGTTTTTTTTTTTTTGCATTCTCTAGGTTGAAGCAGTAATTGACAAAATAATTGAAAAAGCAAGAACTGGAGAAATCGGTGATGGGAAGATATTTTGTAAGCGCTTGTTGTTCGTGGTGACCCTTTTTTAGTTACACCGTTAGAACATGTCTATTGTATTGGGTTGGGCTTTATTGTTTTGTGCGGGCATGAATGGAGTTCTGTTGTTCTCCTAATATTCTCCATCTTTATTTTATCTATGACATAGCTAGAAAGCTTGATTAGTTATTTTACTAGTGTACTTCTAATCAGGCTTCGCCATTGTGAAACGCATCTGCAAGTTAAATTTCCATAAATGTAACTACTGTAAAAGGCTAATAGTAACCTGACCTCTGGCAAATACATGCCCTTCAGAGGATTTGTGTGCTTCAATCCTGAAGCACTGTCACATGCATACTGATGCTTTTCTACCTCTAGTTCGCATTCTTATAAATTCAGAATTATGACCTCTATTGCTAGGCCTGATCTGGTGTTTCCTCTCCCAGTGATACCCGTTTCGGAAGTGGTAAGAATACGCACCGGCGAACGTGGGGAGCAAGCGGAGAGGATGACCGGCGGGCTGTCAGACAGGCTGTCCTCAGTGATATCAATCTCATGAGTTACATTGCCCGCTTGCTGTAAGCCTGTACCTGTAAGCAAAGGCCAAGTACATTCCTCGGTTGATTATGGCCGTAACCTTCTGCAATAAGCTGTAACCTCGTCCGTCCAAACAGTGCACAAATCAGAACAAGTGTGGGTTGGACGTGATCATCAAGAACTCCCAGGTGGTGAAAATGTGATGGAATCGATGTGAATTTAGTTTGAATTTCATGCCCATGCTTGATTTCTTTGCGTTTCTACTCTTGTAAAAATGGTCTGGTCTAATATCTTCACGATCAGTCTATTGATGTCATGGAGATATATGCCCCGCATGCCCATGCCGTCGGAGCGGGTCATCTATCAGACGATCACTAGAGTTGGTGGAGGATCTTTCACATCGGTGCCTGTTTCCTCAATCACATGACCACATCGATCATGGTTGAGGAGACAAGAATCTGAGAGCAAGCTCTTGATAAATCTGTACAAAGGAGCAGTTGCTTCAAGCACTTGAAGGCGGCCTTGCCGATTCTGCCTAGTTCTCACCCTGTTCCTTCCATTACAGGACAGTTACCACTGAGCTGATGGAGGATCTTGGTGCCGGGTGCAAAGATGCAAAGGATCGGAGCTCCTCCTCATGCATCTTCTCGACGCAAACAGCGATGGCGATGGCTCGTTGAGCAGGTTCAGTTAAATTATTGTTGGTGACGGCTGTAAGCCTGGGGACATCGACGTTAATTCTGCTACGTTCTCCACTAAGTAACATGAGCCTTGCTGCGTACTGCACCGGCCATCGGAGCACCCAGATGCCGCCTGTGCCCGGGGGAGGCGGAGGTGTCCCGGCGCCTGGACTGGACGGCTGGGCGCCGTGGTAGCTACATAGCTACACCGGCACGGTGTACACCAAACGCAGCACGACGAGGTTGCCCGGCGACCACCGCCGCCGTCGACGGGAACAGTCACTGGCAAAAGGATCCTTGTATTTGGACAGTTTTGTTGGATGCCAGATTGCCAGTTTGGGTCACCTATCACTGTTAGATCGAGATCGCATGGTTAATATTGAGTCATAACGGATCTTTTACGAATGAGACCCTTGCAGTACGATTTTTTTTTAAAATAATATTTTTTAAAAGATAATTACAAAAATATAGTCTTCCCAAAAAATTACAAAAATATGTCCATATCGCCGGTTCAACTGGCGACAGGAACCCTCTCTCCCTCCTGTCGCCGGTCCAGCTACCTGTCGCCAGTTCAACTGGCAGCAGGTACCTGCAACCCTACCTAGGGTTGCCGCCTTCTGGTTTTCATACATTTTGAACGGTACAAAATCTGTTAGACTTACAATAACATTTTGTGATCGTCGTATGTTGTTCTAGTGCGGTGAATTTCTGAAGAATTTTACGAGAAAGATTGAGGTATGAATGATTCGTAAGTAGGAAGGTAAGTGATATTGCGATGCGCCCGAGAATTCATACACTTGCTCATGTACATGCAATGCATATTATGTAAGAAAACAAATGTGAACTTACCAGTACTATCAAAACTACGATAAATCACACTGATATTACATAACATTCAGCAAAACAACATAACACTTAATCAAAATGATAATTCAGAACATTGGCAATAACATATTACTACTGTCCATGCAATAACATAATTCAGAACATTGGTAATAACATTTGTCGCAGCCTCAACGTCCCCCATGTGGACTGTCTCGAGTTGGGTGACCGGATGAGGTCCCCGTGGCGACGTCCGGAGTGCCGATGTCTCCTTCGTCCTGAGAATTTCTCATAGGACATTTCTTGAAGATGTGCCCAGACTCCCTGCAAATGGAGCACTTCTTTGTACGACATCCGGTTTCTGCTTCGTCCATGTTGTTCCTGATGCACCGTACCTGTCGCCGGCCCACCTTTCCCTTGAGTCTATCAATGTCCGCGGCCCAGATTAGTTGCTCCCAGGTCGGATGGCTAGTGAAATGGCCAACCACAGCATAATCATACTCTCCGCAGTCCAGGTTTGCATCACCGCCTCCTTGGTGAAATAGTCAGAGAGGTACTGACTGGGATGCTGTGCCGCCGTCGAACATGCGGCTATGACATGGGAGCAGGGCCTATGCGGAAGAAGGGGCTTGTTGCAAGTGCATATGCAACTACCGCAACATATGCAACTCGTGGGTGACCCTCTCGTGGTTCGTCCCGCGGCGTCCTTTATCCCTGCACATTACCTCGAAGCGTAGCTCCCTTGTGCCCATCTTGAATGTCTGGTGCATCTCACCCTTCTTGCTCTTCTCCTCCATGTACTTGGTGATCATGGCGGAGTAGAGTATTCTGTCATTTGCCATGGTGAGTGACGCGTTGTTGCTTCTGTCAACAAAGTACTTCGTCGTATCGCGAAGAATTGCCTCCACAATACCCACCAAAGAGAGGCACCTTGCGCCACACATGACCCAGTTGTACACCTCGGCTAGATTAGTTGTCATGACACCATATCGAGCGCCACCCCTGTCATGGAGCAACGACCACTTCTCCTTAGGCTCGTGCTCAATCCAGTCCGAGAAGTATCTCACCTGCGCCCCCATCCTCCTTGTCAATCCTGGAGCATCTGTGGGTATCTCTGGCAATGCTTCGGGGGCCTGGTCAGCGCTTGGGGCGACCCTTCTCGCTGCCTCCTTTCTGTGTGTCTTCGTCCGCTCATCCAGAATCTTCCAAAGTGTTTCGAATTTTCGCCGCTGGTTCTGGTTGCACAGCCGCTTGAACAGGTTCATCAAGTCTTTGTTGCAGAACTTCTTGTAGAAGTTTGCACCCAAGTGCCTCATGCACCACCTGCTCTGTAGATCCGGCCATGCAAGTGGTACGTTCTCTCCTTGTTGCAGCTGGGTTATTGCACGCAGCAGACCTGCATGCCTGTCATGTATGAGGCATACGTTGGGATGGCCTTGCACAACAAAAATCCTCACGTTCTTCAGGAACCACAACCAACTGTCTGTGTTCTTGCTTTCAACGAAAGCGAATGCCATGGGAAGAACTTGATTGTTCCCGTCCGTCGCTATTGCAGTCAGTATCTGGCCCTTGTACCTCTCAATCAAGAATATGCTATCTACGCACAAGATTGGACAGCAGTGCCAGAATGCATTGATGCATGGACCAAACACGAAGAATGCTCGCTGCAATACCTTCTTATTGGCCCACTTCGGGTGCGTGGCGTCTTGAATGCCAATATGGGTGCCATGATTTCTATCTTGTATGACTCGAAGTTGCCCAGGGAGGTTGTGGTAGGAATCCTTGAACGTGCCCCACCTTAATTTCAATGCCTTCTGTTTTGCCCTCCAAGCCTTGACATAGCTGATTGTGTATTGGAACCTTGCCTCAATTGCCCGAATGATGGATCGTGGCTCAAAATCTAGATTATCCATGATCTCACTGTACATAAGGTTGGCGATGAAGCATGATGATAGGTTCTGGTGGGACTGCATTGACTCAGAAATGATGCATGTGTGAGGGACCACTATAGAGCACTTCTAGTAGGTGTCCCACTTAGGCTGAAATGCGTGCACTCGCCAAGGGCATCCCTCTATGCCACACTTCACGTCGTAGAATCTTAGGGTAGACTTGACGACGTTGAATGTGTGCCGCACCGACAAGGCCTAGAATTTGACCGCGTCCTGCACGGCCTCCTTGCATTTGTACATAGCTCCTAGCCTGACCTCACTCTGGTCGTACTCCTACGGCACACGGGAGCCTTCGTTGACGACGAGGTTGTCGAACTAGTATGTGTTCCAGTCGGATGGAACCGCCTGCTGGTCCACATCATCCTCGTCGTCTGAACCTTCATCTTCAGACAATGACATGTAGTCTCGGTTTTCGAGATCCATCCTTTGCAATACGGCTTCCACCTCCTCACCCTCGTCAGCAAGACCACTAGCTTGCCTGACTATAGGAGCTACTTTCGTAGGTTCTTCATTGACAGCATCAGCAACTCTGGGAGCTTCAGCCATTGTGTGCACCGCGCTGTGGCTGCAATCCCTAACTTCCTCTTCGGCCTCAACACTCCCTTCTTATTCAACCGCAGGTGGAGGGGTGGGTTTGGCATATGCTTGGACCAGAAGGACCAATTTCCACCCTGCCTCCCTCGCGATGCGTACATATGACTGTCATGAATTTGGTCCCTTAAGCTGCACTAATTCCCAATATGTGAGTTGTCCTCTCCGTGGGGAAAGACAACTCAATCTCAGATCATACACATCGCGGTCCACTTGGAATGTGTGGAACAACCACCGCATCACAGCGCCTCATGTACACTGCTCTGGTCTTGCTTGGGGCACAGTCGCCGATTGGAAATAACGCAAATCAGTCCCCTCGAGACCCTCCATAATAGTCCCTTGACCATAGTAAATTTTGAAATTGACGACGTCGGACATATTTGACGCACCGCACCATAAAGAACATTTTCACGATTAACCGCATATCTAAAACTATACTACCCATCGAAAAGTATTATGTAAAACTATACTGCATTGCGTAACCGTATATCTAAAACTATGTAATCCATTCGGTTAAAAAAATTACCAGAGAGGTAGGCAATCGGACGGACAGCGTTTCACTAGCTTCTCTCCTTCCCTCTACTTTTCTCTCCTTCTCTTTTTTCTGAATAAAAATGAGTCATGTGCTGAATTTTAAGGTTTCAAGGGGATTTTATAGGGTCAGTTTGTCGCTGGTCCAGCTACCTGTCAACTAGCGACATGGACATATTTTTATAATTTTTAGGGGAGACTATATATTTTTGTAATTATCTTTAAAAAATATTATTTTTTTAAAAAAATTCCTTGCATTACACCTTATTCGACACCTCTTCACTATCACCCCACCCCGCCTAGTGCCCTAAATCTGTAAGTATGAGCAGCTCCATGCTAAAGCAGTAGATAGATACACTCTTCAGTTTCCATGATGGAAGGATTCTTACTGTTGGGGTAAACTTCTGGTTTAGCAAGCCTAGGATTGTACTCCATGTCTCCATTTGATCCGTTTCATCTGGTTCCAGAACTCCTTGAGATGGAAAATGTCCAGATTAAGTTCTGAATAAAGATGCTCTTTTCTGGATTTTTTTTCCCATTTCTCCTATTTGTCTTGTTACCAATTTGTGCTAAAAAAAAGAATGCTGAAATTTGCCAATTTGTGTAAATTTTCTGGTAGTGGAAAATTTTATTTTAAGGGAGAAGAAAATGTCCCATGCAATGCTGTTTCGAACGATGTTTTGAATAGGAACGATACTTCAAACAAAATTAGTTTCTATTGAATCTGTACATTTGAAGGGAGGCTGAGAACATATGCAGACCGCATGAGATGGTGGTGGTTGAATTTTTGAATAGCCCGAGGAATGGAAAGAGATGATGGGAATGAGAATGCAGAGACGATACAGTGTATTTGACATTAGAAGTGATCTCCACCGCCCGATCAAAAAAAAACGAAAGCTCAGATCAACCGCTACAACAATTCTAATACAGTGTCTTTCACTACAATATTTTTGCTACAATGTTTTCCGCTAATGCTGCTACAGTGCTATTTCATAACACTGCTCGCAATAGCATAAAACAGTGTTCACAAAGTGTCCTCTGCATTACTGCAGAGGATCCGGAATTGGTTACGTGTACACATCAACGTGGGTCCTATAGAAGAAGCGGAGTAATGTGATCTCTGGAAGCTAAAAACCCGAGAAACCCAAGAATACACATCTCACTTCTTCTACGGTGCAAATATCGAGAGTGAGACGAGTTGGACGGTGGATAGAAGGGAAGGATATGCTACTGGTAGGATAGTTGCACTGTGCAGGTCTTCAGGATGAGGGTACTACAGCCAAATACTCTAAAGGATCTGGATCATCATTGTGTGACACAATGGCACATGAGTGTGTAGCAGTACTGCAGGAACATCAGAATATTTACTATAGCAAAACACTCTATAAAAGTATTGTAGCGTTTGGTTTAGAACTTTGCTTTTCGATCGGACGGTGGAGATCGGCTTCTAATGTGTGGCACTAAGGATGTATAAACCTGCTGTAACTTAGGTGGTTTTGGCTGCTGAGCTTATCTCAGCGGCCTCATTATAATTCTCTTTTTGCTTAACGAAATGCGCGCAAGCCTTTTACATGTTCTCGAATGAAGCAATAAAAATGGTCTCTGAGCGGAGCCTAACTTGGGCTGGGCTTTGGAGCTTTCTGCGGCTCAATTCTTACCTGGCCCAGACTACACAGCCCATCTGGTTTTCCTTGTGATTAGCTACTAATAACATGGCATGGCCATCCATACCTAGAAGCACCGCTAAGGATGACCCATCTTTGCTCGGAAGAATTGGTCGTATTGGCATTGTTTGCAACTGTATTAGTAGAAATGGCACTCGTCGCGCGGTATTTGTAGAAATGGTGCCTTCACCGAACGGTCACCACGCGGCCGTCACCAACGAGCCGACACGTTAGCGCTGTCGCACAACCACCGTGCGGTGGAGTCCTTGTCACACGGCCACCGTGCGGTGGAGTGGTGCCGCCACGGCGTTGTCTTGAGGGCGCTACTGCCTGACCACCGTCGCGGTGGAGGCACTCTGCCGCGGCCGTGTGGATTCCCTCTCATCCATAATAGTGTTGTTTATAGGAATTTTTTAATATAGAAAATGAGCTCAAAAAACTATGAATTTTTTGTGGAGTCTCCGGACACAGTGTACTTGCTTGTGTAATTTTTTCACAATTTTATTCATACTGAATGTTTCTCGCAATTTCATTTAAGTATACTATTTGTGGGAATTTCTAAATATAGAAAATGAGCTCCGAAAATTATGAATTTTGTTTTGAATACTCCTTACGCAGTGTATTTGATCGTGTAATATTTCTACAATTTTATATGTATTCTGAAATTGTCTCAAAGATTAATGGTTTAGGCCTCGAAAATTTGGTTTTTAGGTTTCGGAAATTATGGTTTCATGAATTCCCACACAAAGTACTCCTAACAAAATAGGCTTAATCATATCTAACAGAATTAGGGTTTCATGCCAAATATTTTCCCAGTTGGTTCATGGATAAGCTTAGCTAGCTTGTGGTACAATACAGTGTTACTTGAACTCCACAGGCGCATGGTTTATTGCAATCGGGATGAAGGAGGAGGGAGTATTATCACATATACCCTGATCAAATAGGATACTATATTGTACCACAGGCTAGATAAACTTGTACATGAACCAACTGAGGAAAACACGTGGCATGCAAATCATATAACAATGTACCGTAGCCTCCGACTCGTGTGCATTTTGAAGGCTACGATATGTTGTTATATGATCTGCATGCCTCGCAATTCCCTCGGTTGGTTCATGTGCAAGTCAATCTGACCTGTGATACAATACAGTGTTAAAGAATATCATCCACATTGAACCAATACATTAAAAAATAATATCCTATTTAAAAATGTTATTCATGAGGATAGTT
Organism: Phyllostachys edulis; assembly: GCA_036346405.1. Lineage (NCBI taxonomy): Eukaryota > Viridiplantae > Streptophyta > Magnoliopsida > Poales > Poaceae > Phyllostachys > Phyllostachys edulis. The sequence continues at coordinate 67,694,902 of CM070554.1, forward strand.
GGATCTATCATCTATGCAATGATGCCTGCAACTAGTCTCCATGGCGCCATAGCCACTACTCCTTGTCTTGGGGCGGCCCACGATGGCGACGAGTGTCGAAGTCATCCATGTCCTGCGATTCCATGATGTAAGTGGATCGTACAATAACAAACGTAACAAGGATATAAATTGTATATAACCCACGTCTTCGATACGGAGCGCGTCCGGGCGACCGGATACACTACGACGTCGGCTGGTCTCAGTCGAAGGATCCTTCCCCTTCCCCTTGTTGCGGGACTCCCCACGTTGGTGATGTATGTCGAAGTCGTCAATGTCCTGTGATTCCATGATGTAAGTGAACCGTACAGTAAAAAACATAACAAGGATGTAAATTCTACATAACTCATGTCGTCGATATGGAGTGTGCCCAGGCGACCGGATACGCTGTGGCGGCCGGGCTCAGTCGCAAGAGCCTTCCCCTTCCCCTTGTCTCGGGACTCCCCACGTCAGTGTCGTGTGTCGAAGTCCCCTATGTTCTGTGATACGGGCTAGACTATTGCATGTTGTTAAAAGAACGAAAGGGAAAATACAAAATCAGGATGCGAATTGTACGTAAGTCACCTCTTGCACTCCCAGGTGACGGAAGAAGCTACGATGATCTCCAGTCTCAATAGCAAGAGCCTTCCCCTTGTCCGTCGGGTGAGTCCTGTGCTCCTTCGGTGCCTCGTCAACAGGGTCTGGTACGTAAGGTTTTCACCGCACGAAGGTCTCGGCCCGCATTGAGTAGTTCTACATATACTTCTGCTGGATGAACGCCCGATCATACATCTCTGGGCCATCGATCCACTAGAAAAAGTGGCAGCGCATGTCGGGCTACCATTACACGGGGATGAAGATAAAAATTTGCGAAAATCAACGTAGGGAAAGGAAAATCGATGTGTGCGAAAGAAACACTTACGAGGTGATGCCCGCATGTGTAGTATGCCTGGACGGAGATGTCTGGGTGTGTGGACTGAATGATCTCTGCTGGCTCGTCACACACACTGTGGGACCAGAAACTGTGGTGGTACCAGAGCATCTTTCATTAAAAAATCTAGGTAAAATAGATGTTTGGCCTTCTGCGCAAGCCACTTGCGCTCCTACAACATCCTTGCGTAGAAGTTTACTGATGAGTCCAACATATCTGGGTATCGTAGAAGTTTCTGGCCATATTGCTAGTCTCCCACCACCACCCACTTCACGTTCGCTAGGAACCACAACCAACTGGATGTGTTCTCGCTCTCCACAATGGCAAATGCCATCAGGAGAAGCTGGTCATTCACGTCGACCGTCACCGCGGTGAGAATGGTGCCCTTGTACCTCCACATGAGGAAAGTTCCATCCATCATGAGTACAGGATGACAGAACTTGAATCCCCCAACGGCCTGGGCGAAAGCCCAAAGCACTCGATCCAGTATGAAGCAGTTGGGCTCTCCGTCAGCATCTTCACTCTCAAGCTTGTTTATGTACGTGCCGGGGTTTGATTCGGCAATTTGGTCAAGCAATCTTGATACAAGGTTGAACGCCTCTTTGTATGTCTCATACATGGATTCGATGACCTTCTGCTCGGTTTGTCGGGCCTTGTTGTAGCTATCCAGATAACCAACCAGATTAACGACTTCTGACATCATCATCTTTGGGGAGATGGTCACATCCGCCGTAACTAGGTGGCTGATGAGACTTGCCACATATGCGGAAGTCACGTTCCGATACTGCCGCAGGGGCTCGCTAAGCTCGCAAGTGTGGTCGGTCAGCGCCTTGATCGCAAAGATCGAGCCAAAGATCTTTGCTCGTTGAGCGCTGACCTTGCTAAGACATCCTTCCACTATGCACTTCACTGCGTAATGCCCTGGGTTGGACTGGTGCACTCGGTACACACGGCTGATGGACAAGGCGTACCGTGCTATAGTTTATTGCACAACCACCTTGTTAGGGAAGCGCTGCCCAACCAAGAGGGTGTCTGCATCAAATCTCCACTGGGACCCTTCTTCTTGCGGCAATACAAGGGAATACACTACGATATCATCAAGTCTCGATGCCACGTAAGGCACCTCCAATGACACAATTCCCCGGTTGCACCACCGGCCAGGTGTGCATCCTTGTTGCTACCATTCGAGCCTGGGTCGGCATCCTCGTCGGACTCCAACCCGAGAGGCCGATCCGGTAGATACTCGTAGCAGTCAATGCGGGCCGACCACTATAATTCCGCCCTCTCATTTCGCACAAAATTATGCGTGAGTCTTCCCTCCGAGACAGCACATTCCGTGCTACCATCTTCAAGCTCAGCCTGCAGTTGCCCACTTGTAGAGGCCCTATCGGGACCCAAAATATGCAATTCTGGGCCCTCTGTGTATACTGCACTAGTCCAGGATCACGCTAGTGCACACAGTGGCAACATCAGTGAAATATCATTTTCATATACAAAGATAACTAATAAATAGGCAAATAACAATAAACATCAGAGTAAAGACCTTAAGGTCAAAGCTTTCAATTAATGCTTCAGAGGGTAGATAGCTCAATGAAGCTGTAGCGGAACGAAACAGAATAACTTCAGTGAAACCCATCCATATGCCCACAGCAATCGGGTGAGGTCTTGCGACCCTAGTTCTCCACGATCCTTGAAGTAGACCTTGTTGACTGGTGATTCCTTCACCTCTGCTTGATTTATTAAAGCAAGCATGAGTACACACCGTAGTTGCAAGTCATACCACAGAATGCAAATAATAGATGCAAGCTTATTCCAAAGGAATGACTTCTGTGGTTCTTTTGTAGAAATGCAACATTTGCAATTTGAATACGAATAATAGATTGAAAGCATAATTCAAAACAAATAGACAATAATAAATTTTATCATTTGTTTTCACAAAGACACATAGCCTAAACAAGTTATCCACATAGCTGCATAAGTTACCTCACACAGCTGTCCCATCCCAAGTTTTATGAAAATCTACCCCTCGTGTGAAATCCCCGAGCATGTCCATTACCGCGGACGCGGCTATTCGAATAGATTGTTTAACACTCTGCAGAGGTTGTACACTTTACCCACAAGATGCAATCAACTAGATCGAGTTGATCACAACAAAACCTTTCGAAACTTCATCTCAACATTGACACTCGGTATGTAGCCGCCACGAGGCCTTTACCGTTGGACGAAAGCGGCGAACCGCCCGTGATCGACTACTTGGTAGTACACACCTTCACCCAATCGACACGACTAGCCTACAACTGAGTAATCAATGTCAAGACTCCATAACTTACTAAGTTAGGCCGTCCCATACCGGGCATGTGGTTGTACGAAAGGCTCAGTTCAATGGCGCACAAAGTGAAGTCCTTAATTGACCGGGGCAAGACTTCCAAATTCTAACCTATCATTCCCGCCAACACAGATCCACCATAAAAGTATACCAGACCACTTGCCCCCATCCAAAACCTTTTCCCACCCTGTTGGTTAAGTGCAACATATGCCATCAACGAGTAATAGCACATAGTACACATAGTTTTTATCACATAGTTCCATAGTCACTTAGTCAAGTTTATATTTACAACTTACATGAGATGATGACTCGTAGTATGGCTAAGCAATCTAATTGCATCTAACCATCCCACGTTGGTAATACAATAGCACCAACTAAATAAACCAAACTAGGATGACAAAATATTATGGCATACAATTAGACAAGGAGGTCATAACAAATTGGATATTAACTAGTCCCAAAAACATTGAAATAAATAATTAAAGTAAATGCAATACTTTGAATCAATATAACTTTTGAAAACTGGGTTCAATATGATCAAAGGTATAACTTGCCTTGCTACCACAATGACGATCTTATTTAACTTTAATCTTCTACTTCCTTGATCTTCAGCTTCTTCTTGATCAGGACTTCTCGAAGTATCAACGTCTACTCGCAAACAAGCAAATAAACCAAATAAATAATAACAGAGAGCAAACAAACTCCAAAAATTAAATAATAATCTCAAATAAATAGATCTAGAATTGAGATGAAATTAGGAATTTGAATGGGCTCAATCGGAGTTCGGATTCAAAAGATATGACTCTCGGAAGAATCACATGAAATGATAAAATTGAGAGAGAAAAGAATATTAAGAGAATATTCATTTGAATTAAATAAAATGAATTAGAGACTTACAAGTAGGGTCCACTGGTAAGTGTGAGAGAGAGGTAATCAATGGATGACATGTGGGGTTAAAATGCTGGAGAGAGAAAGAGAGGGATTCACAAATGGGTCCCACATGTCATAGGGATGGGCTATGATGAACTAGGCCCATGGGCTTTTTGACTCTGGTCTGCCACATGGACTGCTGACCAAGATATGACAAGGACGCCACACAAGCGAAGGGCTTAGGTGGCTCTGATGTGGAGACTGAGTTGGCTTGCCACCTTGGCAAGAGAAAGGAAGACACAGAGAGAGACAGAGCTCCGGCCAGCGGCTCGGTCGAACGGCGTCGACGGCGAACCACGGCGAGGGAGCTCCGGCAAGGTAGCAAAACGGGTTCCCCTGAGTGAGGCGAAGCTTCAGGTGGCGATGACTCGGCAACTCTGGCGACGAGATGACAGCGGCGGCGACTTTGGCGACGGTGAACTCCACGGGTGCGACGGCTTTGGTGATTCGGCAGCGCCCGCAGGAGTTGGAGATGAGCACCATGTTGGTGAAGTCCTGAGGGTCACAGAGATAGGCCCTGGACGATTGGAAGTTGATCAGAGTCATGGTAATTTGAAGATGACCGGAGACAGCGAAGATCCACGGTGGCGGCGGCTTGGCGGCAAGGAAACCAAATTAAAGGTGGGGATTAGATGAGGAGAGTTCGGGACGCAACATGACACGCTTAGGAGGCGAAGAAGCTCACCGGAATTGTAGATCGACAACGGATGCCACGATCGGTTGTCAGGAAGATGAAGGTGATGGCGAATCGATGATCCTTGACCGAAGATGGAGGAAGCACGGCGAAGCCCTCGATGAGATGATCACAACGGCGGTGGTGGCTTGGGCTGAGAGGGACCAACAACGATGAAATCTAGTGATGAACAAGCTTCGATGGCGCTCGGATGTTCGGCGATTGCGGCGCAACGCAGATGAAATCGGAGCAACCGAATTAGGGTTATGGGAGAAGAGATCGAAGCACACGATCTGACGCGGTCGGACTCCTTTTATAGGGCCGGATGGGAGGAGTCCAAGTCGGGAATGGCGCTGCCTTGGCGTGTTGTTCACGGACACAGGATGTAGAAGGTCTCCAGGTAGAAGACGACGCACTGCTGCTCACGTGGGGCCACAAGGCAGGGAAACCAACGGAAAAAGGAAAGGGGAGCTGGCTTGGAGCTGGGCTCACATGCGAACGGAAAGGAAGAGAGGCCGTGGGCTTCGGGTTGGCTTCGTCGGCGCACACAGGAAACAAAAAGGCCAAGGCTGGCTTTGACTAGGCTGCATGCATGGAAGGAACGGGAATATCCGGCCCGATTGGCAGCTTCATCTTGGCGTGAAAAAAATGGAGGCGATTTGGTAACCATACGCAAGGAAAACTAGGCGGCCAGGGAAGTGGGCTTTGACCGGAGAAGGTAAAGGAAAAAAGAAAACGCCAGGAAAAAGGAAAGCCGGGCCGACGGAAGGCAAGGGAAGGGATGGGCCGGCTCGGGCTGGGCTGAAAGGAATAGGTTTAAGACGGATTGAAGGAAATTCAGCCCGAAGATTAACTGAGATTTTATATTTTAAAAATAGCATAAAATCCAAATGCAAAAAAAAAGATAGCAAATGCACTCGGAAGAATTCTAGAAAAATTTAGAAAATATATCCAAGCACATAGAATCCAAGTAAAATAGTTTTGATAATAGTTGATGTTGAGATTAATCATATTAAATTGTTTTTGATTTATGAAAGTCCCCATTAAGCTTTATTAATTCAAATAAAATTGGTGAAATTTTCCAGGGACCTAAACTACTCAAAAGATTTTTGAAAAGCCAAATTTTGAGACGTTACAGGCCCTGGCATCATCAAGGTTTCCTAGCGCGCTGCGTATGAAATTCACGTACTCCATCGGCCTCCCGTAAATGGCCGCCTCGGGCTGGGAGGCAATCTGCATGTACCAACTCCATGCTACGCTTTCATTCACCTTGACGAGCTCCCACGCGGCATTCGTGCAGGTGATCCCCTCGATCACAAGTTTCTTCGCCATTGCCTCCGCAACGAACTCCCTCCGGATGCAACTTCGAAGCTCGTGACTATTCATCGCGTCGAGTCCCTCCGCCCGAACCACCTTGTACTGGCATCTCGACAGGTCCAACCCATCAGGTTCGGCCCGTACGAGACCATCGCCATAAAACACTACCAAGTCTTGCATGTTCAAAATTACCTAAAGCCACAACAACCCCATCCGTGGTACGCGATATAACAAACAATGACGAAAAATTGCATGCAAGCGATCGATTACATATGTGTAATTAAATACGAATAATTAATTAATTACCAACAATTTTATTACTCATCCGAAAATTAATTACGAGTAATTCATTACTACCGTGCTTACTACTATTAAACCACATCTTCATTACCACTTAATTACTTATGACTAACTAATTTGCACTAAATTAGTTATGTCTAACTAATTGCTAGTAAACTAATTACAAGCGATTAATTACTACTAAATTAATTACGAGTAGTTAATTTCCACTAATTTAATATGCTGTACTAATAACCACTAAACTAATTACCACTAATTAACTACCACTAAACTAATTACAACTAATTAATTATGGCTATTTAATTTCAACTCATTTTGAACCATTAACTAGTTCGTACCGAAAATAACAAAGCCTATGAGCATTACGACTGATTAATCACCACAAAGTATCATGCACTAATAAATTACAAATACCGTAACTACAACTATATTATAAACGTTACAAAACAAGTTGCATTAATTACGACTAGCTAACTATGACTGATTAACTACGACTACGGTAATAACGACAAAAGCATCTGACAAATTACCAAAAGCATCCAACAAATTACCTGCCCTTTAGGGGAAGTAATAAAAAAAAGTCGAGCGACGAGAAACAATCAAATAATTACTCTCCAAAAAAAATTAATTATGTTACGTTCTCTGAGTTCTCAGCGACGAGCGTGAGAACAAGAAGCGAAACACAATTGAGATGGCGATGGCGACTATAGCGATTTGATATTTATAGTGGCGAAGAAGGAGCTGCGTTGGCGTAAAATTCGGATCTTGTCTAGGCGCAACACTGCGGGTAAGGGGGGACATCAGTGGCAGGACGATAGATGTGCGGAAAAGGGAGGCTGGGCGGTGGGAAAGGTGGCCACCGCCGCGGTGGCGTCTGATTCTCCTCCACCGCCGGCCCGCGATCGGCGACCTCCTCCACCGCATGGGCACCGTGCCCGTGCGGTTTCTCCTCCACTGCACGGTGGCCATGCACAACCTCCTCATCCGCACCGCATGGCCACTGCGCGCCACAGTGCCATTTTTCAATGGCGGAGCCAGTATTTTGACGATGGAGGTGCGAACTTAAGACACATTCGTTCCAACACAAGTTCAAATGACATAGTACATAAGTTTAAATGTGTCAAATTACATGTTCGCACTATAACCAACATCACAAAATATTTTAAAAATTACAACTTGATACGACGTTCCTCCATGTTTTGAAAGCGATTGATAACAGCATCATCACTAACTTATAGAAAAAATTCACACTCAATGTACGTAACTAAGCAATCATTCAAGTATTGTTCACACATGTTATTTCTTAGCTTATTCTTCACATGATTCATTATCGAAAATACCCTCTCTACCCTTACAGTAGCCACAGGAAGGATCAATACCAATTTGAGCAGCAAATAAACAAGTTTATAGCGATCATCCTACTTTGTCTCAACAAGTTTAATAGAGAGCTCATTGAAATTCTTCACTTCTCGAAACCTTGTATCTTGATGCATGTAAGTGATAAACATGTTAAGTTGCAAAGAAAGTTGGATCAAATTTGTGTTCGAGAAATCTTTAGGATAAAACTTAGCAAGTTTAAGAACTTTATCCTTGTCATATGAAGCAAATGAATCAGCACGATGCAAAGATGTCATGCAAAGAAGTAGCTCTGTATTAACTTTATCAAACTTGTCATAAGAAGCAGATGTATTAGTAGGAAGCAAATATGTCTGGATGGGCAGATGACACTTAGGCCTGACGCCTCATTGACTAGTTGACTACTTGACTTGGGCTTGATTCTCAGATTCTGTTGGGTCTAATGCTAAATAAGCTGTCACGAGTTAAGGAGTATGTATGTTAGTATGTGTAGTGCATATTTTATGTATTAAAAGGGTATACACCAATTTTTTATGCAAAAAATTTTGGGGTGCAACTGTACCCCTATGCATCACTGTAGCTCCGCCCCTGCCATTTTTACAATTAAAAAAAACCGAACAATGACGACTACTATTGCATATACGTGGCGGAAAACCGTCGATACGGCCAAAAACTCGTTTGCTTGGCGTCGTACTAGAGAAGCGTGGCGTACAATACAAAAATGTACAAAAATACTTGTTGATGGTGTAAAAACCAAACACGAGTGAGGGGAGTGGACGTCGGCCGTGCTACGGGCCGTCGTCCACGAGAGTGAGAGTGACACAGGGGTTTATCTGAGTTCGGGGTCAAGAGGACCACCCTACTCTGTCGGTGGCTGCTTGGTGAGGTTCTTCCCGAGGCTCACCTAGCGTCTTCTGTTATGTATTGCTCAAGAGACCTCTCCCCAGGGAGGGATACAAAGGGGTATTTATAGGCTCCCAAGCACGTACAAAATGACCAACATACCCCTTGGGGTTGACTACTCTAAGGATACATTCGAGGGGTATTACAGTCCTTTGCAAGTGCAATCGAGGGATACAGGTGATCTTTGTCAGGTGACTACATTGTCAGGCCCGATTAGCCGGTATCCGCCATAAGGAGCAGGTCCCACTACCAAGGGGATTGAATATTCCTCCAACAGTAGCCCCCCTGCCTCTTGGCGTTTCAGAGGAAATGCCAAAGGGGCAGTCTTTAAATGTGCCTTTCTCGCAGATGTCGATAATCAAAATTGCATGTACAGACTCAGGCATTAATACCTCCTGGCTTTGGTCTAAAAGATGAATCACAGAAAGCTTGTTTCCTTTGGATGTGGCCCTACTGGTCCTGATTCAAACCAGTCTTTATATTCATGTGTCCCTATGAGAAACAGTAGGAGCCATTTAATAGCTTGAGGAGTAGGGCTCCCGTGGAGACCAGCTTAGATCGAGCACTATGGAGACAGCTCCAACCCATTGAACAGGCGGAGTGAAGAGGAATCCAAGGTGAGATATTTTCCTCTCTCTCTCTCTCTTCCATTATCTCCCCTTCCAGAGACTTCCGCCTCCTTTCATGGCATTAGGGGCTCCTCTCGCTGGTTCCATCTCTTTTCCACCTCGCTCCCTCCTCCATCCTTACTTCTTGCTTCGGCCGATGGAGGACCTGGCCCCGGCGCTACACTCTGGACTCGGCCCGCCGCGGCTTGCCTTCCCGGGTGCGCGCCTCCACCCGGCCCGGCTCCTACGACTACCGGCGCCGCTTGGAGCCCCGGGCGTACGTCTTCTCGACCCACCTCCCGGCGCCGTTCGTCCCAGTGTACCACCGGTGCGAGCTCGTGCAGCGGCCTCTCTCGGCGCTTTCTTGCAGCATGCCGTCGGCCCGACCAGCCGCTCCATGGCACTTGCGGACCGTCGCGAACCGCTGCTTTCGCTCCTCCCTCTGTCTTGGTGGACATAGCCTTGATTAGGCCTTGAGGATCGAGGCGTCGAGCGCGAAGCGCAGCGCAATGCAGAGACGCCAAGCGCGAGAGGTGCCAAGTCGCCGTCTTGGGTCGCTCAGTGCGAAGCGCCCTCGAGTGCTAAAGCGTTCCTGTGCCGGCGTTCGCGGTGCGAGCACTCCGGTGCAGGCGTTCGGTGCGAGGCACTCGCGGTGCTAAGGTGCTCCGGTGCGGCGCTTCGTGGTGCGAGTGCTCCGGTGCGAAGCGTTAGCGGTGCGAGCGCTCCGGTGCGAAGCTTCGTGGTGCCGAGTGTTCCCGGTGCCGAGTGCTCGCGGTGCGAAGCGCTTCGTGGTGCGAGGCGTTCCGGTGCGGGCGCTCGCGGTGCGAGGCGCTCCCCTTTCCTTTGTCGGGCTGCGGTGGGAGTTGTGTGACCTTCCTACTTTTTCTCACTTTGCAGGCCACTAACTCTTCTCACTTGCAGCCACCTCCTGCATGTCCATGTGCTCTCAGAGTGCCTGGTCCCAGTTGGTTACGTGGGATGCTAGGAGTCCCTCATGAGCACGCCTGATGTTTGGAGTTCATCTCCACAGTTCTGTTCTACTGTACTAGCCTTGAATGCTGTTCTGGAGGTTTCCTGTTCATGGCCTGTCCCTCAGGAGCCATGATACCAGTAGCTGTTCTTGTTGTTCTTATTCTTTACCCTTTGTGTTGCTACTTGCTACCAGTTTCTTTTTTCTGTTTTTCGTTTTTCACGCCTCGAGCAACTCCTGAAGCTTACTTCTGGGTTTGGAGATGCCTACAATCATGTTGTGCAATGTTTGTGAAATGGACGATGTCGCGGTGTTGTCTTGCATGATTGATAACAAAATGCATTTTTCTTGGATTTGCTTAGTCGTATTGACGGTGGTTATGATTGAGAATGCTTGTTGAGGAGGACCAACGGATGCTTGAGCGCAACCCTACGGTTTGCCTGGGCGCTCGCGGGTTGGTGCCAGGCGCTCATGGCGGCCGTGTGCAGCGCTTCATGGCGGCCGCCAGCAGCGTCGGTCGGTGTCGGGCGCTAGATGATTGCAGGCGCTAGGGAGCTCGAGCAAAGCGCCAGGCGCTCGGGTGTAGACAAAGAACCGCCAGGGCGCTTGGCATGGTTGCCCAACTTTGGTCGCTAGCCGCTGCTTGTTGGTGGCCATATAAAAAACGCAGACTCGATTTAGACCAAGAAAGCAAAGTTTGCAAGACTGCAGCCCTGCACACGCACACAGCACCTAGCTAGAGTCTAGAGACCTTCCCTTTACTTTATTTATGACAGTCCTATAGTGGACAAAGATGCTCAACAAACAAGACAACACAACAGTCTATGGCTCACATTCTTTTCAGGATTCTTGGCCCTCCCCCAGTGCAATGCAATGTAGCAGTGCTAGCACTAGGGCATCAAGCGCTAATCGCCACTTCCCACTTTTCCATAGGCGTGCAGGAGAGATTTCATTGCGCAGAAAAAAACCATGTAGTCCACCACTCTTGGAAACCTCCATATGGGCTTTGAGTTGAGTCGGCTCCTATCTTGCATGCCTTGATGGCGGGGTTACTAGGCGGTTGACGAGACGCATAAGCAAGCCATGTAGGACTTTTAAGCGTGGTCTACGCTGTTGGTGTTGGCATTTACAAAATTTGTCTCTCATATAATTGTACGTGCATATTGATGTTTCTTTGCCAAGATGCTCGGCTATTTTCCGCATTCTTTGGTTTTGAGTTTTGCTTGTTACGCCCATGACCAAGGATCGTGACCTTTTCATGGGGATGGGGGACAAGGACCGAGCCAAGGTGGCCGGGACTGACCCACCACGCGACGATCTTGATGAGGAAGTCGATATCCTTGATGACGGTCCTGACGAGACGGCTCTTGTGGGTGTTGAACCTTCCTCCTTACTAAGGCGGAGAAGGCGGCGTTGGTGGTACACAGGAGCCACCTTCTGTTGCGGCGTCCGATGGCAGGGCGAAGCGCCCTGCCCCGAAGGATACTGCTGTTGTGATCAAAGCTTGGTTCGAGGTCGGCCTGGGGCTTCCGATCCATCCCTTCGTCCGGACGCTTGTGAAGCACTATCAGGTTGAGCTCTCGCACTTCTCGCCTAACCTTCTTGCTAGAGTGAGGGTGTTCTTGTGGCTGTGCGAGACCGCAGTTGTGGGCAAGCGTCTGAAGCCTACTGTTGCGGCTTTTGACTACTTCTTCCATCTCCAGCGGTCGAACGGGAGGATCGGACCGCTAGGCTCGCTGGTCTCGACTATTCAGCACCCAAGTGAGTATCCTGTTCATGCCACCAAATACAACTGGAGTCGTCCCGGAAAGAAGTGGTTTTACTTGAAGGTGGAGGGCTTTTCTTACCGGCGATTAGCCCAAGATTACCGGACAGCTATCACGAGATTCCTCCTCTCTCGGATCTTGGCGGGAGTTTGTTCGTGCTACATCCGAGGTCCGCAAAGTGGAGCGGCGTCCAGGACTTGATGGAGGAGATGACCCTACAGGTGTCGACCCTTTGATCGACAAGAACCGCGACTACTTGAAACTTTCCAAGAGCAAAGGTAGGCGCGACTTGGTCAGTCTTCTTATTTACTTGTGGTTTGTGCTTAATTCAACCTTTGAATTTTTGTTGCAGTGCCAATGCGCTCTCCCAATAAGGTAGTTGAGGAGGCCGACTGGATTCTCGGGGAGATGACCATCACCGAGTACGAGGCCCTTGAGGAGGTTGGCATCTTCGATGGTCGGGGTGTATGATGATGCCAACAACTTTAAGTTGTTGATGCCTCCCAGAGAAAGCCGGTCCCTGATCCGTCGAAGAGGAAGAAGGTCAAGGTGTTGGATCCGGATGGCTCTGCCAGGGACCCTCCTCGGAAGGGTCAGTTGACGACGAAACCTTCAGCTGCAGGAGCGAAGTGTCTCTTGGCAGGTGACTCTAGTCATGGTGCTTCCAGTACCGCACGTCCTCCCTCGAGGCGTCCTCTACCTCCTGCTGCCCCTGGCCATGCTTCACGTGGGGAGAAGCCTCAAGATTCGTGGCACTTGAGAGATCATCTTTGCGAGAGGAAGAGGAGCCTTCTAGCGGTGTTCATGCCAGAGCCCGCCTTGAGGGTTCTTGGGGGGCCTCCTCAGAGCCATGGGACTTCTCAGGCCACATCCTCTTCTTCAGGCCCCAGCTCTGCATCCCCCTCCGGCTCTAGCTCGGCCAGGTCCTTCGTTCGCGGAATGGAGGAGGAGCTGGAGGAGGGAGAGTTGGGCTCGACTCCTCGTGGTGGCTCGGAGGCACCCGTCATCCAGTATCGCGATTCCTTCGACTCTCTCTTTGGTACCAATGAAGGTTAAGCGCATTTTTTATCTTTATTCATCTTGGTTCATTTGTTGCTCGTTGCCCACTAATGTTTTCTGTCCGTCAGATGTTGCTGAGGTGGGAGCCTGGGCGGGGATGCGGGAGATCTGTGCCCAAGGTTGAGGCCCGGCGGAGAAAGGCCCTTCGCGCCTTGAGGTTCGAGCGCTGGGATCGTGATGAGGTCTGCGAGTTATTCCTCTCTTGAGTTGCCTTCCTATCTTTGTCCGCTCATCGATGATGATGATCACGTTCTTGGTCGTCGTCTCACCGGCGTGTCGACAAGTACATGGCTCGTTTTAGCGTCTGGCGAGCGTTGGAGAATTCTCGGCTCTTCAAGGATCGGTTGGTACCGCTATAAATCTCTACTTCCGGTACTTTTCTTGTTATTACCTTCCTCTGCCCAATACTTGCTTTTTAATCATCCTCTAACACGGCATTTCGCATGCTCCTGTAGAGCCACTTCCATCTCTAACATCATTAGGGATGAAGCCCCAGTTATTGAGGAGATATTTGAGGCGGCGGTTGAGGCTCGGCGAGTGCCCGCCATTGGATGATGTGAGTTGAAGTTAGCGAGAGGAAAGGCCGAAGCTGCGGAGGAAAAAGCTGCGGACTCTGAAGATAAGCTGAAAACTCTTGAGGAGAAGCCGAAAGTTTGAAGAAGGCTAGAGTCATTAGCCATGTGAATGTGAGCTTGGAGGAGGGCGTGACCAAGTCTTGGCGGCGGCCGAATCACTTCTTGAACTCGAGGAGATCACCGTAGCCGTCTGAAGGTCCTTGGAAACTTAGGAGCTAAAGTTGCTCCATCCCATCGAGGTAGCGAGGCGAGAGGTGTGGGTTCCTCTCCTTGGGGAGCGAGTCCGTCTGCTCGCCCAGACTGCAGAGGATCGGTGTCAGTCCTTTGCAACAGCAGCTTTGACAGCCGGGGCCCTCGCCATTTCCCATCGTTGCGACGGTTTAGGCAAGGAGGCAGTGCGCGAGGGCCTGCGCGGCTCCTTCACTCCCGAGGTGAAGAAGGCGTCCCCAGAGGAGCGAGCCATGCTGTGGCCTCTTGCGGTAGAGTTTGTGAAGAGCGTCGCTTCATCCACGGCCCAGAGTTCATGTGCCTTCTCCGGTGACGTGGCGTGATGCTCCGGCTAGCGTATGATTTACATTTACATGTTACGCTTAGTATAGACTTTGTAGTGATACCATGCGGTACTTAGTGTTCTATTTTTGGTAGATGAGTTAGGCACGAGAGCCTATGTAGCCCTCCATACAAGAGCATGGTTCGTTTGTATTTCCCTCTATTATGAAAATGTCATGTGATGTTATACTTCATTAGGGGCATGTTTAAGAAGGTGATTGGCATCAAATATAAGCGGTGCGGAGGTCCGAGCACTGCCCATCGAGCCCGCCTTATGAGGATAGCCCGCGAGGTGGGTGGTTTAGCATTAGGTATGATCGTTGTGGCGCTTCAATCCCCGATAGGAAGCCGCCAAGCAGAGGCCACTTGTGAGGCCTTACAGATGCGGATGTACTAAGGGAACACTCCTGTGCCCCCGAGAGGATGCCTCTCGGGACACTGTAAATGTTGTCGGCTTGTATTATTGTTTTGCTCGTGGGTATATGTTCTGAGGATATAGGCGTCATAAGCGCGGTGGCCTTTGCTAGCGTTGGAGCAAGGCGAGTGACCCGAATTCGTTCGTGGCGTAGCTGGAGGCTGAAGGGGACTAATCCTTAGCACATCCATAGACTCGGGCGCTAGGCCCAAGCCGTCACTTGCGCCAGGTCGGCGAGACGCAAGTCATGGCAGAGGCGGGCGGGCCAAGCCGCCTAGGACTTAGTTAGGGAGACCACGAGGTGTGCGCCCTACACACCACGGGGTGACACCCCTTGTAAGGGAGGTCAGCGGGACTTATGAGATTATTGGGTAGAGACGGCTCCTTAACAGCAGTAGCGTTAGGAGCAAGTCCTTACAGATGGTTGTAAGCGTGCTAGTTAGATTATCTCCTGAAATGGTGCAACCTCCTAACAACATTGTGTTGGAGGGTGGCCTTTCAATAGCAACGTGTTAGAAGGCAAACTTTTCAATCGCCAACGAGCATGTATTTGGGAACATGTACACAAAACAGGCATGTCCCTTAACAGCAGCGTGTTAAGGAACTACCCCGGAATCGTGGCCCGCTCCTTAACATCAACGTGTTAAGGGACTATCATGAAATTGTGGCATAATTGCATATATATAGGGATCGTGCCGGAATCTCATGTCTTCATTTCATTGAGCAAGATGGTGTTTACACTTTGATAGGTGCCACGGAGGGCATACAAGAGGGTCCCAAGCGTAAAACTTGCGGAGCTTATCCGCATTCCATGCATGCTTCATTGCTTGTCTTCAAGGTAACAAGTCGGTGGCGCTGATCCTAGGGGCCGAGGAGGCAGTAGGGCCCTTCCAGGGGTGAAGTTTCCCTTAATTTGTTGGGTCGGTGACCCTTTTGAGGACAAGGTCGCCAAGAAGAAAAGCACGTTCCTTCACCTGTTTGTTGTAGAACAAGCGGCCTCCCTTGTATGGCGGCATGCTTGAGGAGGGCTTGGTCGCAGATCTCCTCAGAAGTCCACCTCAATCTGTGGTTGTCCTCATTTTGGGTGAAGCTAGCAGTGTGTACGAGAGCATTTCCACTCGGAGGGAGGCGGTGGTGGATTTTAGCGGGAGGGCAACCGCCCGTGCACGGCGAGAGCGGAGTTCTCCCGGTGCACGACTAGGAGTTGTCGTAATCCCCATAGGGCCGAGGAGCCTCTCGCCCATGTTCCTCGCTTGAGGGCACTTGCCTCGAGACAACGTCGTATGCCTTGCGAATTAGCCCATTAGCTCTTTCCACGGCCAGTTGGTTTTGGGTGAGCCACCGTCTGAAGCAAAGGGTGGTCCCAATGGAGTCATGAAATCCTGAAGGAGGAGGCATCAAAGCGAGTGTCGTTGTCCTTTGTGAGTTCCTTGGGAGCCCGGCGACACACAACATTCTTCCAAAAGAACTTTTATGCGGGCGAGATGTGATGGAGGCCAAGGGTTCGCCTCCACCCACTTGGTGAAGTAATCCACGATACCACGACATGCTTGTAGCCCCCTTGCGGTGGGAATGGCGGCAGTCCATTCCCCATCTGAAAACAGCCAAGTGATCGGTATGGTGCAAAGAGGGTTAGCGAGAGCGTTGTGGTTGGTGCCATCCTTTGGCACCTTGCATGTCTTGAGGGCGTCGAGGGCATCTTGCACCATCGTGGGCCAATAGAAGCCTTGACGGAGGGCTTTGGCTGGGTTGCCCTTGGCGTAATGTGAGAGCCGCAGAGGCCCTCATGCACATCAAGGAGAAGATAAATGCCTTCTTCTCTTGTGACACACTTGAGAAGGGCGGATGCTCCGCGCTTGTAGAGCTTTCCTTCAATGATCATGTAAGCCTTGGCTTTGGAGTGTAGCCTACAGGCCATTACTGCATCCTCAGGCTCTTCTTCTCCCTGTATGCACTTGATGATGGGAGTCATCCAGGAGGGAGGAAGGACCGAAATCTCGTTGACGTCTGGGGTAGTTCGGGATCAGCCACTTCTTCCATTGATGGCATTTTAATACTTCAAAGAAGACTTACGGAGGAAGGGTTCACGAGAACTGCGGCCTGAGCCAGGCGATGCCTTTCGGTGATTATCTCCACGGGGGATCCGACGAGCTTCAAGTCCGGCAAAGTGGCATTCCATCTTCCTCACTTTGTCCAAGTATTTGGCCATTTTTTGATCGAGGCAGCGATATGTTTTATCCATCGATTGACAACCAACCGGGAATCCCTAAGATGAGAAGGTGTCGGACGCCCATGGCCTTAGCAAGGCGTAGACCTAAGAGTAATGCTTCATACTCGGCCACATTGTTTGTGGGGTTAAAGGATAAGTGGGCCGCGTACTCAAGTGCCTTCCCTTAAGACTTACTAAGGCAGCGCTTGCACCCCCTCCTGCCAGACGCTTGGACCCATCGAAGTATAACGTCCAATGCTTGCTAGGGGTGTTTAGGGTGCTTGTTGGTGTTTCATGGTCGACTAGGGATGCAGTGCATTCAGCCACAAAATCGGCAAGGATCTGAGATTTGATAGAAGTCCTCCCCACGAGCTTGAGAGAGAAAGGTGCTAGCTCCATGGCCCATTTTGCTATCCTTCTGTGGCCTCTTTGTTCCTCATCACCTCATTGAGGGTAGCTTGTTGGAATAGTGATAGAATATCGAGTAAAGTAATGAAGCTTTCTTGAAGCCATAAGCGAGCATAGCATATTTTCTCTATTCTGTGTACCTTGTCTTTGCTCTGCCAGGTATCACGACATAATATCTTAGGGTGTTGAATTCCTTCTTTTTCCTTGACTAGGACGGCGCTCACCATGATAGGGGTTGCAGTGAGGTATAGGAGTAGCACATCTCCTGGTCTTGGACTTGCGAGGAGTGGAGGGGCCGCCAGGTAGGCCTTTAGGTTTTCGAAGGCCTTCTGGGCTTCATCGGTCCATAGGAAGTCTTCAAGCCTCACGGAGAATCTTGAAGAAGGAGGCTCTTTTCCACCGAGCGTGACAGAAGCGTCCGAAGGCGCCATCGCCCATGGTATTGGGCGTCTTTGGTGGGCGGGGTGGTTCCATGTCAAGGATTGCTTGCCAATTTTTTTGAGATTGGCTTGATCCCATTGTGAGACCGGAACCCTAGGAGCTTTCCTCCCTTTACCCGGCGCATTTTTCGGGGTTTAGTTTGGCCTTGAACTTGCGAAGGTTGGTGAATGTCTCTTGGAGATCTTCAATATGCGTGAAGCTTGAATGCTCTTCTGACGGCGTCATCGACATAAACCTCCACATTGCGACCTAGCGGTCCTTGAGGATGAGACAGACGAGGCGTTGGAAAGTGGCTCCAACATTCTTCAACCCAAAGGGCATCGCCAAGTAGCGAAAGCGCCTCTGAGGGTGATGAAGCTTGTTTTTCCTCGTCTTCTTCGCGATGTGGACTGATGATATCCTCGAGTATGCATCTAAAAACTCATCAACTCACACCCAGCGGTGGAGTCAATGAGTTAGTCGATCTTGTGAGTGGGTAATGGTCTTTCGGACATGCTTTGTTGAGGTCGGTGAAGTCGATGCACATGCGCCACTTGCCGCTAGACTTTTTTACCAAAACAGGATTAGCTAGCCATTACGGATGCCAAGCCTCCCGAATGAGGCCGGCCCTTGAGAGCTTGTCAATTTCATCTTTAATTGCCTGACACCGCTCGGAAGAGAGCTTAAAACTTTTGCTTTCTTGGAGGCATCCAGGTCTCACCGCGAGGTGATCTTTGGATCACCTCGAGGATCTGGGTCATATCGATGGTGTCCAAGCGAACACGTCAGCACTGGATTTTAAGAACTTCACGAGCTTTTTCTCCACTTCTCTTGGGAGATCGACCCCGACTCTAAGAGACCGCGAGTCGTCTTGCCTGAAGAGTCGTACTTTGTGCAGGTCCCCCTCAGAGCGAGGCTTCAGACAGCATCTCCCCGGGGGGGATCGTCCTTGGCGTTCCCTGGTGAGAGAAGCGAGTGCGCTCCTTCGTTTGACTCCTTAGTCTCGAGGAAGTTGATGTCGCCGGTCGATTGCCGCTTTGTGGTATAGGCAATGAGCTAAGTCTTGATCGCCCCTCACGGAAATGACCCCGAGGGCTGGTATCTTTAAGCCTGAGTAGTTTTGATGGACCGCCGCGAAGCGGTTGAGAGTTGCCCTTCCCATGATAGCATTGAATGGGGACTCGATGTCAACGACATCGAACTGGCAACTTCCGTGCGGTGATTCTTACGTGTTCGAATGTCATGAGAAGCTCAATCCTCCCAAGGGGTTGAATGGATTTTCTGGTACAAAACCGGTGAGAGGCCGTCGGATGGCGGCGAGGATGCCATGATGATATCCCCGTGACTCCCATAGTTCCTTGAGTGCCGCATAAATAGAGTATATCTGCGAGCTTCCTCCATCGACAAGGATGTGGGAGACCTCGCAATTGGATATTGTGGCGGTTAGTAAAGGGCATCATCATGAGGAACCTTAAGCCCTTTGCATCCTCATTTGTGAAGCTAAGAGGAATGTTTGCCCACTTGGGAGGGATGCTTTGAGGCTGCCCTCGACATTGACCTCCGGCGTACTCCTTTCGTTGGCGCTTTGGCGCATGCCCGTAGCGAGCCCCTAATATGAGCGTTTACTTGTCTTTGCGGTGCTTAAAAGGAGTTCATGCTCGGCATCCTGCGTTTCTTTGCCGGGGTAGATCACCAGGGCTTTATCTTGTGGTCGTGGAATTGCTTGAAGAGCATAAACCTGCGGTAGTGGGGCGTGATGGCGACCCGTGGCGCGCTCGGGGCGCGTTTGAGAAGCTTCGCTATTTCAGCGGCATACTGGCGGCACTCATTTGTATCATGCCCACGCATCTTGTGGTATGCACACCAGTGTCCGTCTTCTTGATTTGGGTCACCTCTTTTTTCATTGCGGCTTTCACCAGGGCGCCCCTTCCAGTGGGCTTTAGGCCCCGATTCCTTCTTGGGTCCTCTGGTGGAGTTGCCCTCACGCTCCTGCGGAGGTGCGTCGGTCACGACGAGGACTTTGGAGTCGTGTCTGCCACTGGATTGATCCCTCCGGTCCTTGCCCCTCTTTCCGGAGGAGCCTTTTGACCTCCTCCTGGGGAGATGCTTTCATCTTCTGGCGAAGTCCCTTCTTGGCAGTCATCTTCCTCCCCGGCGTATTTTCCCACGACCTCGAAGAGCTCATGGGTCGTCCTCGGGATCTCTCCCAAGCGATTGAGTTCTCCGGGGCAGCCCTTCCTTACAAGCATTGATGGCCGTTGAGTCAGGGGCATCTGCGACTTGGCTTCTCACTTTGGAAAAGCGCTTAAGAAATTCTCTTGTGGATTCACCCTTTTGTTTATATGATAAAGAGCTGGTTGGGGAGCATAGAGCGCTTATAGCTTCCTTAGAAATTTCTGTTGAACTCTTCCTCACCGGTCCCAGAATAGATGGAGCCTTTCTTTTGGTTGAAGAACTAGGAGCGTGCTTGTTAGGAAAGGAACAAGGAGGCGGTTGCACATCTCTACTTCTCCACCTCCCCACCAGAATCGTCGTGGAGTATACTTCCAAGAATTGTATGGGGTCGAGTCCCCATCGTAAGGCAGGAGGTTAGGTGGCGGAACTTGATCGGAAAGGAGTTTTGCGATGTCTCTTGTGAGAGGATTCCGAGTTTCCGGGACACCCCTGTCCCTTCGTGCGCGCGGTGATGGTGATCGCGCGGTGCGACGACGGCGGTGGCGGGGCTCTCCTAAGCTAGAAGAGATAGATGCTCGCCGGTGGCGGCGATGGTGCGAGCGCATTGGCGAGTTGGAGCGCCCGCGCCGACTTGCAACAGATCCGTAGGAGATTAGTGATTGACATCCATTTCTTCGTGGCGGTGGTGACCGCGCTCCCAGCGGATCCGATTGGTGGCACGGGGACCGCCTAGTGCCCGCAGAGTACATGCTCTTCGACCGCCTTGGCCACGGCCTCCTTGATGTGAATCATTACGGCAGCGAGTGCACTTGGGCCATGACGGTGGAATGGTCCTTCCAGCGGAAGGTCTTTGGAGAACACCGGGAGCAACTTTGGCCTCACGGGCTCCCTAGTCGCCCGACCATGTAGCACCTTGAGGATGGAGCCCAAGACTTCTGGGGGCCGACTCACCATCTCTGGGTGCGGGCGCATTGCCCAGTGGAGGAGCTTGGAGGAGGTCGCGGGCGCCCGTTCGAGGGGTATGAACTCGGGCCTCGGAGGTGGGGCGGGATGGATGGTGCAATGGAAAGGATGAGCTCTTCCCCATCCGAGTTTGGCGGGTGCATTGGCGATGAGGCCCGCTCATCACCACCGCGTGGGCGAGTGGAGGGAGGTTATGAGGATGTCCCCTGGCCCTCCTCAGAAAAAAATCCCAGCGGCGGGTCGGTGGCCACTTGGCTGAAGGCGGTCTTTGGGAGCGGGAGGCGTCTTGAGGGCGGCTGGGAGTGCGATCGTGGCCATCATGTAGTCCACCACCGCCTTGCGGTTGCCTCCACCATTGCTTTGCAATTAGCGGCATCGAGCCCCCGGGAGGCGGTGGATGGCCTGGAGCTTCAGCAACATTTGGACCTTTGGCCTTGGGCGGTTTTATCGCGTCGGTGGTGCAATGGAGGTGGGGGCGCTGGCGGCAGGAGAATCGCGGGGCGTTATGCATCCGGGATGAATAGCTCCGATCTCGAAGATAACCCATGCCTTGGGCTTCTTGAGAGAGCGGACCGGTCGTCATGAGGCTCCCTATGCTCTGGAATGAGAGGAGGCCTCGTGGACTTGGAGTACTTCTTGGTAGGAGCCATAGCCTTCTGTTGATCAGCTACGTCCCCACGGTCGGCGCCAATGTTGATGGTGTAAAAACCAACCACGAGTAAGGGGGGCGGACGTCGGCCGTGCTACGGGCCGTCGTCCACGAGAGTCAGAGTGGCACGGGGGTTTATACAGGTTCGGGGGTCCAAGAGGACCACCCTACTCCTATCGGTGGCCTGCGGGGGCTGAGGGTTCTTCCCCTAGGCTCACCTAGCGTCTTCCTGTTATGTATTGCTCAAGAGACCTCTCCCCCAAGGAGGGATACAAAGGGGTATTTATAGGCTCCCAAGCTTGTACAAAATGACCAACATACCCCTTGGGGATTGACTACTCTAAGGATACATTCGAGGGGTATTACAGTCCTTTGCAAGTGCAATCGAGGGATACAGGTGATCTTTGTCAGATGACTATATTGTCAGACCCCGATTAGCCGGTATCCGCCATAAGGAGCAGGTCTTACTACCAAGGGGATTGAATATTCCTCAACAATACTTGTACACGTGTGCGTCGCAGCCGAAAGGTAGGTACCAACTTGTACACATCGGTATGACCGTATAGTCTTCCGTCGTCTGCCACCTCACTATACCACGTGTACATGAGTGTGCCACCATTGCATCAACACAAAAAACATGCATGACTTCAGCTAAGTGGGATGGTCATGGAACATACAACTTTTAGTTTTAAAAAAGATTTTTTTTAAAAAAAAAATCACTTCCATCACTCCCATTTATAGGATGATGAGTGGATTGCGAGAAATATTGTAAAATTCATAAATACACACCACATGTACCATGCATACTCACTCTAGCAGGTTTCGAGACAGATAGTTGGCGCCATGTGTCAGCACTGACCACAATTTCTGGCCCTTTTGGCACCTCTAGGCCTAGGAACACAATGCATATCAAAGGTATAAGGTCATATATAATGAGTTTACATCAGTTATTTATAATATTTATCATATAGAATTTAAGCTAACGTGAATGAAAAAGAATGAAAAGAGAGAAATATATCGTCTACAATCCTGTAGCCGGCTGTAGCATCAGAACCAAGAAAAGCATTAAAAGATTGTGTGTTATCTACAATCATATAGCCGACTGTATCACCATAACACATTGTATGAGCTGCCTTTAGTGCTGTCTACAGATGATATAGAGAGTTGCTATAGACAACAACTGTTTATACCATTGTACATGTCCTAAGAACAGTAGCAAACCTAGCTAAGCGTAGCCCCCAACCCGACCATAGATTTTGGCTCTGCTGCTGCATTTTTCTACCCGCCAGCTCCTGTAGCATACAACTTCTTCCGTCACGCTGATTAAGCGGCTCAGATTAGGGGCTAATTCAATGCACATACGCATAAAAAGGACAGCAAGCCTAGCTAAGCCCAGATTAATCGTGGATGGCGTGCTAAGCCCAGATTAATCGTGGATGGCGTGTAAACGCGCTTTGCACCTAGCTATCTGATCTGACCTAATCTAATCTATCTAGGCAGCTAGCCAGAGACCCCAAGTCTGAAACCTAAAGCAGCATACATGCAGTTCTAGTCAAGCAAGCAATTCAGCAAGCATAGCACATACATTTGCAAGCATGCACCTTTGTCGAATACTTGGATCCCCTTTTCACGAGTCAAAAAACGACTTTGCAGACTACTTAACCGATCGATGGACGCATCGCCATCTTGATGGGCGTTGCCGAATCGATCTTTGGTTCGTATTAACGGAGATCGAATTAATCGATCGATTCGGGTCGATGGCGACGGAGCAGCAGGATAAGGCAGGCGAGATCTTATACGCGTTGAACTGAATTAAACTAATCTAAATTAGCAGCTATACAGGTATAGGGTTGGCTCTCTCTCTACTGCCAATTCTCTGTGAATCGATTATCATACGAGCATGCATCCCGGTAATGACAAGAACACGGGTTAACTGTGATAATTTATGGGAATTAATACGGCTCTTATGTTCAATCCTAGCGTTACCGATCGCACGATTAACACGCGTATCGTTGTCAACCACTCAATCTTTATTCTTCCTACGACTCATCCCTCTCCCTCTCTCCACTCGCAGCAGAAAGCACTTTCCATTCTCATTTTTCTATCATCAACACCTTTCCCTATTCCCATTTCCCCCATCGTCTCACCACAGCCAAGCCAAGCCAAAACAAAATCCAAAAAACCCTTCTCAGTCCAATCTCCATCCATCAAATCCTAATCTACCAAGTTGTGAATCATCAACCACATGATCAATTAGGGAGCAGTGTAGGAGAAGAGGGGGACAGGGAGTCGGGCGACGGCCAGTGGCTAAGGTGGCGTCGTAGTGGCGGAGGCCCAGGAGGCAAGCCGAGGCAACTGGAGCGGCGTGGCGCGCGACGACGGCTAAGAAGGCAGCAGCAGCACCCTTGTGCTTCGTTCACTCGAAGTTGCGATGAGTTTTTGTGTTGTGAAATTTTGTTGCACACATAAAATCAAAATACTTCGTAAATAAGTTTTAAAGGTTGCACACATACACTACTACAGAAAAGATTTTCACATACGGTTCAAAAACATCATCGCAGATGGTTTTGTGATCCGTCTGAGTTTATGGGTCAGTAATGACATGAAGTCATCACAGACGGTTTTTGAACCGTCTGTGAAAAAAGCTCTCATAGACGGTTCTAAACAAGAACCGTCTGTGATAGTTTTTTCTATTGCAAAAAAAAAATGGATTTTGAGCCAAACCAATCAATTGATGGACAGTAGTTTCCATATGCAACCTCTAGGAAAACAACTAAAATCCAACTAAAATTCTGATGGCAAACACATTATAGGAAAGGAAACCAAAAGATTTCACAATGTTCTCTCCGGATGGGAAAAAAGAATAAAGTTAAAAAGTTAAACTAGCTAGAAACCATATGTGCATCCAAACTCCTGAAGAACTCATCGGCTTCATGGATTGGTTCAACACTGCTTCTCTCTGTACCTCACCAGCATATCACAAGCTGTTCTTGCATGTCGTTCGAGTTCGACTCGCATATCATAAGTTGTTCTTACATATCGTCCAAGTTCGACTCAAGCTCGTCGGCAAGGAGAGACGACTGAAAGCCTCCGGCGGCGCTCCGACCTTAGATAACACAAAATTAAGATCATTTTTTTACAACAAACAGCCAATAAATTGTGTATGTTTTAGGGATGTACACGTACCTTCTGTCAGTCTACCTCCTGCGGCAGACAAGGAGCTCCTCCGCATCCCTCCTCCTTGTCGTTGTCGGCTGTGTCTCCTCGCCGAACCGTGTGATGGGGAATTGAGGGTGGTCGCTAGAGCTTGGCATGGGGAGGGAAGAGGGAGAGACTGATGGAAGACAAAACTGGGGCGGCTATAATATATAAGGACAATGCCAAAACATTTTGCCTCCCGCGCACGCGTTCAATTTTTTTTGAAATCCCGCGCTGTGAATTACAGACGGTTTCATACAAAAACCGTCTGTAACGACATATCATAGACGGTTCGTATCACAAACCGTCTGTGATAAGTATCTCATCACAGACGGTTTGTATTAAAAACCGTGTGTGACTTGGAGTTGGTGATTTCAAGCTATGGTAAAATCAGAGAGTTAGACATTTCAAGCTATGATAAAATCAAAAATATTTATCACAGACGGTTTTTAATACAAACTGTCTGTGATGAGGACGGTAAGTCACAGACGGTTTGTGTTGAAAACCGTCTGTGAAGTATCACAGACGTTTCTGAATAAGAACCATCTGTGATATTACTTCTTCACAGACGGTTTTTAGCGGAGCCAGTAACATAAACGGTTGCTATACCAAAATCGTCTGTGATTGTATTTAATATAGACGATTTTGATAAACCGTCTGTGATGAGGCGTCCAGTATTAGCCTTTTTTTTGTAGTAGTGATAGTTTTTTTTTGGCAAAAGTTGTGACCAGATGTTAGGGTCAGAGCGTACGATAGGAATACGTCCGAGCGCTAATTGCGCCCATAATTTATTTATGTTTTTCACCTTTCTATCTGCCACTGTGGACTGAGTTTTGACAGTTGACGCTAAGTGCAAGCATAAGATTTGTTTTTTCCCCTCAAGTGCAGGTGGTGCTTTGTTGTTCAGTTCCAATAATGGTACGAGGCAGGGGTATAGCCAGAAAAAAAACATATTTACATTTTTTTAGGGATGTTTTACGAGTATTTCCATTTCTTGAATTAGAGAAAATACATGAGCTAGGCCGAACACCCTGAAATTAAAGGGGAAAAATGAGATCCTACTGATCCTAACAAATCTACATTTGTCAAATGGCTAGCTAGCTACACATCTTGCTATCTCATCTTAATTGGAATTCCTCACACTCAAGAGTACAATTTCGACGCTCAGGTGCATGAACATTTGGATCCCATGGTCTTGTCAATTTGCCATGCATGGACACTTCACGCTGCCTCGTTACTCATGGCGAGAATTTCTTGTACTAACACAAGAATGGATCCATGTCTCTTCGTCGTGACATTTTGGTCTTGATGTGAACGAATGAAGTTACTCACGTGCAGCGTAAGAGTAGAATTAATACATAACAAGACTGTCGCTAGTGGGTTGTGAGAGAGATTGACGTGCTACTAAACTTGAACTTTGCGGTCTTCTTCCACGATGAAGTATATTGTGCATCTTTTCTCGCTAGCTTAAACTTCTAGATGAATTGATTGGTGCATGTAACTCAATATGGTATATATTAGAGTAGATATTCTGAGTTCAAAACCCGACTAACACGGTATTTAAAAAAAATTATATTTACAGCTCACTTCGAGTCCAAGTCTTGGACATGGTGGAGTCTAGACGTGAGAGGGAGTGTTGAATTATATTGTTCACCTTTTGTCACCAGCATAAGCTTTTTTAGGTGAATTGGCTGATGCATGCAACTCAATATTCTTCCTTTGTTGCCTTTCTGATCATTCTTTGCAGCTTATTCAGTTAAAGTCGCATGCTTGTTCATCTTGGCAACTAGCAAAATAATGATTAAAACCGGCTTTGCAATGGCATGCAACACTAAAGGAGCAATTTCATATCTTCCGCTCCAGTTAAAAAGTCTTTGAATTACCTCGATTGATCATGTTAGCTTTTTGAAAGCTGATTCGATTTCGTGTAGCAACAAGCCTACATTGCATAACAACATTTACGACTAGCGTGTGTTATTACAACATCAGTTTATTTGCACATGAGTTTCTGACAGAGTTCGAATTCTAGCTCTATGATCATTATATTTGTCAATCTTTTTTCTCCATGCCCTCTCGAAAAAATAGATTAGTAATTATGAATAAACTCTCTTATGAAAATGCGCATATATATATGGACAACCGTTTCGTACTTCTGGGAGTATGTACTCCCACTTCCAACATACCACTTAAACGAAGATATTATACTTCTTTATCACTTTCAGTATACTTAAATACCAATTATAAGATACTCTAATACGACTTGATCGAAAAAATTTCATTAGAGTCCTTTATTTTTTTGTTATATACCCCTTTTCATATATAAAAGAAGTATATACACAATTTTTGCTATAAAAGGCGGATTTTAATAAAATTTTTTACGGAACTCACTTTTAGGTATCTTATAATCATTATTGGAGTAT
Source organism: Phyllostachys edulis (assembly GCA_036346405.1). Lineage (NCBI taxonomy): Eukaryota > Viridiplantae > Streptophyta > Magnoliopsida > Poales > Poaceae > Phyllostachys > Phyllostachys edulis. The sequence continues at coordinate 67,722,037 of CM070554.1, forward strand.
GCTCAAATTAATAAAGATGTATCATCATACCATTTAAGTGGTGAGAGGTGAAATCGTACTTTCAGAGTACTATACCATTTTCCCATACACACACACACACACACACACACACACACACACATATATATATATATATATATAACGAACGGTATGGTACTCCCACTTCTCATATATCACTTAAATCGTATGATGATGCCTTTTTTTCTATTTGAACGTACTCCAATAATGATTATAAGATACTCCAAAGTGAATTCCATGAATTTTTTATATTAAAGTCCACTTTTTATACAAAAATCCGTTTATATACTTCTTTTATATATGAAAAGGGTATATAGCAAAAATAAATGGCTCCAATGGAAACTTTTTAATCAAGTCACATCGGAGTATCTTATAATTGGTATTTAAGTATACTGAAAGTGATAAAGAGGTATAATATGTCCGTTTAAGTTGTATATTGGAAGTGGGAGTTTGTATTCCTGGGAGTACAAAACGAGCGTCATATATATATAGGGAGTATCTTACGCAACCGAGAGTATGTATGTGTAGTATACGAGTATATAATACTACTTATGTGGTATTTACACCTTTTTAGGGGTGGTATGTATAATTTTGTAGACATACTCCTTTTTATATGCGAATATGAAGGTATTGACAAAATATGCTAAAAACTATGGACTCTCGCAATTTTTTCATGTGGTTCGCATTGGAGTATCTTATAATTGGTGTATGAGCATACCAAAAGTGATAAACGAGTATGCCTATATATATATATATAGGAAAATGGTATGGTACTCCTGGGAGTATGTACTCTCACTTCTTATATACCACATAAATCGTATGATGATACCTATTTATTTGTTTGAACATACTCCAATAATGATTATAAGATACCCCAAAGTGAGTTCCACGAAAAATTTCATTAAAATCCACTTTTATAGTAAAATGTATGTATATACTTCTTTTATATATGAAAAAGGGTATATAGCAAAAGAAAAGGACTCAAATGAAAAAATCAATCAAGTCGTATTGGAGTATCTTATAATTGGTATTTAAGTATCTTGAAATTGATAAAGAAGTATCTTGTGTGCGTTTAAGTGATATATTAAAAGTGGGAGTACATACTCCTAGAATGAAAACAGGCGTATATATATATATATATATATATATATATATATATATATATATATATATATATATATATATATATATATATATATATATATATATGTGTGTGTGTGTGTGTGTGTGTGTGTGTGTGTGTGTGTAAACTACACGGAAGCAGAATGTATTAATCATATATATATCGGAAATATATATATCCAAAAGCACATGTGATTTCTATTTATGTATGTTGAAAAGTGAAAACTATGAAGCAGTATAGTGAAATAGATATTTACACTGGCATAGTAATTTTGGTGGTTAATCACTTTTTACCAGCGTCACTAGAGCCCAATCCTGCATCAGAAATTGGCTAAGGTACGATTGATGCGACAATCGTAGTAACAAGAATTACGAATATTATATTTTTTTTCTAAACCATCAAATGTATAGGAACATGTTATCTCCTTTTTTTTGTGTGTGTAACAGCTCTAAATCCTACCCTCTAAGAATTAGACTACCTTTTTTTTAAAGATGTGTGATAGGATTAGTCTACCTAGCCATATTGTAGAAAGATAACAATCCACCCATTTAGCTTTGACTCATGCATGTTGCATTACCAGCAGCCATTGCTTTGACAACAAATATAATTGTTAACACTGCAAAGTTGAGAACATTAAATTTCAATGCTGGATTTCATCATTTGGCAGCTGCTCTTAGAGTGAATACATCTAGTTGATCATTTGTCCAAGTGCCTAGTTCTAAAGAACTACTATGCGGCCAAGTATGGTACAAATTTTCATGCATAATGTGTGTCGCCTAACATGCCATTATATATCAAAATGATACCAAAGTCATACTAGTCCTGTAGTTAAGCCCTATTAGTCCTTACAATCCTAACACTAACGCTGGTCAACCAATTAACATTAGTTTGTCTTATGCATACCATGAAGAACAAACACTCTTAATTAATTTCCAAGTCAAACAGAAGGCTGACTTAAAACATTCTTCTAACACTTGATTAGTTGAAGATGTTAATTGGATTCTACCATCCGACATTAGTAAACGAGTTAGCCTGTCTTAAAAGTGGTCTAAACTCTAAAGCAGCAAGGCAGAGACTACAGGGAGTTGAATCCATTGCACAATACTGGTCAAAGTATTGTTAAAAAAATACGGAGAGGAAGTGGATGATTAAACAAACAGAGGTGTTTTGGCCACATTTGAGAATTGGTCATCTCTTAGTCAAAGAGGCTGCAACTCACATGCTTAATCATTTGCAATAGTATATCTCAATGACTCACGAGTTAAGGTTTGATTGAGCATCTAAATAAGTATCAGAGGATGGGATATGATGGAGCTGTCACCTACATATGACAGGACAAAGTTACTTGCCAGCATTTGTTTTAGTTATAGTTGATTGCAGACACATGGGCCATGCAAAGGAATTGTTTGGAATTTTTGTGCCACCTTTCAGCATCAGGCATGACTAATACAAAAACATAGAAGAAACAAGGGATGAGACCCACTTTTCATTCTGTTTGTAATAGAAAACAAAAAAAAAGACATGACTATTTTCACCTTCGGTCCATGCTATTGTTCTAATTTTCTAACTGTTTTAAAATTTTAGGTGGTGGCACTATGCGAAGGGGGCATGAATTGGGTGTCAATAACTGCATGTGTGCCAAGGGGACATGAATCCTATACATGGTAGACGCATGATAGAGGTGATTGGCTTGTAAGGAAAATAACCTTTACGAAGTATGAACTCAAATTAGCACTTCTGGCTATAAATCAAACTAGCACGTAAATTTGGTCCAAATCTCTTTAATTTCATAGTTTTAATTTGTTATCTCTTGACAAAGTATTCTCATCTGGTCTCCCACTAAACTATACTACTAATTATGAGCAGATAAGTAGGGAACCCAACCTCTCAACATCAAAAGCTAATTAAAGAATGAAGCACACATGCACTCAATGGAGACAAGTAGTCTAGAAGTACTAGTACCAGAGCCGTTTATTTTAAGAGGCCGTTTAGACGCAGCCATGCCAATATATAAGCCATGAACGAGCTAGCCAACCTGAAAAGAACTCACACTTTGTTGTTATGTAATGTTTCAGGGGAAGGGGAGGTGCATGCATGGTTGATGTTTCAGAGAATTAGGCTAAGATTAGCACTCATATAGGTAGCAATTAATTATATATGTATGTGTTAATCTTCTACTAAGCCGTTTTGTTTCTTTCAGTTGCTTTTACACGCATGTTTTACTTGCTTTGAAAGAATGCTATTATAGCTAAGCTAGCTAGTGATGAGTGGTGAGGCCTCTGCAACTGAGCCACCTCTTGCGCCATGTCTGACCAAAGATGTCACTTTGATTCAGAAGCTTCTTCTGGTGACGTGGTCAAGGTTTTGCTGTGGGTTAATTGGTTCTACCGCTACATATGGACAGGTTGGATATGCTCTTGGATGTCTTGACAAGTTGAAGCCGCATGTGGACTTAAAATGTTGGGTGCAATTGTACATCGATACTAGTTGTAACCTCTCTTGATCGAACTGCTAAGTTGGAGCCGTGGGGTACGAATAAGATGCGCGGTAGAAAGACATTTGAAATGTCAACTGCAATCTTGAGACGAAGATGGCTTATTGCTCCAACAAAAATTAAAGGGAATTGCTATATAACTTCTGACAGTTTTTTAAAGCCAAAACTGTCACTTTTTTGTCCGTTAGATGTACTATAAGATTCGTGTTGTTGAATCAGTCGTCACAGCCTACTTACTCCGGTGCAAATTGGAACTATAGAGGGCTCGTCTAGTCAGGTCGCGGTGCTACGGTATGGAATGGGGATAGATTCCTCCAGTGATTCTGATGCAATGAAGAGAAGAATGTGGATGAGTTGTGATACAATCACCGACCATGGATGGTGAAAAGCAACGTAGACAAGAATAGGAGATTCTGCCCATTTGTAGTTCAGGTTCTCTCGCGGAAAAGAGAAGAAAATACAACTCGCAGGTATCTTTTCAATGGAATCAAATGCCATGTGAATTGCTTTGAGATTTGCACTGCTTGTATCATTCTATTGAGGATAATCTTATCCATCATGCATCATCTCATCCCATTCAACTTCATCCTACCAGCCAAACACACCCTAAGAGAAACAATGCAAGCAAATGAGACAAATTAATAAGTCACCAAAATGACTAGAAGAAGGGAAACATCAAGTCATCATGGCTTTGATTTCATTCAGTCTCGTGCATGCATATGATAAGAGAATTTAGTGGTCAAAGGAGCGTCTTGTTGAAGGGAGTACAACTCATTCTGAGAAGAAGAAAAAAGCTACAACTTGGCCTCCAAAACAGGAGGGAAAACAGTTACATGTATATATTGGTGGTAGATTCGGCTTTTGAATTCATACGGCATATGTAGCACAAGTAGTTCCTTGCGGTTCAAAGATGCCCGCCCCTGTAATCCTAAAGGGTAAAGGGGCGCGTTTTTTGCGCCCTCTCCTGCGTCCACGTCGCCGCTTTTCCTCCCCTCCGTCCGATCCCGCGCGTCTCTTCTTCCTCGCCGTCCGATATTTTTTTGGTTTTGCGTGCCTTCGATCCTTCCAGGTGAAGAGCTCCCATGCGCGTGCTCCTCCAGCCCAGCTCTCACCTCCTCGCTTCCTCCGCACCCGCTGGCTCCGCACCACCCCTCCCCTTCCCCAACCCGCTTCCACTATCGGCGGCGGTGCTTTCATGGCCGAACGCCCTCTTCCCATGTGCCCGCCTCGCCTCCTCTTCCTTCACCGGCCGCCAGGCCGCCCCCTCTTCCCCGCCGAGGCCGCCTCCCCTCCTCCTTCTTCACCCACCCCAATCTCTTTCTTCCCCCACGAACGCCCACTCCTCGTTGCTTCCACCAGCTCTGCACGCCCCCTTCTCTACCCCTTCCTCCCCCTCACTCTCCTCCCCCATTCCCCCCGGCCTCCGGAGTTCACCGCCGCCGCGTCCGCATTCTTCCCCAAAACCGGCGCCATCGCACACCGCTCAATCCCCCTTTCCGGTCCGCCCCCTCCCCGATCAAGCGTACCACGCTTTAACGTCCTCTTCCTAATCCCCTTCTCAATTTGGTGATTACGTCGTCGGAGCATGCCGCCGCCATGAGCTCTTCTTCAACGCCGCGCCACCGCCGCCGCAACTCCTCGAACCTTCTCCGCCACCCCGATCGGTTCTACGTTCCCAGTGCATGCGCACCCGTGCTCCTCCATCTTCGCCGCCCGAACCACCGGTGCCTCGCCGCCACGCCACCCACGCCGCCAGGCGCTTCTTGCGCCGCCGCCACACCATCGACCACGCCCGGCTGCGCCATCACCGTGGGCTAGGTAACCCCCACGGGGACCCATTTTTAGGGTCGGCCCACCTCCCCACGCCAACGCCCGTCGGCGCCGCCGACGCAGCTCCCGAGCCGCCCAGCTCCTCCCCTGTTTTCTCTCTGTGGTGCTCTATGATCTCTGCATTTAGGTCACTGACCCCAGGGGCCCACATGCTGTTGAAACAAATACTTGTATTAGCTTTTTCAGTTGCAGTCGCAGCGAGCAGAGATGCATATGATATCTTGCGTAAGTTGTGAATTCATCATAAGAATGAATGCTGCTATTGATCTTGTATGCACTGTTGGTATTCCTATTCATGTAGCAATGGTATTCCTGGTCATAATGGTAAGTAGATCAAGTGCGCCTCTTGAAATTTGGCTAATAGGACAAATGGAATCCTCTCCTAATTTCTATGGCAGAGAGACGCCTCCTAATTTTATTGCCTGAATAGTTCATGACAACTATACATTGTTTCTTCAAACGTTGCCATTTAGATCCAACTTAGAACCATGCATACAGGAATACCCATCTTTACATCCATTTGGTCAATGCTGATTCTTTCTATGTTACTTTATGAGAAAACAAGGTTCTTCTAAATCTAGCTAAGAATCCTAGATTCCAGAATATCCATCTTTGCATACTTTTGGTTAATGATGATTCTTTCTCTGTTCTATGGTATAGCATTCTAAACATACCTGATTGATTTGTCACACAATAGTATATTTATTTGTCAGTTAAACACTTCCTGTTTGGCTATATTTTGTTTCTTGCACAAGTAGACAGCTCTGTGCTCCCTTTATTAGGTCTACTTTTTAGTTGTAGCAACTAAATATCAATAGTTTTAAAACATGTTATTTACAGCTACAGCTAAGTATTATTGTTCTTTAGCGACTAGCAATGCCTATTTGCTATGTGGTCTATCCTTTGCTTTATGTCCCGAATTATAGCTTGCCTTCACATTCAGTTTGCAATTTTCAATCATGTCCTGGATAAAGCAGTATTTTCCTTGATATCCATTTCTATAAGAATTAAGTAAGATTTCCATTGAAAGTAGAATTTTTAATCTATTCGCTAAGCCATGTATAACAGATTACCATCTTGAGTTAGAAACAAATAATGCCTACAACAGGGTTTACATTTGTTGTTTCTTATTGATACATCATTTCTGTCAGAGTTCAGTCAGGTTTTCCTTGGAAATGGCAATTTTGATCTATTCATGTGTAGTGCATTAGCAGCACGGGTTAGAAACAAAGATACCTATAACATGGTTTGCAATCGATGTTTCTTATTGATACGTTTCTATCAGAGTTCAGTCAGATTCTCATTGGAAATGAAAATTGTGACCTATTCATGTACAGGTGCATTACCGGCTCGAGTTGGGAAACAAGGACTCTGCTGACACAGTCTGCATTCACTGTTTTCTCATCTCAATGATGCAGGTAAGGAAATTCCTTCTCCAATTTACTTCGTAACAGTACCTACTGGTAGAGAATATATAATCTTAATACAGTGCATTATCAGCTCGCATTGGAAACAAGGACACCGATGACAGTGTCTGTAGCCATGTTTTCTTAGCTCAATGATGCAGGTAAGAAATTACTTATCCAAATCACTTTGTATCAGTATATATTTGTATAGAATGATGATCTTAATCTATTACGGTCCTGTAGATGGTCGTGATGGCAGGAAATTCGTAATAACCCCAATTTATGGTGCATAATTCAATCTCTCATTTTTCTCGTTGCCCGATCATAATTTCGTTTTATGTTTATGCAGCATGTCCAATTTATTGAATTCCGCATATAACTTGGTGACTTGGTGTTGTCTTTGTCCAGAGATCGATATGCACGTCATTGCAGGATTGGCTTCTTAGGAAAGAACTCTTGTTAGATGTTCTTGTCTCCTTCACTAGCCACATCTAATCACCCTGAGTTTCTGCACTGTTAGTTGCTTCTCTTGGTTTAGATATAGATGAACTGACAATTGATGTCAGATGTCTCGATTTGTATTTCCAGTACCTGCTGCAATAGAAGGAGCAATACTCAGCGGAGGATTGTGCTTCACAAGGTAGCCATTTTCTTATGTTTCATTTTTTCTAGGCTAACAGTGTTTTTCGATTTCGTTTAGTGCTGATCTAATCCATCTATAATTACATGATTTACGGTTTACTAGCGGCTCAATGAGTTATTATTTCTAAAACAAAATTATTGGAATAAGGGTTTGTTCTTCAGTTCCTTCAAAAAATTCTATTAGTTTTGTACCTCTGTTGTTTGTCAGAGAGAGCTTTCCAGACATTCGTCTCCCACACAAAAAATGTGTTACAATTGAAACCTGTTGCATTGCCTTCACTTTAGGGCATGTTCTACTTCATTAGGGTTTAAATTGGAGCGTAAGCATAGTTCCGTGTTATCACTTATCAAGATTAAATTCTTGGTCAGGTTGAGTCAGAAGAATGGTGTAAAAACCTGCGACTAACAAGCTAACTGCTATGGAAGTATGGACTAATAGCCTCTGCTACTGCTTGCCATTAACTAGCTTGCTATATTTGATTGCCCATATCTTTTTTGTTTGTCCACTGTTTCATGTATAATGTTTCCAGTCGTGATTACCTTTGACTAGCAAGGCATAACAAATTTGCTTTCCAATGCTAAGCTTATTTTCATACTTCATTTTACCCCTACCTTAGTATAGTTGTTTTGTTGCTACATACACTAATACAATACAACACGGAATTCCAGGATACCATATATGTTTTCGCATCTCTGGTCAACATGGCTTTCAGGTTCCGACGAAAGGTTGAACACTGCTATTACTGCTTTAGAAGGTACTTGCTCTATTGTTAACTCTATCTGTACCATACAACTGGTTAACTCAGTGTTTCATTAATGTTCGTATTTCTATGTATAACGTTGGCACAATGTTGGATCATATTTTTGAGCTAATTTTTCTTTCTTAAAATTGTCTTTGCTATGTCGCAGTCCCGCAGCAACACGTGAGGGCCCAACTATGCTGAACAAGAATATCCTAATAAGGTCACTAATTTCTAGGAAAAAACTGCTAGCAAAGTTGTGTTAGCAGATGAGTACATCATGAGTCATCTTTTCTGAGTTATACTCTTTGCTTCATAATATGTAAAATGTTTTGCAACTAGGCATGATATGATCTAGGCAGAGGCAAAATAATATATATAAAATGTGTGATTGTGCTTAATTGAAGGTTGAACCTTCTTACTAGGATGATTGGTGTGTACTTTTGTTATTCATTGACGCCTGCGGCAACTATCCTGCAGAGGCAAACTACATCAATAAGTTTTTTTCCTCTTCTTCGCTCAATCAGTTTCTTAAAATTTGGCTGATAGGACAAATGGAGTCCTCTCCTAATTTCTATGGTGGAGAGACGCCTCTTGAATACATGAACAAAAATAAGGGTCTCACAAAGAAGATAGGAAAAGGTCGGAGCCATGCCCTTGCCATAATAGCAAACAAAGTTTTCAGTATTTCAGAGACACCGATGCATGAATTCCATGGCCAGACAAATGTGATCCTGGATAAGACATGGTCAAAGTCAGATGCAAGTTTTCTCTTTGCCCTCTATGGTTTAGATTGGTCATACTGAAATTGACATGAAAAATGCATGTCTGTGAAGTTCTGTTCATAGCTACACATTAATATTTATTCAATCATAGCACAGAATTGTTGTCTTTAGCTCCTGGATAGGACATGGTCAAAGTCAGATGCAAGTTTTCCCTTTGTCCTCTATGGTTTAGATTGGTCATACTGAAATTGACATGAAAAATGCATGTCTGTGAAGTTCTGTTCACAGCTACACATTAATATTTATTCAATCATAGCATTGTTGTCTTTAGCTCTTTTTGTCAACTCTGTTATATGCTTTGAGACATCCTATAGTAGTTTTCAACAAATAAACCGTAGCATCCTGTTTTCAAGTCTTGTAGTATATCATGCCAGTGGTCAACTATCAATATATTCATGTACCTGCTGATAGAAGATAGTTTTCTAATGTTTTCCGTGCTTTCTGATCTAAAGCTTTATGATTTTGACCTGATATTCTTTTATTTCTGTTGAACATGTCAACAGTAGCATGTGTTCAGTCCAATCCGGTTGATGAAAGATATTGGCGTCACAGATTTTTTGCTGTCGTATAAAGTATGGGGCTAGGAGCTAAGTGCATCAATCTTGTTGAACTGCCTTGGTTTAGAGTTTTTGTTCAACCAATTCCATTGTTGAGATCATTGTTGCATAGAGGTTTGTATAAAGACCCAAAACTGAATGCGTACTGTATGACCAAGGCAGACAACGATACCAGAGGATCCTTCAATTATGTATTGATTTATTGTTTGTTTAAACTGCTGTTTCACAAAGCCTCTTTGTTTGTTATTATTTTAATCTGACCTACCATCTTGCATTCTATATGCAGGACGTTGGACACTTTTTCGCGGCATTTCAAAAAAAAGGTGAAGCTGAGCATTCCTCTCTCCATTTCAAACTTCACTCTCTGAACTTTTGGTGCAATTACTCAGTCAAGATTTAATTAAATAAGTAATATTGATTGGTACTTAGATTATGCCTTTCTGAGGATATGTTGCTATGCCTTATTATATATTGATAGTTGACCACTGGCATGATATACTACACCGTTAGACTATACTAAATTTACCTATCAATATGTTCTTACTTACAATATAGTGACATATTTCCTCCTAATTATACTACACCACTCCACTCAAACTAAACCTATATTTCTCTTCCATATCTTAATGTTTTTAGCTCCTCTATTAGTATCCTGATTTCACTCTTCGTTAATATCCCAAATCCACTCTTCAACTCGACTTTTCTTCACTCCTATATACAACGAGCGCGCAAATGCGCGCCCAGGTACCTAGTCCTAAAGGGTAAAGGGGCGCGTTTTTTGCGCCCTCACAGCCGGCCACGTTCACGCGTTTGCTATGCTCCCTCCGATCTTACGCGTTTGCTGTCCGTGGCCCTCCGATCGATCCTGCGTTTTCGTTGCCTGCGTTTCTTCCGTCTGCTCGCGGCCGTTCGATACGTCCCGCTCATCGTCGTCGCTTCGATCTAGCGATGCGCTCGTCCCTCCTCGTTTCTTGTACCTGGACCTCATTTCTTGTACCTGGACTGTTTCTTTGGCCCACGTATGGTCCTCGCCTCCGAATATTTTATCACCACGCATTGCTTCCTCCGCTCCCTCTCTCCTCTTTTCCTTTCTTTGTTTCACCATTCTGCTCACTCACGCGATTCCGCTGCTGGTGTCGTCGGCCTGCTGCGCCGTGGGTGGAGTCGTCGCCGCCGCCTCCGTACGCTGCTCGTGGCCTTCTGCGCCGTGGGTGGAGTCGTCGCCTCCGCCTCCGTCCGCTGCTCGCCTGGTCCGCCGCCGCCACCGTCCCCTCTTGGACCCGGCTTCTGCTTCTTCACGCGCCCCCTTTCTCCTATTTGCTTCCAATTTCGCCACCGTTGTGCTTTCCACTCTTTTTTTTTTACGATTTTTATTGTTTCTTGCTTCAGGTTCTTCCATCCGCGTTTCTGCTGTAAAGAATCAAAAGGAGCATTTGATCTTCCTCCTTGCTAATGTGCGCATAAGACTGGAGCCAAAGCCTCATCCTCTTACCAAGGTATGCTTCCTTCGTGCTGTGCGCTTTGCTAGATTGATTATATGGATATCTATGTGAAATAATTAAATGATAAGCGTAGGATCTGTACATGCTCCTTTGCTCGCTCTACAATCTCCCAAAGTAAATCGTAGATGCTTCTATATGAAATGTGCTGGTAGCATTGGGCCAAAACAGACAGGTTTTCCTCCTTTTTTTGGGTGGCGCTTCATTACCAGCCTGTGAAATTCTGCTACCTGCTCGATTGTGCTTGCTGTACTTCGTATTTTGTGACTATACATTTATTGGTCGAGCTTATTCATAAAGCATATCTTTGGTCCTTTGCTTCTGTACTCCCGTTTTGCATACAGTCCTGCTTATATGCTTATATTGCCCTCTATTTTCTTGTCTCGGTGTCAGATAGCCAGGAGTTGTGCCTTATGTATTGGGCGTCATGCTCCACGCTAGCTACCTGGGTCTCCCGATCCTTTACTTCTGTACTCCCGTTTTGCATACACCGCTGCTTATATGCTTATATTGCCCTCTATTTCCTTGTCCCAGTGTCATACCTTTGTGTTCCTAACAATTTTTCTTACCTCCATTTTTTTCTCGAAACCATAGCCTCTATTCACATATCACTCTTTATTGTGTTGCTCCACAAATAGCCAGGAGTTGTGCCTTATATATTGGGCGTCATGCTCCACGCTAGCTACCTGGGTCTGCCGATCCTTTGCTTCTGTACTCACGTTTTGCATGCAGTGCTGCTTATATGATTGTATTGCCCTCTATTTCATTGTCCCAGTGTCATACCTTTGTGTTCCTAACATTTTTTTCTTACCTCCATTTTTTTCTCGAAACCATAGCCTCTATTACTCTGTTCTTATGGCCGAGTCAAGAAAAAGACGCCAGCTTCGCAGAGAAATAATTGCCCGACGACACGCGTTACAGCCAGGTTTTTCTATATCCTTTCTTCTCACCGTTTTCGATATGTCCACCATCCCTGTGCCTACAATACATGTTTGATCACTGTGTCTCTACTTGCTTCTTTGCCGCCTATATAACTGAATTTTCATTTTTTTTCCTGGCCTGCCTCTACACAAGACCCTTTACTTGCCTGCCCTTTAACACCTCATTGCACCCACTTCCCACTTGACTATATCGACTCTCTTAAAGGTATTTCGTCCTTTCCTTTCATATCCTTTTCGTCATCTTTTTTCCTTTCCTATTTTTCCATAATTGTTTTCCTTCGTTTTTTTTCCCACCATATTTCCTCATTTTTTAACATGCCTTCCTTCTCTCTCCATCCGGTAGTTTCTTTCCAGGGTCGATCATATTACGGTGGTCCAGAATATGAGTGCACACATTGTTCCGCACTTTTCTGGTATCGTGAAAGATCGAAGGCCCAATCTTCAATACGAGCTCACAGGTTCATTTACAACAATTGTTGCAAAGGTGGAAAAATCACTTTACCTGCCTTCAGGCAGCCACCTCCTTTGCTGAATAATCTTCTGAGATTCGATGGTGATGCTCAATGCAAAAAATTCTTACGCCAGATACGTCAGTATAACTGTCTCTTCGCTTTCACTTCCATGGGTGCCAGTGTAGATCGTACAGTCAATAGACATGGTGGCCCATATGTCTTCAGTATTAGCGGACAACTACATCATCGTATAGGTTCTTTGGTACCTTGTGACGAAAGCCCTCCTAAGTTCATTCAGCTTTACATATACGACACTGCAAATGAGGTCGACAACAGAATACGAGCATTAGATGTGTCTGAAAATACCGATGGCCGATTGGATCCTGATATAGTTTCAGCCCTAATACACATGTTCAACCAATGCAATCCTCTGGTTAAGCAATTCCGTCAAGCGAGAGATCGCTTGCATCAATCTGGTAACGAAACTGTTGGCATACGAATCTTCGGTGCTAGAGTAGGTGATCCAGTTCAATACAATCTACCTACATCTGATGAACTTGCTTTATTAGTTGTTGGCGATTTCTCTTTAGAAACTTATAAACGAGACATTATCGTTCACAACAAATCCGACGATTTACGCCGCATATCTCCCTTGCATCCAGCTTTCATGGCTTTGCAGTACCCGTTGCTTTTCCCGTATGGAGAACGTGGTTTCCAAATTGGCGTGCCCTATACTGGCGTGGATCCTAGCGAAACAGGAACACGCTCAAAAATCACAATGCAAGATTATTTCCGTTACTACTTCCATTATAGAAGACATCAACCAAATCCCTATCTTAAGTGTGGCAGATTGTCGTCACAGATAAAGGTCGATGCTCGCGCATGCATCGACGAGTGCAGAATTCAGTACATTCTTGATCATCAATCCGACCTTCGAGTTGAAACTTTACAAGGTGTATCTGACGCTGTTGCGAGTGGATCAATAGACGGTAACGATGTTGGAAAACGTATAGTCTTGCCTGCAAGCCACACTGGTGGTAGGCGCTATATGATGCAAAACTACCACGATGCAATTGCAATATGTCGTGTACATGGCCCACCTGATCTATTCATTACTTTCACATGCAATCCAAAATGGCCTGAAATTATTGAGGCCTTATCTTTAGAACCTGGTCAACGCAGCACAGATAGAGCTGATATTATTGATAGAGTCTACAACATGAAACTAGAAGAACTTCTTAGCGACATTAAGGATGGTAGTGCCTTTGGACCCATCAATGCACGTATGTCTCAAGCACACCACTCTGTTCTTTTTTTTCTGCATTATCCCACACTATATCTTCTTTCTTCTTGCCTATTTCATTTTTTCCCTGATATGTCACCTTTATCCTTTCTACAGTGCTTCACGCCGTGGAATTCCAAAAACGCGGCCTTCCTCATGCTCACATCATTACTTGGTTGACTAGAGATACAACTGACCCAACGCCTGCTCTTATTGATTCATTTATATGTGCTGAAATACCCGATCCACAAACAGATCCTCTAGGATATGCATTGGTCTCTGAACATATGATACACGGTCCATGTGGATCTCTAAATATTTCTTGTCCATGCATGAAGAATGGCTCATGCTCCAAATTCTTTCCTAAGACTTTTCGAACTGAATCAACGATAGATAGAGATGGTTTCGCTCTTTACAAAAGACCTGACAATGGGAGATTTGTTGTAAAGGGAAATGTTCGCCTAGACAATAGGTGGGTCGTTCCGTACAACATGTTCTTATTAAAAAAATACAATGCTCACATAAATGTTGAGTGGTGCAACAAAACTAGAATCTTAAAGTATCTCTTCAAATATGTTACTAAAGGTCAAGATTGTGCTAAAGTATACCTACGTAATATCACAGGACGTCAAGATGCTCCCTATGATTCTGAAACATCTACTGTAAATGAGGTTAAGGAATATCTAGATTGTAGATATATATGTGAGCAAGACGCTGTTTGGCGAATCCTTGGTTACGACATCCATAGACATTTCCCATCTGTCGAACGCCTTGTTGTACATCTACCTCACATGAACAATATCAACTTGAGACCTAACGACAACTTATCAAGAGTTGCTTCAAATACTTTTCTTGCAAGAACTCCTCTAACCGAATGGTTTAATACAAATAGATATCATGTTGACGCTCGCAGCTTATCCTATTGTGACTTTCCTTCTCATTGGTGCTGGGATGACAATACTAGATCCTGGAAAAATAGACGTAGCGGTACAAAGATAGGACGACTATATTTCGTTCACCCTTCAGTCGGTGATCGTTATTTCCTAAGAATGCTTCTTACAATTGTAAAAGGTGCTCAGAGTTATGAAGACATACGTACATTCAACGGTGTTACACATAGTACATTTAAAGAAGCTTGCGCTGCTCGAGGTTTACTAGGCGACGATACAGAATGGGTTCAGGCTTTCGAAGAGGCTGTAACATGGGGCACTCCGTACCAACTTAGGCAATTATTCGTTACTATGTTAATTTTCTGTGACATCAACGATGAACGTGCGTTTTTTGAGAGAGTTTGGTTATACTTATCAGACGATTTCCAATACCGATTAAGACGGTCGATCCGTAATCCATCATATATTATTCCGGATTCTGATCTTAGAGATCATTTACTAGATGAATTAACTGTTTTGTTTACGAAAAATGGCTCTAAGATTACTTCTTACAACTTACCTACCAAACATTCTTCGAGTACAACAATCTTCAGTAATACCATGATAGATGATGAGCTTGCCTACAACACTTCCAATCTTATTTCAGATTCAAATGATCTATATACAAAACTAAATCGTGATCAAAAAAATGCTTTTGATTGTATTGTTGCGCGTGTGTCTGCCAAACAACCTGGCTTCTTTTTTGTCTCTGGATATGGAGGCACCGGGAAAACGTTTCTATGGAACGCGATTATATCATACTTACGCTCTTCTGGAAAAATTGTCTTGCCAGTTGCTTCGTCTGGAGTTGCTTCTCTACTCTTACCTGGAGGTAGAACAGCACATTCCCGCTTTAAAATACCCATTGATATCGACGAGACAAGCACCTGTGATATTAAAAGAGGCTCCATGCTTGCTGACTTAATTAGTACTGCCTCTCTTGTAATTTGGGACGAGGCACTCATGGCTCATAGAAAATGTTTTGAAACATTAGATAGAACTTTACGTGACATTCTTGCTGTTGACAATTCTGATGCTTCTAATATACCATTTGGAGGTAAGATCGTTGTTCTAGGAGGTGACTTACGACAAATACTACCTGTTATCGAAGGAGGTACTCGACCTCAGATAGTCAACTCTTCTATTACAAATTCGCCTTTGTGGCATTTCGTCGAGGTTCTTTCGCTGTCTATTAACATGCGGCTATCTGTTCTAGACGCAAGTGTTCCCGCATACAATGATGTTCTCGATTTCAGCCAGTGGATCCTAGCTCTAGGGGATGGCCGCCTTCATGTTACAAGCCTTGCCGATGAAACCGAACCTTTCTGGATTGAAATTCCAGATGAATTCCTTATCAAAACTGATTCCAATAAAATAGTCGCTATAGTTGAAGCTACCTACACCCAGTTCACAACAAATTTTCTAGATACTTCCTATTTACGAAGTCGTGCAATACTATCGCCTACTAATGAGGTCGTCGATGAAATCAATTCTTTTATACTAACTAAAGTACCCACTAATGAAGTGGAGTATCTAAGCTCTGATACTATTTCCAAATCTGAAGACACATCTACTGATGCTGATATGCTTTATCCTATTGAACTTCTAAATTCCATCAATGCAAACAATTTCCCTCAACATAAATTGATCCTCAAGATAGGTGTTCCTATAATCCTTCTAAGAAACTTAAATCAGTCTAATGGTTTGTGCAATGGAACTCGTCTCGTAATCTCAAATCTTGGACGTGTTATGATAGAGGCTACCGTAATGACTGGATCTGCTGTTGGACATACTGTTTTTCTTCCCCGTATCACCTTAACAACCGGAAGTACAAAATGGCCTTTCAAGCTACAACGACGCCAATTCCCGATTAGACTGTGTTACGCAATGACTATTAATAAAAGCCAAGGCCAAACCCTTCAAAGTGTAGGCGTATACCTCAAAAGACCAGTCTTCTCACATGGTCAGCTATATGTAGCTGTATCAAGAGTAACATCAAGAAAGGGTCTCAAAATACTAATTGAGAACGAAGATGGCACTTGCGGTTCAAAAACAAAAAATATAGTTTTCAATGAGATCTTCCGAGCTATATAGCTCTTATTTACATCTATCGTCTTTTATGCCTACAACAATATGTACTGTAAATTTTATTGCTCATCCTTCGTGCTCATTTAGATCCACATAATTCCTTTTCCTGATATCTCGTGTCTTTGATATACATAAAACTACTTACTTTCTTTACATAGTCCCTATTCATATTGCCGATATAATTCAGTTTAATGCACCGTACAAAATTTCCACTGACAAAATTTCCAACAGAATACCATCTGTTGGTTTTTACTCCCATCTCTATAGTTGTGGAATCCTTGTACCACAAAGTAGCTATCACATCTCAGCAGCTTACTTGCAGGTTACTACCTATATTTTTTCCTCTATCTTCATATTACACGTTCTGTATATTCTAATTTTCTTCCATTGGGTTTGCGCACAAACTACCTCGCTTGCTCTGTTGCAGCTAGATATGTTCTTCTCCACATTATTTACCTGTGCAAAGAAAAAAAAATGTTTCTTAGTTTGTTACCACTTTCTTTAGTTCATTATTGTTGTCTTAGCTAGCCTCTTCTGCTACTTGTCTATTATCATCCACATAAATTACATTTCACTACATAGAAACTAATTTATTCTGTCATAATTAGACATGTATATTAGTTACCTACATTTCTTACTTCCTATTTTCCCTGTTGTGCAGATGACCTACCATTTATTGTCTGACATAACTCCGGCTAGCAAGCAATGGAATATATGTGCAAGAGTCACTCGGATGTGGGAGTACCGTGGAGGTGTGGACCATGGCACTATCCAACATCTGGATCTTGTCTTAATCGATGCACAGGTCTACTATTCCTAATTAATCTTTCTATTCTAAACTTTTGATACACTGCTGCTGATTACATACTTATTAATAATGCCATCCTGTTGTCCTCTCATAGGGTAATGCTATATATGGTGAAGTTCCTGGACAACATGTCGAAGCGAAAAAACAACAGCTGCAAGAAGGACATGTCTACGCTTTTAGTCGCTTCTTGGTTTGTGCTAACAGAGCAAAATATAGAGCCGTTGATACCAAATACATGATTGAGCTAACGTTCTACACTCAGATTCAAAAAATAGATGATGTACCACCAGATTTCCCAGCGTATGCATACAAGCTTGTGCCATTTGCTGATCTTCCTGCATATGTTGGAGAGACTCGAACTTTTGTAGGTACGTTTTGGCATGCGCAGCTAACATTAACCATTTCATATAACTATTTGGACTATCTTGTATTTCATTATCATATTATCCTTATTGTTGTACAAATTTTTTTTTCCATATTTTAGACGTTATCGGTGCTGTTGTTGGTGTCTCAAACACTGCTTCCATCCAAGGTGCAAACCAAACTGTACCCACAATCAGAAGGATTGTTATACTACAAGATGCTAGGTACATCACGCACTATTAGGTTTAATTTTCTTCTTTGTTATTGTCTTTCTACAAAACTTTCCCTAATTAATTACAACTACTACTAACAACCTCATTGTATACACAGCAATCATGAGGTCAAACTCACTATCTGGGGAAAACGAGCTTCCGAATTCGATGCTGATCAAATCTATGAAACAGGACAGTCTCAACATGTCATAGTTCTTTTTGTTGGTCTCTTGATGAAAAGATACGGTCGTAAGTTTCTTGTCTTAGATCGTTCCTTTTACTATCTATACATCACACATTGTTATATTAACTATGTGTATTCATACCGTCTGCTCCCCACGTACTACTACATTTTTTCACAAAAAAAAATCATTTATTGCTGTAGAACTCATCCTTGTTCTATTAACAAGATACACTATTTTTCTACCTGCTATTTAAATACTTGCTTATACTATTCACTACTGCCCTCTAATCTGCACTATACATCTCATCTATCTTTTGTACTCAGATTCATACAGCTATCCTATACATGCTACAAACAGTTCCATACACCCTGCTTACATTACGTCGCTCAGCCTCGACATATAGGTTGCGTGTTTTTCTTTTCATACTTATTAGACTTATATACAGCTCATCACTTACCTTGTATATAACTAACCATGTATCACTTACACAGTACCACATCATACCCAAAAAATTGAATATGTTTACTATATTTATACCTATTTATAGAGGACACCCTTTAATACAACTACTCTTGTTTATTAGTACCTTCATAATTTTTTTCCCTTCTTTACAACATGCTATCAGTTATATTGTACTCTCTTCCACGCATATTGTTCCTATACATATTCATTTTATACATATTTCAACATATAACATATTTCGACCTCTACTCTTACAGAAGAAGAGGGACTTACTGGAAACGCAGCGTGTCGTTGGCATATAAGTCCACATATTCCTGAATCTTTACACATCAAATCTAGGTATATAATAAGATGTACATGTAATTTTGACATCTATAGATCTCTATTCATAGCACTTTTACTACTTGCGCTATACTCCTGCTAAATACATACTAATCTAACTCGTTTTCTACAACGTATAGTCTACAGTCGCAATTCCAGTCGGTCTATCGTATCGTCTTACAGGATCAAGTTCCACCCAGTGCTGCTATCTCAACCACGGCTGATGAAAAGACGCTACAAGAGATCGTTGATATTAATCCTTTCGATTTCCCGGTTAGTCTTGCTTTCTTGTTTATTTCGTGACACCTCATTATTTATCTTTCATAATCATATAGTTCTAACGTAACGTAAAAAATATTTGTAGCCTTCAGGTCTCGTATGCACCGTAACTATCGCAAGGTTAAGTGCCGGCCAAACATGGTTTTTTTTCTCATGTAACAAATGCAGCAAAAAATCCATCCCAGATGGTGATTCATACAGATGCTCCTTTTGTCTATGCAGAGCAGCTAAACCGAGGTATTTCCATTGTTACACAAATATAGTTACTAAATATCTGCACATATCTTCTAATCATTCAGTAAAGGCCACATTGTTGTTCTTCCTCCTTACATACCTACTATATTACCTGTAGTAACTTTGTACTTTCCTTTCGCCGTGCTCTACAGCCAGCTCACAACAGCAAGCTTATTCTATCATCCATTATTTTTTCCCCTATGTGCCTACATACGAAACTACACATCCTTTATAAATTCTGCACCCTTGTCACATACTGACATATTCTATACTTTGAAGCCATAGCTATATACTAAACAACTAATTACCTAACTCCTCATTACTCCATACAACTACAAATTCTTTGTTATTATAGCATCATCAATCTATTTAACACAGTATACATGTTTAATACAATTGAACACCACCAACTATCTATCTGCTCATAATCTACTACGCTTCGCTCTATATAACTTCTTCCTTACATAAGTATTTACGCATGTAACAATAATATACCCTTTTGCTAACAGTAAAGGGCATCACAACATTCAAATATAATCTTTTATGTCTTTCGGACCTAAAATACATTACATTTCCACTCTATTACAAGGTACAAACTTTGTGTCGTTGCTACCGATGGAACAGCCGAGGCTGAGTTCATCTTATTTGGAGATGTCGGCCAACATGTCGTTGGCAAACAGGTCGGTGCCATACTTAGATCGAACAAAGCAAGCGATGAAATTCCTCCGGATATTGCCCAAGTTGTTTGCAAAAAATTTACGTGGCTCTGCAGTATAACAGAGAGAAGCTTTCACGGACCGACAAAAACTTACCAGGTAAACCGTGTAATAGCTGCACTCGGAAGACAGCTATCTATTCCAAGTCTCTCTAGTTCGATATATACCGCATCAGGCTCAACTCAGTCTGCTACTTCTTCCACTAGCACTACTATTGTTCCCCTCCCTCTCCAGGTAATTACATCCAGATATCATCTTTACACAACCGCAGTTTACATACTACTGACCACTGCATCTACTTTCATAGTCATACTTCTTTCTGATATTGCACAAACAAAAAAACATGCTTCTCCCAGTAATAAAAAAGTTCTACTATCCTTGTTCTTGCTTGTACATCCAAAAACAAAAAAACATGCTACGCTACATATTTTTCGCAATATATCTATGTCACTAGAACAGGCAGCTCCATCGCTTACTTCATTCGCATTACTAATCGTTACATTTGCTTCCACAGCCAAATTCCTCTCGCACTACACAATAAATGTTTTTTTTCAGCAAATATATTTCTTCCCTATTCTTGCTTCTCCTATACCAGATCAAGCACTTGACATACTATACAACGTTATATATTAACCACAACATATCGATGGTACTAATACAGCCAACTACTTTGCCTATTTAATACACCATACAATATTATATTTCCATAAGTCTAAGAAAAATTCTTATTGCTCAGACTACTGAACTATTCATTTCATGCACAGCTGACTACGCATACACCTCCTTCTCCACAACACCTAGCTATTACCGACAAAACAGAGCACACATTGTACGGCTCTATCAACTCTCCGTCATTATTACACTCAGCAAATTATAATGTCTACATCACTATATGACACAATTTAAATTGTACATGCTGGTAGGTCAAAAGACGACCACACACCACTTGTTTCTACTCGGAAGAGACTCTTTCAAGAAACTGATACTTCACAACAGGTACAACAATACAACGTCTGTCAATTCTTTTTTTTAACAACAACATGTCGTCCATATACACACGAACAGTGCTGACACAAACAGCCAACTCTCAACACGTTACCACACTACATGGAGAACACCGCTTACATACACACAACTTTTTATGGTTCCAGTCTACACATCAAACAGCAAGCCTCCAATACAGTGACGAACAAGACTCTCCAAAACATTCTGGAAAAAAACAACTTGTGTAAGTACTCGACGACATAAGATTTTTTTTATTTACAGCCCTTATTTATGCATTATATATACTTTACTAATCTTCTATGCACTCTATCAATAAACAAAAAAATTTCTTCACATGCCTATCTTAGACTGCCTATTTTTCCATTCTATACATAGTATATAGAGTACTTCCAACTTTCTTTAGACTGTGACTTTATCCAACCATCTTATACATTAATTTTTTTGCAATCTATACATACATTTATAGTACTATATTTATATTTATTTTCACACCATACACAAATTAATAATCATTGGACAATACATATTTCTTACATACTCCTATTTATATTCGCTCAACTATCAAAATAAAAAATTAGTACATACACTTGCAGCCCTACAACCTTGCCTATATCTTCCAATATACTTTTTGACAAACATCTTAATACGACTATTGAAATATAATAGTGTATACAATCCAGACACACACAACAGGTATATCTCTTCGTCTTAATCAACACACACAGATCACACAAGTCAGATTCACTTTTTTTTAACATTCTTCACCACACACTTATACCAACTATAATTATAACTTGCACATTCCTTCAACCTATTTATCTTGTACTCTTACTATACAACTGTTCTAATACACAGGTCAGGCGTTGCTCCACCTGAAGACATTACTGTCCTATCATCTCGTGGCAAAGAACACGCAACTACAAAAAAAGACTAGGTAACAAACCATTTATCATGCTCATTTAAAGATCATATTATTTATGCTTACTTTAATATATGTACTACCTCTCTAGCATATTCTTTCTTCCCTATATTCAATAAATTAGGTCCAGCTAAAACTCAACCAGCCATATTTGACTCTACTTCTAATCCGCACTACATGTACAATTCTATTTCCTTCCCCGAAACATAGTGAACTAATACATCTTATTCATTTTTTTCATTCAGCGGCTCCTGCAAGAAATGTTGTTCTACCACACTTTTGTTTAACCTACTACCACGAAGATCCACAACGCTCCCTCGTGTTATTATTAGTGCTTTCTGCTCTCTGTTAATACAATGTAAATATCTGTCATGTATATAGCACCGTGCTGCTACCTAAAAACTACTATGCAACATGTTCCATCTGGTGTTCCATCTGCACACCCTCTTTTGCTTAATACTATGTAATTCTCATGTTCTCCTTTTTGTAACTAATACCGGTTTGCTACTACTTGTTGCATACAATGCATTGCATCATGCTCGATGTTCTATGCAAATCAATTAGCTAACTATACAACTCTGCTGCTCTTCTTTTATATCCTGTCTCCACTCTTGATCGTTGTCTTCACTCCTTTATATAGCGAGCGCGCTTGTGCGCGCACAGGTACCTAGTTAATAATAATCCGGACCAATTCGCCCTTAGCTTTACATCGTTCTTCTTTCGGCAATATAATCGATTAAACGCTAGCAGACCGTTAGCACCTCTCTAATACATATATAATCTCGTGTCACCCCGGAAAGTGGTACTACTTTGCAAGAGGAATCATGTGCTAGAAGCTGGCTATGCCCATTCCTTCCAAGAAACGGCAAGCTAATGCCGTTTCGTTCGTCCCGTGTCCGGTAAACCGTCCGACTATGGGCTTATTTGGTTGGTGACTTTTAGTACCCGGCAAAAAAAGATGCCTAGAATTTTGATGATTTTTGTTTGATGCATAACTAAATATATATATATATATATATATATATATATATATATATATATATATATATGGGGTATCCGCTTGCACTCTAAGAGTATGTACTCCCTTCAATATACCACTTAAACGGATATATTATATTTCTTTATCACTTTCAAGATACTTAAATACTAATTATAAAATACTCCAATACGACTTGATTGAAAAAAATTATTGAGCTTTTTATTTTTGCTATATACTGCTTTTCATATATAAAAGAAGTATATACACAAATTTGCTATAAAAGGTGGACTTTAATGATTTTTTCATGGAACTCACTTTGGGTATCTTATAATCATTATTAGAGTATACTCAAATTGATAAAGAGGTATCATCATACGATTTAAGTGGTATATGAAAGGTGGGAGTATGTACTCCTGTGAGTACCATACCATTTTCCTATATATATATATATATATATATATATATATATATATATATATATATATATATATATATATATATATATATATATATATATATATATGTGTGTGTGTGTGTGTGTGTGTGTGTGTGTATCATGTTTTAAGTATGAGGAAGTGTAAACCAATGAAATACGCTTCTCTCACACTATTCTAGCCAATCCTCCCAAATCCCTAATCCTCCCTCCACATATATCCCAAATCCTCCCAGCAGCGGTAGGAGCGACCGCGGCGATGGAGGCGCGTGAGTCGGCGTCAATGAGGGGCATGACCACGACGGCGCATGTGGCGGTGGCGACAGAGCGAGAGGAGGAGACGATGGGGGCAATTGTGGGATCTAGGAGTTGGTAGCGGTCGAAGAAGACGATGATTAGGGATGTGGGATCGCTCGCCTGGCTCCTAGGTGTCATTTTCGAGTGTCTCGGTCTGGTGTCCCAGTCTGAACAAGGCAATCTCTGTGGACGGCAACCAAACACACCCGAGGCATGATCCTAGAAAGCTCCCGACGAGACATGACCCTAGAAAGCTCCCGACGAGACAGGTTGGCTCTAGAATACCAACCAAACAAGCCATGTATCCTGATAACCATGAGTTCTTTAGTGTGCCCTAGTAAAATGCATACAACATTGATTTCTTATTGGACAGCTCTCGAACTAGCTAGCAACTAGCGCGTGCATACCACTTGAGTAGCTACTTGAGGGCCAATGCACATGACAAGTCACACGACTCAATCCTTAGCAGCCCCAGGAAGGGAGAAATAGCAAGTACTCCCCCACTCACAAAATAATACCGTGTGTTGTGGTACGTGAAGCCAAACTTTTTAAACTTTGCGTATTGATATCTTTTTAATTTTTAAATTGAACACACGAAGATGATAGGTATAGATTTGTCTCGAAAAAACCTTCATAAAACTATAATTTTATTATGTTTTATAAATCCACTACAATAGAAATTAGTGGTCAACTTTGAGCTTTACATGCTCTGCACAAAAAAAAAGTTATACATCTATAAGGACATGTACAATGGTGCACAGAGTATGACAAATGCTATCTATAAGAATCTTCATGTCACCAGAGAAAGATTAAAGACATTTCATCTGATGAGTTATGGTGATACAATGGCCATGAGATTGTAGACAACACATAATCTTTAATGCTTTTCTTGGTCCAGTGCTTTCTGATCATGGCTGCGAGTTGTAGACAAAGACGCTTTCTCTTTCTTTATTCTCTTTCATCCACATCGCTTTAAATCATACGCAGCGGCGCTATAGACGGTAATGTAAACCCATTGTACCTGATCTAAGACATGGCGCCGTGAGTCAACGTTCAAAGGTGGACCGGCCGGGACGGACACGCTGTTTTGCTTAACCCCGTTGAGTTGTTTAATCCGGCGACACGCACACAAGCTTAGGCTTAGCTAGCCCTCACGCACGCGCGCCCTCCTCCACTTTAGGCTTTATTGTTAATTAAAAAACAATTCCTAGCTAATTGCGACCTTAACGACAGTCATTAGCATCCATCCGCCCGTCATTAGTCGTCGTCGTCGTCGTCGATCTCCTCGCCCCAGCCCCACATGTCTCAATTCCAAATCACTATATAAACCCGGCCCCCTTCTCCATCACCTCTCCCCATCTCGATCTCGTTCCAAATCCAAACCAAGTCCACAGCTACCTAGCCGTGTCACTGCTGCCTAGCTAGCCACTTACATATACAGCAAATTCATAGCCGCCTCTTGAGCTAGCTAGCTAGCTAGCTCTCATGGAGATGGAGATGGAGATGGAGGTGTTTGGGACGATGAGCCCGACCGGGTCGGCGGTGACGGCAGCGGCGACGGCGAGCGAGGACGAGGGCGACCTGAGGAGGGGCCCGTGGACGGTTGAGGAGGACATGCTGCTCGTCGACTACATCGCCAAGCACGGCGAAGGACGCTGGAACTCACTCGCCCGCTGCGCAGGTAAACGTTCGAAGCACATATATCTGGAATAGAATATACTAGAGCAGCAGCTAAGCTGTAACATCTGCTTTGTTTGTGCATGATCACCTCGCTGACGATAAGATGAGTAGTGCTAATTACTTTCCATTGCCGTACCTAGCTACGGCACTTAGCCGGTGGTGGTTAGCTGAGAGGCACTGATCGACGATCACTACTTGTGCTCCAATATTATTTATTACTCGCTTGGGCCCCTGGACTAGCTTGCTGTGTTTTGCTAATTAATTAACCCTGGGCTTTGTTTGTACGGACGCGCACGTGCAGGCCTCAGGCGCACCGGCAAGAGCTGCCGCCTCCGGTGGCTCAACTACCTCCGCCCCGACGTCCGCCGCGGCAACATCACCCCCGAGGAGCAGCTCCTCATCCTCGAGCTCCATTCCCGCTGGGGCAACCGGTAGGTCTTAGCTAGTGATCCTCTGGACCTTCCAATTCAGTTCAATCTCTCGTACATATTACAAGCCAGTCCTTTCCAGGGACTAAAACGCTTGCTTTGGCTGTTCATCGACGTCGCAGGTGGTCCAAGATCGCGCAGCACCTGCCCGGGAGGACCGACAACGAGATCAAGAACTACTGGAGGACCAGGGTGCAAAAGCACGCCAAGCAGCTCAAGTGCGACGTCAACAGCAAGCAGTTCCGCGACGTCGTGAGGTGCATCTGGATGCCGCGCCTCGTCGAGCGGATACAGGCCGACTCCGCCGCCGCCGCCGGTGACACGACGGCGAGCGTGCCGGTAACAAGGACCATGAGCTCGCCGGGTGCACACCTGAGCGCGTACCAAAACGTTGTGCCGAACAATGCGAACCGCCGCGTCGATTATACGAGCCCTGACACCTCTGGCACGCCCCGGTCGTCGTTGACGGAGGCGTCGCACGGAGCAGTACATTTCACGTCGGGGGCAACTCCGGTGAAGGGAGGCGCGGTCGTCCAGTGCGGTGGCGAAAGTGGGTCGATGGGCGATGACGTGATCCACAGTGATGTGTTCAGTGGGAGCTGGTCGGAGCTTCTTGCTACCACCGGTCTGCCGGAGTTTGAATTTGGAGATTTTGACGACAGCTTGTGGAGCCTAGAGGACATTTGCTTGCGGCAGCATTGCTGATGAGAGGCTTAGTAATTAATCAAAGCGGCGGAAGTAAAAAACCACAGCATGTATATCCTCTAAGGGAACAAAAAATATGCACATGTGAAGGTTCATAAAAGGAAATTTGATAGTCAGTAACTAATTACCGTTCGTAGAAATAGAATGACTTTGTATGCCAAATTCGAAAATTATGTGCATATCGCCTTTAATCTTCGTATACATATATTCTCTAGAAGATTTTGTGTACTTGGTTTAGTTTTCCATGCGTGCTTAGAATTTCCAACTTTGCAGTGTTCGATCATTTCTTCTCCGGCATCCTCAATTGTAAAGGAATTAAGGTGTACTTTAAGTTTCGATAATACACGCTTCCAATTTTCGGCTTCAAAATAATTGTCTATTTCTTCTTTTTTTTGTATTTTTTTCTATGAAAAACCAATTAACATGAGCATCCATTTATGGTAGTCTACGACTTCACGACGTTTCCTACTACGACTTATTCTGGAATGGGGGAAAAACATAAAATCCTAGAGGATAGTAACAATATATAAGAGTGAGCTATTTTAATTGGATGAACTTATACATTGGTACATTTTTACTGCCCAAGAGAATTATAAGTAATTACACGCAACAAAAACTTCATTTTGCACTGTGAAATTAAACAACATCCCACGTTAATAAGAGTTTCTTTTTCCACATAGACCCTAGATGAAAATATAAGACCCTTGATGAATACTACGATGAGTATATAAGCAATTTTTGAATTACTTTAATCCAGAAATATGCTAGATAAAACATGGAAAATACTCTAGCTATTTTCACAAAGCAGATCACAAAGAACACTATAGCAATACCAGATTCTAGAAGAACAGAAGTTAGCATTCATATCTCAATGTTCAAGACAACAATAGACAGTAAAGCAAACCAACTAACAAGAAAGATATAGGCATACTTAGATTCTGTGGAAAAAGAAGTTGCAACGGAGTTCTTGATGAGGACGTCGTTCGTCATGGCATAGCAGTAGTAGACGTGCAGTTGATGTAGAACGTAGTAGACGTGTTACGTGTAGTTGATGTAGAACGTAGCAGAGGAACAGCGAGCAGTCGCGCGAACGCTCCCCAAAAACCTTATTCGTCCTCGCTCGTGCAAGCCTTCAAGGATGAGGTTCCGGAGGTTGCTTCCCGGTCTTGACGTACACGCGCGCCTCGGATGGAGATCGCCAAAGACAAAGAACAAGAATGGAAGTGGAAAGATCGAACCGTAACCAAGATTTTAGTTCTCTTAAATAGCCAAAAGAAAGGAGTCAAAGGCCAGCGATGCGCCATTGATTCGCAGAATCGAAGGCCAACGATCGCCATCAAGAAGCGTAATCGAAGGCCAAAAGTTGCCATTGATTCGCCGTAACTCGTTCTTTTTATCGACCAAAAACAAAGAGACCAGAAGACCAAAGGTTACAATTGATTCGCCATCAATTACGAGTCAGTGCGTTTCGATTTTCGAATAGATAAAGAAAATCGCGTCCGCACCTGACACTCCTGCACACACGCACACGCACACGCACGGCTCGGCTCGGCACGGCTCGGCTCAGCGAGCGAGCGCGCGCGCGTGTTATCTCTTTCTAATTCCACAAGAGGGGCTACCACGTTCCACCTTTTAAACTGGTGTCACTCCCCTTAATCTCTCCATGTGGGACTAAACAGTTTTAGCACTTGCACATGGGCCTTTGAGATTTACCCTGAATTAATTAGAATATAATATTTGGACCTAGCCCATATTAATTCCAACAATCCCCACCAGATCTCAAGGGCACATGTCAAATGCCTTGATCCACAGATTGTTTTAATATACCGGTGTTTTGATGGAGACCGTTAAGGTTGAACATCCACCTAGAACAAAACTACACTTATCCATAATCGCACAATGGACTAAGCCTTGAATTGACAGTTTTGTGTGAATAAGTTTCACTTAAGTCCTTAATCGATACTAGGTGCCAGCATCCCGCTGGTTGGAGCATATAAGTCATACTCCTAGCCTATTCATGAGCTTCAGAGAAATTACCCTATTTCATAGATCGTGACTAGCGATCGGGCTCATATAGGTGTGTTCTTTCAAGATCGCTCAGAGGGCAAAGATCTTTGCTTTAACAAGCCACGTAACACATTAAGATAAAAATCAACCTCGCCATACTGATTTAGGAGAGAATTACATCTCCAATGGAGTGGGTCTATAAAGGTACTCTCCTCCCGCTAACCAATAGCTTGTTTCGCCAATCCTACTTCACGGGATCTCCGATCACATAGGATGGGTTACCACTATGGTATAACTCACGTGGGTCTCAAACCCATCTCCCTCGATGCATTGTCTATCACATTTCATGATAAACCCTTTGTGAAGGGATCTGCCAGATTGTTAGCTGTTTGGATATAATCCAAAGCTATTACTCCGGAGTTTCTCATTTTTCTAACAGACTTCAGTCTTCTCTTCACATGTCTTGATGATTTCATATTATCCTTAGAACTGTTCACCTTGACAATCACAGTCTGATTGTCACAATTCATCAGAATAGCCGGTACCGATTTTTCAACCACCGACAAATCCATCAAGAGCTCACGAAGCCATTCGGCTTCAACAGTGGCAGTATCCAATGCTGTAAGTTCTGCTTCCATTGTTGACCTCGTTAAGATGGTCTGCTTGCAAGACTTCCATGAAACAGCCCATATTAATTCCAACATACTATGCAGCTGAAACATTGACATCTTCTAGAGACATCTTTTGGCATGCACATTGCGTTCCAAGCTTTTCTCTGTAGTTTGTCAATTAAATTTGCTGTGCAAAATGCCCTATATAGCTAGTTGTAGCTGGCCCAAAGCTTTGTAGCTGCCATAGCTCTCATGATTTCCACCGACAAATCCATCAAGAGCTTACGAAGCCATTCAGCTTCAACAGTGACAGTATCCAATGCTGTAAGTTCTGCTTTCATTGTTGACCTCGTTAAGATGGTCTGCTTACAAGACTTCTATGAAACAGCTATATTAATTCCAACATACTACGCAGCTAAAACATTGGCATCTTCTAGAGACATCTTTTGGCATGCGCATTGCGTTCCAAGCTTTTCTCTGTAGTTTGTCAATTAAATTTGCTGTGCAAAATGCCCTATATAGCTAGCTGTAGCTAGCCCAAAGCTTTGTAGCTGCCATAGCTCCCATGATTTCCATGCCCACAAAAGAAGAAGACGAAGAAGAAGATGCCAGTCAATGATGATAAGGGCGTCGGTGAATTGGAGAGGTTTCCACCACGTACACGTACTTTGGACCAAGGACTCGACGGTCAAGTTAAGAAGCTAGGCTGATCTCGGTAACAAACCAAACTCAAACTCAAACTTCGCTTATCTATATCCAAACTAAAGAATGTGTAGCTAAACCGAGGTTGATGCACTTGGCACGTAGCTAATTACAAGCCGCAATGACCTTTTGGTAAAGGAGATCAGGGGCCTGCTAGCTAGGTTTCGTGTGCAGCTAGCAAGCAAGCATCCAAAGCCAACTAGGATTATTCAGGAACTTGTGCTTCATTTGAAATGCACACTACTACACAAAGGGTCATCACATGCGGTTCTAAACCGTTATCACAGACAATTTTCTGAACCGTCTGAATTTATGTGTCTGTGATAACAGGCAGTCATCACAGACGGTTCTTGTTCAAACTCGTTTGTGATAGTTTTTTCTATTGCCAAAAAAAAGAACTTTAAATGTTTCATAGTTGGTATCATCACAGTTTCTAATATAAAACTTGAACCTAGAAGACTGAACAAAATACTAAACGTATATGTGAGCCTTCCATCTTCAGAGACTCTTGAAAATACATGGAAAAGGCATCACTCACATACATCATAAGGGAACACTAACACTTACTCACATACACAGAATTATGATCCATTCAAAGTCAGCTATTGGAAACAAAACTCTGTAGATGCTAACCCGTCCGAGGATGTTATCCCATCAGCATATAGGATATTCGTATGAGAGAGCTTATATTCTGTTCGAGAAATATCACCAACCTGATCATCCCCAAACAACGAAATTAAAGAATAAACAAACACAATTGCATGACCCAATAACTACTTAAACAATCCCATCCTACATGGAACAGGGGTAGAAATGAAACATCAAACCAATAGAAGCCAGGACAAGCTCTGGCCGTAGCTGGTTCGCAGCGCACCCCCGCTCTCTCCTCATGACAAGATCCACCTCTGTCGAGCTGAGCAGCCACCGAAGCACGCGAGAGTCTCGCCCTAGCGCGTCCCACCTCAACTCGGCTATAATATATATGGATAACGCCAAAATATTTTGCCTCCCGCGCACGCGTCCAAAATTTTTCGAACTCCCGCGCTGCGAATCACAGACGGTTTCAGATAAAAACCGCTCAGGATTTACATATCACGCATGCTTCTTAATACGAACCGCTCAGGATAGTATCTCATCACAGACGGTTTGTATTAAAAGCCGTCTGTGACTTAAAATTTTTCTTACTCTTAAAATAAGAGACTTAAGCATACTTACCACAGACGGTTTTTAATGCAAACCGTCTATGATATTCGGAGACATCACTGACGGCTCTTATTAAGAACTGTCTATGACGTTTCACTATCACACAAGGTTTGTAAATAGAATCGTATGTGATAATTCACAGATGGTTCTTAATAATAACCGTCTGTGATGTCTGTAATTATCACCAGCGGATCTTCTTAAGAACAGTCTGTAAGTTATCACAGATGGTTCTATTTAAAAATCGTCTGTGGTAATTACGTATCACAGACAGTTCTTAAGGAACTATCTGTAATAAGTACAACACAGACGGTTCCAAAGGAACCGTCTGTGATGAGGCGTCTAGTATAGCATGTTTTGTAGTAGTGACAATTAATCTAATTCAAAATAGGATCAGGGATAACTATTAGTTTTTTTAACACTAGCCGAGTGTTTGTCCATGTGTTGCAACGGATCCCAAACATGCATACTATATTTTCTAAACTTGAAAAATCAATACGAATAAAGTAATTATCCCTACATATGGAAGTTGCATACATAACTTACATCCAATTATCAACACGCCACATAGAATCTTACGATAGGTCAAATGCACATATATTTTAATTATTCACAAAAAATCATTCAAATGTCACATCTATATATACATATATTTATACATAAAAGACAGACGTTGACTCACCGTCACCACCAACTCTTTTTTATATAATAGTAAATGTACGTTCGTGGAAAAAATAGTCGTGCTAGTCGTTGTCGCGCCTTCAACTTAGATCGATGTAAAGAAGCTAGCTGGGGCACCACCACACGCACAGCCTTTGCACATTCCATCCCGCATTATATACGTGCAAGAATGTTTTTCCTCACGTAGCTAGCTACCTTTTCTCTAAGAAATTCTAGATCGACTACGAAAAATTCCATTAATTTTGACCGGCAAGCAAATAGTGCACAGAGAGTGTTGAAAAACGACTATGAAAAATAAAACTACATATACACTTCTTTTTTTCCTTCACTGTACTTTTAATTTCCGCTTTAAAAAAACTACACACATCACATGATATATTATATTCAGGTTTTGGAACGTATCTTTTTTAGGGTGCTCACAAAATATACTAATGACTACACTAGTTTGATGCCCCTTGCTTTGCTACGGATAAAAAAAATCATATTATCCTCAGCTTTGCTATAGATTAAAAAAACCATATTACCCCCAACACGCCCCTGAAAAGTTCCATAATCATAGTCACCACAATAGAATTATGCAAAAATTAGATGCATGCACGTAAAACCTACTGCACACTTGCAAAATGGTTGTCTTGTTCCCCAAAAGAATGCCTTCTTGTTGGTCCAGGATGTGGAGAAAAACTAGAAGTCTGGGTCGCCTTAGTGGAAGCCAGGATAAGTTTTGTGAGGTGCTATATTCTTGCAAGCAAAGCAGCTTTAGCTTCCTCCTCTTGTTCCAGTCTAGATTGCAGCTTGACATTACCATCTTCTAGCTTTTCATGTGATGAACAAACTATAGTTAGGATACACAAAATTATACTGAATCTACAGCACACTTCAAGGCACAAGAGTAGCTGAAGACAAATAACTGAATAACTCTCAATCAATGACACGACGGATACAGAAACGTTTCCAGTAAAAAGTATTATGTGAAGTCCAACATAATGTCAGAAGTAAAGGTGCAAGTGCAATAAAATAAGATTCCACCTTTTGTTTCCAAAGGATCTTCTCTGGCAGATGCAGGAGAATATGTTAGAAATGCCTTATAGGCTCATATGATACAATTGTGGAGAAATACACTTGCTTAGAATTACCGTAAACATGACCTACTTTGTTTTGCGATGCTTGGACCTCAATGCGCTTCGCACGGTGAGCAAATTTTAGTGTATTGTGGGTCTCTTCAGAGTTGCTTGATGTTGGGGCCACTGTGCAAATTAGCTGCCAAAAAAAAGTAGTAGTCACAAATCCAAATCAAGTTAATATCAAAATCAAATCCTAATCGCATTAATTTTAACCTGCATGTGAGAAGCAACTTACTGAAACACGTCCTTGACAACTCAACGAGGACTGAAGTAGCCGTGTTAGTTTTAAATCTCGAAATGGAATATGTGTAGATTTTCCATCAGTCAATTTTGATGACCTGAAATAGAATAATAAAAAAAACTCGCTCATTATTTCCAATCCAATAAGAAAAATAAATTAAACTCATTTAACCGCATATTCCACATGAAAAAAAAAGTCAAGCGGCACAAAAGATCACATTGCAACATGTCTGGTAAAATGAATGAACCTTGAGTAAATAACGCAATGATGTCAAGATCTTGTAACATCTAACCAAGTACAAAGTATAGAGTAGCATTGGTGAGCCTTACCATTCCAAGAGTTAGCATGCTTTTATTGATGGGGGAATTCATTATTTGCTCTCTACTTAGATTTGTTTTCAGAATTTACTATTATTCCCGACGTAATACATTTTTTTGCCCCTCACTTAGTCTGTTTCTTTGCTTTTTGCCCTCTTTGCATTATTTTAATAATATATGTCTGTTTTTCCGTTACAGGACATGTGAAAAGACATTTTTACCCCTTCTTTCTTATCTCCTCACAGTTACACATGCAAGGCTTCTTCTGACCTGGCGCCGCCTCCGACCTTGGTCCGGCAAGAGAGGGGGGTGTAAGAGGAGAGGAAAGAGGCAGCAAGATGTGCGGCGATGCGATCCTCGCCGAGCTCATACCAAGCACGCCGGCGTGGCGCGTCACAGCAGGTCACCTCTGGCCCGGCAAGGGCAAGGCCAAGGCCAAGCAGCAGAAGGGGCCGACGGCCGACGACTTCGAGGCGGCGTTCCGGGAATTCGATGAGGACTCCGAGGAGGAGGATGATGAGATGGCGATGGAAGAGGAGGTGGCCGAGAGCAAGCCGTTCGTGTTCTGCGCTTCCTCCAAGAAGTCGTTCGGCGGGAGGGCGACGCGACAAAGCAGCTTAGCCCCGGGCCGCCGCAGAAGCCCATGCGATCTCACGGCATCCGGCGCCCGACCATGGGGCAAGTAGGCGGCGAGATCCGTGACCCGTCAAGGGCATCCGCGTCGCACGGCACCTTCCCCACCGCCGAGGACGTGGCCCTCGCCACGACGATCTTTGCGCGTGGCATCCGCGCTCCAGGCCAAGCTCAACTTCCTTCGCCGCCCCCTGACACACCAAGCGATCGCTGGCGCCCACATCGCTCCCGCTGCCATGGCAACACCGGTCATCGACCGAGGGGAGGCGCGAGCGCAGGGGAGGAGCCGGGTGCGGGCGCGAGGGGCGGCAGCACCAGGCCGAGCCAAGGACAGGCCATGGCGGCGCATTCGGCCAGAGAAACTCCACTGGAGGAAGAAAAATGGGAGAGGAGAAGAACCAGGAAGAGGATGGGGAAAAGAATGAGCAAGCGCAAGGGCAAAGTTGTATTTTCGCATGGTCAAAATGGGGAAAACAGCTGGATATTATTAAAATAATGTGAAGAGGGCAAAAACGAAGAAACAGACTAAGTGAGGGGCAAAAAATGTATTACGTCGGGAAGGAGTGTAAATTCTGAAAACAAATCTAAGTAGAGGGCAAATAATGAATTCTCCCTTTATTGATATAAGATCCTTCCTTCTGGCGTACTCCAGTCGTTTCAGCCCTTGAGCTCTCTGAACCTGCTAGATCGATGAGGTTTTGCAAATGAGTGAGACAATTAAATAATCAATATGCTCTTGTTGTATGGATTGGGAGAAGTCAAATGCAAAAAAAAAACATAATTACGTACATATTTCATATTCTAATAAAGTGGGTGTCAATTTCATAACTACTTCAACGTTGCTTGCTTGAACTGATTCAAGCACGACTACAAAGACCCAACGCAAACCCTTGTCTTGCAAACTGCAGGTAAGGTCCCAAGCAAATGAATTAGTTGAAATGTAATGGGGCAAACATAGAACGTAAGTTTGTCCTAGAGTCAGGAAAGTATTTATGGCCTCTCTAGAAGAAGAGATGCAGTGAATGAGCCGCCGGATGGTATACCGCACGAACAGCTCGCAGTTCTCTAGGCCATCATCCTTCTCAGCCTCCATCTACCAAGGCCAGTCGCCATCGCCCACTTCCCTCTTCCCCTTCCGCGCACCCTTCTCGTATGCCCTCTGTATGTCTCG
Source organism: Phyllostachys edulis (assembly GCA_036346405.1). Taxonomy (NCBI): domain Eukaryota; kingdom Viridiplantae; phylum Streptophyta; class Magnoliopsida; order Poales; family Poaceae; genus Phyllostachys; species Phyllostachys edulis. Next base: position 67,757,533 of record CM070554.1, read on the forward strand.
GAGCTCCACCACAAGCGCCTCTGAAGCGGCCTCCCTCATCGATGCCTCCGGCGATGCAAGGTCCCTGAATAGGTTCATGTGCAGCCCCGACCCCGCCGTCGCCGGAGCGGTCAGGGGAGGCACTGCCACTGTAGCCTCCACCGCATCCGTGGGTGGCGGCTGCGACTACGTCTTAGCGGCGGCGACGGATTCGGAGGGTGAGGAGGGGCCTGAGGTGCTCGTCGGTGCCTTGATCTGGATCTGAGGATGGCGGCTGACGGAGATCCACGGAGTACAGCGGCGTTGGGCACGGGGTAGAGGGAGGACGATGGCATCGGGCGCGAGGGAACACTACTACAGAAAAGGCCTTCACAGACGGTTCAAAAACGCCATCACAGACGGTTCCGTGAGCCGTCTGAGTTTATGGGTCAAGAATGCATTGGGTCATCACGACGGTTTTCAACCGCTCGTAATACATACTATCACGCACGGTTTGTAGATGCAACCATACGTGATAGTCGACTACCACGCACGATGCAGATGAAACCGCTCGTGATAGTAACTATCACGACGGTTTCATCTACGCATCGTCTGCGGTAGTCGACTCATCTATCACGCATTTATTTCATCTGGACCGCCTGCGGGTAGTCGATTATCTATCACGCATAGCTTCATCTGAGGCATCGCTCAGGTAGTCGATCATCACGACGGTTTCATCTACGCACTGCGTGGTAGTCTTTGCATTGCTAAATCTATTTCGCTTATTGGCTAGCCTCGGAAATACTAGCCATGCCCTCTCAAACAAGCACATCCAATTAGCATTCATTTCGTAGCACATCAAAATTGTATTCATTTCGTAAACAAGCACATCCAATTCACAAATCAATTAACTTTAACCATTAATGTACATTAATTTACACACATGTACCATTATGTTCAATCTATCCCAATCAAGTTCAATCTACACCGTGGAAACTCCCATCCGGATTTTATGACCCGTCTGCTCAGAATGACGCAAGGTGTGATCGAATTTTATGAGCTCGCTCTGCTCCAACGCAGCTTCAACGATGGTCGCAACTCGTCGATAGGAAGGTTAAATTCGGGCTTATATAAATTGGTAAGTATATATGAAATAATTGTTGAAAGATTGACAAACCCGAGGATCATTGGTGATCGCGAACCGATGAGTAGTTGCATGTTGTGGCAAACATAGTATCCACAGACGCTATGCCGGCCACGCCGGTGGCACTCGCAAAAATAGAATTGGTTAGTTCGAGAGGCATTGCTACGAAGTGTTATATAGGATTAATGTGTACTAGCTAGCAAGTACCGGAATTTTGATCATGTGACACGTCCTTCCCTTGATATTCCATCCTCTAGCATGTAACACGTCGAACACCCCACGTGACTCCAAGAAGTTAGCCTTAGCCATTGCAAAGGAAGGAAAGACTACAATGAGTTTCTATGGAGGAAATGTGTTTACGATGATTAAATTTCTGGATAGTTGTGAAGTTATGAGTGGCCCTCTCAGAGGGAATCTAGGTATATTACGATTTCGTTTTGGTATAATTACAATTAGAATCCAATGGTACCTACACGTATGTCAAGATGGTCATTAAACCTAAGTTCGTGTTGCTTATAAAGTACAAATCAACAAGTATAGCCAGTAGTGCAACACTACTTACTTCTGGTTGTAGGGCAAAAGTATGAATTCTTTGTTTTGGATGATCTAGACCACTCTCTTAAGCTTCTTGCTTGAGATGGTCGCGGCAAGGCTTGAGATCTAGCACAATGCTAAGAAAACAAATTGTCAATTGGTTGAAATTTAGGAGGCAGTTGTGGATGGCTCCTAGTCCAGGACTTGATTTACTAAGATAAAACCAAAAATTTTCAGGAAAATGCTCAATATGCTAACTTCCAAATACTTGAACAAATTGGTTCATAATTGAACACATAGCGCTCAACAATGACTCATTTTCTAGTTTCTGGGCTCCATTTTGCTTATAGACATGGCTTGCCTCATTTTTGGATACCTTTAGTTAAACTATGATCTTGAGCACCTTGTCATGTTACCAATTCATTTAATTTTAGATTATTGTTATTTTGGCCTTAGCTTTGCTATACATATTTTGCTATGATAGAAAATAGCTTCTTCACATAATATGGCTTAGTGTAATACTTGTACAGTCCTTATGGATAATTTTCATGGCTCCCTATGCTAAAAATTAAATAAATTACAGCCATTCCATGTCATTCATGCTCTATCTTTCTCTATGCACCTTGATGAATCCATTGTCAAAGGGGGAGAAATGGTAAAAATGGACAAATAGGGAGAAAATGAAATTTTCACCAAATTTGATGATCATAGTGAGGGGGAGCATCTCATATGCATTTTTACGATCTTATTGCCTTTGCTGAATTTGAATTGCAATTCTTGCTTCCTCACAATGATCAAAGGTCAAATGGAACAATTGTTCTTTCATATGGACCTTAAGTGAGATTTTGCACATTTCTGGAAATTGAAGCTTTCTTACTTCCTTTTGCTTTATCTCACTTGCCTATGCTTTTCTGGAGCCAGCTTGTTCATTTCCGTTGCTTTCTCTTGCATTTGGACCAAGTTGTGCCTTTGCGCAAAAACGTCGAGTTTTTTACTTTTCAAACTTCAAACCTTACATTTTTGGGAAATTACCAATGTGTTCATCAAGGGGGAGATTATGGATATCATGGGGATATGTACATGATCTTATGATGATGATACAATTGGCAATGGCATCGAAGATTTGCCATTTCTCACGTTTTCGGCGAAGTTAAAAGAGTTGTCAGGCATAGGCGGTCAGACCGGCGGTCAATGACCGGCCGATCGGCTGGTGCGGTCCGGCCGTGGTTGAACCGCATCGACCGCTTAATCTCGCTCATCGTCCAATTGTTTGCGATGATTTTTTTTGGTATGGTCATATTCATGGTTATTAGTGCATATGTGTTGCATGATGCATGTTTTCACTAACGTGAGTCAAGTTGTGAAGAACTTGTTCTCGGATTCGATTTCTTTGTCTATTGTTGTGCAGGACGCTTGGAGGTCAACGACGGTCAACGGCGAGGATGATCGGGACTAAGCTTGGAGAGCTGAGGTCCAGAACGATCAAGGATGTCAGATGAGGTCAATGGACTTAAGCATAGCGCAGAATGGACAAAGGTGACTGGACGGGCAGTTCGGTGCGACGGATTGGATCAAGCGACGCGGTGGTCGGTGCAAGTGCCACGGTGGTTTCGGCGGGAGCCGGATGGGAGAGACTTGCCGACACGATGAGAGCCGTTGATCAACCTACACGTGGCGAAGCAGGCGAGCGCTTCACCAAGATTGGACTTGGTCTTCGGAGAAAAATCAAGAAGGGGTATTTTGGTAATTTCACCAAATATCGCCTTTGTGACCTTGGACTAGATCGCGGCGCAAGACAGTGCGTAGAGAAGCGGTTTAGGTCAAGAGAAGATAAAGACGACACTTTAAGATGCGTGCGTGTGTCCCGCTTGTGTTGGGCTTTAACGGGAGCCCATTAGGGTTAACTCTTCTAGAAGCTAGGCCTCACTATAAATAGGAGGGGGTGCTGTCAAACAGCCCCCAAGCACTTCATTTTTGTAAACCCTAGTTTGGTGTTAGGGCTTAGAAGGGAAAGGAGAGGCTTAGGGTTCTAGAGAGTTGAGTTGAGTGTGTGCTCATGGATTGAGTTCTTGTCCTCCTTGAGGGAGTGGCTGTAACCAGCAACAATCACGAATCAATCTATGGATGATTATTGAAAGATGAGTCTTCTTGTATTCTTCCTTCTCATTTGGTGATTTTGGGTGTTTCTTTGATCCGATGGGTTTCTAGTGGTTTCTTGTCCTCATCTACCTTGCTGTGGCATGCGGGAATACATCCAGGATCATCTTGATCATCAATCTCCCACGAGCAAGTTTTGGATCAAGTTTTTCGTTTTTGCTCGGTTTTGAACCCTCTTTCGGTAAAATGGAAAAAGGTCAAAACTTTGACGTGGATCTACTCGATCGTCGCTTGGAATAGGTTCCAGATATCCTTGGGAAGGTGTGTTCCAAGTTTGGTTAAGTTTGGCTGTGTAGATCAAAAGTTTGATCGATTTTCGTTTTGGAACCTGAGCTGTTTTTCCTGTTCATCGTCAGGTCCGGTCAGACCGCTCTTATGCCGCCGGTCGAGACACGGCCTGATCACAAGAATAGCCGTCGATCCGACCGGCCCGAGGGTTTGATCTTCACCTTTTGGGTCTTTTGCTTTGGGGGTTGATTAGATTCAGCACAAGGCTTTCACGATGTGTATATACTGATCTTCTTAGCTTTCATAGCTATTGGAGAAAAGTTCGTGTTGAATCTAATTAAGGTGAAATTTGAGTGAGCGTCTATTCACCCCCCCCTCTAGGCGCCTATCCGGTCCTACAGCTTCAGATCCAGATGCATATCTCACATGGGAGCTCAAGGTAGAGAAGATATTCTGGATGCACAATTATTCAGAAGAGAAGAAGCTACATATGGCGTCACTTGAGTTTGATGGGTATGTGTTGATTTGGTGGGAGCAAGTGTTGAACCAAAGAGAAGATAATGGGGAACCACCAATTGCATCATGGGCTGAAATGAAGCAAGAGCTGAGAACACGTTTTGTTCCTAACACTTATAAACGTGATCTTTTTTATAAATTGCAGAATTTGAGGCAGAGAGGTCGCTCGGTGGAGGAATACTATAAGGAGATAGAGCAAGCTATGATTAGGGCACATGTGCACGAAGATGAAGAGCAAACACTTGCGCGTTTTCTATTTGGCATAAATAAAAACATTAAACGCGTAGTGCAATATCAGCCCTACAATATTGTTGTTAATTTGGTGCATCAAGTGACAAAGACGGAGAAGCAGTTACTAGAAGATGTAAAACCAGCACCAAGGACAGCATCGTCCAACTTAAAAGCTCCATCATCTTCATCTAATGCCACCAAAGCACGTTTCAGTTTGGGATGAGGTACATCTTCAGCTAGTACTAGTTCAAATACTAATGCTCGTTCTTCTTCGATTGCAAAATCAGTACCTACATCAAGTGAGAAGAAGATGGCTCCATTCCCTATATCCTCAATTGATGCTACAACAAAGAGTAGAGACATTCAATGCTTCAAGTGTTTGGGGCATAGGCACATTGCTAGGGAGTGTCCCAACAACCCAGTTATGCTTGTGACAGAAGATGGAGAGTATGAATCCGCAAGTGAAGATGAGGTTGAGCTCAGTCATGAAAAGGAGAGATGAAAATGCATCGGATGACAGTGATGGGATTGATGTGTTGAGCTATGAAACGGGAGAGGCACTAGTACTCACTAAAAATTTGAGCATGCTTGCACAAGAAGGAGATGCATATTCGCAGCGATTCAACTTGTTTCAAACACAAGCAAAGGTAAACAACAAGGTAATCAAACTTATTATTGATGGAGGTAGTTGTCATAACTTGGCTAGCGGTGAATTGTGTGAGAAGCTTGGTCTAAAGATGCTGAAACATCCGTGTCCATATCATGTACAATGGTTTAGCGAATGTGGGGATGTGAAAGTTCAGTTTGTGGTGCATGTTATTTTCAAGATTGGTGATTATGAGGACACTGTTGAGTGTGATGTGGTGCCTATGACCGTGTGCCATTTGCTATTGGGAAGGCCATGGTAATATGATAGAAGTGTGCAACATGATGGTCATTCCAATAGATATGCTTTTAAGTGGAAAGAAAAGACAAAGGAGCTTAATCCAATGACTCTTAATCAAATACATGCTGAATTTCAGCAAAAGAAGCTTGCTGAAAATGAGAGTAAAAAGAAATAAAAGAGTGATTTCCATACATCGGTGAGTGAGAGCCACAAGCCAAATATGAGAGGAAAAAGTGAGAGGGAGGGAGGGTTGGTTATGTTAGCCACAAAATCAGATTGGAGAGATGTGAGCAATAACCCATCAAAGATGCACTTTGTACTTGTGTACAAAGATGCAACTATTTTGCTTGTAACTAACGACTTAACCTCTCTTCCTAGTGGTGTTTTCTCTCTTTTGCAGGCATTTGAGGATGTGTTTCTGGAGGAGATACCAACAAGACTTCCGCCATTGCGCGGAATAGAGCATCAAATTGATCTAGTTCCCAGCGCATCACTTCCAAACCGTCCACCATACCGTACCAATCCGGAGAAGACCAAAGAAATTCAGTGCTGAAGAATCTAGACCTACCATTATGTGTTAATGAGGTTTTGGTGATTAATGACAAATCTAATTGTGAGACTAACACTTTCATTGATATACATATTGTGTAGTCTTATTTGGATATAAAGGTAATAATCATGAAGGCATGCATGTGATTAATGACAAATCCAATTCATTGGATAAACAAAAGGAAAATCCAAACAGGTATGCATTCATAATGATGAATCTATTTGTGAGACTAATATTTCTATTTGTTATATCATGTTTAGTCTCGTTTGGATATAAAGATCAAAAGAGGTATGCATTCTACTTTGTATTCATATATCTTGTTGCATTCCTCGGATCCAAAATATATGTTGAACTCCACCAAAAGTCTAACTTGAATATGTGCATATGTTTCCATTACACATTTGTGTATGCACACATTTAGGGGGAGCTCAATATATGTTTTGTGGTTTCATTAGTATTGATCCATATTTCCTTGTCCATACATATTTGGGATCTTTACTTTGAAACATATCCTTTGAATATATTTAACTTGCATAGTTAATATATTCATGTGAGTATATATGACTTGTGTAGTCTATATACACTTATATGTGAGTATAACATAACTTGTGTAGTTTATGTGTGCTCACATATTCTTGAATATGTTTAACTTATGTAGTTAATCTATTCATAAGAGTGTATAAGACTTGTGTAGTCTATATATACTTATATGTGAGTAGAACATAACTTGTGTAGTTCATGTGTACTCACATATCTTTGAATATGTTTAACTTGTGTAGTTAATATATTCATATGAGTATATGAGACTTATGTAGTTTATATATGCTCATGTATTCTTGAGTTAATACAACTTGTGTAGTTCAGATACACTCATGTTGAGTATATATAACTTATGTAGTGCTTATATACTCATACCAAACTCTATTCAATTATTTGCTATTGAAGTGGTTATCATCAATTACCAATGAGGGAAAGATTGTGGTATCTTGTCCCGCCATTATGAGTTAATGGTATGTTGTGGTAATTAATGATAATCATATTGTGGAACTAACATTTTCCATGAGTTGGATGAATAGGTTATGTTCCATATGGTTGACAACTTGGGATGATATCATGTGTTGATAGTCATCAAGTCAAGTGAAGACCCATCATGAGTTGATGGATGTCAAGTGAAGAGTGCATCATGTGTTGATGCATGTCAAGACTCGGGATGGAGGATGTCATCATGTGTTGATGAGCATCATGTCAAGATCCCGAAGTGAAGCTTCATCATGTGTTGATGAAGGTCAAGTGAAGGATGCATCATGTGTTGATGCATATCAAGACTCGGGATGGAAGATGTCATCATGTGTTGATGAGCATCATGTCAAGATCCCGAAGTGAAGCTTCATCATGTTTTGATGAAGGTCAAGTGAAGAATGCATCATGAGTTGATGCATATCAAGTCAATGACCCGGACTTGAAGCAAGGATGTGCGTCATCAAGCTTCAAATGTTTGAGCAAGGCAAAGGTATGACTAGCTAGGGTTAAGGATTTGTTCCTAGTCTTTTACCGGTCTTGGTGTTTGGTTGGATGACCGGATTGCTAGTATAGGTTTGCCGTACTATTAAGAGGGGTCTTTGACTAGTAGCTTGAGTTTATCATGTGTTGATAGCTCATTGTGTTTGCTCTAGCTCACCTTAACATGTTGCCAATATTTGCGAATGCGTTTTGCAAATAGTTGTGGCTCATGGATAATCCTTGTAGCATGTGACTTGAGTTTGCAAATGTGTTTTGCAAATGGTGTAAGTCCATGTACCTTATTCCTTGGAGTGTGATTCTAAAAGTTAGCAAATGTGTTTTGCAACTTGTTGAGAATCTCACATGAATCCTTGTTTGCATCGCGTGTCAATTTCGCAAATGTGTTTTGCAAATTGAGTTGAAGCGAAGTGCAATTTGTGGTATGATTCTAAAAGTGTGCAAATGTGTTTTGCAACTTGTTGAGAATCTTACCTTTGAACCCTTGTTTGCATTGCGCATCAAATTGGCAAATGTGTTTTGCAATTTGAGTTGAAGCGAATGCAATCTGTGTTTTCTCAGGAAGATCGGATGAACCGACGTGTAAAGAGCGGTACGACCGCGCTGCGGTATGACCGGCTCTTGTACAGCAGTACGACCGCACCTATTGAGCATGTGTTGCTCTGTTTGTGGAGCGGTAGTACCGGCGTGTACTGAGCGGTACGACCGGAGGCCGGTTGTTCCGATTATTTGTTGGCGGTTTAGTTTTTCCAGAGAAGATGCATTTGAGCATGACTTTCGGTTTTGAGAAACCCTTGGAGCGGTAGTACCGACGTGTGTTGGGCGATACAACCGCGCTGTGGTTCGACCGATTTCTTGGTGCGGTACGACCGCACATCGGTCGCCCGCTTTTCTCTGTGACGGTTGTAAAATTCGCAACAGTGTTCGTGGGACTTAGCCGCATTTGGCGCTCCTTTGTGGAGCGATGCGACCGCAGTGTTTGTGCGGTTGTACCGATTAGGCACGACCGGACCTTAGTTGCCGGTCGTTCCGATTTGGTGACCAACGGCTAGTTTTATAGCCGTTGGAGGAAGGGCGGTACGACCGGCCCCATAACGGCGGTCGTTCCGATTTCCTAACTTTTTCAGCAGACTTCACCCCAACGGCTAGTTTTTGTGTGTGGGTTATAAATACCCACCTTGGCCGTGTGAGGGAGAGTTGCTGGTGCCCCATTGAGTTCCTTTGAGCGAGTGCAAGCCCTCTCACACTTATGTGTGCATGTGTTGCACCTAGAGAGGTTGGAGAGGCAAATCCTATTGCATGTGTTGCATTAGGTTGTGGATTGTGTATCCATAGAGCTTTGGCACTTGATTGGTTCAAGTGAAAGTTGGAGTCTTGTTACTCTTGGTGTTTGCCGACACCTAGACGGCGTGGAGACGTCGTGGTCCAGTGATCTTCTCAAGTGAAGCTTGTGAGAAGGCCCGGTGTTTGTGAGTGGTGTGGTGCTCGCCATCTCCGAAGAGGAGGAAGGAGCAACCCTAGTGGAGCGAGGTGTTGGTTCGTTTTGGAACCGGTCCAAGTGGTTGGACTTACCTTGGAGGAAGGCTTAATTGTGGAGCCGCCCAATTGGTTTGGGTTTCTCAACGTGGATTAGGGAGACCGCAAGTCTCCGATCACCACGTAAAACATCGCCGTGTCAATTGTGGTTTGATCTCTTGTGTCTCACTATTACATTTATATTCATTGTGTATGATTGCAATAGTTCATTGTGCTATTCACCATTGCTAGAATTGAATTGCTCAAGTCATATGTTTAATTACTATATTCTTCAATAGACTTGTATTGTTGGTGCCTTAGGTGAACCTAGTTGATTTAGGCTTTAATTGTGCAAAACCGTATTTATATTAGCTTCCGCATTAGAAATCGGTTTTAGCCAAAGAAGTTTTTAAAACGCCTATTCACCCCCCCTCTAGTCGGCCTCCTCGATCTTACAAGTGCCAAGTACAAGGGCTACTTGAGAAAGAGTATGTATGCGAAAGCCTTAATCCTTGCATTGTTCATGTAATTCTTGTTCCTAAGAAAGATGGTATATGGAGAATGTGTGTTGATTGTTGTGCCATTAACAACATCACTGTTAGATATCGTCATCCTATCCCTAGGTTAGATGATATGCTAGATGAACTTAGTGGTGCTATTATATTCTCCAGAATTGATTTGAGGAGTGGATACCATCAGATTAGGATAAAACTTGGTGATGAATGGAAGACTGCTTTTAAGACTAAATTTGGATTGTATGAATGGTTAGTTGTGCATTTTGGTTTATCTAATACACCTAGTACATTCATGTGATTAATGAATAAATTTGTTGTGGTATACTTTGATGATATTTTGATCTATAGCAAAACGATGGATAAACACATTGATCATACTAGACAAGTGTTAGAAGTGCTTAGAAATGAGAAATTGTATGCTAATCTTGATAAATGCACATTTTGTACTGATAAAGTAGTGTTCTTAGGCTATGTTGTTTCTGGACAAGGCATTGAGGTAGATGAATCTAAAACTGAAGCAATTAAGAATTGGCCTACCCCTGTGAATGTTAGTCAAATCCGAAGCTTTCATGGTCTTGCTAGTTTTTACCGACGTTTTGTTAAAAATTTCAGTACCATTGCTGCCCCATTAAATGAGTTAACTAAAAATGGTGTTGTGTTTGAATGGGGTGCACCACAAGAAAAAGCTTTTCAAGAGCTAGAGAAACGTTTAATTGAAGCACCGTTGCTTGTTTTGCCTGATTTCACTAAGACTTTTGAAATTGAATGTGATGCTAATGGAATAGGCATTGGTGGTGTTTTGATGCAAAAAGGGAAACCCGTAGCATACTTTAGTGAGAAACTAGGAGGTGCTTAATTGAACTATCCTGTGTATGATAAGGAATTGTATGCTTTAGTATGTGTGCTTGAAATTTGGCAACATTATCTGTGGCCTAGAGAATTTGTTATCCACTCTGATCATGAAGCTTTGAAATATTTGAAAAGCCAAGCTAAACTGAACCGTAGACATACTAAGTGGGTAGAATTCATTGAAACATTCTCATGTGTTGTTAAGTACAAGAAAGGAAAAGAGAATGTGGTAACTGATGCTTTATCTAGAAAACATATGCTTTTAACTCAATTAGAAGTAAAGATACCCGGATTAGAGAGTTTGAAAGATTTATATGCTTCTAACCATGAATTTTTAGAACCATATTCTAAATGCAAAGATGGGAAAGGATGGGACAAGTTTCATGTTCATGATAGGTTCTTATTTCGTACTAACAAATTATGTGTTCCAGATTCGTCCGTGCGTTTGCTTTTATTATAGGAATCTCAAGCAGGTGGATTGATGGGGCACTTTGGGAGAGAAAAGACCTTCAGAATGCTAAGCGATCACTTTTATTGGCCTAAAATGAGGTGTGGTGTCAAAAGGTTTGTACAGCGATGTGTGACATGCTACAAAGCGAAATCTAAACTTAATCCACATGGTTTATATACCCCTACTTCCTGTTCCTAGTGTACCTTGGGAAGATATTAGTATGGACTTTGTTTTAGAACTGCCTATAACTAAGAGGGGAATCGATTCAATTTTTGTAGTTGTGGATAGGTTCTCTAAAATAGCACATTTTATTCCCTGTCACAAAAGCGACGATGCGTCGTATGTAGCTGACTTGTTTTTCAGGGAAATTGTAAGATTGCATGGTATGCCAAAGACGATTGTTTCAGATCGTGACGTCAAGTTCATGAGCTGCTTTTGGAAGACTTTGTGGGCCAAGCTTGGAACAAAGTTGTTATTTTCAACAACTTGTCACCCACAAACGAATGGACAAACGGAGCTGGTGAATAGAACACTTTCAATGCTACTACGAACGATGATCAAGAAGAATCTAAAAGAGCGAGAAGATTGTTTGCCGCATGTAGAGTTTGCATACAATAGGGCGGTACATTCTACTACTCAATTGTGCATGTTCAAGGTGGTGTATGGTTTTAAACCAATCATGCAACTTGATTTGCTGCCACTCCCGCTACATGAACATATTAATATGGAGGCGTCAAAGCGTGCTGAATATGTGAAGCAAATTCAAGTCAAGACTAAAAAAGAAATTGAAAAGAAGACGCGCTACTATGCTGAGAAGGCGAACAAATCAAGAAAGAAGATATTATTTGAACCAGGTGACTTGGTTTGGGTACATCTACGCAAAGAACGCTTTCCGAACAAGCGTTAGTCCAAGTTGATGCATCGAGGAGATGGTCCATTCAAAGTACTTGAGAAGATCAATGGCAATGTATATAAGATAGAGCTTCCGGATGATGATTATGCTGTGAGTTATACATTCAATGTTGCTGATTTGTCACCGTTCTTTGGACCGGAAGAATCAGAGTCGATGATGACTCCTTTTTAAGAGAGGGAGGATGATGAGGACATCCCGATTAGACCGATTACACAAGCACGAGCTAAATTAATTAATCATCAGATGAACTCGCTCCTAGTTAATTTTAATCTTGATTCTAATGAATATATGTTACTGTCTAATAGTCTCGTATTGTGTGTGTGCAATTTTATACGTATAGAAACATGGGAGACCATAACAGGCCGAAGGAGAGAAGTTGCTGCTGTTAATGTAAACATATGTTTGATGACGTATACAAATGTTGCATCCGAAGCTACATGCATGCAACCGAGCATGCATCACCATGCAACCGAAGCATGCTCATGCATGCAGCACTTGGTGTTGCTATATGCATGCAACCAAATCATCAAGTCACATTTGTTGGCATAGAAACCGATACTAGCTAAAGAGAAACGTCCAGAGGCTGTTGACGTGAGAGCTGAACCACTCAATCCACTTATCACCAAACGCATGGGCCAACCGTTCGACCATGTAATCCGTTTAGCACTAGGACTTTTGAGTCCGTTGTTTTGTTTGATTCGACTGCTTTTTTGGTGCGCACAATTTGGTCGACTATTAAAGCCAAGCTATTTTTTAAAAATCAATATATTCTTGATTCTAGGGTTTAAGTAATATTGCTACCACTAGAATAAAGAGTTTCGTTGTTCTTGTAATTCCTTGTATTTTGCAAGAGCAACAACACGTCCACTTTGTGTGATCAGGTAGACAGGATCACGAACGTGTGGTTGAGCGAATTCTTTTGTCGTATGTTGCTGTTTTGACAGTAGTTAGCGTCAGGTTACACGGATCCAAAGTTATCATCGATCCTACATCGGGAAGATCGGACATCCCTTGTATCAGTAGTGAACCAAACAGGCCTAATATTCCATATATTAGCATAGCTCCTCCACCACGTTATTCAAAAAGTAGCATCTGTTACAAGCATGGTGATAAGATTTGGAATTCCCTTAAAACTTCAGCAAAACTTCAGCGCTTTCAAGTGAAACTTAGCATTACCGTTTCTCCCGCCTTGCACTATCTCAACTCCGCTTGAACAAACTTCAGTCTCCATGACCATGATTGAGGAGGCAATAGCATAATTAGATGTGTCTCCACCTCTCTCTCTCTCTCTCTCTCTCCCTGTGAAGGTTCTGTTTCCACCTTGAAATCATTCTTTAATAGCGGTATCACTACCAAAGACAACGATCAGAGGGGTTTGTTCTAAGAATATTGTACCGAGGAATTCGACACAAAAACAATGAGCTGGAGGCCTGGAATGCCGCTGTGTTTGGCTTTGTGACACTCAGATCCCCCCTACTCAACTTCTTTGATGATTCTTCTTTTCCTGAAGGGCTGCACAGGCATGCTCCCTGGAGCACTGTGCGCTCGCCTTCTTTCTTCTTTATGGTTTTCTGCTTCAATCATTGCACGCCTTAAGTTGGCTGCCTTGTAGATCGGCTTAGGTAAGTGCCTATGCCTGCAGTAACACACCACCCATGCAACATCAGCAAAATGATGGCTCCAAATAAAAAGGAAAGGAAAACGACATGATCCATAAAGTAGAAGCACTTTCCCATGACAAGAAACAGTAGCTTACCTCACAATCCGCTTGACCTCTGGAAGGTGCTTATACCGCTCCTTGACAGCATCTAGGTACTCTTGCTTTTTGCGTTCCCTTGGAAGAAGCTGCAAAAGAAATTTGCTGACAATCATACACCACTTCCAACATCAAATTGTTAATAGACGGCCTTAGAAATTTTGATTAGGTAGAAGACAAAACATAAATCAACAATGCTCAATAAAGCAGTTGTGTTGTTCCATGACAATACTGTATCTAACTTAAGTGAGCCGATAAGGGCCTTTGTCCATAAGCCAGAAAAGAAAAGAAAAGTCAGAGTGGTAAAACATGGTACCAAGTAGTGCAGCTATTTCCGAGAAAAAGGCACAACTCATGCACTCACTAACCATTATCAAGTTTCAATCATACAAGGCTATAACCTCAAACCTAGATAAACATGAAAGATTATCAACCCAGAATTGCACTCCAAAGCAGACTGAAACAGTTAGGTTGCGTGAACTAGCTAATAAGTCAAACCAGATCAGAGTGGATAAAAGATAAAGCATCTTCTTTGCAGTCTTGCACAAGTTCTCACTCGTCGCATCTGATGCGGACTACAATCTAATGAAACCAACCTGGCATCTAAAAACACCCTAGCACCTAATACCACTTCTAAATCGTTCATGGTGGGTTTCAGCAAGGCAGGAGTTTTACTGTGAATCAACTTGACCAGAAATGGACCATATTTTGGCCAAAACTGGGTAAATCAAAGTGTTATGAACTATTACTCTTTTCTAAATAATGACATAAAACAATGTATTCCTATTCCCTGCAATAATAATGTGAAAAGTTGAAAATAAGCTGGACCAATTTGAATTGTCTCTGCCCCCATATAATCAGTGCCAATTTACCTAATATTACTCTCCAGTCCTCACCAGGAAAACTGCAACAAGCAGTCATTGGCAGGTAGTCACTTTTTTTTTCCTTTTTGGCTAACATATGATAAAATAAAATTCCCTTGCAACCATGCATCATCTACATTAGACAACACACTGGACATAGTTTGTGCCTGCACCAGGAGTCTGATGTACAGACACCAAACAGTGCTATCTTCAAGATCAACAATAGTCAATAGTTCCAGTTCATTCTTTTTCTTACCAAACAGTGCACACATTTTCCGTTGGTGGTCTGTCATTCTTAATTGAGTGCATCATATGTGTTTGGTGGTGGAATATCATACTTCTACACAAAAGCAATTAAGTGCAAGTAAATAACAGGCTGTGATTGCCACGCTACTTCATGGAGCATCCACAGTGAGAAACCAAGTGCCTTGTCCAAATTAGCTTCCACTTGTACCAAGAAGTTGACCTCAATCACATGACATAGAACTGGAGCAAGCAACAAACATGCCAAGACATAGCAGCAACTGGCAAACAGCGCATGGAAAACTTACAACTCCCAATTGTTCAGAAGCTTTGGACTTCCACAACCGAAGATTTGTATCATCACTGCCAGAAACTAAATAGGTTCCATCGTAGGTGTATTTCACACAAAACACCCTGCAAAGATAATGGGTGAATTGGTTAAAATAAAACAGAAATCCCGTAAAATAAAGTTTTAAAGAAGAGAAACATGGGATCCAAAGCAAATAAGATAGCTAAATGCCTTACGGGTAACAACTAAGAACTATATATGCACATGCAGGAGAACTGCTGTTTTAATAGTTCAATGGCCACTGATCAGGTTGGAATGCAAATTGGATGTACTCAGAACTAGTCACAGAATAACATATTCAACTGTTCAAACTGGTTGAATAAAAAAAGACTATTCAGGAACTCATTGACAATGAACTACTTTCTCAAACTATAAACATCTATGCTGGCCTGCCACTAAATTGATCCACTTGGTAAGTTGGTATCCACCAGCACAATGGTGTTGAGGGCAATTGATCCATGGTATCACACAAAAATGAGAACGCTAATAGGGGATAGAAGCTAAGAACCAGTCTGAATTTTAGGCATAAAAAAGTAGCAACAAAGTAATCAAGAGTCATAAATAATGGAATACAAAGGAACCTTTGCATCCTCTTGGTATGGTATATCTCCCTGCTATGATCACCATTATACTGGAAGATCCGTACCTGCAAAAGCATTAACCAAAAGTTGTCAATGAAAAATCACCGAGACATGGTTAGAATGTAAAATCATTGTAGGATCTTCAAGAGTGACATGTACCGTTCTATCATAGGAAGCTGTAACAAATTCACGTCCTGTTGGTGAGTAATCAACATCCATCCTGAGAAGAACTCAATTCATGTAAGAACAACCTCCCAAAATCAATAAGAAAAGAACGCTGCATGTTACCAATGATAAAGATCGATTATATGAAATGTTAGCTTTTGGGTGTACAAGGACTTAATGAAGCAAACGTGCATCTTCAGAAAGTTCATCAAAGCTAAGACGAATTAGTAACCCCATGAAAGACTAAGTACCACAAATATATAATTGCAGCTTTAATTTTTGCTTGACGTATCCTTGATTTGTTCATATGCTATGCTAGCCCGTGCACTTAACATACAAATCTATATAACATTTGGCCAATTTTCTCTAACAAGGGAGTGACCTTTGTGGATATATCTGCTTTAAAAATCAGTATATTAGAAAATTCTGCTTCCAAATACCACTTACACTGCTGAAACATGGCCCTTGTGAACAATCTTGGCTTCATCCAGCTTTCTAGCATCAAAGGAGTAACAATTTGTATCTTCATTTGCCTAGCAATAAAAAGCATAAGGACAGAAGTTCCTAAATGTTAATCAGCGCCAGACTTGAAACAAAACTCTATATTATTCGTAGAGAAAAGCTCGATAAATATTTCAGCCCTAGAACCATAGCATATAGTACAAATCCTTCATTAAGCATTGTTTATAGGCCATAGCTAATAAAGCCTATAACAAGAATAACATAATTAATGTTTGACTCTTACCGCGGTAAAATTCATGGGCTCCCTAGGGTTCCAGCATATTGAATTGCACCTTGTCTGCATAAGCAAATAATACATTAGCTTTTCCATAGTTCAGCGGTTACTGAAATAGCGGCTAAAGGCAATGAATATTAAGCAAGATGCCCCCCAAAAAATAGATGAAAATGAAAAAGGCATCTAAGTTTGCATGATGAATGAAAACATGCAATATTTCAACTGAACAAATATAGTTGACATTCCAAAAACAGAAGATGGGCTTAAAAGCCTGGGATGGACATACAAGAAACCTAATCAGCTACCATAACAGGGCATTGCAGAAAGAATAAATAGGGAGAATTGGTTGTATTTAAAGATACTACTAAATTTACAACATGACATATTGATCTTGAGGATGAAATAATGTATCTGCAGCAGATAGAATGGATCGAGTTCCAGAAAGGGGAAAGAGGGAAGTTGCAACTTGCAACTGACAAGACATGTCATCAGATTTTAAATCTGACAGCCATGAACACATTCCACTATTCCAATCCAAGGACACTATCACAATTTAATCCATGTGAAATGATACATTGAGCATTTTTTTCCTTAAGAGTGGAAATATCTGTTTGTTCTGTAGATGCATCCAGGGTTCTACTTCCCATTTTTCTGCAAATCCTGGACCCAGGTGATATGCCGAAAATGACAGGTTTTCCGGTGGTTTCCATCCAAATACCCCTAACACGTTTTCAGGTGGTTTCCATCCAAATATCCCTAACACCTGCCGGTACCAGTTATACCGGTTACTGGTAAGGACTGGTAACCACTCGGTTCTCAATGGGAAATGGAACCCTGGATACGTAATATATTATTAAGAACTCACTTAGGACCTTTTTGGATGGGTGCATTGGTCCCGGCCCCTTCGTGGACAATTTATAGTTGGAATCGAACACAAACTCAGACCTTTTTGGGTAAAGTAGGCTTAGAATTCTAGACACCGATTTACACACACACACACACAAATGGATGAAAAAAAGACATGGAAAAGCCCTTCCAAATCTGCCATAATTTGTCGATGCCCAGGATGTTGCAGTGAACTCAGTTTTATGTAGTACGTTTTTCTAAGTGTCCCAACAGGATATTAATTATTAACTTAATTTTGACATGAAACATCATGTAGTAGTGAAAGGAAACTAACATTCTCCATTCTCATACAGAAAATGGGCTTTTTTTGTCATAAGCTATTTTTTCTCATTTATATTTTATGTTCAGCTCAGTGGTGAATAAATGCAGCAGTATTTACAGCACAACATATTATCATGGAGAGTATCAACTGTCAACCACTAGCTATTGTAAGCACCTTTTAACTGTATATGAGAACAAAGTAAATGTTTTATGTATATCAGAGTCGATAATGTCAGCATGTTGCGGGTATCTCTTTTGAAATTTTTAGGTATGAAAAACATCAACAAGTGAAAGAGAATTAAACAAACCTTCATGATTAGCTTTCTAGCTGCGGATGACATGCGTAGGTCATAAAGTGTTATACTCCGATCACTGCAAAATAGATACAATCCTAATTTATTCAGATGTTTTGACTTTTGAGGGGCACAAAACAACAAAATGCAACATTCACAACCAAGAAATAACATTGAGAATGACAAATGGCATTAAGGTCACTGAGCACAATAAGAAAACAACATCCACAGTTACTTCAATAAAATGAATGCATGCCGGGATTTAAGAAGACAGCAAAGAAAAACAATTAGAGACATAAAACATTTTGCATAGAATATGTAAAGTTACCTAGCTGATGTAATTAAAACATCAGGTTCTCCAGGATTAAATCGCACAGAAAGAACTGTGTCCTTACCCCATTCGAAGCTATTTATTGGCTCTGACCTATACAAATGAAAATTAGCATTAGTGCTGATAAGAAAATAGACCCAAAAAATTGCTAGAAAATGAGTCATCAAATATTCTACCTGTTATTATCCCATATATCAACCTGAGCACCTGCAGTTGCAAAAAGATTACCATCCCACTGGTGGTCAACACCCCTAAAAATTAATTAGAACAGAAATGAATCTATTTCACAAAGAATGATGGGAAAATTCTGGAAGAAGTCAAAACAGTACGGTAATGCTCTTACCAAAATGCATGCTTCCAGGTGTAGACTGCTGATGGCTGTAAACCACATTGGCGAGTTAAACAAATGAGATATCATATAACAGGGATAGAGCAAACCAAATGTAGATGGGTCCATCTAATGCATACCTGGGAAGCATCTCCAATAGCATCACTATTGCCCGCCATCTTAAGCATAGGAACTTTCCATAGTCGAACACTATAATCAGTGGAAAGATAAACACAAAGTAAGATCAGACACCGGCAGATTTTTACCATGCTTTTATACTTTACACTTAGAAACAGTAGACTTTGATCAAGTAAATTTATTTTTTAGAGCCTGTTTGCAAAGGATTGGCGCATGTGTCATCTGTGTAAAGAGTAAACCTATGTGCCACTGGAATGCACCATAAGCTTCTTAGTACATATGGGGCTTAAAACTATATAAGAAGCCATTTCCAAAACAGGCTGTTTTGTGGGGATTAAACTTGTGGCAGCTTTAAGCTCAAGCTTAAGTCCTACCCTATATGCCGTTAAGGCTTTAACACATATACATGACTAACACTGATATTGTGTATATAGGACTGTTCCTGAAACCTAGTGGACAACTGGACATTAAAACACCTCTTGGCACGGAGTCACCTTTTAACAAAAGACATGCAGTGAGAAGACATAATTTAGTTGACATCGGAATTACTATGTCTAAAAGCCAAAACAAGTGACGTCTACAACTTAACTTACGTGCAGTCAACACCACAGGATATCAGAAGATCACCATCGGTAGATGTTGCCAAACCTCTCACAGCACCCTGGTGTCCAGGGAACTGGCAGACTGTCTTCCTGTTTTTATTATTGTAAAAGAAATGAAAATTACATTCATAAGTGATAGAAAACTATTGAGAACAACTCTCTTAGCCACAAGGATATGCAAGGATAAATCAATTGGTGGGATGAGTTCTGAATGGAATAAAAAAACTCATCCTCTGGCAAAAAGATGGTTGTCATTGCATTAGTACCTTGCAGCAATGTCCCAGAGACGAATATCTGCGAACAAAACAGAAGCTATAGTTTACCATTTCTGATCCAAATTTGAACCGATCAAAAGATGAATAAGGTAATGCATAATTGTCACTTCTTTTCTTTAATCTTTAGAATGTAAAAGCTGAATAAATAAAGAAAACTATCTGCTTCAATATTGTAGGAGTGGTTGAATTTTAAAAAAAGGTTCCAAAATTACATACAATGGCCAAATCAAGCACACTTGAAGCGTACTACAATCAGATTCTACTTGCAAATGCATAACACAAGTGCACAAATGATCTCTTGGGTCTCGACAGTTTGGGCGGCCAAGCAATAGTTTCAGAAATAGGGCTGAATTATATATGGCATGTTTGGATCCTTGGCTAGCCTTGCCTAGCCTTGCTAGTGGAGGAGAGCCAATTTAGCTCACCCTCAAATGCAAGGAAATCCTTGCTCACCATGCCAAAAAATAAGGCTTGGCAAGGAAACCAAACATGCATCCTTCCCAGTAACCTTGCTAAGCAAGGGTGAGCAAGGGAACCAAACATGCTCATTCTCTAGATATAATAACAAGAATAAATTGGTGCCAAATAGTAACATTTTTATTACTCAATGTTCAGTCACTCAAACTAATATAACACCAAGGTTCAAGAAAGCGCTAGGTGCTAGTCGAGCGGTGGCCCAGCACCTAGCGCCTAGGCGGCCGACTAACCGGCAGTGCAATGCAGCAGCAGCAGGTTAGAAGCAGAAGGCAGCAGATTAGAAGGCCGCAGAAGAACCCAAAGTCCAAGCTGTCCAGCTGCACATGCCAAAAAGGTGGACAGCAAGCACCAACTGTGTAGAAAAATATAAAACGTTGTGCCTGCACATTCTCCAACCACTGCAAGCCCCACATCTCTCTAGTCCTCCCTCTCTCTTCTACACATCTTCCAAGACCAGAGCTTCTCTTTCCCCTCACTTCTTCCTCCTCGCACGAAGACCTCCTTCCTTCTCCATCCTCCAACCCTGTGGGTCGCATCGGCAGCGGCGAGTAACGGTAGCGGCGGCCAGGCGGCAGCGATGGCCAAGCGGTAGCGGTGGTCAAGCGGCAACGACCTCGACGGTGGTGACGGCGATGGTTAGGTTAGCCTGATCATCTCTTCCTCATCCATCTCCCCTCTCCCCTCTAGTCGCCCGCCCAGGCGACCGCGACGCCCGCCTAGGCCACCGCGCCGAGCTCCGCCTAGGCCGCCCAAACCCGGCTTGGAACACCTAGGCGGGGAGGCCGCCTAGCTCGCCGACTTTACCGAAATCGCGGCGCCTGGCCGTCACCTAGCGCCTAGTCACCGCCTTGATCTGATTTTTAGAACCTTGTATAACACTAGAAACGTTTACTCTTAATTCAACTAAACAAGTCAACTAGTGTAACTGAACAAGTTCCTAACACTCCAACTCGCAGTAACAATGCGGTGTTTGCCCAAAGGCATTTACATTAACCATTCCCTTTCCTGATGTCAATTCCTGAGAATATTATGATAATAGAAACATGATAATATGTTACCATTAACTACCTGCTTGGATCTACAGATGCGGTTGAAGCACAATAGCACATAAACTGCAATTCACTTGAACTAGATGCTACCCCCCACCCAAACACACAAAAGGGCAAACAAAAAAGGCAGAACACCAAAGGGTTGTGTGCTATAATTTACTGTGTTAATTTTACCTAGTTCATGAACGGAGCAAATAAGAATGCATAAAAACAAACTCAAGGGGACAAAACCAGCAAACTAGTACAAAAGAAAGATAATTACCCCCATCCATCGAGCCAGAAAATATTGCTTTCAAATAATTGGGGTTTTTTGCCATGCACGATACAGCATCGATGTGCCCATCCATTGCTCCAATAAATGGCTTGGCAAATATCTGAAAAGGAGAGCAGCAAAATTCTCATCAAAATATACAGTAAAGAACAAAACATGAATCTAGAGAAGGAAGGGGAGAGAGAGATACCTTCTCTAACTTGGCAGCATTAAGAGCCCGAGTGTACTCAACAGCTTTCTCTTGAGTACGAAGTGCTGGGTCATAATTGCGGAATACTTTCTGTTGGGACAAGCAAGTGCAATAGAGATTGTCAGTGGTTGGAAAAAGAGTATTCTTAAGGCATGAGCAAGCAACCAAGCAACCTTTCAAATACTTGAACCTAGTGCTGGCAGTGGCATTTAATACACTCCCTGAAATTTTCGGGAAAAACCCCTAAGTTTACAATTATGTAGTACAACATTTTTTTGATTAAATTTCACAAAACCCCATGTTTTGGGGCATAGGTAATGCAAAACCCCAGGTTTTACACACAAAAAAAAATCCAAAGAGCCACAAGTTCTTAGGCAAAAGGTTTTAAAAAACCCAAGCTTTCCATAGCCCATTCCATCCAACGCGATATGACAGGTGTGGGACCCACATGTTGGACATACATGTTGGTCGCACTAATAAGTAGGGCCAACCTCTCAACCTAGGGTTTTGCGTTACCTATGAGAAAGAGGCTTTTTTAAGAGTAAATTTCAAAAAACATCATGTTTTGCGGTAGAAGTTGCACAAAACCCCAGGTATTGTGGCTTGTGTCACTTAACCCCAGGTATTATGGTTACAATGTTTCACAAAACCCCACCCCATCCATATCCCAGTTTTCTGACATGCCGACCCCGCCATGTTGAGCTTGTGTGGCAACCATGTGGCGGTGACGTTGACATTCTTCCTCTCCACCTTCTTCTTCCTCACATCTTCTCTCTCACTGCTGGCCACGCCACCCAATGGTGAGTACCGCCACAGCGCCGGCACCAAGTCGTCGATCACATGCCACCGCCTATCCAGCGTGTTCAGCTGTCGAGCTGCACGTTGGCGGGCACCACTACCGAGCCTTAGAGTGTGCCCCTCGCCTATGTCCTCCTCCGTGTCTCTGCCTCCCTCAACACCTCCATCATCTCCCGCTCCTTGCTGCCCACCCTGAGCTCGCCTCCCTCCCCTCCCCATGTATTCCACAGTCCGTCCATTGTAGCCTGTCACTTTGGCAACCTTCGTTCCGTTTGCCACAACCCCACCAATCTGACAATATCCTCCGAATGAGTTGTGTCGGGCCTTCTTGGTTGTTAATTGGATTGTGGAGACATACTTCCTTCCTTGAGCTTGGATTTGTGGGCTCGCTTTCTTGTTTATTGGGTCAAATAATGCAAGAGTGCTGATCTGTTTTGGTATGCTATTCATCGAATTAGACAAGTAATCGGGATGGTGGTGGTTCCTCATCCTGCCTTGATAATTTCTTGATTTGTCGCGTCGGCAGCTTGCTGGATTGGCTTAAAGGTTGAATTTTTGGGAGGATTTCGTTTTATGGATTAGATTTTTGGGAGGTTTAGGAGTTTGGGATCCGGAAGATCTTGCTTTTGTTCAATCGGAATCACCTTGCTAGAATCGGAGCATTTCATGTTTTGATGATATGTGCTGCAAGAAAGCTCGTAGGTGAATTTGGGGCTCAATCACGGGATGGGTTTCTTATTGACATCAGATTGACCTTGCTAGCCGACGGCCTCCATGCCGCACCTAGGACGACCACCTCACAGCGACTGGGAGCACCTAGTCGATGAGGGAGACGTGGCCACGTGGATAGGCCACGGTGGACGCTCCAAGAGTGCAAGGTGGCACTACATGTCATATTAAATTGGATTTAGATGGGATGAGGTTTTATGAAACATTGTGACCATAATAGCTGGGGTTAAGTGACACAAGCCACAATACTCGTGGTTTTGTGCAACAGCAACCGTAAAACCTGGGCTTTTATGAAATTTACTCTCTTTTTAAAGGTCAAATCAATGAGGCATCTTATCCAGTCAATACTTGATCAAGATATTTGATGTCTAGCAAACGCAAAGATGTGTTTATTTTTACCCCCGATGGAAACTGAACTAAGAAAAAAATGAACTCTGCAAGGAGCTACCCTAAGTGTCAAACTGTTTGATAAGCGAGGAAATTCGCGAAAGGGGAACGGAATTCCAGCAAAAGGGGATCAACTTGGCCCCTCAGAAATTTACAACTATAGCAATTTGACTAGACATAGAATTACCAACCATCCGTACTCGTATGAGAACACACTCGAAGCTTTGGAAACAGTGAGCAGATTGCAACAGCACATTTCCTACACTACTATATCATAGAAATGAAGTACGGCTACATCGCATGGGAGCAAACCAACGAATTCATCACTGCCACCGATCAAAACAATCAAAAGGCAACGGCAAGAACGGAAGCGACATAGGTGTCACCTGCAGGTCCTGGCTGCGCTCGCGCGTGAAATCGTCTGTGGAGCGCGATATCACCTTCACCCTCATCCCGACCGCCGATGCGCGACACAGGGAACTCGGCGAGGAGACGCGGCCGCGCCGCTATCAATCCGAAGTCGAGGGCTAGGGCGCTGGCTGGCGGCGGGGATGTCCAGTGGGAGATAGGCGGGGCGAGGTACAAGGGGAGGCGGCGGCGGCGGCGGATTGGGGTTGGGATGAGTGAGGTCGAGGGTTTAGGGGAGGGATTGTGGTGGGGCTGGGGAGTGGGGGTGGGGTAGTGATGGACAAATGGTCCAGTCTATCGGCGGTCAGACGGCGACTATATCAGTAGACTCGGTTAAGCGTAAAGCATTTCAAGACGATCCAGTATTGTTTATAGGTCGTGTTGGCCTGGTATGAAAGGGCCGTGCCTGAGCCACCACCTCGATGCGGTTGCCTACCGCACCGCAGATGAATAAAGGTTTCGTCATATAGGCACTCAAGACGGCCAAGCACACCTGTGTAGCAAGACGCCCGACTACAGGGAGGCGGAGGTGCCGGCGCCGAGGGAGGTCGGCGAGGCAACGACGGCGAGGTAGGGAGCCAACAACCAAGGAAGGAGGAGCTGAGGAGGAGGCCGAGCCGCACGGAGAGGAGGAGGAGGAGTCATGTCGCACAAGACGCTGTCAGATTTGACCGAGGAGAGGAGGTGGTCGCGAACACATCTTCTTGTGAGCGGTCAAGGCAGAGGGCCAGAGGCAGGGTCGGGGCGAAGAGGCGGAGGGTTGCCTCGAGGCGAGGGGCCGAGGCGGCATGCATGAGGCAGAGCTGCCGAGGCGGGGCAACGAGCCGAGCCGCCGAGGCGAGGGTCGCCTCAAGGCGAGCCGCAAAGCGCGAGGGTCGGAGGCGGGCGACGAGCCGGAGGTGGGCGAGGAGGCGGCGAGGAGGCGGAGGCGAGCCGTGGCGGCGTTGCACGACGACGGCAAGACGCTGCGAGAGAGCCCCATGTGGGGGAGAAGGGTTGGGCGCGGCATAAGTGTCACCTGCAGGTCCTAGCTGCCTCACGCGTGAAATCGTCGGTGGAGCGCGATATCACCTTCACCCTCATCCCGATCGCCGATGCGCGACACAGGGAACTCGGCGAGAAGACGCAGTCGCGCCGCTATTAATGCGAAGTTGAGGGCTAGGGCGCTTAATGAGACCATGGTTGTCCTGATCTTCCGATAGGATGATAACTTTGATTTGGAGAAGAACGGCTTTGATGATGCAGGCTTCTAACCGGTCACGACCAGAACACCAAGCAATCGCTAAACCACACTCCGAGTCATTATCAACCGTGCCAAGAACGCGGTTGACCTGACCACGAAGGTCTATTCCTGCATGTAATCGAAGAATACGCAAGAACAAAATAATAAGCAATCTGAAATTGCAAATAAGATTGAAATATTTGATAAAGTTAGGATTTTGAAGCGGTATTATGGTTGGTCTAGTCGGCACAAGCCAATACACGAAGTTACAACAAGGCTAACTTTTAACTAAACAAAATCCTAGGAAAACTAGAGGAGTGCGGCCTTCTTAAATAGGGGAGGGAGAGTCGCACATAGCTAAGAGATAATATGATGGTACTATTTATGGACTGTTCACAGAGGTGTTACTGTTCATGTGAATAGTATGGGCTCCCTTGGGTGGCCAACCGGTGTATGGGCCAATTCCGGTACGATTACAAGGCCCAAATTGGCCTAAATTGGTGATGCGGCACCTTGTTTTGATGATTGCGGTGTGTTCATAATGAATTTGAAGATGATGCTAGATCCATTGGAAAAGTCTCAGAATAAGCTTTCCAACAAGATCAAGAACACCCGAATCGGACTCCGTTTGCAAAAGGTATGACCTTTTTACTACGGGCTTGTTGGGCTGTCCCAATGCCAGATTGTTTTCACGATTTCGATGTGCACAGAAGGAATTTGGAGGTGGGGCTGGATCCATTGGAAAGATGATGAGATAAACTTTCCAGCAAGTACTCGTGGACCTCCAGCGGACTCCGTATGTGAAAGTTATGCTCGTTTGAAGTCGAGGATGTCTTCGGAGGCCGAATTGGATTGCAGAAGATGTCCAACTTGATATCTTGCTTGGTTTGTACAAAAAGTGACATGATGCTGATAATTTAAGTGAAGTGTACGAGCTCTTGTAATTGGAACAGTAAGTATAGCAAATATGGTTGTATCCTTAGGGGTCGTGCTCTCATCATCCTCCCCTTCTTGAAAACAAAGTTGTCTTCGGCTTTTAATAAGCTGAAAATAGGGTAACAAAGAAGCCAAGATGTAGGCATGGTATATGTATGTGTCATCCGTTTTAACGGTTCTTCGTTGTTGCACAATTAATGTTATAAAACAGTAGTGATTATAAAAGCTCATTGTATTATCACCCCAAGAATAATCATATATGTTAGTAAGCAAAACAAAATTTCTCACACAACAATTATTGCAACTAATTTTGCAAATGTAGGTGAAGCATTTGTGCAATTCAAATATCTGAAGTTGTAAACTTGCAGTGGTAGCACATATGGGCAAATCTACAACTTTTGGAATCAAACAAAGTTCATCCTTATAATCAGATTTCAATCGAGTAATAGCAAATTCATCTAGTAAGGGTGCAAAGATGTGTAAGTTCTTCCATACTTCAACATCATCATGCAAACTGTCAATACTAGATGGTGCAATAAGAGATGAACACATAGGCATTGGATGATCACTAAATTTTAATTTTCTCTCATAATGAACAAGATTCGGCACACAATAATTCTTGTTCAAAACAGCAAGTTTCAATTCTTCCATATGATCACAAGTTATGCATATTCGATAAACAAGAAATTGATTGTCTACACCATAATTTCCAATCAAATTAAACTTATACCTAGGGGTGTAGGCACTAGACAAGGATTTTGAAAATGCGATTTCAGAAACTTTCTCCATAGCATGTGACAATTTCGTAGGTGAATCCAACATAATGTAACATAAAGAATCAGCAGGAGAAATTCTAGTCAAAACTTCTTTATGTCTAACCAATTCTATATGATCATTAGATGTGATTAACTCATCACAGGAAACACTCAAAATAGCAAGCAATTCAATTATTTTATTACATGGTGCACTCAAATCAATGCAGTCCGAATTCTCTACTTGAAACATATGCACATCAGAATTGTTTCCCACTAATTTTTGCTCTAAAATAGCATGAACAGTGGACAATTGTAGTTCGTCACAAACATACTCACCTTGAGTGATAATAGCACCATGATCTTTACCTTTTTGGCTCTCCTCAGATGATGTAGGTGCATCCATCTCCTCATCTTCCTTCTCAACCAATGGAGTCGGTGTCTCAATCAGCTCATTCTCCTCTTCTAGATGGTTCTCAACTTCTTGCAAGTTGTTAGTCCTGAAAAGGGCACAAACACAGGTTTGTTCTCATGTTTCCTATCATCAAGCATTCTCAATTTCTTCTCAATCTGACTTTCAACCTTACAGACAAGTATAAACAAATGAGGGAGAGAACCATATTCTTTGTGAACAAGAAGATCATGAATTGGTTGATTAAGCCCACTTAAGAATCTATTCTCTGTAGCTTTAACATGTTCCTCTAAGCCACAACGCAACAAACGAGTTTTTAATTCATGATAGTATTCCCTTACAGTTCTATGACCTTGTTTGAAACGTTATAATCTAGCTAACAAATAATCAGCATGATATTTAGGAACAAATTCATCTCTCAAAAGTTTCTTTAACGCATGCCAAGTTTGAGGCACTTTTCCATGTCTATGTAAATAATTCCACCAAAGTATTGCATCCTCAACAAAAACACTAGTGGCAGCTCTAATCTTTTGCCTATCAGACCATTCATAATATTCTAATTCTTTACCTAAAGCTATCTCTCAGTCAACATAGGCATCAGGATCAAATTTTCCAGCAAAGGATGGCAAAGTGATATTAGTTTTACTAGATGTACTATCACGATCATATACCTTCTGTGGTGGACAAACTTAGCTCAAGCTTGCATCTTTCTCGCGGACTTTCTTGCGCTCCCGTTCAATGGCTCGAAGAAGACGTGGATCTAGCTGGAAATCATCCCGTGAACCTGCCATAGTTAGTAGAAAATAAGGAAACAAATCACGAAGTATATGTTCCTATCAACTACTAGGATGTGGAGTTTATCAAGTCACACACGCTCAAGCTCTTACCAAGCTCTCGCAAGTTCTTACCAATGCAAACAGGTGGTGCAACCGGTGACTGGTTCGTGATAAGCTTGACTCAAGTGATGAGTAGAGTGATTGCAAGGGTCGGTTCGACATGATTTGCTCGGTTAGTAGAAAGTGGAGCTTGGACAGGCTTAATATTAGGTAGCAAGGGGAATAATCAGTTAATTCCAGAAATTGCACAGAATTGAATTATAGTTCGTATCTAGCACATAGCCTATGTTGCTAATCAACCAAGGATGGATGAAGGCTAAAACAAGTGTATAACAATGTATAGGAGTGGTAGACACAAGATAATTTGATAGAATGCAATTTGGAGTGAATAGCACAAGTCTTGACCCAACACTGAAAATTGTGGTTTTCTGTCCACTGGACAGCACATCGATATATAGCTCGTAACTTTTTGTCAGATGCCTCTTTTTCAATGATTCTTTTTTTCTTTTTTCCTGACGGCTTTTTCCACAATTTTTATTTTGGGGCCACTTTCTGAATACCGACTTAAAAAATCGCACAAAAATCACAAGTGCAGACAGTTTCAGATTCAAACAGAAAATTGGGTCAAATTTCACTACGTATAAAATTTGACTGCCTTTCTGGATTGACGTGATATTTTACAGGCAGATGGATACTCAAATTATTGATCTAATGGCAGTGGTTTCTCTCAAAAAGGATGAAGGAATCAAAAGTTATGGCAATTTTCATGGCAGCGGCAGAAAAGGGGGCCTTCTGGCCGAAATTGGAAATTTGGGTTTAGGGTGGATTTGGACGTGGGGAATTTCTTTTGGAGCTTATTTTTGGGTTTAGAATGTGATGGATGGGCTAGGGTTTCAATTTTTTGTTTTTTTTTTTGGATTTTATAGGACCAAAGATATGATCAGTAACTAAACAAATCTAAAACGGACACAAATTCAATTTAGCAAACCAAAACTAATAGATTGAAAGGCACAATGGGGTTTGAACAGCGGAGATTAATTCTTTTTGTAGGGCAAAATTTTCTGGACTATAGGTATTAAAAACCGAAACAAAATTAGAGATACAAGAATTCCTACCAGTCAACTTTAGCTCTGATACCACCTGATAAGACCATGGTTGTCCTGATCTTCCGATAGGATGATAACTTCAATTTGGAGGAGAACGACTTTGACGATGCAGGCTTCTAACTGGTCACGACCAGAACACCAAGCAATCGCTAAACCACACTCCGAGTCGTTATCAACCGTGCCAAGAATGCGGTTGGCCTGACCACGATGGTCTATTCCTGCATGCAATCGAAGAACACGCAAGAACAAGATAATAAGCAATCTGAAATTGCAAATAAGATTGAAATATTTGATAAAGTTGGGATTTTGAAGCGGTATTATGGTTGGTCTAATCAACACAAGACAATACACAAAGTTGCAACAATGCTAACTTTTAACTAAACAAAATCCCGGGAAAACTAGAGGGGTGCGGCCTCCTTAAATAGGGGAGGGGGAGCCGCACATAGCTAAGAGATAACAGGATGGTACTATTCATAGACTGTTCACGGAGGTGGCACTGTTCACATGAACAGTATGGGCTCCCTTGGGTGGCCGGCCGACGTATGGGCCAATTTTGGTACGATTACAAGGCCCAAATTGGCCTAAATAGGTAATGCAGCACCTTATTTTGATGATTACGGTGTGTTCATAATGAATTTGAAGGTGAGGCTAGATCCATTGGAAAGGTCTCGGAATAAGCTTTCCAACAAGACCAAAAACACCCGAATCGGACTCCGGTTGCAAAAGTTATGGCCTTTTTACTACGAGCCTATTGGGCTGTCCCAGTGCCAGATTGTTTTCATGATTCCGACGTGCACAGAAGGAATTTGGAGGTGGGGCTAGATCCATTGGAAAGATGGTGAGATAAACTTTCCATCAAGTACTAGTGGACCTCCAGCGGACTCCGTATGTGAAAGTTATGCTCATTTGAAGTCGAGGCTGTCTTCGGAGGTCGAATTGGATTCCAGAAGATGTCCAACATGATATCTTGCTTGGCTTGTACAAAAATTGATATGATGCTGATAATTTAAGTGAAGTGTACGAACTCTTGTAATTGGAACAGTAAGCATATCAAATATGGTTGTATCCTTAGGGGTCATGTCCTCATCAGCGTTGGCCGTGCCAGGATGTTCAAGAGGGAGAGGCGAGGCAAGGTCCAAGGGGCGGCGGCATCGTGTCGTGGGAAGGCGCCAGCGGGTTGCAGTGGCCATGACAGGAGGTCCAAGCGGCGACTCCGACAGTCCGAGGGGCGGCGGCGGCGGATTGGGGTTGGGATGAGTGAGGTCGAGGGTTTAAGGGAGGGATTTTTTGTGAAGATTAGGGGAGGGATTGTGGTGGGGGCCGGGGAGTAGGGGTGGGGAGTAGTAGTCGTGGCTAAATAGGCGGCACGGCCAGGCACGGTCGGTGAAAAAGTCGTGTCGGATCAGTCTATGTGTTTGGGTGGTAGTCTAAGCACGATTTGAAGGATGATAATGCCGTGTCAATATGAGTCCGTTTGGTCCATCAGGTTGTTTACGCCTACTTTACCTGAAAAATAAAAAAACAATTAGATAAATTGAAGAAAAAAAATCCAAATAAATTCCAAAAACAATCAAAAGATGTGCAGAATTTGTAAATACATATGAAAGTTGTAAAAAATGAGATGCGCATATTGAAAATGTAATAAAGAATTTTATTAATATCGAAATAGTTTCCTTGTTAGAACATTCGCCAAGTAAAAAACTCAACATGAGAAAACCTTGACAAAGAAAAAAGAGTACAATCTATTGCTCTATATACATCTTTGTTCTAAGTTTCACTATCAAGGTATATATTTTTGAACACGTCTGACAACTCTGTATTTTGCACAGAGTGTTGTGTTCGCGAATCAGTTTGTTCCTAGTCGTTCATGGTTAGAAGTATCTCTACCATCTCACTCGTGAGACGTGTTCTTCTCCCCTTCAATATTCTTCCAAAAAGACTAAAAGCAGACTTGGAGGAAACCATCGAGATAGGAACAGTTAACACATCGCGTGCAAGTATGGATAGCACGGGATATGTAACTTATGGGCATGCCACCATTGCAAGATTTCGAAGCCTTCTGAGTTGAAATTAACTGTATCGCTGTCTAGATTGGTGGATAGTTCCCCACTCCTTGGGGCTGTTCTTGGTTGAGCTGGCGGCGCTATAGAAAAAGAAGACCTGGACCTGGAGGAAGAGCCACTCAAGATCTTGCCCCACATATTTGTCTTGCTACTTAAGGTGGGGTCTTGTCAGCCCAAATTTTCTAATCCTGAATCCTCTATACAAATACTGTGCTATTCCTCGGATCAGTAGATAGCACGCATAGACACATTGCTGAATCATTTCATACATGGCGTAAAACCATACCATTCATTAATTAACACATCAGAGTTTACATAGACCGCATCGGGCCAAGTTTTACAATAAGGGTCGAACAGGCCAAATGATTGCATTACAAAGTAACAGAAACGACAACAGAACCAAAAGGGTGAGAGCACATCTCTCCATAAGCAAGCGACTGGGGAAACCCGTGTGCGTCCGATATTATCCAAAAACTCAAATAATATAGGATGCATGCAAGCACCAACAGAGTCAACTAGACTGGGGCGAGACTAGAACAGCTAAAGACTAAACTACGCTTCATCATCTCCCAGGCATCCAACTTCTAGATCCTCGTAGTAGTCGTAGTCTTCAGGATTTCCTGCTTCTGAGGGTTGGGGGAAAGAGCAAGAATGAGCACAACTTCCGTGCTCGCGAGCCAATACACAAGATGCAATAACATACATGCATGACTTAACAAAGATGGCTCAGGTTCTTTTATTTGCTAAAGCAATGTTTTCAATTATCATAATTACAAATCCCTATCACTTAGCATTTTAAGCAAATTGCATTTTATTAAAAAGAGTAATTGTGCAATATTTATTTCAGCAGAGGCTGCCTCCACCTTTATGCTTATTTGATTGGAGCTATCTCCACTTATTAACACCACTGAGTCTAAAAACCTAGGAAAAACTCAATCTCAGGGCTAGGTGAGCCCACCATATTTTTCATACCACCCACAAAGGTTTTTGAAATAGAACTAACTCTAGTAAGGTTCCCATGTCCGCCTTTGACCGTAGGCACGGCTGTTCGAACAGTTTATTACTCTACAAAGACTGTACACTTTACCCACAAGAGATAATCGTCTTGATATGTACACATGCTTCCTTAGACATGTGAATCAAGGGGAGATCACCACAAGGCATTTACAATGCCTCCCTCAGTATTAGTTACACCCGCTAAGGTTTCGCCTGATAAGAGTTACGTTCTTGTAGACCCGTTAACCCTTACCTAGACCATCCCCACTTGCGCCATCGTAACGACTTTCGTCGTGCACCCCGACCCCCTTCGCCACAAAAGCTTACAGCGTTGCGGGTCATCTACCTGGTGGAACTCGTACTAGTGGATACAAATTATTCAGCCAAGTTGTACTTTACAGACTTGTGGTTGCACTGTTTTACATTGAGAGGTTATCATAGAATTAAGTCCTTAGGGTTATCTGGACAGTTCATTCCACATAACATCCACCTTGGGCTGCATTAGCACCCATCAACATACCATCCGTCATACCATCCGCTCAGACAGTAACAGCAAGTTATTAGGGTTTTTGAGGAGTAAAAACACATTAATTCAACCATCTCAGTCATTTACCCATAATAACTGCCCAAAACCATTTTCATGTTTAAAAGATGATGATTGGGACATTTAATGTCTTGGTACTTAAACAAGACTAGCATGCCGCTTAAGTACAACATATAACTAGTAATTACCATATAGTTACTAGGGTGACAAGGATTCATGGATTCAATTGTCAAAGGGTGGTGTAATAATTAATTAATCTTCAAATGGGTATTTAACTACCTTAAGCTTTAACATACATTTGATTAAAAAATTAAAGTATGCAATTTTAGTAATTAAAATGAATGTAATTTACATAAAATCTAGGCTCAAAATGATCAAAGTATTGACTCGCCTTGGTTATAGGTAAGAGAGTCTTGATAGTATTGTGCTTGATCAAGTTGGAGATCCTCCGTGTCTTTGAATCCTAATTGGACGAAGGTACCGGAAAAAAGGAACAACAAGCACAATAAAACAAATAAATACACAACAATTAACAAATGAACTCCAAATTGAACAAGACCTATGCCATTATCAAGATCTTGAATTTACAAAATTTTAGAAACAAATTTCATAATTTTTGGAGTTACGATGAGGGAGAACGGGACTTTTGAAGTTCGGGTTTGAATTAAACCTTAAAAGGAAATACAAAAAAAAGAGGGAGAGAGAGAAAGACGATAGTGGGGCCCACAGTTCAGTCACACTGGTGCATGGGAAACTAGGTGGACCAAGACTATGCACGGGCGCACGGGGACGCGTGGTCCAACCCATGGCCAGGTCCGCTTGGCAGTCAAAAGGGGGAGGGGGACCGGGGATTAAAAAGGCTGGCATTATTCCCCGTTCTATTTCTTCAGTCACAGAAAAAAGGAAGAAGAGGGAGCTCAAAGGGAAAGAAGGCGGTGGCGACACAAGGCAGTGGAGGCACGGCGGCGCACACATCATGTAAATAGGTTCGGTGAGGCGAGGGAGGCCATGAGCGGCGGCGCACATGAAACACACGATGACGGTGTCAATAGCACAAGGGTGGTGGCGGGCACACGAGTGTGGAGGCGCGTGGTGGTCCCAGTGGTGAGGCGGCCCGGAGTTAAGGACGGCGTGCGCATGGCTACGCCTGGAGGTGGGAAAGCCGGAGGTGGAGCCGGGGTGGCCTAAGGCGGCCCGAGGTGGTCCGACGGCGACGGCTGGGATGGAGGAGGAAGGAGCCACAGTGGCGGCATGTCTCGGCGGTGGGGAAGGGGCATGGAGGCAGGGGATGGCATACTCGTGTCGCGGGGCACCCGGTGATGGGGGCGGCTGGCGCGAGGTGCTCATCGGAGCGGCGGCACGGCCGAAGGGGCTCGGGTGCAGCGGCTTTTGGGGGAGGCTTACCAGGGGAGGAGGGGAAAGAAATGGGGGAGCAAGGGGGAGGCCCTGGGCTTCTTATAGCCAGAGAGAGGAGGGAAATGGCCGTTGGAGGCATGGAGACACGCGGGTGCTCGTGCGGTCCCGAGGTGGCCAGCATGGCGAGCGCAGGGCGAGAGGATGGCATCACAGCAGTGACCAACGAGGGCTAGGGAAGGTGGGTGATGCGATGAGGCCAAGAGGGAGCATGGGGTAGCGGTAGAGCGGGCAGGTAGCCGCAGGCGTGCGTGCGTGCATGAGAGCAGCGCGTGGACCGGGCGTACTAGTGGCGTAGTGCTAATGCGGCGGGATGGCGAGCTGGAGCAGGAGTGGGCACCGGAGTCCACGGGTAGGTGAGGGAGCTGACCGGGGTGGTGGAGAGCCAAAGGCGACGTGCGTGGTGCAGGAGCTAACCAAGCGGTGGCAGGAGGCGGCGTGTGCGCGGTAGGTGTGGCCAGAGCGCATGAGCGCGCTCTGGAGCGTGCTGACCCGGGGGAGAAGAAGGCAGGGGGTGGTGTCACTCGGCGTCAGAGGAGCAGCGTGCTCGGCGTAGGGTGACAGAGGCAGTACAGGAGCTGGTCAGAGCGCATGGGCTGGCTTAGTGTTGGCATGGGCGCTCCTGGGGAGAAGAAAGGATGGGGCGGTTGCTGGGCCGAATGGGCCAGAAGGGGAGGAGGAATGGGCCAGGGGAGCTGGGCCGACTGGGAGGTGGGCTGGGCCGAAAGCAAGGTGGAGGACTGGCCAAGGGAGAAGGGAATGGGCCGAAGGCCCAAGGGAGGCTCACGGGCTGAGCCCAAGAAAGAGAGAAAGGGGCCCAAATCTGAAAAAGGAGAATTGTAACATCCCAAATGTATAAATAGGTGTGTGTTTCAAATGTAAGAAAATATGTAGAAATTAAAACTTTTTCTCACATCTTGAAACTCTTGAACATTGCCATAATTCTTGTCAAGAGATGTGGAGTTCAAAAACCTAAACCTCCTGTTGACTAAAGTCAAACCCTTATTCCACCTTGTCACAAATCTTGTGCCAACCCTTGGAAATATTTTTCCTAGGTTCTAGAGATGATGTGGGAACCCTCTGGAAAATTTCATAATGTTTAGAGACTATTTGATGAATTTTGGAGTTAAGTCAAACCCTAGAACAACCTTGATGAATTTCCTGAGAAAAATGCAGTACACAAAAACCTCTGAAATTTTTATGTAAGGTTAATCCTGGAGTGAGAAAGCTCCAGTTAAAATTTCGGAATTTTTGGAGTTAGTTTGTTACCTCTAAAAATTCCTCCAACCTCAGCCTTCAAATTTGAATTCAAACCTGTCACTATTCCTTGGGCCCGAGCCACTCTCCAAGTGGGTCGAACCCAACCCTCTTTCCCAGCTCACCGCGAGATCCACCTTTAGCCGTTGGATTCAGATCCAGTAGCCACGACCTCCGCCACAACCAGCTCAGCCCAGTCCTCCTCCCCATCGCGAGGTCTTGCGCCGTTGGATCAAAATCCACGGCCATGACCTCCCTTCTTTAGCAAGCGCACCAGACCTCCCACCTGAGCGAGGTCGTGCTCGCTGATTAACATCACGCCATGACCTCCCTCTCATCTCGCTGCCGTCGATCAGATCTCACGGCCACGACCTCCCTCGTTATCAAGCGCACCAGACCTCCCACCTGCTCGAGGTCATGCTCCGTTGGATTAACATCAACGGCCACGACCTCCCCTCTCATCTCGTTGCCGTCTGATCAGGATCTCACGACCATGACCTCCCCCTCCCTTTCCAGTGTCTTGCCTAAGGGCCAAGACCTCCTACCTCCGTTCGTTGCCGTTGGATCAAAATCCAGCGGCCACGACCTCCCTTGTGTCATGCGCAACACCCATGACCTCCCCTCATCGTGGTGTGCCGTTGGATCAACATCCAACCGCCATGACCTCCCTTTGTGTTGTGCGCAATAGCCACGACATCCCCTCAATGTTGTGCGCCCTTGGATGTAAACCCAATGGCCACGACCTCCCCTCATCATTGTGTGCCCTTGGATGAAAATCTAAAGGCCATGACGTCCCTCTCGCTTATCAGAGTTGCGTGCAGCGGTTAAGTCCTCCCCATCGGCTCCGCGCCCTTGGATCGCAATCCAACGGCCTAGACCTCCTATCCCCTTATCGCGCGACCTCCCCTTTCCTTCAATGGCATGCGATGGAGATCCCACACCGCGACCTCCCCTTTTCTTTGCGCCACCGCGTCGATGAGATCCAAAGGTCAAGACCTCCCGTGCCTTTCCAGATCGCACCGTTGCGGATCTGAGGGTCACGACCTCCCCTTGTTCTTATCCAACGGTTGATATGAGGTCATGTTCTTCTCCTAGCTCGGGCGCGCGCGTGCGCCATGGCAGAGGAGGAGGTCAGTGACCTGTCACGTCCCCCAACAGCTCTTTGCTGCGCGTATTTAATGCGTGTCAGCCTTCCGCCCCCTAGGCCATGCTCAGGCCTCCCCCCCCGTCACCTCCACGTCCTGGTGGAGCCATGGACCGAGCCATGGGCTAAGCTCACCATGGAGCTTAGCCCTAGCTCATGGTCTCTTCTCCTCAGGCTATAAGACCTCCCCCTTGTCCTCCTTGGTTTCTTTTACACACTTCACCTCTTGCTCTCGGTTCTGTGGAGCTCAAAACACCCGGAGCTCCTCGGCCGCCATTGTTGAAGCTTGGAGCTCCTCGGAGGCCCAGGGTCCCAGTGGCTCCCTCACTCAACCTCTTGCTCCATTTTGCTCCTCTAACTTCCTGCAAGTTTTAACCCTAACTCCAATCTGGGTTGACCTCTTCAGGAGCGGGCTAATTGGAGTTTGGAGCTTTTGGCCGTGGAGTACCCCCCCTTTCTTCATCATCGCCGGTCCTCCTCTCCCCAGACTTCCTCAGCACCTCCAAGACCTCCAGGTAACCTCCTGATAGTCCTCTAGATGCTGGGCACCCGCTTGTATGATGTTGCGGAGCTTTTCTTTCATTTTTGCCTCTGGCCGTGTGCTGCCACGCCGCCCATCTCTGGCTCGCCGACGCTCTAGTCCGCCCCACGGGTGTGGGTGGTACCGATGGTCGCATGATTGTTATTGCGCACCCATGCACGGCACCCAATTGCGCCGCCGCGTCAGAGAACGCCGCGATGGCGAGATCTTCTTGCGTCGGTTTTGTTGTCGGACGAAACCGACAAGCTATGCTTGACCTCCTTAGAGCCGTCCGTTTTTAGATCTGGGGCTCAGACCTCCCTGGGGTTCGCGTGTGCGCTGTGTGCGTTGGTCGCGAGCCGTCCATCTCATGATCAACGACCACGACCTCCTTCCCCGTTCACGCGCGCGAGATCCTAACGCATCATGCTGCCGTTGCAGACATGAGCCGTTGGATTCAAGATCAACGGCCCATGTTCGTCGGACTTCTTGGGCGCGCGAGCGCGTGTTCTTGGGGAGGCGTGAGCCGTTGGATTCGTGATCCACGCCCACCACGTTCATTGATCCGCCGGCCGCAGTGCGCGCGTTTTCACTGAGGTCTTGGGCCGTCCGATCCAGGATCAACGGCCCATGTCCTCCCCCGTCGTTTTTGATTTTAGAAATTCGGTTGGAATTATTTTGTGAACTCAAAAAGGTAATAAACTTTGAAAATGCATAATTATTTCATTTTTAATCCAGATGAGTTGATTCAAATTTCTACAGCTCTGGTTTGAGCTGAGCTTTAATCTAAAAATGGTTGTGAGCTCAGTTCGGCTCCAGAAAATGGATTTGTTAAATTGGTTTCAAAACTAACTTTAAATGTTACATTAAAAATTCATTTAACTTGTAAAATGCATAAGTAATTCTCTATAGATCATTTTTTAGTGAATCCAACTTTGTTGGCTTCCTCCGTTAGTGCACTAAATGGTAAAATAGGATTTAGGCATGTCACTATTTTCAAAAGAATTGTGGGTGCATTTTAGTTGTGCTCATTTTCATGCCTTTGAAAAATTATAGAAAGTGCATAATAGCTCCAAATGAGATGAATCCAATTGGGTTGTTCATCTTATGAGGTGCTTGTTTTACTGTAAAAACTTCAATTGCACCACCTTTCTAGAAATTTTTGCTAAACAATTTAATTATGGTGAATAGTAGCAGATTGCATTTTTAGAGGCTGGGCAGTTTTGTTTTGCTCATATCTTTTGCATTGAGAATCCAAATCAATTGGTTCTTGTTGCTAAATTCTCTAAAAATCATCCTCTTGCTGTTGTAAAAATTTTAGAGCAATTGGAGGAAGTTTTCTGTGGTGTCTTCTTGGTTTTCGTCGTTCTTATCGATTCTTTTCACCTTTTCGTTTAGGTGTCGACGAGTGTGTTGATCCCGTGAGAGATACTCTGCAGCAAACTAAGCATAACCAGCAAGGTAAGCAGTTTGATCATATCCCTTATGTCCCATTACTTTAAAAGTGTAATATGTTGTTTAACTTGTATGTATGCATTGCTATTTTGTTGTTAAATGATATCGTTTAGTGATCCTATAGATGCATATCCTGTAGGTAAATGTTCATTCTCTACTACTAAGCCTAGGATTATCTCGCTGTGATGTAGAGTTCGATGGATGGGCTCTTATCACTTAGTAGCTTGCGTTGATGATGCTTAGAAATGCTTAGATAACGGTAGAAATGGGCGGTTGTCGATATTATGTCGATGACCTTGATCACACAAAAAATATTATTCCATTATGTCCATCTTGTGCTTTGTTACTTTGTAAACAAATAAAATAAAAATGAAAACAAAATTGTTTCATGACTTGGGCACAATGGATGTTGGTGTGATTTGTTGGGTTTGAATGGAATGGTGCCTAAGTCCCTAAGGACCGAATTACTTGCGCCATTGATCCAAGCAATTTTGCGTGCTAACCACACGAGGGGGATATGGGACCTCTCTTGGCTAAGTACTTTGGCGGGTGTTAGCTTCGAGTTGCATGGTGGGCTATTGGGTGAGTAGTAGTGGGTTATCCACTGCAAGGAGCACCACCCGTATAAGGGGGTGAGCATCTTTGATGACTCCACATCAACGTATGGGGCGGTTGTATCCCCATATGGGCAACTCGTGGTTGACACTCAATATTGGAAAGGTCTCGTTGGACTTAGCTGTGCCGGCACACCAAAGGAAGTGTGCTAATAGCTTGGCGAAAAGGCGGTCTAACGTGTGGGTACATTGGTACACCCCTGCAGGGTTAAAACTATTCGAATAGCCTCGTCCTAGGTTATGGACACGCTTGGTTATTTCCCGCAAGAATTAGACTACAACCTATAATTAAAACTTGATATGGGTGGTATGAATGGGTAATTCATGCTATTATTGTGGTGACTATTGGGTTAGTCACTTCCAGGATTGTGGTTGTCATCTATCTATTGTTATTATGTTACTTGTCTCGTTGTTACTTGCAAATTAAAAATGAATTGCAAAACTGCTTTGAATATATTTAAATATTGCAAATGAAAACTTGCTTTATGCTAAAATGAGCCTAAAGCCTTCCACTTAAATAAAGCTTACATGTAGCTAACTATAGTTCTGTTATACTACACGTCAGTCTTGTGAGTACATTTTTGTACTCATTTGCTTTGCTTAATAACTTTGTTGCAGAGGAGGTAGAGCCCCAAAGGCTTTACTTTTGTGAGATGTGCTGCGGTTGGGAAGACTAGCTAGGCGGCCCGGTCGGTTGCCTTGTGGGCTAAGGCACACCTCTTGGCCTTCTTTTGTTTATCGCCATCTTATGGCTTTTGCTTCCGCTGTTGTTTATTTCCCTTAGTTGTATTTGGCCGGTCGTCCCCTTTTGTAATAACTCTCTCTATATTATGTATGTCATTGTTTTAATCTAGTTCGTGCTTGGTTCTATGTCTTGTATGATGTTGATGCACGATTTTGTAAAGGGGTGTGTATACTGCATTTCTAGGAAGTATACGTATCTCGTAGACACGGGTTAGTTTGTTTGTGATGCTAGGGTCAATGGATGACTAAGCATTACAAGCTAAATAAACCGGGGTCCTCACAAGAATTCAAACTCGAATTTTGAATTCGAGAACTTCAAGGAGGTTTGGAACACAACCCGAGCTTAGATAGAAGCTAGAAGTTTTTGAAATTACCAGATAATTTGAAATACAGTTTGCAAATCAAGAACCAAACAATAATTACTATTCCCGTCCAAAAACGGGACGTTACAGGGCTATTGGAGGTTGTTGCAAGTGGACTCCCTATAACTTATTTTTATACCTTTGGTAAATCTCGTGTAATCGAAAACGAGCTTCTACAAAATGGTTAGTATAGTCTAACCCTGTAGCATCACTAAGAAAATCAAGAACATTAGCAGATGCTTCAATTTTACCTCTAGGATCTAAAACAAATGCAAATGCATTTAGGTAATGGATTTCTCTCTAATATTTAAGGTATTTAGTTTTCAAAGCAATAATAGCCTCGTGTAAAACTAAGTCATTTTCATACATTTTCAATTGAGTAGCAATCTATAAAATACTACGCACAATAATAGGAGATGTTGGATAGTACACAGCGGACAAAGCAATAGTGGCCTCATAAAAATTCCTAAAAACTGTAGTATCTTCTCAGCAATGAACCCATGTTGCTCAGTCAATAATATACTACCGTTAGGGCTCCAATAGTGTGTTTGAATAAAAATAGGAAAAATGCCCTCCTCCATCCCTACCGCACATCGTCCCTGACAGGATGCGACACGACGCTTCCCCGTGCTTCAGCATCATATCTGTTTGTGTGCTGCGGCTTCGAGACAGTGCAGAGAGGGAAGGGGTGAGGCCAGGCCCGAGCGAAGCGACGACCGCAGCGATAGTCAGGAATGAAGATGAGCTAGGTTTGGTTTGGAGAGCATAGTGCCGCCTCCTCCACCTCCACTGCCAGTGTCAACAACTACCAAAACATATCTCGGTGCGTGCGTACCCTCTCAACACATAGAACTCCTTTGTTACATCTCTGTTCCGTGCCTTATTTACTTGAAATCGCTGCCAAAAAACACAGGTCCTAGAGAAGTAGGTGTTCATGTGTGGAATCGTTGCCTAGGACATGAACCTATGGAGCACCATGGTAGGCTACACCATCAGTGCAACCATAAGCATGGCGTGAGTAACCCGAATTAAGCTTCTCTTGAAACTATACTCACGAATTAAGCTTCACCTGAAACTATGTAATGAAGATGTACTAAAGTTTGTTTCTTTTTTAAACCTATTTATGCATTGCAAAGTGTGATTGGGAGGTTGGATTTATTCCATCTCAACATCCATGGTGCGCACTACGAGATGCCAAGGACCCTGCTCATGCTGGTGTTCAGCATACTCATTCGTGGGTATTGGGGCTCTTTGTCGTGGAAAGGGTGTATCGTGGTGGTGACCTTGGATGAAGAATGGAAAGTGCTGCTGTGGCATCTTCGAGCAAGAAGATGTGGAATGTGCTTCTTGCATTGGGCAACATTGCTTTTGCTTACAATTGAGATCCAGGTATGGATATTGGATGATTCATCATACACAATGCAGTCAATCTTGCTCTCAATGAATTCACAATAACTCTGAGAAGATGATATTTTGTTCAGGACATTTGTCCAAGTAGCATTGCTCTGGTCAGTAAGATGCCTTTTTTATTTGTTTTGATT
Source organism: Phyllostachys edulis (assembly GCA_036346405.1). Lineage (NCBI taxonomy): Eukaryota > Viridiplantae > Streptophyta > Magnoliopsida > Poales > Poaceae > Phyllostachys > Phyllostachys edulis. The sequence continues at coordinate 67,799,551 of CM070554.1, forward strand.
CTAGGATAACATTGTTCTTATCAGTAAAATGCCCTTTTGATTTGTTTTGATTGTAGGGTACATCGGACATGCTACCACTGGAGAACAAGATGATGAAGAAGGTAATAAAAAGAGCAACTTCTTGCCTTTCCCCTTATTTTATTTGCAAAGCTAAAGTTTATGTATCAATATTGTTGTCACTAATCTACCCAATGCCTTCAAGCAAGCCTTAGTTATGCTAAAAGATGCATTCACGTCGATTGGTTACTACTGAAAATGTAATGATGCCATATTGTAACATCCCAAAGTTCTGTTACCAAAAGAAAAATTAATAAAATTATTATTTTATTGGATTTTCAGAAATTTAAAAGAGTTTTATTGCTTTTATTGAATTTCCTAAAATTTTAAAAGTCAAGAATAAAATTTATTTAGTTTTATGGGTTTTATTGGATTTATAGTTAAAAGGAAAATTAAACTAATTTTACGGATTTTAAAAGGTTTTTCCTATTTTCGAATTTTTTTTAAAAATATGTGCAAAATTAATAGCGAAATTTAAGTTGTAAATAATTTTGTTAACTTCAAAATAATTCGAGGAATTTTTGTGAGTTTTATGGAATTTTTTTGGACTCTTGTTGCTATTTTCTAAAAGCTAATTCGATTTGTTTGTATTTCTAAAAATCAGAAATTAAATAAAAATCACTTTCTCATTTTGGGCCGAAAACCTTTTCTTTTTGACCCACTCCCACTCAGCCCACTCGTCACCCTTTCTTTCTCCTCTTTCTCTCACCGACAATGCGGGCCTACCTGTCACTTTCTCTCCCTCCCTCCCCTTCTTCTTTTCTTTCTTCCGCCTCCAACCCGTGCGCTACCGCCATTGTTTGCTTTCGAAGCTCCACTCAACCGTCATTATCCTTCCCCCATTTCTCGAACGCACGTGCACAACAACATCCGCACCCGCCGTCGCACCTGTTTCTCCCTTCTCCCCCTTTCTCGCGCCGTCGTTCACCGGATTCCCAAATCGCCGTCAAAGATCTCGCCGCAACGATCTCCCTCCCCGGCGCTCCTCGATCCCTATAAAAGGGAGCCTCATGTGCCTCTCCTCCTCCTCACCCTGTTCCATCAACTCACGCCCCCTCTATTCACTTCTCGCCGTCGGAATCCGCAAGTAAAGCTTGCCGCTCGAAAATTTCTTTTTCGGCGATTGCGCCGCCGTCAACGACTCCCCACCACCACTGTCTTCACCCCCAGCATTGCACGGCTGTGTTCTACCTGTTGCTCTCCTCCGTACCGCCGGAATCCTACCGGATCTCTACTACGTCATGAGCCGCACCGCACCACCGTCGTCCACCTCGCCGCCGCCGATCCCCTCGCGCCCTAGCACCACCGAGGTGAACCCTAGACTACTCGTGACTTCCTCTACCCGATGGTGTCCTCACCGGCCACCGCCGCACCGCCAATCGCTGGCGAGCATCGGTCCCGGAGCGCCGGCGGCTCTATGCTAACTTGGCACACCATGTGGCATGCCACCTCAACCCCTCTCTCCTAGTCAGCACCCATGTAGCAGCCTACGTGGCAATTTTCCTTTTTTCCATTAGAAAATAATTCGGCCAAAAATTTAAATCGGTTGTTGATGTCATGCTAACGCAGTAAAGTCTTTTCCTTTAGAAAAATAATTCCTTAAATTCAGAAAATTCCAATTTCATCATTTCATGTGATTTTCAATCTTCCGAGAGCTTGTTCTCCTTCGTTCAAATTTCGATTCAAGTGATTCAAATTTCTAAATTCATATAAAATCAATATCTAGCTATATAAATCAAAATTATTTGATTTGGAGTTTATTTCAATTTTATTTGGATTTTATTTGAATTTGTCTTATTTTCGCGTATAGATTTCGACGACTTCGGAGAACCGGATTTCGACACCATTTGAGAACAACAACTAATTGAGTAAGGCAACTTACATCTTTGATTATGTTTGATCCCATTATTTCAAATTATTTAAATTCTGTTTTAAAGTATTAGTGCATGCTTATTTCTATTCAATGTAATTTAAATTCCTGTTTTAAATTTATAGATATTCTTAATTCCTTTGTACCTCCAGTTTTGACATTAAAATAAACATACCTTGATACCTTAGATAAAAATCTAGTTTGTGAAGTTGTATGAACTAGAACATTTTGGGAAAAATTATGCTTAGGTCTGAAATTTTTTATTTGGAAATTTACAGCCAAAAATCGAATGTTGTTTAAATTGTGTCCATGACATTGGTGTGTCATGGAAGTTTACAAATGCTTTGAAAAATGAAAGAAAATCAAAAGCTGGTTTGGACTTGGGCGAAATGGAAAGTTGGTGGGTGCAGGTTTATGCATGGGCTCAATTCAGTGAATGTTTGAGGCCCATGGATTGTTTTAGAAGTCGCATAGTCAATTAAGGATCGGTCTGTAAGCTGCGGATTATTAATCCAAAATCATACTACCACAAGTCTGTTGTGGGACAAACCTAGCTAAATAATTTGCTACATTTTAGTGTGATTGTGCCATCCGGTTGTGTGGGTGTTAGAATAACCTACTTTTTATGTAATCCCACATGTCGCAAGAGGGGGCTTCCGGCGAACGGTTTACTCCCAAAGGAAGTGAAACCTTAACGGGCATGATTACATTGGAATGTTGCATTGTAAAGGCCTTGTGATAATTACTTAGTCGCACACCTACGGGAGTGTGTGAGCGGCAGTAAAAGTCGATTGTCCCTCGTGGGTAAAACTGTACAACCTCTGCAGAGTGTCAATTATTCGAATAGTCATGTCCACGATCATGGACATGCTGACAAAGCCTTTCGCGGATTAGACTTTGGTTTTGTTTTAAAAATGATTTAATGTATATTTATTCTATGTGAGAAAATTTGGGCAGAAAGCCTGGTGTAAGGGGGTTAATTCTTCACTATTTGTGTATAGAGGTTTATCCTATACTCAAGAATTGATAAATAAAAATAAATTTGATTTTAGATATAGTATAACTGCTTTCGAACTTATTATTATATTTAAAATGTCAAATATGGTTGTTTCACAAATAACCCTGTAAGCCTTTCTTTGATATGATAATATCCATGCATGCATTAACTCTGTTATGGGTGTAACTTGAGGAGCACGGCTGTTTGTGCTCATCCTTACTTAATGTAAATAAATTTTAGGAGAGAAGAACTTCGCTACCGGTGTGTATCGTGACGACTAGGCCGCTACCATAGTCGATTGCCTGTGGCAGATTAGCTGGGCTCTACTACTTCTTCATCGTCTTCCGCTGTGTTTGTTTATTGTTGGCTTGTAAAGCATTTCTTGTGATAAACTCTTATTATTATTCAATAAATGCGTGATATGAATTTGCTATCATTTTTGTTTGACTGTGTACACTAGCTGTTCCTGGACTATTGTATGAAACACAGAGAATCTGGGATCTTTCGCTCCCAGGTTCGACACATATTTACTTGTGTTTTTACTTGGGGGTAATGATGCTAAAAGATGCATTCGCATCTACCCAATGCCTTCAAGCAACATTCTTCCTTCCATATAGTCATTGATGTGCCACATTTGTTATATGGCGTCATTACCCCAAGTGTGTTATAAAATTTCTGAAAAAAAACACAAGGACATGAACTGACTATGTTTGTTTGTATGTAAATGCAAAACTTGTTACGTTGTATAATTTATTATGGAAATCGGCAACAACATGGTATTTGACATTTACTTTCTATTTTGTCTTCTCAATGACAGGTTATGGCATTCCTTGGTTCACATGGAATCCCACTTACCTATGTTGAGGATGCTGGAGAATGGAGATTCTTACAGAGATCAGATGGAGAACTATGTTGCTTTGATCATAAATCCAAAGGAATCTCAAACAACCAAACCCTTATCAAGTATGGACCAATTAAGTTGGAACATAAAAGAACTATTTTTTCGCTAAGAACTAATTCGAGGACTGTAACCTGCACATAATCAAATCCTCATTGGCTCTTAGAAACCCAATCACTTCATTTTACTTAGGTTTTGCTTTAATGAGGGCTCGGATCCCCTGAGATGTTTTACCAACCAAGGCCAGAATGTCACAACCAAACGGACTCAACATTTCCAATGCTTGTTGGCAAACCGTGAAAGATGTTATATGTTATTCAAAGAACCTGATCAGGGCAATGTAAGTCTCTTGACATGCGTAAAACTCCTAATATGGTATTACTTATTTATTTCAAATTCTCTTGCATTCACTACGATATCTACAATCAATGCAATAGTGGGATGCGGTTAAACTTGTTCAGTAGTTTTAAAGCACAATCAATATTTGTTTGATCGTAAATTTTACACAAGCGATTACTAAAGCTAGATGCTAAATTGCTTGTTCCTAGCTCCTAAATGCAGTTTCTGAGCTAGGGTTCCGGGCGTGCTTGGGGCTGGCGCTTGGCGCACCAACCTGCCATGGCGAACCTAATGTTGTGAGTTTTCTCTTAACCTCCTATCATGTGCCTTGCTTTTTTTTTATTCTCTTTCCCATTTAGTGTCAAATTGGTGTGGGTTTTGCTTTGTTTTTTATTCTCTTTCCCATTTACTGTCGAATTGGTTTGTGTTTTAGTGGCTGTTAGACACTACTCACTAGCAATATAATGGCTAGAGATTACTGACGAATTTAGTGGTCACAATATTTGGTGAAAAGTTGAAGTGTAGTTGTAGTTTCAAATCTAAAGTGGTGCTTACTGTCTGTTTTGGTACTTGCAATTGGGTATATTTGTTTATAGAAATGAGCCAAGAAAAATTCACAGATAAAAAATAATCAATGTTATTGTTGATCATGCACTATGTTGATTGTGTTGATTAATTATCAGGGATAGGTAAATGGAATATGCCATTGGAATTAGATAATGTGTGCATGTCATTACTGTCATGATTAATCGTATTTCTTTTCTGAATTTTTTTACTGATCTTCGAACTATTTTTTTGTTGTATAGCCTCATACCAGCGGTTCAGCTGTTGGAGTAGAGAACCCGGATGATACATTGAATAGGATGGATCGAGGAATGTTTAGAGGTTATGTTAACGCATCTGTTAGTACTAATGGGAACTACTCTTCTCCACCGGTGATGATCTTGCACTATTTTGATGTCAGTTATGGTCCAATTACATATAGAAGCATACTTTTGTTACAAGTGGTGCATGTTGCCTTCTTTTATGGAATGACTAACATGTAAGGGTTGCATTTTGATGTTTGAAAACTTGTTGGTTATTTGTACTTCAGTATTTGTAAGGACCCGGGATTAACACCCCAAATCTTCTGTGCATTTCTGAACTAGTCCCATGATCAGTGACTAGCTCACACAGTAAATAAATATGGTAACACAACCATAATCACAAAGATTTAATAATAAATATCAGAGTTGATTACCAGCAAGGCTTATGAGCCCTGTCTGAGAACAAAGGGAAGACGAAGAGCAAGTAGTAGAGCCCAGCTAATCTGCCACAGGCAATCGACTGGGGTAGTGGCCTAGTCGTCGAGTTCTTCAACAGGTGCAAAGTCCTTCTCTTCTGAACAACATTTTATTAAGCAAGAGTGAGTACAAATGAATGTACTCCACAAGTTACACCCAATAACAGAATTATGATGCATGCAGGGGTATAACAAAGGAAGGCTTATATGGTTGTTTTGCATAAAGCAATGTTTTCTTTCCAAATACTAGTACTAAGTTGCAAAGCAGATATTCTATAGCTAAAATTCATTTTCTAAACTCTCAAGTTTTATAGTCAGATAACATTCATCAACGAGTGGTGAAGGATACCCTCCTATCACAAGGCTACCCGCCTAATTCCCATTTGGATAGAAATCCAAAACCATTTAATAAAGTCTTTTGAAATCAAAATCAAAATTTAACTTGTAGTGGCTTTGCTAGTATGTCCATGACCGTGGACACGGCTATTCGAATAGTTTTACACTCTGCAGAGGTTGTACAACTTTACCCACAAAGACATGACTTCTCTAGTTTGTTTGGCATCCGTCGATACCATCGCTCATTACCTTAGGTAAGCGGTCTAGAGCACGTGACAAGGCCTTTACAATGCGCCACTCCACCGTAGTCCCGCCTCGCTAAGGTTTCACCCCCTTTGGATAGAAACCCGCCGGGTTCAGGCCCCCACCCACGCAATCGGATGGCATGACCACGGTGAAATATTGCAAATTAGTTAGCCACGTCCTACCCACTTCAGACTTGTGGTGGTACGATGAGGCTTAGCAAGATGCGGCTCAAAGATCGGTTCTTAATTGACTTGGGCGCCTTTCCAAATGAACCCTGGGCCTCGATCATAGAAATGAATCGATCCTATGCATAAACATGCACCTATACAAACATCCATTTCGCCTAAGTCCAAACCACTTTTTATTTTATTTTACAAGTTAAACATTTCAAAGATTGTATGGTATAGACATACCATAACATTGTTCAAATCATAATTGAATTTTTGGCTAATTCCCCAAAGTAAACATTTTGGTCTAAACTTTGTCTAAGCATAGTGTTTTTCAATATGTTCTAGTCATACTAATGTATTAACCAGAGTTTTATCTAGAGTGACAAGGTGTGAGGGATTCAATGTCTAAGAATTGTCGAGTATGAGATCAGTAAGTCAACCATCCACAGTGGAGTCATAATCCAATAGTCCAACAATATTCTTTTTCTAATAATTCAACATCCATCAAATCAATCTTCAATAATAATTCTACAATCCAATATTCAGTAAATCAAATCTAACACAATCTATCTCTATAATCCATCATCCATCAATCCATTATTCATCAATAATCTATTTCTATAATCCAATCTTCGATAATCTAATATCAGCAATTATAGATCACCCGAACACTTTTATTCAGTTAACTCCACCATTACATCAATTCTCTACAATCCAACCAAAATTACTTCTATAATCCAACAAAGATTCAATTCTATAATCCAACCACAATAATCATATAATCCTAGAATCCAATCTCCAATAATTATATAATCCTATAATTCAACATCCAACAATTACTTCTATAATCCGATCTCCAATAATTCATTCTTCAATAATAATCTATTTATAATAATTCACCATCTATAATATTCAAAAATGATATATTCTAATAATCCAAAGAAATATATGCTTCTATAATCCAACCAAGATTTATTTCTATAATCCACCAAGATTTATTTCTAAAACCCAACATCAACAATTAATTTATTTCTATAATCCACATCCGTCAATGCTTCTATAATCCAACAATCATCGATCATATATCCTTATAATCCAACAATACTGTAATACCTCGGCCTACTCGTATGCGGCCCATGTGGCCCATGAGGAGTTGTGTGGTGGGATTAGTTCCACATTGCTTGTCTAAAGTGAGTTGTACTAGTATATAATGCCTGTTGGGTCCAAACATAGCACCTCCGGGTTAACCCTTTTACACGAAGCGAGGACGAAAGTGTAAGTGGGGTGCTATGTGTGCTTGTGAGTCCGCCCCACGGTGGTCGGGCATTGGCGGATTTTGGACCGAGGTGTTACAGATGGTATCGAGCATCAACCTTCGCTACACGGCGCGTGCAGGGGCAGGGCGGGCATATGGCGCATGGCGTGTGGTCCCGGAGGACACACGGTATAGCATATGTCTTAAGACCTTTGGACGCACGGACATGTACCGAGGGGTGGTTACGGGCATTTGTCACAGTATGCGGTGTCTTTGCCGAGGGTGTCACCCTTAAGGGGGTGAATGTAATACCTCGGCCTACTTGTATGCGCCCATGTGGCCCATGAGGAGTTGTGTGGTGGGATTAGTCACACATTGCTTGTCTAAAGTGAGTTGTACTAGTATATAATGCCTGTTGGGTCCAAACATAGCACCTCCGGGTTAACCCTTTTACACGAAGCGAGGATGAAAGTGTAAGTGGGGTGCTATGTGTCTGTGAGTCCGCCCGGTGGGGTTTGAGCATTGGCGGATTTTGGACGTGGTGTTCTGATTAATATAATACCGAATGTTTCTAAGGAAGGAGAGTAAACAAAAAAAAGGGTTTTTCTGTAATACTCCAACTTAGTCTAATGAAGGAAGCAAAGGAAAAGAGAAATTAGACTTTAGAGGAGGAAAATCAGAATTCTTTGACAACTTTGGGCTTGGGCTTTGGCCGGGAGGCCCATGAGGGGCCGACCACTATTAAAAGGAGGAGAAACCCTAGCCACCATCAGTAGCACGACTGCTGCATAAAGGCTCCCTGCGCTTCTGATGCTGCTACTATTGCACGCCCTCCTCCTTGCACTCCGTTGCCCCCTCTTGGTGGTGCTCTCCCATTCTTTGTCGGCCAAGGAGAAAGGGGGAGGGAGAGAGGAGAAGAAGAGGAGAGGAGCATCTAGCGGGGGAAATCAGCGGGCACGCATGTCTCCAAGGGTAATGAATGTCATTTTCGTTGTTTGATTAGTCGTAGATGTGAATTCGATTAGAATTGATTGGATCGAACTCTGTCTGTTAAAGATTCAATTCTGTCCAGTAGGTTGTGTGGGCAATTTCGAGTTCTTAGAGGCTGAATTGGAGGTTTTCATCTCCTAGAGATATTTAGATAATGTTCTTAGATTTTTGTGGCCGCCAAGAACACTTGATTCCGACGTACGGATCAAAAGTTATGATAGTTTTAGTTTCTACTGTCCAGAATTCTAACGCGATTGATCTGTCAAGTTGTCTCATAAAATATGATTATGATAATGGAATATTCAGGGTTTTCACCCAACTAGGTTATTGTATAAATTTTTATAACCTTTCCATAATGTTAAAGAACGCCCTAATCGGAGTTGTAGATCAAAAGTTATGTTCTGTTCTTTACCGCTGTCCAGAATCTTAGCTATGTTTCAGTAGTCATTTTAATTAGTAGATTGATTATTTTTAAGGTCCGAATCAGGACTTCTCCATATTATAAAATTTGTAGGCCTTGGTCTTATCTTTCCAGATCATTAAAGAACATCCAATTTGGAGCTGTATAACGAAATATATGAATTTTTGAAGTTCTTATTGTAATCTGTCTCTCTGTTGTGGACAGTAGAGAAAGATTAACTTGTTAGCGACTTTTCTTGCACCTTGGAAATTATTGAAATAATTTTATTCAGGAAGCTAGTTCCTTGTAGTTTCCAGAAAGGTTTAGGTCATTGATTTTGGTTGTACCAAATGGAAGTTATAATTTCACAAGTTGAAAGTACCAAGATGACAGAACGGTCTTGATTATTAAAATCAAGGGCTTAGATGGGGTAATTTGTTACATCGATCACCGGGAAGTTGTAGCTAAGCTCGTGTAAAGTCCGGAAACTTGGATTCATAACTTTTGGGGCTGGGACTCAAAATTTATGGATTTTCTTTGAGAACCGGCAGATTGGACAGATTAGAGTCGGGGTGAAATTGCTAGTTTTTGTGTTGCGTCCGGAGCGATCGCTCTCGTTATGTTCTATCGCTTTGTTGAGCACTCTTGTTTAGTATACTTAGTATACTTTACGGTTCTGTAGGTGTTGGTGAGCACCGGGGTTGAAAGTCGTTACATCGTCATCTTTTCGTCTCACGGTTAAGGCAAGTACTTTGATGTTCCTATGTTTGGTGAATGATGCATGCTTGATGTTTGTATTGTGTTTTCCTAAGATCTATGAGAATATTCAAGTTTATGTCCCTTTCTTATGTTTTATACCATGGGTATACATATGATGTCTTTCATAATTCATACTTGAGTTCATCGTCATGTTTCATGTGCCTTCCACGGAGTGGATTATAAGACCCATCAATTCCAAATGGGCACGTAAGACCCACCATTCCAATGTGGGCAGATTTGGACACCGTGTGAAACGTTCTTCATACGGGACTTGGGTCCCCACATTTTGTTAAATGCGGGCTTAAATGAACACCGACGGTGTGTCACTAGCTATCTGGGGTATAAGCATGTATGCGATCCATTCTTTTCATTAATTCCATTAATTCTATGCATTCATGTATTCATTCATTATGCTTCAAATTCTTTAATGAAGTTGTCTTTTTCATATTTGTGGTATGTCCACTATCCATGTACTTGCTGAGTCTCGCACTCATTCTTGCTTTGTTTATTTATTTTAGGTGATCGTTGGTGATGATTCTCTTAGGAGGGAGTAGACACGCACTACTCATTCATTTCACCTTACACCAGTTTCAATAATAGAACTTGATTATGTCTTTCATTCATTAAGTGATGGACTGTAATATAATGGAGTTTGATGTTGGTTGACATCTTTTTCTACGTTAAGGTTGTTTAATTAACTGCTTATGTTCCATGATCATTCGTTTGGTATGATTATCTTAGTGGATTCAGTAGACTTAAATAATTGGAATTTGTGAACTGTTGTTGGATTCAGTTTTAATTCCTGCTTAGGTTTTAAAATATGTTGATCCTTATATGTTAGTTGATGAGTTATTGTTAAAGTTCTTCCGTAGTATTGTTGTATTTTAGTCCTTTAGGTAGCATTTTGGCTTCCGAATAGCCAGAGTGTTACAAATACATAATCCAATAATCCAATAATAATGTATTTCTACAATCCAATATTTAACAATCATATTCTCTGTAATCCGACTCCAACAATTATATATTCTGATAATCCACAATTTCCTACTTCTATCTCCATATTACACTTTACCTTTGGAAAGGTCTTCCTTACTTCTCATTTTGACAATAATTGGCTATTCAATGGAATTAGGGATAACTATACATCTTAAAACAAGGTTTTAAATTACTTGAATTTAAATAAGCAATGCAATAATAATTTAAAACAGAATTTAAACAATTTAAAATACTGGGATTCAAATATGATCAAAGGATGTAACTTGCATTGCTTATGTAGTTGTTATTCTTAAACGGCGTTGAACTGCGGAGAAGTGTCGAAACCACATTCTCATGGTAGTAAGTAATCTATCTGAAAAACAAGCAAAATAAATATAACAAATTCAAATAAAATCCAAAAATTATAAAATTAATGCCAAAGGAAGATACTGCCTTTAGATGAATTTAGGAATGGGAACCGACAGAATCGGACTTCGTATGAAGGAGAACGGACATCCGAAAGTTCGAAAATCACATGAAATGTTAGAAATGGAAATTGATTTGAATATTTGGAATTTGATTTGTTTGGAATGGATTGCAACAAGTGGTTGTTTGGTGGACCCCACATGGAGGTGAGAGAGTTGAGAGAGAGAGGATGGGTGGTGTGTATGACAAATGGGCCCAAGGGGTAAGGAGTCAACACAAAATGAATAAAAGAAAAAAAATAAAGAAACTAGAAAAGGGGGGACTTTCTTCCCCACAGAGCAAGCCGAAGGGGAGGGGGAGGGCTCGGCTCCGGCGTCGGCGAGGGGCGGCTGGGGAGGTGCGGCGGAGGGGCAAAACGGGTTGCCCTGAAGCCGGTGAAGGGAGGGGAGGTGGCGGTGGCACGGTGGCGGAGGGGGAGAATGGAGGTGGGGGATTGGAAGAGGAGGTGCCGGGGGGCGCGAGGTGACGCGGTTGGGAGGGCCAAAGGGTGGCTGGAGACGAAGATGGGTGGAGGCGGCGCACCAGTTGGCATTTGGGAAGAAAGAGGGAGCTCGGCTCGGCGTAGCTCAAGGGGAGGGGAGGAGAGGAGGGAGAGGGGGAGGAAGAGAGGAGGTTGTGGTCGTGCTTTATAGTCGAGAATTTTGGGGGGTGGGGAGCTCAAGAAGGGGAGGAAGGGCGAACGGTCGATCGTGAGCAAAGGTAAGGGACAGGCGACTCGTGCCCAGTGAGTGGAGAGGAGGCGATGGCATCTGCAGAGTGGAGGTGGCGTCTGGCAAAGGAGGTGGCAGGTGAGAGTGGCGTGCGGAGGTGGGTGGCGTGCGACAGGAGGTGGCCCAACGGCCAACTTCAACGGGAGGAAAAACCGGCGCCAGGAAGAAGAAAAACAAGACGGAGAGAGAGAAAGGAGAGGAGAAAAAGAGAAAAGGAAAAAGAAAAGGGGAAAAGAAAGAAATCCAAAAATCCAAGAAAATTTTATAAAATACTATGAAACTTAAATAGACCAAATAAAATAGTTTTGTATTTTTTTGAAGTTTATTTTGGCCAAATAAAATAATTTTCCTTTAGAAATTCAATTTTAAGCTTTCAATTAAATCGAATAAAATCCAAATGATTATTTTTATTTTTAAAGCTTCAAAAGGCTTTGGAAAATAGAATAAAACAATTTTTATTTAATTGAAGTTTATTTTACTCATGTTTAAATCATTTTTATTTTTGAAATCTCAAATTAAGCTTTAACGAATTAGGGAAAATCAAATAGTGATTTTTATTTGAAAAACTTGAACAGCCTGAAAATCAAATAGATTAGCTTTGAAATAATCAAAATTACTTCCAACTTAAAGTTGGTTTTTTATTTTGTACATAACTATTTTTAGTTTTTGAAAGACAGGAAAAACCATTTTTAAAATCGAGAACATCAAGAAATTAATTTAGTTTTCCTTTTTAACTTTAAATCCAAGAAAATCTTAGAAACTCAATAAATTTTATCTTTGACTTTTTATTTTAAAGGAATTTAAGAAAAAGCAATAAAACTCTTTTATAACTCAGAAATCCAATAAAATAATATTTTATTAAATTTAAAATAGTAACAGAACTTTGGGATGTTACAGTATTCATGTGCGTTGTGCACTTGTGGTGCAAGCGTGGGTGTTGGTTTTTGGACTTTTTGGTAGTGTGATGTTTACACTTGGATATGTTTGGTGTAAATGTGTCTCAAATAGTACTTGATGGTCTATTGGAAATGCAAGATATTCTTATGTTTATCTCCTGCAAAAACTTTCTTTTGAGTGATAATGTGAATTTAGCGTCTTTGAATATAAATAAGTATTTCAATAATGTATGTATATTTAGAAAAAAAACAATAAATTCAGTACCCCTAATGTTCATGCCAAACGGTCGGAGATGAATTTCGAATTAGCAATAGGAAAATAATGTTTATATAAAAATGTTCCCTAGGGTATATAAGAAATAACGTAGGGAATTTGTTGGATTCTTTCCCTAGACTGGCAGAAAGGTGATGTAGGAAAATAAACTTTTCACGTCTGATGACAATGCCATGTAGATGAGATTTTCCTACCGTTTAAAATCTCAGGAAACGATTATTTCCCTAGGTTTTTCAAAAAAAAAACACAGGGAACATTTTCTTTCCCCACATTCTTTCCCCTAGTAGCCGTTCCCTACGAATGCCACCAGGGAAACCAATTCCCTACAGTTTTTTGCGTGTTCCCTAGTATATTACTCACTAGGGAAAACAAAGATTTCTAGTAGTGGGCCTTGAGTTAACATATGAAAAGATTTTGTGACATAAAAATCTCGTGTGAAACAGTTCGATTCCCGTGAGAGTTAATATAGGAAAAGATTTCGTGACATAAAAATCCAGTGTGAAACAGTTTGATTCCCGTGAGAGTTAATATAGGAAGAGATTTGTGACATAAAAATCTCGTTAAGAGATTTGTGACATAAAAATCTCATGTGGAACAGTTCGATTTCTGTAGGAACTAATATAGGGGGGAAAACCGCAAGAATTTACTTCTCTGGCGCACCAAAAAAAAATCCAAATTGTTGAGCTAGCTAGTGTATGCATGTTTAGCGTTTACATTCTTGTCGCTATCTGTTGAACATGCAAGATCTGGATTGGTTTTAGGCCATCTTGTACCGCCCATGCATGCATGTGAAAATTGATCAAATCGACAAAAAGAAATATGGTGTGTTTGGTTGCCTGCATATCCCTAGCCTGTCCCGTACGGGTCATCTAGGCTAGGGCTAGTCAGGCTGAGTGGATACAAGAGGGGTTGTTTGGTTGGTCAAGCTTCATTGGGTCAGTTGTCTTTGAGATGTTGTTTGGTTGGCTGCATCAGGAAGCGGACGCATGACTGGATGCAAATTTGGGTTGTTTGGTTGCCTGCATGTGGGAGTGTGTGATAACCTCTTGTATTGGGAGGTAAGAATACCCCTGTAGTAGTATGTGTTAGTAGGATGAAAAACTGGCTAAGGACTGTGTTCATTGATGATATGGTGAGTTTTCAATTACAAGGTAACTTTTTTTGAATTTGGATTGGATTCACAAAAATTTCATAGGAGACAAGAAGACCTTTGTTCTAAATAGAGCATACAAGGTAGTAGTAAGTTTTACGAATTTGGGTTTGGATTGTTTTTTTTTTGGGAAGGCAACTTAGATTCAGATTGGATCATTGGAATATTGGACTAATTAACCTTGACTTACAATTGACAGAACCAGAACCACTAGAGAAGTAGAGAAACTGGTTCATAGGCCGGCCGACTCACCACTAGTACAAGACATGTATAAATCGGACATGTATACAGGCGCCATATACAAACATTGCCAGATCCATATACAAATATTGTCAGGTCCATATACAGGCTCCATATACAAACATTGTTAGATCAACTAGACAAACATTGTCATATACAAACAGACATTACTTACAAAATCAAGATAGAATGCTCCATGTACAAAATCAAGATAGAATGCTTATTCATAGTAGTGCAAGCTCCATGTACAAAGGGAAACAAAACTGATCATGTGTGAACTCTATATACCGAAGGAATCAAAGGTGCTTGTATATATTAACTGCCATCTGGTGTATGTACATGGCAATCTCATTTGCTTCTGTTGCAGGCGACAGCTCAACACTAGCACCTCCCATGCCAGCAACAGCACTAGCAGTAGCACCTCCAAGCCCAGCCGAAATTGAATAGTTAGACTAATTCATAATTTGGAATTTCATAATTTGGAAAAAAAAACTTTACAATCAAGACAGGTTGGCAGTCGAGATTGAATAGTTAGACTAATTCTGACTTAGTTATAGGCAGGGAACCAACACCACCAGAAATTCGGTCTGGCCATGCCACGTTCTTATGCCATTCAAACTTCAAAGAACATGCATCATTTCACTGCTATATTTGAGAAGAACACAACTCAGTATTTCAGATGGTTCCTGACAAAAGCTTGGAGGCTGGGACTGGGAGGACATGGTAGATGACAGGACGTCACACAAGATATTTATAGGGAAACTACATTTTCTCATAACTGCCCAGGGAATTACATTCTATTGCCAAAATACAGAACTAGGTAGCCCCAAGCAGGACAATACTACTTTTGAAGGATGGAAGCAATTCCACACTATATAAATGATAGGAACTAAGTATTAAGGAAGCAATCAGGGTTTGAGTACTGCACATGTACCATCATCAGCCGCTGCCCTAGATTTGCAGTACGATATAATCAGATTCTGGTTGCTAGTAATGTAAATATTGTTGGTAATACTGCACCTGAGTTCAGACAAAGAAGCCATGTAGCCAAAGAACAAGGATGTCTGCATGACTAGCAACCAGATTTCTATACTGAGTTCACACAAAGAAGCCATCTATGAAATTGGCATACAATACAAGAAAAACATGCACTAATACATCCAGATTCTGTCAATCATTAGTAACTAGCAACCAGATTTTGTATTATCTAACTACCTACCATATTTTGTCAATCAGTCAAACATTTTATAAGTTAACAACCTTGAATTACGAAAGATATACAACTCAACTATAAAAAATAGCAGAACCATGACAGAAACATAAAAAAATAGCATAACCATAACTCCAGAAACAGTGATGGAAGTTTAATCAAAAGCAGTGATGGAAGTTTAGCTCAGTGTACTTACAAAATTGGAGGGGTTTTAAAACACCACCTCTGGGATGTTCGTCATCCACAAATAGTTAGTTAGGATCAGTTGGAGGTGTGAGCGGCTAGGTAAGAACTAACCACATCGCACATCTAGGCTCACTCATTTGGATAAAAATCAGGCTTAGAGCTTTGTTGTTAGTCAAGTAGGTAAGAACAACCAACATTGCCTCCTCATCAAAGCCTTGGAGATCCATGACAGCGTTATATAGGTCAGGATGACACTCGGTATGCACGGTGTACTTGATGGCACTGGCCATCTCACGTACAACATCTACATGTTGTTCAAGATCACAGCTTCCTCCTTGGTCACAAGGGGAGTTCTCTTCCTCTTTCTACCTGAGCTCGAGGCCTCTTTGCCACTAAATTCAGCAACACTAGCACCTCCCATGCCAGCAGCAGCACTAGCACCAATAGCACCTCTAAGCCCAGCAGCACCTCCAAAACCAGCAGCAGCACTAGCACCTCCCAGCCCATCACCCACCAAATGACACACCTTTAGTAGTTGTTTCAGTTTCGATACCTTTATTGAAGGAGGTATCAGAAAGCTCAGAGGGAACCCCTAGAGCTTCATTGGAGGCCATGGCATACCTCCCTGTGGCTTGTCCTGAACCAAAGATAGTGGCCATCTAAACGTAGTTCTCCAGCGGGACATTGATGTAGTCCACATCCTTGGGGTGGTCCTATAAGATTATAAGTTGGATTGGAGGTTAGATGTTAGTGTTAAAGACAAGCAATCAAGTATTGGAGGTTAGTTGTTACTGTTGTATTGACAACAACAAACCTTGATGTATCCCTTATAGTGCTCTTCATCAAGCACTATCATGCAGAGGTTGTCATCCCAAAGTGCTCCGCTAATGTCTCTAAGCCTAGTAATCTTCACCCACTTTGCACGCCACTTGCGAAGATGGTTGTAGACCTAAGTTCCACTGATCTCAACACCCATGCCCTCAGTCAAAGTCCAAACAACCTGGTTGAGGTGGACCTCTTTGAACCCCTTATCGATCTTAATACCTTGCCCTATGAGCTCAACCAGGCATCGAAGCATGAAGCTAGACATTGCAGTTGTCCAACGAAGAATACAAGGGTACAAATCAAGAACTAATAGGGGTCGAATCAAATATTGATGCTTCATATTAAACAAGTATGCCGATCAAGTATGCAGATCAAGAACACTCCAGTGGTATACCATCCTCAGAAAGTACAGATCAAAAACTAACAGGGGTCGAATCAAATATTGATGCTTCATATTAAACAAGTATGCAAATCAAGAACGCTCCAGTGGCATACCATCCTCAGAAAGTACAGATCAAGAACTAACAGGGGTCGAATCAACTAAAAATAATTGCAAATCAAGTCATTCCAGCATGCAACAAGTAGATCTAGGCATGACGTGGGAGAGGGGGTGGGGGATAGGAGGAGAGGGGGCACCGGGGCCAGGCAGAGGTGGGTACCCCGCTGGAGCACCGTCCGCTAGGCTTACCTCCGCCGGCAAGAGCGGTGAGAGTAGCAAGGAGGAGTGCGGCCTTGCGCCTGGAGGAGGAGAGCAACGAGAAGGAGCCCGAGGGTACCCGCCACTGGAGGGGAGAGGGGAGGCAGCTGCTGAGTCCGATGCAAGCAACCGGAGGCGGAGGTGGAGGTGGCGAGGCGCTGGAGGTAACCCTAGCGTTGGACGGATGCACACGGATGAGTTGCGGAGGGCCAAGCAGGGGTATTTGTTGCACGCGCGTGGCCTGGCTCGCGAGCGAAGCTCAGCAATCGCGTTTGCGTCGGGCCTGGCTCGGGACTCTCTTTTGCACACGTGTGGCCTGGCCAGAGCAACGATGCAAGGAACCAAACACGCTGCAACTTGTATACACAGGTGTGAGCCAACCTAATATAGGAAACCAAACACACCTATAGTGTAGCAGAACATGCGGCTGATACGTAATTCAATGATTTCCCCAGAGAATATATTCTTGAAAACTACACGAATGCTTCCCACAAGTCACACAAGTTGCTAGATAGGAATACATATGTATATACCACTTCAAAGGCTCAAATGAACTCCAAAGTCCCAAACAAACATATTACATTACAAAGTTACTACCACTGAAAAATAAAAGGGAGGTGCATGGACATTACATATTTTGCACCTAGGGGAGAAAAAGGAGGGCCAAAAAACAAAAGTAGCGCTCATAGAAATGAAATTCAACACTACATATAGATTTTTATTCCAGTCGTCTCTCGTCTAAATTGCCTGATCAAATGTGGTGATAGCTCAGGAGGGATAGAAGGGTGAAGGAAACGTGAGGTTGGAGGTACCCGGCGAAAACGGCCATGGCAAATTCAATTGTGTGGATAGCAAGAAAGAAGCGGGTGACATGTGCAGGGAGGAGAGAAACAAAGATATAAGGCCTTACAAGGTCAAGAAGAGGCCTTACAAGGTCAAGAACATTAGTTCTGGCACGAGAAACCAGAAAAGAAATATATGGTTTAATCAGGGGAGGCGGTGGGGAGATTTTAAGGATGAAAAGGCTCAATCGGGATAACACCCACGCATAGACTAGGAAGACATTGCAATGCTAACTTGCACTTGGAATCGTATTTGTGACGATTTGGTGGCACTTTTCCCTGTTGGGAAGTCGAATGCTGCTCTTTGATGATGATCATGGACTAAAAACATGCAGCTGGATGCTTCTTCCCTCCTGTTAATCTGGAAAATTGTGGAAATGGTAAGATAAAAGCGCTGAACTATATATTTGCTCTTTAATTCGCTTCTTAAAGGAATTAGATATCAACTTACACTGATGTCTATACCGGTGCAAGATCTAGGGTTTTGATCATCGAGTAATAGGTCATCCTTTTCCAGCTTGGAAACAAACATCTGCAGAAAGACAAGGAAAATAATGCACGCGTTGCAGCATACGGTCACCGAATCAACAGTAAAAACAAAACTGATAGAACAAGTAAAGAATGATTCAGTAATGAGAGATCGATCAAGAAGCCGGAGGGGTTGGAACTCGATCCGGCCGGAAGAACAACACATCGAAGTTAATTACTCAAAGGATACATATGTAGTAAAATAGCTCACAAACTGTTCTCTTAAACAAACTTACTTGTACATCTAAGAGAAATTTAGTGAGAAAAATACAAGAAGAGAGCAGCAAAATGTCCTATTGGCTGCATGCAGTGAAAGAAGCTGAGGCTACAGGAAGAACAAGTTTTTTAGATGAAGTGCTAGAAGGGAAATTAATGGCGAGACCATGCACCTGCTCTTGAGTTGAGAAGACTGATTTCAGAGATGCAGCAGCAGGTAGCATGCCTGTATGTACTAGCTAGCAACTAGAGCTAGTGGTAGAGAAGGCTCCACCCCCACACTGATCTCCTTGCTGCTGCTGCTCCTCACCTGGGTGCGGATTTATACTCCAAACATAGACATAGGGTAGTGGAATATCTAATGGATTGACATAGAGGGCCTGCTTGAACCGGAAGTAGGGACGAGTGGCTCCCAAGTCCCAAGCCTTTAGTCTGGCTTTCAGGAGGGGAATCTCTGTCCCTTTTTTTCTCCTCTCTTTTTGTCTTGATTGTGTTTAAAATATACATTAATCAATATATATAGTATGGGTCAGCTAGCTATGAACATTTAAGAAGCTGTAATAGATGTTTGGGGTGTGCTTTCTTGTCTATTGATTGGAGCTGGCTTGCACCCCGAAATGTTGATTTTTCTAGTTTGATGGATGACCATACTTGTGTAGTAGTAGTAGTGTATACTACCTGTAGGCGATTATTTCTACAATCAATCGATAATGTGTAGTGTTCTCGAGCTAGCTGATAACTCACTTTGTACAATTAATCGCCTATTATTTAAGTGAAATACTAGAAATCATCTAGTTAGCAGAGAGCAGCTATTAGATAATGGTCATATGAAACTGGCTAGGAGTACGTAGCAGTGGCCATGTGAATCCTGTAATTTCCCGAGGCCTACCTCACAAAGTGTGTTTTGCTTGGCATCAGGACCGATCATTGAGATCTCTAAAATCTCTTCTTCTTCTTCTTCTCTCTCTCTCGTTCCTCTTGAAGTTAAGGTACACTGCCTCACCAACTCCCATAAGAGCTGAGCAGCCTCTTATGGATAGAGAGAGAGAGAGAGAGCTACTAGTATATTGCTCAAACTAAGAGTGCTCCAAACACTGATGCCATTTGATGGCATGCACGTGGAGGAGCACGCAATTTCAAGTGAGATAAGAACTGAAGAAGGCGTCGACTTCATGCTAAGTTCCCAGGGGCTAGCTCTTCTTTGAGTTCTCTCTTTCTTCTCATGGGGAATGGGAGAGAGCATGTGGTCTTCAAGATACCATGCATGGATCAATAAGATCATGTATAATGGGTTTACATCAGTTGTCTATAGTCTCTATCACGTAGGATTTAAGCTAACGTGGATGAGAGAGAATAAAGAGAGAGAAATGAGCTGTCTACAATCCTGTAGTCGACTGTATCACCAGAATCAAGAAAAGCATTAAAAGATTGTGTGTTGTCTACAATCCTGTAGCCGACTGTATCACTGCAACATATTATATGAGTTATTTTTAGTACTGTCTATAGGTGACATAGAGAGTTGTTATAGACAACAGCTGTTTGTACCATTGTACATACCCTAAGAGAGCGAGTGAGACATGCATGTTGCAGGCACAGCTTCTGCTTTTACATGCCTATTGAATACCCCATTATTTGTGTATAGTACTTAACGACCCGGCCATGAGAGTATTAGAGCATCTACAATAGTTTGTTTCTTAGCTTGTTACTAAGAAGAGAGAGAGTACTCAATCTAATAAAAAGATACAAGCATTCCAATGGATTGTTTCTTGAGCTTGTATCTAAGACTTTAATTGCTACAAGTGTGCATGATTCTTGATGATCAACAATGAGGTACAACTTTGTGGCCTATATGTTTTGGCTCATTTATCATATCATCTGCGGGAGAAGCCAAGAAGATGGGCTGTACAAGATCCGGTAGATTTTTGTTGGTAGGCAGTGGGACCCACAAAATGAGTGTTTAGGTAACAACTAAGCCTCCAATAGAGTTTTTTTGTTGTTTCTTATGTCTTGGTATTAACAATATGATAGTTTTTTCTTGTAGAAACAGTTTCACCTTCTCTTCTTATCTTCTCTCCTCCACATCATCTAAAAGCTGATGTGGCAACTTTTTAGTAACAGCTGAGGTGGATTGTTGTAGATGCTCTTAGTGCAGCACATAATTATATATATGGTTCTTCGGCTATAAGCTTCAGAATCTCACCCATGTAAGCTTAATTTCATGGTTTTACAAACTGCTAGCTTAATTATTGGGATTCTCTAATATAGAAACAGCTTATCAGTCATCATAGTCCCGCAAAGTATGCTAAATGGGCCTTCATTTTTCTTTATTTAGGGGATAACATGGCTTCAGTTGATATCCTCATCTTGGCATTGATTCCAAGCAGCAGGATGCAGTAGTACTGAACCACTGAGCATCACAGCCAGCCCCAGAGATGCAATAGTAGAATAGTAGTACTCCCATTCAAAGTGCAATAAGTATGTATCTGCATGCATGGCATGTACATTACCAAATCAAGGAAAGGAATGGAGAAGTGGCCTTGCCAAGACAGTGTTTGTGCTCTACTGTCTGCATGTGCTCCCTCTGCACCTGTTTGCTGCTACACCATACAAGTCTGGTTGCCTGTTGCCACTCTATTTTTCTGAATTTTAGCTGGCACTGCTAGCTGTGATGTGTCATGTGATGGTGGTGGGATCGATTCAAAGCCCATTGATGTAGATCATGACATTTCATGGTCATTGGGGTCCTTAGAGGGTGGTGGGGCCAACTTGTTAGGTTGTTTTTTAAAAAGAAAAATGAAAGAAAGAGAAGGTTAATTGGCTTAATACTTTTTTTATTAATAACTCAACGAGTAAAGTACATAAGCAGTACCTAACTTTTACATTGAATATTGTAGATGGACAACATGTCACCATCAAGTCCTTGGATTGATGAACGTGTTAGACTTCTTAATCTTCCTCGCCATTGACTATGTATCTTGCAACATCACCTTGATTGACTACAAACATGGCAATTGGAAGTAGATTGCCAATGATCTTCATTGATGTGTATGACTTACACCTCAGTAGCGGTCTTGTTGGTCGAAAGAAAAAATAGAGGTGAGGTGGTTTATTTGCACCTGTCGATGGTCAGGGCAAGGGATCCCCTATTGAGCTTATACCGAAAAATAATATGAGATCCCAATCTAAACGAAGATTTTTATTGTGTGGACACAATGAATGCATAAGAATACAATGGGAATGTGTTACAGAATAGAGTTATGGAATCTTGGATCCTGAAGTTGTTATTACAGAATATGTGGGTTACCCCCTTCATAGCTATTGAAGAGATGCGCCAATAACTGCTATGACGTGAGTCACATGGGAAATTGTCATGTCTTCCGACCAGTTTGCTGGTCAGGGATGGCCTAAAACCGTATGGCTGGTTGTGTAGTGTCCACGACTAGTCGTCCCATGACTCAAATTGGTCTGCAACCAGTTTGGCAGTAGTGAAGGGGATTAGACTTCCTTTAAACAATGGTCGTAGACTCATAGGTTCCTAACCGTTATAAAGTGGGCCTCTAATACGTGGGTCTGCTTTGACACAGATTCTTGACTCTGACCAAAAAAGTTGACCTAGTCAAGAATCCTCGTCAGCACCCTTCTCAGCCTAGTGTCAATTTCCGGCGTAGGTGTCGCCATCGTCGTCCAGGTGAGTCAGTCCGATGAAACCCATCATGGGTAAATAAAATCTGCCTAAGAACTCGCCAGAGAAGAACAAAGCTAGAAAATTTGATATAAGAAGAAAAAACAGAAGAAACAAAAAAAGTTACTTCTAAAAAAATCAACGGGTCCCCACCCACTCAATGCCGATGTTAACCAGGAAGAAGCACCTGATCATCGGGCTATCGATGCCCCCAGTGTAGATCCTCCTTAGCAACATCTCGGTTTTGATGTTGCTGCTTGTGGCAC
Source organism: Phyllostachys edulis (assembly GCA_036346405.1). NCBI lineage: Eukaryota > Viridiplantae > Streptophyta > Magnoliopsida > Poales > Poaceae > Phyllostachys > Phyllostachys edulis. Next base: position 67,822,333 of record CM070554.1, read on the forward strand.
ATTGAGCAGTTGCTTCAGCTCGGCGAGCTCGGCAATGCCTGCGGACAGCAACACCATCGGTGTGCCCTTACCACCGCACGGGAGCTCGAGAATGCACTTCACAGCGTGGGGCATGATTTGGATGCTCTTGTCCCCGCCAACACAGAGCACCGTGTCGGTGGGGTCTAACCTGTCCATCAGGAAGCAGAGGATGTCCCTTCTCTCAAGGCCCTCGAGGTTGAACTGTAGGAGGTCATTGAAACCGAGCTCAACTGATGTAGTGTTAGCTTGCTGATGCTCACAACGACGAGGGCAGGGGCACACCTGACGCAAGTTGTGTATAGACCTTGCTTCCTCTCCGTTGGGCTGCTTAAAAATGGAGAACGGATGTTAAAGAATCTATGACAAAATAAGCATTGACTTTTACTAGTCATGACTACCGTTTTACCGTGTGCTATGAACGACACAATATATCATGTTTTAATGATGCAGTGAGTAAGAATTACTGGAACTTGACTTGGGATTTACTGGCTAAGAATACATCATGTTACCAAGGTGGACTCCGCTGCGGGCTTCACAGAGGTCGTCAAGGAATCGTCGTCCTCGAATTCGACAGACTTCCTCTTCTTGCCCACTAGTTTCTTTCGACAAATACCCGCGTGTGGATACGCGATCGGCACCTATGAGGTTTGTGCTTCGGCAGGGTCGGGATGACTATCATCCACGTGTAGCACCAGTGTCATCTGACTGTCCGTGGTGGTGATCTTCCTCACCTTCTAGGGGGATCTCATCGGATGTCCTCATTTACCGTGAGAGGCGCAAAAAAGGGCAAACATCAAGAGTTTTACTGTAAAAGCATTGTATATTTACTTCAAGCGATAGCTCATGGGCCCCAAATGTTGTATCCCATGCAAGGATTTAGTGGATCCAGACTCACTAGCATTAGGAAAACCCCACATTTTGGGGGAATCGATGGTAAGACCTCGATTATGCGCATTTAGAAATTTCTTGGGTAGAACCCATCAAAATCCTAGATCAAAATGAGGATACACATCCGCGTGGTCGACTGAACAAAAGAAAGGATATTGGTCGATCACCACAAAATGTGCGTGCAGTTGAGAATCGCTCCACGATCGCACCGCAAAACTTGAGTTATTTCCCCACAGCAAGAAGAAAATACATTGCATGTGGTTATTTTTACTCAATCGGTGTACGTGCAGGGGTGGGTGGGGGATGGAGACAAAGACCACCATTGTTCTTGCTGGGGATGGGGGCTGTGGAGATCGCCGGAGAGCTTACGATTTCACCATGGGGTTTTCGTTGTTGGAGCGCCGCCGGAGAGAGAGAAGCCTGCCCTCATAATATATTCAACTTCCCCCGCTAGCGATTTCTAGAAAAAAATGGTTGTGAAATGTTGGCAGTAAAAATGAATATAATATTTATTTCCATATACATTCCAAATTACTTCCATATGAAGCTACTTTTATTGCACCAACGATTTTACTAGACACCTCGTTGGAGTTTACGGGCACATCCAGTCGTGCGCATACTCGTCATGTGACGTCAATGTGGGATTCGTGGGTTCATGGCCCACATATGTTGCGATTGACCCTAGAGAAAGAGAGAGGCGCATAGATACAGGAGTGGATAACCCGAGCGTCGTTGTAAAATATGCAACTTCCCCCAACTGGCAATTTCTTAAAAAATTAAATCCGTTGTGATATGTGTGGTAGTAAAAATGGATACTACATTTACTTCATATGTGTACCAATTTATTGTCAGATGAAGCTGCTTTTTGCTGCACTCACGAATTTACTTGATGTCCATGTAAAGACATGAGAGAAGAACCCCAACGTCGTGGCTCACACCTGTAAATGTGCAATTTACCCTACTAGAGATTTCTAAAACAATCCATAAAAAATAAAATCGCTGAGAGCTGCGTAATAGTAAGAATGTGTATCGCATTTATTTTCACATACGTTACAATTTACTGGCAGATGAAGCCTCTTTTACTGTACTAGATAATTTACTGGACGCCTCGTTGGAATTTACTAACACATCCCGGCGTAGCGAATACTGGCAGTGTGACATCATCGTGGGGGTGTGGGTTCGTGGCCCACATCTATTGTGATTGGCCAGCTCTGACGGGGGTAGCGTGAGCGTGTGGTGACACGCGGGTCGTGCAGGTTGGTGAGGGGACGAGCTCGATCGGGGGCGGGGGAACTGACTGAAGCCTAGAATACCTTATTCTACGCTCAGCTACATAATAGTACACACACACACACACACTATTCTGTAGGAGAGTGTAGAATAAGTTATTCCACCCATTGCCACCTTCCGTGGGTCAAAACCCACGTCCCATCTTAGTCAAAGGCTTGTAAAAGAAAACCCACCACTGTCGAGCCCTATGTCGCTCTTCACCCACATTTTTTGTGCTTAAACAATGCAATAATTAACTAGCTTAGGTACAGTAAATCCGAACTTTCGGTACAGTAATTGCTTTTTACAGTGTTAAAACATATCCATCATGTATCTCATGGGAGTACGTGATCCCACTTCTCGTATACCATTTAAATCGTATGATGATATTTCTTTATCAATTTAAGCATACTTCAATAATGATTATAAGATACCCCAAAGGGAGTTCCATAGAAAATTTCATTGAAGCCCATTTTTTATAGCAAAATTTGTGTATATACTTATTTTATATATGAAAAAGGGTATATAGCAAAAATAAATGGCTCCAATATTTTTTTTAATCAAATCGTATTAGAGTATCTTACAATTGTTATTTAAGTATACTAAAAGTGATACTAAAAGTGATAAAGAAGTATGATAAATTCTTTTAAGCGGTACATAAAGGTTCCTATATTACCGGGAGTTCAGCTTTTATAAAACCGATGTGCTTACCAACTGATGTAGCAACTTACGAGCGTGTAGACGATGATTGCATAAGATATGGTAAGAAGTCAGTAGAGACATACAATTTTCGGCCGGACAGATAATAAACCAATCTGCATAGTACACCATGAGGGCCAGATGTACTAATACCTAAACCAAGTTAAAATTTAGCATGACAACGTTACCCATAGGAGAAGACCTTGCTATTTTGGAGGGTAGTTCCAAAGTGCAAGCAGCCGTTCTGCAGGGTGCAAACCAAGAGCAAAAGTAGCAAAAAATAACCACCATCATCACAGGTTCTCAGTTCACGTGATGAGATGCCCGTTTGTTTGACCCACTGACGTGCCGGCCCCACCGAGCCATCACCATCCATGTGCTGTCCTGATGTGCCGGGGCCACCCCACCCACCCCCACTGCACATAACAAAAAACACACACACACACACCCCACGCAGGTCGCCTCGCCGAGGAGAGGGAGAGAGAGAGAGAGGAGAGAGAGGGAGCTCCACTTCACTCCACCCTACAGTGGTGGCAGAGTTTCTCCGGATCGGAGCCCTCCTCCTCTCCCGCTTCGCGCCAAACCCTAACCCCCGCCGCCCGCCGGGGCGCCGCCGCAGGTACGGCCTCCCATACCTCGCCCTCTGTATCTATCTATCTATCTATGCGTGCGTGCGAGGGAGGGCGCGTTGGGATCTGGATCGGGGCTTGCCCGTGGCCTCTCACGACGGATCCTCGCGCGGGCGCGCTCCTGGTGCCTCGCTCGATTGGGGGCATGTGCCTGATGTGAATGTGACGTGGTTGCGCGCGCGGGCTAGATGGATGGGGACGGGGGTTGCGCGTCTGCGGCTGCGCTCGGGGTTGATTCGCGTCGCGTGGTTGCATTATGGTGGTGTTGTCAGATTGGGGGTGGTGGCGAGTGAGATGGACGCAATCGCCCTGCAGCAACTGTCATGGTTCTGCGATGCGGTGCTGTGAGCGATGGCGCTTGGGGGGGTTCTCGTATCGCATTGCATTCTGTAGGTAGGGTTTTGCGGTTCTCAACTCAGCGTCGCATTCTGTTTTGCAGCGAGGTTGTCTTTTCGTAGGTCGTTTTTCTCTTGTATGGAATAGCTAGAAACATAGCATTTTCTGCAATGTATAGGGTAGTAGCCATTTTCGCACCTCAAGGTTTAGGATAAACTTAGGCGCTTTAATAAGCATGTAACTTATTTATTGTTCAATGTTGGGCCTTGGATAGGGTGTGTCCCAACTCCCAAATGAATATGCAAGGGAGAGAACATAGGTGAAAATGCTATACGAAGATCAGACCTTAATAATTTCGCCGCCTTTTTTTGGCTATGTTTATGCTGCCCGCAAATCTGTGCCTTGTTGTTCTGCCTGTATTTTGTTCGGCATCTGAGATAGGCCTGGTGTATCTGTCTAAAGGTTGCCCTTGAATGTTTTCAGCAGGATTCGGATCCAAGAGTAATGAAACAAGATGCTCCTCAAAAGCAAATTTAAGCTGGCCACAGCCGTCGGCATCATCTTGTCACTGCTGTCGCTGCTGGTGCATCTTTTTCTTGCAAATTACTCTGCTGGGGGAATTACAAAGTATAGCCTGCATATGGATGATGTCCTTCCATTTGGATCTGTGAGTGACAACTCATGGCTATGTCGAAGTATCAGTTGTCGAATTTTCTATGTTCGATATAACTTTGAAGGGGATTTGCATTTCTGGAGGTTAAATTAGACATTTAGTTTCATATATTAATGCAATAGTTGATTAGGAGCTAATAACTTTCCTTTTTCTTGCTTCATGATTTTTTCAGAGGCCTCGACCCCGGAGATTGTGGGGTCCATTGAGTACACCTGATCACCTACACCCTTACGTAAAACCTAGAAAAATCTACCCTGGTAATTTGGCTCTCAACTTTCCCTATCATGTTTGCATTTTCTTTTTTAACTTCCTTTTTCCTTAAACTAGTCATGCAATTAGTTAAATAACATCGAGCAAGCTATCTTTTCAGACGTTGAAAATGGGGGACCCATACCTGAACCCTTTATTTCACATAGTATAATTGTCTTATTCGGGGATTCATTCAGACTTATGCACCCCCTACCCTGTTTTTTTGGCAACGTTGTAATCACCACTCACCAGTGCTATGTAGTTGACCTTAAACTGCTTATTGATTTCATGTTTTTTTCTCCTGCATACTGTTGTGGATAAATATGCTTATTGATTTGTTCTGAATGTCTTAAATTTGAAGTTCGACGCGTCATCTGTACTTGCTGCAAAAATTATAACATCTTAGGAAGTGGTTGATTAATTAAACAGGTGTTATTTGTATATTCTTTAGATGCAATATATATTGTGAATTTTTTCTTCGAGCTCAAACTCCTACTGTCCTACACTTAAACCTTCATCTAATTTGTTTGATTCACCTTGATACAGCTCCAGATAAGCATAACGGTTTTATTTATGCAAAGATCTATGGTAGCTTTGAGAAGATACAGTCTTCAGTAAGTTTCCTTGTGTGAAGTACCCATTTATGTGGTCATTATTCTGTAGGATAATGACATATTTCCTTTTGTTAGATCTGTGATCTTGTCGCCGTTGCCAGGCTCTTAAATGCCACTCTGGTTATTCCCGAAATACAAGCGACAACTCGTGCAAAAGGCATCAGGTTCCTGCCTCCTTCCGCATTTTGATATTCGGTTTGCTGGTTTATTTATTACTTGTACCCTGTTTTCTTCTTGACCTCTAAATATAGCTTTCCTCTTTCCTTGTTTTGGCGTTGCAGTTCAAAATTTAAAAGCTTTTCATATCTCTATGATGAAGAGCACTTCATCGCTGCACTTTCCAGTGATGTGGCTATTGTGCGGGGCTTGCCAAAGGATCTCAGAGAGGCTAGAAAAAAGATCAAATTTCCCACAGTATCACCTAAAAATTCTGCCACTCCAGAATATTACATCACAGAAGTATTACCCAGGCTTGCCAAATCAAAAGTCATGGGGATAATCGTTAATGGAGGTAAATGTCTTCAGGTATCCTCCAGGACCCATTAACTCTATTGTGCTTCTTGTTCTGTGGTCCATTGTGGACTTAGAGAACCGTTGTGTACGCTTTCTGCAGTCAATTCTTCCTGCAAGCCTGGAGGAATTTCAGAGGCTTAGATGCAGGGTGGCTTTCCATGCTCTGAAGTTCCGTCCAGAAATTCGGGCTCGTGGGAGCCAAATAGTAGCAAGGTGATGCTTTCCATCTTTGCCATAGTTCTAAATGGGGGTGAATCACCATACATATTTTCAATTTATCTGTAGTGCTCTGAGCCCAATATATCTACGTTTAAATTCACTGTAACCTTCATTATATTGCTAGGGATCTTTCGCCGCCTTCTCAAAGCTTCAATTCCATAGTTGGCCTCCTTGTAAATTATTAACAAAAAAAGATGTTACTTTAAGCATTTTGGAACATTCCCTTTTACAAGGAAGTTTTGAGTTGGCCACTCTGGATGGAGAATGTTGATGTTAAACTATGTAAAATTGAAAATTTTACCCTGTCTAACTTCGCTAGTTATAGGATTTGAATCTGGCGTGTTGGTCTGCTTTTGCTGTTCTCATAAATCCAGTATGATTTGTATAGGTTACGTGCATCTGGCCGTCCTTATCTAGCATATCACCCAGGACTGCTAAGAGATACTCTAGCTTTTCATGGTTGTGCTGAACTGTTCCAGGTTTGTATAGTTAGGATGTTTACGTTCTAATGACAAGGTTGGATGAATTTCATTCCAATATCTATCTACCGATTTTCCTTTGACTTGTTAATTTGATCTTTTCTAGGACATTCATACAGAACTTATTCAATACAGAAGGAATCAGATGATCAAACGAGGAACTGTAAAGGAACAGCTATCAGTTGATTCAGTGTCCAGGAAGATAAGTGGTTCATGTCCACTCATGCCAGAAGAGGTGAGGTTGCTTATAATTGTACGCTAAAGTCAAATTGCTCACTAAACTGGGATGGAACTGTTCGCGTGATACACTACTTTGAGGAAATTTTCCTCTGTTTTGTAGAAATATGTAACAATGCTTACCTTTGTGTTTTGCTAGCAAAATGTATTTTGTGTTCACATTAGAAATCTGAGGCTGGCAAAACATGAGCAACAGAGCAGAACGGGGTAGTTATACGCTAGTGCTTTTCTTTCCATGCCTCCGTGGGGAACATTTAAACTTAGGGTTTTATGTACACTTGATGTTTAACCCTTGTGTTGGAATTGTAAAGGTCAAATAATTGGGCTTCAGCTATTAATTATTTAAGAGAGCAAGTAGTGTTTTATTTTAATTGATGATGCATGTAGTTTGATTTATGATTGGAGAATGAGATACTACAAACCTTATTCATATACATAATAGGGTATGAGAGAAAAATGGTCTCAACAATCTCTAACCGTCCAACTGCACGAACATGCATGTGCAGGAAACCAAAAGGTAGTAAGAATTCAGAAAGACTTCTTAGACTTGACCACTTTTATCAATTCCTTGGCCAATGGCCATGCCTTGCACTGTTCTTTTGGGCCTACCAATTTTCTGTACCAAGTGCTATTCTTTGAAAACATAATCTCTTCCATGAAATTATGGTGATACAGTTTGCTTATTACTGTGTTTAACCTGTGATACATGCTTACTAATTTATTTTGGTTGTCAATGTGGTGTAAACAATCTGTACTTACAGGTTGGACTTCTACTCCAAGCATTAGGTTATCCGTCAACTACAATAATATACTTGGCTGGTTCTGAGACTTTTGGTGGGCAAAGAATACTTATTCCTTTACGAGCTATGTATGCCAATTTAGTAGATCACACTTCCCTGTGTAGCCAGAGGGAGTTATCTGATTTAGTTGGGCCAGAGGCTCCTCTTGCCTCAGATATGCCACATCCTCCACCTCCCAAAAGTGAGAAAGAACTCATTGACAAATGGAAGAGAGCAGGGCCTCGTCCGAGACCACTGCCTCCACCTCCTGCAAGGCCATTTTATGTTCATGAGAAGGAAGGTTGGTATGGATGGATTGGTGAGAATGACACGGAACCAGATCCTTCGCCCATTGAATTTAGGAGGCAAGCGCATCGATTGCTCTGGGATGCGCTTGATTATTTTGTTTCTGTTGAAGCTGATGCGTTCTTCCCTGGGTTTCACAATGATGGGAGCGGTTGGCCAGACTACTCAAGTTTGATCATGGGGCATCGGTTGTACCAAACCCCATCTGGTATAACCTATAGGCCTAACAGGTATAACACCATTATTTTTATTTTTTATTACAAAATTTGCTTAATAGCTTAAAATAATTGTTCTTTCTCTAACTTTAATAAGTACAAAACATTTTGCACCAATTAAACTTTTGAGAATAAAATAGTAACTGGCATGTGTTGTAGTAAAATAGTGTTCAGGATGCAGGTGGATCACCATTAAACTTGGATTCAACACAAAAGCTATGTAAGACTATCTAGGTCACTTGAGAATTTAGTTGGATATTATGGGCGACATTCAAAATCATCATTGACAACTATAGCACTAGTGTATGTTGATTGCTAAATGTTATGTAATTTCACATGATGACTGTTTCCCCATTTCTTTTTATGAACAGAAGTACTGTTGCTGCACTGTTTGAAAATGTTAGCGATCATCGGTATCACCCACCACGGAATTGGACAATGGCTGCACGTCAGCATCTCAATAATAGTGCAAGCATAGAAGGCATTGTAACATCGGCTATGCTGTCAAAACCTGTATCTTTTCTTTCACACCCTTTACCGGAGTGCTCTTGCAGAGCAACAAAGTCACCTGCCGTTCAAGCGGTGAGAGATAGCCATGGCAGGCTCCTATTTGGAGGTGAAGAAGAGTGTCCTGATTGGATGGTTAGCGGCCTGGCCATGGTGTCCACCAAGAATAACGAACCTCAAAATGAGGACTACGAGGGTGAGTTACCTGAAGATGATTCTAGCCAAGACATGCAGCACGATTCTGATAGAAGTGACACGAATAAATCCTCGGAGCAAGACGAGGAGATGGATCCAGATGATTGAAAAGATGTGGAGCATGGAACTATGGCGTCCCTTTTTATGCGCTATTAGCTCCAGATTACTCAAGCAAGAGCAGCGTACATTGCAGGGATCTATTGGAGCAGTGGGCATTCGCTTACAGCAACACATACTCAGCTGGAAGCGTCCAGGCATATGACAGGATTGTCGACATTGGGTGCTTGCCTGGATTATCTTCAGTACACGACATCGATACAGTAACTAACACGTAGGTTCTTTTCTTTCTTTATGCCTTTTTTTTGCATTTTTGCGGGTGCAACCCGAAGAGATTGTTTCTGTACAAATGTCTATTAACTGGGAAGAATACATTATTTTTTTGGTGAGCTTGATTTCTAGCTTCGCTAGGGAATTCGTTTGGCTTCTGGCTTATTGTTGTGCACCTATCTGTAAAGGACGTCTCTCTTTCTCACTCTCTAATTGCTGCGTGTGTTCTATGTGCCAGTGAGTTTATTAAACTGATCATTTCAGGTTTTCATTTATTTTTTGCGAAGATTATTTCAAGTTTTCAGTACAGATGCTTTCGAGTTGTAGTGTCGTGTCTCTAGTTGGCAGTCATACTGCATTGCTCGGACAAAAAAGTGGAAATTCTGGTAGTTAATTTGTGATTGTCATCAAAGTATGCATCGGGCAGACGGGCACTGCCAATTCACGGGCGCCGTCGTCTTCGTCCTCTCCGGTGGCCGTGCCTTCCACTCCGTGGAACCTTCATCAATAGTATTGAAGATAACAGTCGTTGCCTGTTACGGATATTGATCCTTGGTGAGTGGGCCTCGTGGGTTAGATAAGCATGGACCGGCTTTGGGCCCAATAGGCTAGGAAGGGGTATTAGCTGGGCTGGCAATCGAGTACAAAAGACCAGGCAGCAGCGACACAAGGGAGCATCCAAAAACATCATGAAGACCACCGCCAGCTTCCTTCTTCCCACTGCTGATCTTCCCCAAATTCCTCTTCTCTGAATTCCCAGTCTCCAATTGCTACTTCCAATCTTAGCTTCCAATTTCTTTCAAGTTGTATCAAAACTACTCGTATTCCGTGTTGGAGTGGATCATTGTGTTCTTGTCTCGTTGTGCATCAGTGTTCATCAATCGGGATTATAACATTTGGTATCAGAGCCTTCGATCCTGATGGTTCTGTGCTTCGAGGTGGCCATAAGCGACACTGAGAAGGAGAGCGAAGCTCGGTGCAAGGCAATGTTGAACAAATTAATATCTGAAGTGAAGAAGCAGACATTAGAGATGGAAGACTTGGTCGTACGCATGAAAGAGCTCGCAGTTGGCTTGAAGGCCATCGTCCCGCTGCGAGGAGTACCCGATCACGCCTTGTCGCTGTCCGTAACCGCACCGACGACCACCTTTGTCGTCGCTGTGGACCACGTTGTGGCGGCAGCTACTCCATGTGCAGAAGCCACCCTCGCCCCCGAGTCGCCCACCAGGCGTTTGATGAATTGTTCCGGCGACGAGACCACCTCGCAGATGTCTGCATTCATGCCGGACGCGGTCCCAGGTCCTCCCTTGATCGCCGCCCTGCTCGATGTCACCATCACCAGCCCTGAGCCGACTGTCGCCACCATTCTGGTGCGTGACGGCACCAGTGTCCTCACCTCCACACCGAGCGGCGCCGCCGTCCACTCCATCGACCTCGGCGACGAACATGTCCCCAAACTATCATCTTTGTCGGTTGAGTGCGTGCAAAATTGACGATGAAATGCCTATTAGAGTGCAGTGGTCTTTGTGGCGAAACCGATGAAGTGGGACGAGCGGCAACTATGGCCGCCACCTTCGCAAGTAGTGATCAAGTGCAGTGGAGAGGAATTACGGCCTACACCATGGCCTTCGTTCGCCTGCAATCGAGTTGGCTTGCAGTTGAAGTCACCCTGGCCACCTCCCAAGTAAGACAGAGCCATGGGTAGTGTCGAGCAGCGGCCAACACCTTGGCCATCCCTCAAATGCTACTGGAGTGGAGCGCCACTAGATTCGGTGAGTGATGACTGCGTTGATGCAATAACCTATGTGCCAGGAGGCAAGTATTCCAATCTAAGTCTTGAATATGCAAACTATGGAATGGTCACTGAATTGAATCAAGGAGTGGCATTGCATCTACTTGAGAGAAATCTTGTGCATAGTTTCATTGAGAATGATCTACAAAGGTTCTTGTTCCCTGCCTTGGGGGGTCTCCTTTTCGGTTATGACATTGGAGCTACCTCAGGACCGGCTCTGGGCCCAATAGGCTAGGAAGGGGCATTAGCTGGGCTGGCAATCGAGTACAAAAGACCAGGCAACAACGACACAAGGGGGCATCCAAGAACATCATGAAGGCCACCGTCGGCTTCCTTCTTCCCACTGCTGATCTTCCCCAAATTCCTCTTCTCTAAATTCCCAGTCTCCAATTGCTACTTCCAGTCTTAGCTTCTAATTTCTTCCAAATTGTATCAAAACTACTTGTATTCTGTGTTGGAGTGGATCATTGTGTTCTTGTCTCGTTGTGCATCAATATTCATCAATCGGGATTATAACATTGCCAACCCACACTCTGCCTCAGCTCGGTTCACCACCAATAAATATAATCGTCATTGCCACCCCGCCATCTACCTCACCTCAGTCGCACACATAAATCAACCGTTGGAGAAAATGGCAAAAATGGGTTCGATAGACGAGGTCGTGTGACCACCATATCTAACGACGTGGCCATCCACGAGATAGGTTCAGAATAACCTTTTTCACATATATCTACGCTAGTCCACTACCACTTGTTTGATTGGGAGCATAAACACTGTTAGACCCTTCAAAGGGTACTGGGAAAAAGAAGGCAGAGGGGCAAAATACTCAACGTATAAACCCTTTCACAACATATATAGGTATGACCGCCACCACTGTCAAATAATTTTTTATCTGAAGTACTAGGGACTAGTGAAGTAACTGTTGTTACAACTTTTGGGGTTTTTTTTTGTGTGTGGCAATTTGGCCTCTTTTTAATCAAAATAGCAAATGTACCATCTGCGCGTCCGAAATGACAAAAATAACGTCGCGGTAGATTAGATAGACTACATGTATCCCCTACCATGCTCCAGATACGTGTCAGCATCCTACCACGCTTCTGATGTGCTGCACGTGCCTGCCGTGAATTCGGACCACATGAACTGTCTTTCCATATATCTAGACTGATGAATGCGCCTGCTGTAGTTCGGAATCGCAACACGTGGGCTGTTGCGCACCCGGTCCGCTGCTCCTGCCGCTCCCCCAGTCCATTGTCACTTCCCTGCCATGCACTCAGTCCATTGCTTCTTCCCTGCCTCGTCTGCTGGACTACGGTTTCAATACTTTGCTAACTTGTGGACTATGGCTATAATCATTTGCTAACCTATTAGCGACGACCACACGGTCCGCTGGACTACTGAGTGCAATGCTTTGCTAACTCTCGACCTGTTAGTGATGACCTGGTAATTAAGACTTATCTGTATACATATTTTTTTTTAAGTAGTGCCCCTTTTTTGAACTATTTAAGTGTAGAGTTCTCGCAACCAATTTTTTTAAAGAACAAAATATTAAGTATAGAATAATCATGTAATTAAATTATGAAGATAAGATTTCAACCATGACAATACGACTTCGTAATCTAGGTGTGAATTACATTATGCACAGGGTTTGGTTACGTGCATTTGTTTGCCTCGCTACTCCTACGGTACAAATGGCAACATGCACAAACCATCAACCCGAACTACATGTAAGATATATGTGCGTCTTTCGGAATCGAAAACACTGAGGGATCGAAAAGAAGTCAGTCTTGTGGTCATGTTACTATGCATCAGGGCCCATCGGTGCCTTCAGCCCTTGTCTCCCGCAGCACGGTACTCGGCTTCCAGGACACTTGGAGGTGTATCCCAGTCCGAAGTAACCTCCCGCTCAGTAGGAGCATCGGGGACCATCTGTGTCTTCCCCACGCTTGGCTTGAGCCTCATGTTTGGCTGTAAGGACACTTTTGGGCTTCCACCACCACTTCGATTTTGCACGGACCATCGCTGCCTTTCCCTTGTCTTCCCCGCTCTCCCAAGAGTAAGTTTTCAGATGGGTAAAGTTCTCAAGCACAACTGCGTAGTTCAGCATGTACTTTTGCTGAATGAATGATTTGTTGTACTTCTTCGGGCCATCGATCCATTAAAAGAAGTAGCAATGTTCCGACGGCTGCCATTATGCACGGATAAAATTAGCGATATGTAAAATGCAACATGCAATGTGAAATATCGATGTGTGATATTCTCTTACGCGGATACCCTTGCACGTGTAGTATGCCCGAGCGATGATCTCTGGGTGTGTGAAATGAATGATATTTGTTGGGTTACCGTAGTCACACTGCCAGCGTGGAAACTCCGTTGGTACAAGTGCATCCTTGCAAGAACAATCAGGGTAGGTTCCCCGCTTCCTGGCAAACCAGCCACTTCCACTTCCGCCACACCTCCCCATAGCCCGACATGCCCAAACCCGATGGAGTGTTCTTCTCTACCTCTTTTCTCCCAGTTTTTGAAATTAGGTTGGGTAGAGTGTTGGTTGTGGTGGTGGATTGTACCCTGGTTTTATAAGCGGTTAGGTTGTAGTGTTGAGGGAGTAAATTATGGTGAATGGAGGTGCACTCACGTCTGCGAGGGAATCTTTCGGCACAAGAAACCTCGGTGAGATTTCAATTCACTGCTAAAAGTTGGTGAGTGATGTCTATTTACTGAGAAAAGCTGGTGCGTAGGGGCGGACCCAGGACTAAATTTTAGATAGGGAGGAGTCGCAAGCGTGGACCAAATACCCTTGGTTGCCTTGCCTCGTCGGCTCATCGCACGCCCGACGGCTCGAGCCCTTGCCGACTGCCGATGCACGCCCTCGCCCTCGCCCTCGCCCCCTAGCCACTACGTGCCCTCTCGGCGTCCTCTCACCCCCTGTCCAGGCCCAATTCAACAAAACCCATGAGGCCATGACCACGAAGCAGCCTCCTCTTCAACCTTCGCTCGGTACTCAGTGCTTCGACAGCCTCCTCCAGCCATGGGCCGCCTGTGCCGTGGATGCTAGGGCCTTAGGTCTAGCCACGTGGGAGGGGGGGGTTCGACCGGAGGGAAGCTCGGGCGAGCACCCGACCATGCCCGAAGGGAGGGTCCACCCCTGCTGGTGCAGGTTGTCATTTTAGTCTAAAAAGGTGGCATGACATGGTGTGGTCATTTCAGCCTGGAAAGATGGGATGACATGGTGTCATCATTTCAGTCTGAAAAGGTGGGATAGCATGGTGTGGTCATTTCAGTCTAAAAGGTGACATGACATGGTATTAGTCTGAAAAGGTGGGATGCCATGGTGAGGTGCGGCTAGAAAATTAACTAAGGTTGGCACAATGTCAAACAACATTAATAAGTACGACATAAATTAAACATACCGTACCTCACCAATCCGCAGTACGGATGACCGATGGGTAACACTAGGACGATCATCGGACTCACTAGGCCGTGCAGACCTAGGCGGGGAGCCAGATCGGTCCACTCACTGAGCATCTTGAAGCACGTCGTCGCCCGTCGGGCCGCAACTAAAGTTTTTTACAATATGCTTGGCACCATCGTACATGGACTTGACCAGCCCGAGAAGCCCCTGCACGGTGTGACCACCCCTATGAAGGGTAGAGCCTCCTATGTTAACGGTTCGTTGGGCCCTGTCAAACTGCATTGACACGGAAAAAACTGTTGACTTACAACCACTAATAGTATCAAGTTGGAAGTGAAGAGTAATTATGATTGTTTTACCATGTCGTCACGCTGCAAAGTTCGGTGTCAATCGAGGCCCAATTGTAGCCTATCCTCGTGTGTAACATGCTTCGTTCGTTCTGGCAGAGGACGAGTGAGTCTGGTACACGTCCGTGGCACGTACCACTGTAGGTACTCACGGTAAGTCCGAAAGTCATATGACCGCTGCTCGTGTACAAACTCCATGTGCGTTGTCTGCTCCCATGTTGTAGTCCATAGGAGCTGTACTGTGGTCCAATCGTCATTCTTTCGGTCCCTTCTCGCTTGCCTGCATTGGACACAGACATATGGGATAAAAATAGATTTAGCAAGCAACAATAAACTTTACCCGGATGGTGTTATACTCACAGGTGGGCACCTCATGGGAGCACCTTGCTGGGGGGAGGGCACAAACTGGAAAAGACCAAGCTGCCTCATTACACGTTGCGGTGCGTAAGGCTCAACCATATAGAAAAACACGGGGTGGCAAGTCGCTGACCACCACGTAGCGTCCTGTGTGCATTCACAAAACAATCCGTACGATGCTATGCCCAACACGTCCTGTGTGCATTCACAAACAATCCATATAATGTCATCCTCATGCAACATCTCAAACTCATTATGAAACATCAAGTAGCACCTAGCCGCTCTCTGTCTAGTCCAACCTAACTTGCCACCTATCCATCGGGTGCCCATGGTGTGTCTGTCTATCGGGTCATTGCCCATGGCATATGGGTGCACTGGTACCCGTACCATGAGGCGCCCGATAGGGAAATGCTCCCAACACCACAACTACGGTAACACGTAGCATACAGCAAGCACTGACTCCTCACCGGCGCTGCATTGTGAAGTGTCACAACCCCTTGTAGGTCGCGCAAAGGACAACTGATCCAAAGCTGTACCGATGCATCTCACTAGGCTCGACACCAACCAAAGACTCGGTGATGTGTATGTAGCTAGGGTACACCTAATAACCCTTTGTCATAGGAAATAAGACCCAACCAAACAAAAACAATATGTACACTACGAGGTGTGTCCTAACAACCTTATCAGGTGCACCCTCTGGACAGTGCACGAAATGCCTAAGCCATGACTGAGGGACACCACGGGTCCTCTCTAGGACAGGTCGACCAAATCGATGCTCCATGCAGACCTTCCAGTCCACTAACTTAGGAGGTGGAACAACTGTGACTCCCCTTATCGGCAGACTGGTCAACATGGACACATCCTGAAGAGTGATCATCATCTCTCCCCATCAAAAATGAAATGTGTGGGTCTCGGATCTCCATCTATTCTCAAGTGCTAACATGAGAAACACGTCTAGTGTGAAAGAGTGGCCAATGTGGAGCATCTTAGCAAAGGGCAATAGTCCTGTGTCCCAAAGAAGTGGAGCGTAGCATGGGTCAAGGGGCCAGTGTTGCTTAGGTGATCTAAGGATAAGAGGTGGAGGACCATCCCCGGTGATCCACAACTTGCTACGGTGATGTGCATCATAATATGGGTCCAGTAGCTCAGGTAGAGGAGGCTCATCCCCGTGCCCTCCTGCCATGGCCTACAAGAGAGGAAATACCGAGACAGTTCGCAATAATAAGAATGCAACAAGACATGCAAATGAAGCAGTAAAATGAATTGAAATACAAACACAACAGTATGCAAGAATAGTACCAACGATCATTAAAAGTGCAAATATTACAACATTACAAACGTGTAACCGATTCATGTGCAAATATCATGCCATGATAACGAAGTTTCTAGGTTCACATACAAATAGTAGTAGAGAACATTACAAACATACATGGAGGTGAACTCCTCATGACATACAAACTAGTTACACTTAGACGAGCCCAATTTGTTGGGGAAATCCTTAATGGAGTGCCCTGGGGTTTTGCATACCCTACACTTCCATGGGCCGGTCTATTTTCCATGTTGGCTATCATACATGTCGTTTTGAAAGCACCACGTCCGCCGTTGTACATTCCCAGCTTGCTTCAACGCTTTGTTCGAGACCCATTTCACCATATCCGACCAAAGATCTTTATAGTTCATATCCACACCATATGAATTGAACTCAGCACTCCATGTCCCAAAAATATGGTGCATGGTGTAGTACTCCGAGTTGTACGATGTAGATATCTGCTTAACTTGTGCACACGTCCTGTACACATGCGATTATGGCTTGTGTAGAAGCTTCTACTTGTTGCATGTGTAGGTCGCCACATCAGTGAGGTTGCATGCATACTTCATATCCCATCTAGCATGGCTATTCACATATTTCTGCCTCAGCTGGATCTCGTACTTCCTCCTTAGGCCATCAATCACCTGGATATCATGCATATGGGCATTCTTCATCTTCTTGTCCATGTACCTATGCATATTTTCAGACCGCTGTTTCCCTTCATCCAACTGCCTCTTTGCTATGGTGCATCTACTGACAAAATAATCAATTGTGTGAGTCTAGGTCTCACCAACAATCGTGGTGATAGGGAGGAACGACACACCTTTTAGCACGCTGTTGTACACCTTGATCATGTTGGTTGTCAGTATGTCATATCTCGCACCGTCTGTGTCATACAGTTGTGACCATTTCTCCACTCAGGAGCATGCAGATTTATCCACTCGGAGAAATTGCTAGTCCTCCTGGAAGCCTCTCTTGCATCCTTTTCCCCCTCCTGTGGCTCCGGATGAGACTCCCTAGTATGTTTTGTAGTCAACTCATCAAGCTCTTTCTAAATGGCCTCAAACTTACGCATTTGGTTTTGCATGCATAACTTTTTGAAGGTCTTCATCAGATCATTACTGTAGATCCAGCTGAAGAAATTTGTTACAAAATGACTCATGCACCACAAGGTTTCCACATCGTTCCACTATAAAGGGGTTGCATCCCATTCTTCATAGTGTTGAGCGTGGACAACAACCATGTATTAAGGTCTGTGATAAGGCATACCTTGGGATGATCTACCACAACGGCCCACTTGACATTTGCAAAGAACCACAACCAACTATATGTGTTCTCGTTTTCAACGATGGCAAAGGCAACAGGAAGAAGCTGGTCATTTGCATATGCCGTCATCGTAGTAAGTATGGTGCCTTTGTACCTACCAGTAAGGAAAGTGTCATTCATTGTGAGCACCGGACGACAAAACTTGAAGCCCTATATGTCCTGACCGAATGCCCAGAACACACAGCCTAATATGTAGCAATTGGGGCATCCATGAGGATCTATTCTGTTCAGTTTGTTTATGTATGTGCTCAGATTTGCTTCTATAATCTGATGAAGCACCATTGGCACAAGGTTGTACGCCTCCTCATATGTCAAGGACATAAACTTGACCACCTTCTGCTTAGCTCGTCGAACCTTGCTGTAGCTGACTAGACAACCAACCTAATTGGCAACATCTAACATCAACATCTTAGGGGAGACAGACAAATCCTATGAAACTAGGTGGTTGATGAGGCTTTCCATATATGCATAAGTGACATTCTAGTGATGCACCGTGATCGTGAAGTCCGTACCATGGCCCTTCACCTTCTACGCACAAACCTTGCCAGGGCAGCCTTCCACTTGGCACTTTACTGTGTACTGAGTTGGGTTTGATCTGTGTACTCGGTACAAACGACTGATGGACACGGCGTACCTTGTTATAGCTTGCTGCACTGCTACCTTGTTCGGGAAATACTGCCCAACTAATAGTGTGTCATCATCAAACCCCTATTGTGACTCATGGTCCTGTTGCAATATAAGTGGCCGCACTGCAAGTTCATCCATCCTTGATGACACGTACACTAGCACGTTGACAGAATTCCGCCCACATAAGTAGCACCCCTACACCCTCAGGTGTGTCCTCTTCACTACCATTTGAGCCTGGGTTGGAGTCCTCATTGAACTCCAACTCATCCGTTTGGTTTGGTAGAAATTCATGGGAATCAATATGGGCCGACCACCATTCTCCCGCCTCTTCATTTTCTACAAAATTCTCCACAAGTCTTCTATCAGAATCTTCCTCCAAATCAACACATTCCGTACTCCCATCATCACCCACCGCCTGCACTTCCCTACTCCCACCATTGGTCTCCCGTATATCGCCGCCTCAGGAATCCTAGCAATATCCATGTATTGACCACATATAATGCTACCCTTCATCTTGTGTAACCCTCAAACGCCTTGCGTTGATCCTCACCTTGTCGTAGGTATAAAAATTGAACACGAGTGGGGGGGGGGGACGTCGGTCATCCGACGGGTCATCGTCCACGAGAGTAAAAAAAATGACACGAGGATTTATACAGGTTCGGGAGTCCAAGAGGACCATCTTACCGGCTTAGTCCTGTTGGTGAGCCAATGGGGGGTTACCTCCGGGGAGGGAGCCCCCGAGGGCTCACCGGTTTGAATATGCTTCTTTATTGTTTAAGAGAGCTCCCCCAAAATAAGAGATACATGGGCTATTTATAGGCTCTTGGGCCTGTACAAATGACCAAAATACCCCTTGGGGATAGCTACACTATGAGTATAAGCGAGGGGTATTACAATCTTTTCTAAGCATAATGGTAGTTCTGTGATTTGTATGTGTGTGTTTCCTGCAGAACAGGCCCGTTAGTGGAAGGGTAAAATTATTCTTCCAACACTAGCCCCCTGCCCCTTGGCGTTGAGGACGAATGCCCAAACGGGTAGTCTTGAGTCACTCCACTTGCTATGGGTTGGCTTGGCTTTAGACTGAAGTGAGGGAGTGGACGTTGGCCGAAGAAAGCGGCACAAGTCTGGGTGAAGAAATCGACGCTTTCTCCTCTGAGGAAATCGCTGCGACTTTCGGTCTCCCTTCTCTTCCTTGTTCTCGATTCTTTGCAAGCATGTTGATTTGAGTCGGGCGATGGGCTGAGCGGATGCGAGGGCGCACAAGCGCGAGGCGGCCGCAAGGGCGTGTCAGGGCTCACGGGGCATAGGGCACGCGAGGACACTGCGAGGGCGCGGGGCACGTGAGGGCGCGACGGAGGTGAGACGCCTTGAGCCGGTGGTCAGGCGTTCAGCGTGAGGCGGCGCTCGGGCGTGAAGGCGAGGCACGGGACACGTGAAGGCATAGGGCGCGGCAGATGATGCACGGGGCGTAGGTTGTCCGAGGGTGTCGCGGGCGCATGGGGCGCAGGGGGACTTCTTCAGGCGCGCCGCGATGGCCGGGCTGGGCGCTAAGGGTCGCGTAGGGTGCATCACGGACTTCTTGGCCTGGGCGCCGAGGTCGCAAGGTGCTTGGCGATTCAGGTGCACACGGACTCCTTGGCGCAGGGCGCCAAAGGCGCAGGCGCTTGGTTGTAGAGGGCTGGTGCCAGGCGTGTAGGGCGCCAAGGCTGCAGGGTTCGTGGGTCCCCGAGCAATCAGAGCCCTGTATATCCTGCTAGTAGCCCTCTTTTAATTTTTCCATTTATATTTCTTTTTAGACATGGGTTCCGCTGGTCATTCTTTGTGTATTGCTTTTTCCACGTGAGGTTGGCCAGCATCTATGTCTTCACGTGAGAGGTTGTCCAGCAGCTTCTTCCTTTCAAAGCACCTTGGTTATTCCTTCACAAGGGAAAAAAGAGCTGAACTCTACGGTTCCCCTTTTCTTCAGAGCTATCACCGATTCTACAAGGAATGAGCATAGCTATTTAGGCTCCCAATGCACGCTGTGGCAGTAGGCTCCTGCAGAAGGTCCGGCGACTCCTTGAGTACATCGAGCTCCGATGAGCGGAGCCCATCTGGTGTCACGGGATCTGTTCGAACATGGCGAGGTGGTGGGCCTTGAAAGGTGACACCGCCATGTGAGGGAGCAGGCATGAGGTGAGGACGCGGGGCGTGCGAGGGCACGGGCGTGTGAGGCCATCGCGAGGCGCCTTGCCATGGCCTTGGCGCGCCGGGCGCGATCGACCGCGCCACCGGGGCGAGCAGGGTCATGGCGGTGGCTTGTGTGCATGACCAGAGACATGCTTTTGTTGTTGATGTCATCAAGGGGCGTAGAAAAGAAGCTTTGCCATTGAGTTAATCCATCGTTGTCCACTTCGCGTCTCTATGAGATTTGGTTCAACGTCGTTTTCTTTTCTTGTAGTAGGTGGGAGGAACAAGGCTTGGCGAGGAGATTGAGGAGGCGCACACGCCGTTCGGCCTGAGCCAGAGGTGGGCTTTGATCGCCGTGGTTTAGTCAGTGCGTGAATTTTTTTGGTGAGGTGATAAGGTGCTAGCGGCTGTAAAGAAAATAGGAGCTGACGGCTTGCTTCTTTGTCCTGGATTTGCTAGTTGGGGTAGCACACATGTTGATTGTGTGCAATGCGGTTGTTTTCATGTGGCTGTGACGTGTGGGCCCCAGGGCGCGCGAAGGTGCTGGTCGGGTGGCTTGTAACATCCCAAATGTATAATCAGGGTTATTCAAGTATAATTATATGTGTAGAAATTAAAACTTTTTCTCACATCTTGAAAAACCCTAAAATCTCATGTGATTTTTGTCCAAGAGTTGTGTAATCCAAAAACACAAAGCTCTTGTTGACCAAAAATCAAACTCATTTTCTAATTATCTTAAATCTTGTGTCAAACATTTGGAATATATTTTCCTTGGTCCCAAAAACTGATATGGGACCCCCTCTGAAAAATACCACAAGTTGTAAAACTAGTTTGATAATTTTTGGAGGTAAAATGAATCATTGAACAACCTTCATGAATTTCCTGAGAAAAATGCATTGCATAATAACCTCTGGAAATTTTATGCAAGGTTGATCTCATTGTCAGCAAGCTCCAGTTAAAATTCCATCAAATTTGGAGTTCATTTGCTATCTCAAATAATTCTGCTAAGTTTCATTTGTTAAAAACTAAATTTAAAGCCTACTTTGTTCCTTGGGCTAGCCATATTCAAAGTTGGTCCAGCCAACCAGTCTGCACCTCGGCAGACCTCATCTCCACTGATCAGTCGCGCGTGCTTGGATTTACATCCAACGACCACGACCTCCTCATGATCAACACCGCGAGGACCTCCCACCTCATGAGGTCATTGCCGTTGGATCCGTGATCAGCGGTCATGACCTCCCCGTGTGTTAAACCTCAAAGACCTCCTCGATTTGTAAACCATCGCAGCAAGGTCATCCCACCTTGTTGAGGTCGTGGCCGTTGGATCAAATCCAACAGACCACGACCTCCTCCTCAACATACTCGGTCGAGGTCATCCCACTGCGCGAGGTCATAGCCCTTGGATCCAAGATCCATGGCCTGACCTCCCTCACCGTTAAACTAAACAAACTTCCCACCTAACCTGGGTCGTGGCCGTTGGATCAAATCCAACGACTCACGACCTCCTGCTGATATCAAGCACTCATAACCTCCCCCATCTTTTGTTGTGCACCGTTAGATTTAAAATCTCACGGTCACGACCTCCTTTGTCTCATCTTGCACTGAGACCTCCCAGCCACGTGAGATCGTAGCCCTTATATCTAAATCTAAAGGCCATGACCTCCCTTGTGCGTTGCAAGCTCGGGACCTCCACCTCCTTTGATCGGAACCCTTAGATCTAAATCTAGCGGTCTGACCTCCCTTGCCTGTTGCGCATCATATCAGACCTCCCCATCCGGTCAGTGCCCTTGGATTTAAATCCAAAGGCCATGACCTCCCCTCATGTCTTTTTGATCGCGTGCGATTAAGTCCTCATCGGAGGTCCGCACCGTTGGATGGAGATCAACGCTTTTGACCTCTGTCCCTTTCCCCGTGCGTTTTCTCGATTAAGGAAATCGGAGGGCCACGACCTCCCCATCCTTGATCGTGTGGCTGGGACCTCCTCCCAACCACTTAAAACATAACGGTTCGAAAATAAGATCCGATGGTTAGGACCTCCCCAGGTCTTATCCAACGATCACTAAGACCTCCCCTGTTCTTCTCCTTCATCTGGCGCGCGGGCAAACTCTGAGCAGCGCAATTAATGCGTGTCTGACCTTGGGGTACACTTCAATGACTCTTTCTTGACCGCATTTAATCTGCAGATGACTTTTCGCCCCTCTGGTCAGCTCAAACCTGTCACCATGTCAACTTTACGTCCTGTCCAACTGCCTGGACCATGCCATGGGCCAAGCTCACCATGAGCTTAGCCAGTGGCCTAAAACCTCTTTGCCCTAAGTATAAGAACACCCCCACTGTGCCTTTATCTTCCTTTGCAAGCCTTTGTTCCTTGCTCACTCATCTGTGCTTGTGAACTCTAAGCCATGAGCTCCTTGGCCACCATTGTTGGACTTGAAGTTCCTCGGTGGACAAGGGTCACTTTGGGTTTCCACCTTTCTCCTTGTTTCCATTTGTGCCTTCCCTCTGGGACCAAGTCCTAACTTGATTTGTTGGGCGTTTGCGAGAGGGGGACAAATTGGAGCTCAGAGTGGAGCTTTGGTAGTGGAGCACCTTTCTTCCCCAACTCCGGTCATCACCTCCGACCTCCCGGCACCTTAGGACCTCCGGTACTCCCCTGTTAGTCCTTTAGCTACTGGGCACCGCATGTATGAATGTCGCGGAGTGTTGTTTGAGCATACGCTTGAATGTCGCATGAGCTTCATTTTTGCTTTTCGGTTTTGGCGTCTTTGGTCAATCTTGCCCACCGGCTCGCCCGGCGTTCAAAGTCGCCCGCCGTTGAGAGGAGGTCCACCGGGTGCGCAACATTATTGTGCACTCAGTGGTACCATTGGACCTCACCGGCAAGGTCTACATCGCCGGTGAGGACCATCCTCTTAAACTCAAGCCTTGTCGGATAGGAACTGCGGCGTTATTGCCGTTTTTCGGACAAGGATTCGCGGAGTTAATGCACTAATCAGGTGCTCGAATCATTGAAATCATGGGCGCGTCTTAACTGCCTTAGATCCATCCTTTAATGCATGCATTTAAGACCTCCCGCTCGCGCGGACCTCCTCGTGGTCCCGCGACACGTTCTCTCTCCAAACGCAGCGTCTTGCGAAGTTAGAAGCGCTGAGTGCAGGGCGTCGCCCGACCTCCTCCGAGGAGATCTGGAGCGTCCAAGACCTCCTGGCGCAATCTTGGCCGTCGAGACCTCCTGGAGTGCAGCGGCGTTGAGACCTCCTCTGGGACCTCCTCGAGGTCATCTCACCATGAGGACCTCTCCTTTAGATCTGGTCCGTTCCGGACCTTCCCTTCCATGTTGTGGTCCGTTGGATCTCCCATCTACGGCCACGACCTCCCCTCACCTCGCGCATGTGCGTGGTTAGGAGGTCGAGACCTCTGGACCTCCCATGTGCGTGTATGTTGTTCTCCTGGGAGGTCTGAGCCGTTAGATCTGTGATCTGTGGCTCATGACCTCCCATGTCTTTGCAAGTGTTAGAAATGCCAGTAAATTCTTAATGATAAACTGAAATAAGGTATAAACTTTAGAATTTCATATCTCTTTCATTCTAATTCCAAATGAGGTCATTCAAATTGTGTTAGCTCTATCTTGAACTTGACTTTAATCCAAAAATGATTGTAAGTTGAGTTCAGCTCCAGAGCGCAGTTTGGGCCATAGGTTTTAAAACTCCCTTTTAATTATACACTCAAATTAAGGCTTAACTTGTAAAAGACATAACTAATGCTCTATAGATGATTTTTGAGTGAATCCAAGTTTGTTGGGTTCCTCTAATAATGAACTTACTAGGAAAAATAGTTTTGAACATGTTACTGTTTTCAGAAAGAATAATTATGCATTATAATTTTGTTCAAGTTCTTGTCTTTAAAAATTGTTGAAGTTGCAATGTAACTCCAAAAGAGTTGAAACCACTTCCATTAGTCTTAGAATGTCATTACCTATCTACCATAAAAATTTCATGTCCAGAAGACCCCTAGAAAATAATTTATGAACAGTAGCCCTTTTTAATTTATTTTGGATTTTTCTGGCCGAATTGAATTGTTTTGATCATATCTTTTGCATCAAGAATCCAAATCGATTGATTCTTGTTGCTAAATTCATGATAAATCTTTATCTTGCTGCTGTAAAAATTTCAAGTCTTTTGGAGAAGGTTTGCTGTTGAGTCCTTTTGAATTCTTTGTTCTTATCGGTTCTTTTTCGCTCTTTTCGTTAGGGTTCGACATTTGTGGTGATCCCGAGAGTGATCCTCAACAACCAATTGACCACCAGCAACAAGGCAAGCAGTTTGACCATTTCCATCATTGTCCCATTACTTTAAAGCTTAATACTTTGTTTTACTTCTATGTATGCATGCTACTTT
This sequence comes from Phyllostachys edulis, assembly GCA_036346405.1. NCBI lineage: Eukaryota > Viridiplantae > Streptophyta > Magnoliopsida > Poales > Poaceae > Phyllostachys > Phyllostachys edulis. Next base: position 67,847,221 of record CM070554.1, read on the forward strand.
GTGTTAAATGTAAGCTAGCAAGCCTATAGTTGCATAATCTGTAGGAATTGTTCATCCTCTACTACCTTGAGCCTAGGTTATTTGCTGTGGTGGGAGCTCGTTGGATGAGCTCTTATCACTTAGTAGTTATGATGCAATTGCTTAGACATGCTTAGTTATCGGTAGAAATGGGCGATCATCGACTTAGTCGATGGTCTTGATCACTCAAAAATGATTATTACTCCTATATGTCCAGCACTTGTGCTTTGATTAATTGTAAAATCAAAACTGAAAATAAAAGATTGATTTAGACTTGGGCATATTGGATGGATGGTGCGGTTTTGGATGTGGTGGTATGCCCGGGTCCCTAAGGACCGAGTACTTGGGTCACTAAGCCAAGCGATTTGGCGTACTAACCACGCGAGGGCATATGGAACCCCTCTTGACTAAGTACTCTAGGAGGTGTTAATTATGAGCGAGCTCGGTTGGTGTGTTTTCAAAACAAATGTATATGTATAGTGTGGGAGGGAGCATTAGCTTAGGGAAGGTTGTGTGATGTCTCCTTCTCCCGTGGGTTGTGCAGCTCGTAATTAGCATTCATCCTTTGGAAAGGTCTCGTAGGACTTAGCCGTGCAGCACACACCTTCTAAGTGTGCGTAAAGGAAAGGCGATGCGGCGTGTGGGTGCAGTGGTACACCTGCAGGATAAAACTATTGAATGGCCTCGTCCTAGGTTATGGACATGCTTGGTAAGGTCGTTCAAGACTAGACTACAACCTTTAATTAAAACTTGACATGGTTGGTATGAGCAGGGAGTTCATGCTATTGTTGTGGTGACTTGGGTTAGTCACTTCCGAGGTTGTTCTTGTTGTTGTTACTATGTTATTATCGCGTTGTTACTTCAACATTTAAAAATGCTTTGCCAAATTGCCTTCAATCTATTATGTTATTGCAAATAAATGTTGCTTTATGCTAAAATGAGTCCAAAGCCTCATCCACTTAAATAAAGCTTGCATGTAGCTATTTATAGTTACTGTTATCTCACACGTAAGTCTTGCGGAGTACTTTATGTACTCATCGCCTGGTTGTGGCAATTTTGTGGCTTTTGTTGCGAGAGGAAGAAGGAGAGCTCCAAGAGCCTCTCTTTTGTGCTACGTGTTGCGCTTTCTTGACGACTAGCTTGGCGGTCGGTCGATGCCTAGGGGTTAAGAGCACCGATTGGCTTTGTGTTATAGCCATCTTTATGGCACTTTTGCTTCATTGTTATCTTTTTGTAATTCTCGCTATTTGGCCTAAGGGCCTCTCTTTTGTAATATCTATTCCATATTAATGTTAACTTCGGTTTGTTGCTTATGTTCTATGTGTTGTATGGAATTGATATACTCTTTTGTTGTGAGGTATGTATCTTGCATTCAGGAAGTATACATCTCTCGAGACCGGGGTTTATTTGGTTGATAATACTAGGGTCAATCGGATGACTAAGTATTATGAGCCTAATAAACGTCGAGTCTCTATGGTCAGAGGGTGCTTGGCGCAGGCGCGAGGTGCCACTCGGGAGGTTGGGCGCCGTCAGGCGTGGGGCGACTGGCGTGAGGGCTCCTTCGAGCGACAGTATTTGGTTGGGTGGCTGCGGAGCACTTCGGGCGCGTGGGCACCACTAAAGCTACCGGGTTATGCTTTGCTGGAGAGAGCCGCTTATGAGCCGGTCCTAATGCCTTCGGAGTGTTGGATGGTTGAGTAGAAAGGGGAAAAGACCGAGTAGGCTTGCTGCTGTGAAGGAAATTTAAAGTTAGTCATGTGCTTGCTGTCTCACAGAACCTCACAAAAGGCAGAGGGAAAACAACCTTGCTGCCATGAAAAGAATAGACTGTGAACAGCCTTGCACAGTGGTAGGTGTTGGTAGGTGGACCAAACAGACTGCACTTTGAGTAGACTGTGATGTAATGAATAGACTGTACATTGAACAGCTTGCTGCCTCTAGGGCCTCTCGGTCATAGAGAAAGAATCTTTGCTTATGAGGGCATGGTTAGCTTAATCTCTTATGTCCCGATTCACCAAAATTCAGTATCGTCTCCCATCTTTTGACTCTAATTCGTGCATCTGCCATCATCTGTAGTCTTGCTCCAAATAGTAGTACTTCAGTATTCCCTGCATGTTCTTTTTAGCACAGAACGACGTGAGGGGCCGCGAGGACACGGGGGGCTGCGAGGGCACAGGACTCCGCGAGGGGGCATGGGGCTCTGCGAGGTCATGGGATGCCGCGAGGGGCCGCGCCCTCGCGGGGCGCCGAGAGGGGCCGTGCCCTCGCAGGACGCTGCGAGGGGCCGCGAGACACCGTGAGGACGCGGGGCATCGTGAGGGCACGAGACGCCATGAGGGGGCACCGCGAGGGTGTAGGGGTGCCGCGAGAGGACGCCGCGAGGGGCCATGCAAAATTACCCCAAGGTCGGGGCTCGGGCAGAGGCGAGGTGGCCCGAGACTGACGGAGGAGCGACGGCTGCACGAAGTCAGCGCGAAAGTGACCCGAGACCGGGGCTCGGGCAAAAATGGTGGTAGGATTCCTCAATGCTAGCCCTCTGTCCCTTGGGCGCCTTCAAGGGCGCCCGAGGGTTAAAGAAGAGTGTTGGTGTCTTGTATCCTGTTGACGAATATGCTTGCTGCGGTATGTTGGCAACGTTCCGAATACTTGATGCAGACTTGGCCAAATTCTGGCTTGATGGGAATGCAGATGCTCGAGATTTAGCCAAATTCTGACTCGTCGCAGTGCGAGGCACGAGGGCTGAGGAATACTCGCAAGGGCACCTACAACTTACCCAATTTTAGCTTGATGGGCACGCGGGTGCCCAAAGACTTAGACTTGTTTTCTGCTTCATATCGCGTGAGTGCTCCACATGAGGGCGGGTACCAAATTGCCGCTTATCGCTGGCCCTTCGTGTTGGGTGGTTTTTGTTTTTCCAGTCTTGAAGGTTAAGTACTAGATGCAGGTCCGTCCCACCGAGGAACAGCCTTCAAAGTGGGGGGCACGTCGGAGCGAAGCTTGTGAAGGCAAAGTAGTAGACGCGGAAGCCGCCCAGCTGAGGCATAGCCTTCGAGGCAGACGACGTGTCGGAGAGAAGCCTGAGTAGGCGAAGTTGTGGACACGGGGCCACCCTGCCGATGCATAGCCTTTGAGGCGGACGGTGCGTCAGAGAGAAGCCTGTGAAGGTGAAGTCGTGGACGCAGAGCTGCCCGGCCGAGGCATAGCCTTCGAGGTGGACGGCACGTCAGAGAGAATCCCGTGAAGGTGAAGTCGTGGACGCGGAGCCGCCTGGCCGAGGCATAGCCTTCGAGGCGGATGGCGCGTCGAAGAGAAGCCTGAATAGGCAAAGTCATGGACATGGAGCCACCCAGTCGAGGCATAGCCTTCGAGGCAGACGACGCGTCGGAGAGAAGCCTGTGAAGGCGAAGTTGTGGACATGGAGCCAGCCTGCCGAGGCATAGCCTTCGAGGCGGACGACGCGTTGGAGAGAAGCCCGAGTAGGCGAAGCCGTGGAGACGGAGCCGCCCTGCCGAGGCATAGCCTTCGAGATGGATGACGCGTCGGAGGTAAGCCTGAGTAGGAGAAGTCGTCCTCCTCTTGCTTTGTGGATTGATGAGAGTCTTCGAAGTAGAACTCCTCAGAATCGTCGCAGTTCAAGCTAGAAACGTTGTAGGGACAGGTAGATAACATGAGCGTCTTTGCGTGAAAGAGAGAATGATCAACACTTATTTCTGGTAGAAAGATAACATTTGTTCGACATGATAGATAATCGAAACCGTTACCGTGGGACAAGTAGAGTCCCATCACTTTAGATAGTAAGATCTCCGAGGTGATAGTCTTATGTAGGCATGATAGTGCTTGATCGACATTCGAGCTAGGTCGATGGAAGATGATTCGAGCTACCTATGAGATTGAGTTATGGACATATTGGAGGGGTGCCCATGTAACGACCCGACCTGGGTTCACCCGAGGGGTCCTACAAGACCACCTGGAAAGTTCACCAGGACCTCCTAGGAGGTCCAGCAGGATCGCTCAAGGGGACCTCCAGGACCACCTAAGGGGTCCATCAGACCACTCGAGAGGTCTTTCAAGATCACCCGAGAGGTCTTACAGACCACTCGAGAGGTCTAGCAAGACCACCCGAGAGGTTCTAGGGAGGTCGTGAGGCATGGGATGTCCCCAAGTGCCACGACCTAGCTCGGGGGAGGTCGAGAGACCAAGCCCGAGGAGGTCGTGGGGCCTGGAGAGGTCCCAAGTCCTCAGTGTGAACCGAGCTAGTCCCAAGGATCAATAGCTAGCTCTTCACAGCATACAAAAGTTGTAACATACATCAATCGCAAGCTTTATTAACAATAGAGTTGATTACAAAGGGGAGGCTTAACAGCCAACAAGATAAAATACAGCGGAAGATAAATAAGTAGACCACCCGATACACCATAGGCAATCGGCTGGAGGGCGCATCCTACTCGCCCAGGACCACTTGGTCCATCTTGACTCACCTCAAGCTTTCTTTCCTGCTCAAAAACATGATCAAGCAAGAGTGAGCACAACAAGCGTGCTTTCGCAAGTTACACCCGTCAAATAACAGAATGACATGCATAAATGGATATCTCAAAGAAAGGCATAATATGGTTGATTTGCATAAAGCCAAGTTTCATTAAAATACAACTACTAAGTTCCAAGGCAGTTATTAATAACTAAAACTCATTTTCTCAAATCAATTTTACTGTTTGGATAACATTCATCACAAGGTGGTGAAGGATACCCTCCTGTCACAAGGCTCCCTGCCCAAATCCATTTGGATAAAAATCCAAAACCGATTTATAAAGTCCTTTGAAAACAAAACCAAGTCTAACTTTGAGTGGCTTTGCCAGCATGTCCATGACCATGGACACAGCTATTCGAATAGATTTACACTCTACAGAGGTTGTACACTTTACCCACATGACATGATTTCTCTAGTTTGTTCGGCATTCGTCAATGCCACCTCTCACTGCCGAAGGTAAGAGGTCTAGAGTTCATGACAAGGCCTTTACAAAGCATCATTCCACCGTGGCCCAGCTTCGCTAAGGTTTCGCCCCACCCTGCAGATAGCGACTCTGTAGAGATCAAGGGCCCCTTCTTGCGTCAGGTGGGAAAACATAGTCATGAAAGACAACCATAAAAGACCTCCCACGTACCAACAAGATCAACCGCGATGGAATTCTGCAAATTAATCGGTCAGGTCCCCTCCCTATTCTCAGGACATGTGGTTGCATGGTGAGGCATAACCCATTATAGGCATAGCAAATGAACACTCAAAGGCTGGTCCTCAGCTGACTTGGGCGACTTCCACAAACCCTGGGCCTCAACCCTACCTAGGTTGAGCCCGTGCATGAACTTGCACCAACCAAGCAACCGATTCGCCCAAATCCAAACCATTTTCCTTTTCCTTTGATTTTCAAAAATATTTACAAAACCTCCATGACAACCCAATGTCATGGTTTAAAACATTTTGACAACATTGGTTATTTGGCAGCAAGATCTCCCAAAACAAGAACTTTAGTCTAAGCATGGCTAAGCATTAAATTTTGCAAATGATCCTGGTTGACACTATTGCATCAACCAGGTTTTATCTATGGTGACAACAGGGTGGAATCAATATCAATAATGGCCATACAAAGGATTCGGTATAACTATGAATTTTAAAGACATGTATTGAAATACTGAGTATAAATAAACATACAGTAATTTTGAAACAGAACTTAAATAATTTGAGATACTGAGCGCAACATGATCAAGAGTGTAACTTGCCTCTTGCTTGAAAGCTTAAGGATCTACCCCTTCGGATAACTCGAGCTCCCCGGAGACGACGCAATCTACATGAGAGAACCAAGCAAATCAAACAATGACCAAATAAGATCCAATGAACTCCAAGCAAACCAAACAGGAACAAATAGCAAAGAACAGAACTAAAAGAACTAGAAAAGGGCTCTCAGGAGGAGGTCCTACGGGTTAGGAGGAGGTCCACTGGAGGAGGTGGTCGTTGTAAAAGACCAAGGAAGGTGGTCTTTGCAAAAGATCAAAAAGGCGGCAAGGACCAAGAAGGTGGTCTTTGCAAAAAGGGAGGTCCTGAGAGGCTCAAGGGACGTCCTGAGGAGGATGTCCCGAGGAGGTCATGGGAGGTCTTGGGGGGGGAGCCCAGAGAAGGACCCAAGAGGGTTGTCTTTGTAAAGAGACCAAGAGGGTCGTCTTTGCAAAAAGACCAGGGAGGTCCTAAGGAGATCCTCAGGAGGAAGTCCTGGGAGAGATACGACTACACAGTGGGGTCGTAGGAATTGAAGAAAGAACAAGGCACGAGAGAACTTACCAAGGCCAAGAGGGAGGTAAAAGAGGAGGAGGAGGTCGAGAGATGGTGGCAACGGTTGAGGGCGGCGCAACACTCTGGCGAACCCCTTCGGCGGCGAAGTAGTGGCGCAAACTCCGGCGGTCTTCCTGGCGACGAGGAGGCGATGGTGCGAGCTCTAGTTGCATTCTTGGTGAAACTCCAAGCAAGGAGAAAACTAGGTAAGAGCAAAATAGTTGGATGTAGCCAAAGGTGAGGAAGAGGGTCGGCTCAGGCTATTAATAGCCTGAGGAGAAAGAGAAAGAGAGAGTCACTGAGAGACTCAGAGACACATGGGTCAAAGGTAGTTGAAGGACAAGACAGGGTATGCCCAGCTGGCTAGAGAGAACAGGATAAGATCAGGCCAGCTGGTGAAAGGGGAGGACAAAAAGGACAAGATATGCTGTGAGATGAAGAGACAAGGAGAGAAAGCATGGGGCCACACAAGTGATTGCTTTTAATGCTGTTCAAATGACATTAAATGCACAAAGGCTTAGGTGGTGGATAAGGATGAGGATAAGTAAGACTGTCAAGTGGAACCAGTCAACTTGGAAAATAGTCTAGTCAAAGAGGAGTGGTCACAGCCCAAGGGGAGGTCGTGACCCGCAGGGGTGTTCTTTGCAAAAAGACCACAAGGGGTGGTCTTCGCAAAGAGACCACAGAGGGTGGTCTTTGCAAAAACCATAGAGGAGGTCCTACGAGATCAAGGGAGATCTTTGAGGAGGTCTGAAAGGCTAAGAGGTCCAAGGGACAAGGAGATCCAAAGGATAAAGAGGTCCTGCAGACAGGGAGGTCTTGACCCACAAGGGTGGTCTTTACGAAAAGACCAAGAGGTGGTCTTTACAAAAAGACCAGAGGTTGGGAGGACAAGGGGGTCCTGAGGAAATCCCGCAAGGGTGGTCTTTACAAAAGACCACGAGGTCCTGAAGAGAAGGAGGTCAAAAGGGCAAAGGGTAAGGCACAATGAAACAGAGCCGTCTGATTCAGATCGGGTGGCTTAAAAAGGATGGGGCGTTCGGACTAGCCGAACGTGCCAACAACATCGAGTTGTCCAAAACAGATCGGATGGTTCCAAACAAAGGCGCGAGCTAGGTCACATGGGGAGGTCTAGACTGAGGGGAGGTCCACACCAACGGGGAGGTCTGAGCCCTCAGATCCAAACGAAAGGAGGACTGGACCATCAGATCCAGACTAAGGGAGGTCTGGGCAGGGGGTTTCGAAGGAAGAGGGATCCAACGGAGGAGATCCACGGAAGGTGGTTCAAAAGAAGCCCTGACGGCCAAGATGAGATCAGAGGAGGTCTTGACGGTCAAGATGATCTCAAAGGAAATCTTGACGGTTAAGATGAGATCAAAGGAGGTCTTGGCGGTCAGGATGAACCCGAGGGAGGTCCTAACAGTCAAGACGAAGGGCCAAGGAGGTCCTAACGGACACGGGGAAGTCCAAAGGAACACAGGAAGGTTCAAATGAACACAAGGGAGGACGGAAAATTAAACAGGAGAGTTCCAGAAAGGAGAAATTCAACTCAAATTGAATTTCAGAAATCAAAGACGTTTGAAACACAAACCTGAGCTAGGATGCCACGGGGTGGTCGTGACTCAAGGAGGAGGTCAAAACCAAAAGAAGGTTCAATCAGAAAAAAGGGTCTAGACCACAAGGATATCTAAACAGAGAAGGAGGTTTGGACCAAAAGGGGGTCTAAACCACCAAGAGATTCAAACCAACAAAGAGGTCTGGACTAAAGGAAATTCAAACAAAAGACACGAGGGGAGGTCTTGAACAAGGAGAGAGGTCTGAACCAAAGAGATCTAGGCGCAAGGGAGGTCTAGACACAAAAGAGGTCTAGACATTGAGAAGGTCTGGACATAAGAGAAGGTCCAAGCAAAATGAAGGGAAGGAGATCTAGGCACAAGAGCTAGCCCAGAGGGAGAGCAGAACTAACAGAGAAAGGGAGAGATAGCTCCAGAGCTCGATCAACACCAAATAAACCAACTTTTGGGATTAGGTGAAGTTTGACTTAGTCATTTTAAACACTTGAATTCTGAAAATCTCAAGTTAAGCTTTAGGACTTCAACAAAACCAAATGGTTCTTTTTATTTTAAAAATTTCAAGAAGTGGCTCAGAAAATTTAGGGTGTTACAAACCTACTCCCCTTAAGGGAATCTCATCCCCGAGATTCAGAGAGACTAGAAAGAAAAAGGGTAGCAGCAAAGGGCTTCAACGGAGGTTGTCGTTTGATGGCTGCACTCAATGCTTGATGCTTCTTCGGACATTTATTGGCGTAATGTCCCAACTATTGGCAATGGAAGCACATGACACTTGCAGCATGAGAGGACTTCTTCCGGGGCTAGCCTTGAACAGGAAACCTGGAGGTGCGAGAGTTGGCTGGGTGCTTTACTGCCACATCTTGGGGCATTGGCAAGCCCAAACTTCGGTACTTTTGCACTTGTAACATAATCCTCTTATTGTTCTTTCTCCCCGCAGCCGGTGTAATTGTTGCAATTAAGGTGGTCTCTGGAAGGCTGTCCAAGGTGAGAGCTGGACGTCTTTTAGGGCATCGGTTGGCATAATACCCCATATCTTGACAACTGAAGCACTGAACTTCTGCCCTGGATGTCTTGTTCTGCTGAGATTGGCTACCACTTTTGTCAAGAGACATCTGCATTGGTGGTCCAAGTGCTGATCCTAGAGTCATGAGTGTGGTCACTGCTGTCGCTTGGTTGGGTTGGGTTTGCTTCACCCGAGTCTTGGAGTTTCTTGCAACGTTCTGCACACGATCTACCACTTTCCTCTTATGATCCTTATCCTTTTGGTGAGATGTCTCAAGCTCTTATGATCTGTCTTCCAGTGTTACAAGGGCAGTGGTGGAGGAAACATTATTGGCATCCAGTTGTTGTATCATCCGCTGCATCAACTGAGTCTGGGTGACGAGAAATTGATTCAAATTCCGAAGTGCCTCCGCTGTCAGCTGATGGCTTTCTTCAGCACCGCTTCCATCTTCATGGGCACCTTGGATGTGTGCCCCCAATAGTAAGTCACGGAGCGCCTATGGGGCTAAGTCGTGGGGCACCAAATGGCCACTAGGGGTGGTAGACCCTAGTAAACTTGGAGGTGCCCATAAGGCTAATTCGTGGGCACCTTAGATGTGTGTCTCCGACAGTAAGTCACGGGCACACCGGTAGCGCCCACGAGACTAAGTCATGGGGCACCGAATGGCCACTAGGGGTGGTTGCCTCCAGTGGACTTGGAGGTGCCCATGAGGCTGATTCATGGGCACCTTGGACGTGTTCCCCTGATAGTAAGTCACGGGCACACCGATGGCGCCCACGAGGCTAAGTCGTGGAGCACCGAATGACCGCTAGGGATGATAGCCCCTGGTGAACTCGGAGGTACCCATGGGGCTAATTCATGGGCACCTTGGATGTGTGCCCCTGACAATAAGTCACGAGCACACCGGTGGCGTCCATAAGGCTAAGTCGTGGGGCACCGAATGACCACTAGGGATGGTAACCCCAAGTGGAATTGGAGGTGCCCATGAGGCTAATTCATGGGCACCTTGGACGTGTGCCCCCGACAGTAAGTCACGGGCACACTAGTGGCGCCCACTAGGCTAAGTCATGGGGCACCGAATGACCACTAGGGATGGTAGCCCCTAGTGGACTTGGTGGTGTCCATGAGGCTAATTCGTGGGCACCTTAGACGTATGCCCCCGACAGTAAGTCACGGGTACATCGGTGGTGCCCATGAGGCTAAGTTGTGGGGCACGGAACTATGAGGGCGATGGAACCCTTTTACCCCATAGGCGGGTTCTCTTTGTGGTGATCGGGAATGCATGAGAATGGTGAACCTTTGCCAAGCAATGGAGCTAAGCGTGCGGGGACCTAGAGGTCATTCGGCGCGTGGCCTGGAGTCTAAGGTGGATGAGTCCTCAGCACATCCATCAACTTGGTACCGGGCCTAAGTTGTCACTCATGCCCTAGATCCAGTAGGACACAAGTCGCCATGGTGGAGGCGATGGACGCCCAAGCCACTATGGACTTTGGCTAGGGGATATCACGGAGGTCGTACGCCCTATGCACCATGAGAGTGGTTGCTCATGCCCTAGGTCTAGTAGAACACGAGCCACCATGGTGGAGGCGATGGATACCCAAGCCACCTTGGACTTTTGCTAGGGAGACCACGGAGGTCGTACGCCCTAGGCATCACGAGGGTGGTCGCTCATGCCCTAGGTCTAGTAGGACATGAGTCGCCATGGTAGAGGCAACGGACGCCCAAGCCACCTTGGACTTTTGCTAGGGGAGACCACGGAGGTTGTACGCTCTATGCACCACGAGGGTGAAATCCCTTGAAGGGAAAGTGTCTCGAGAGCCCATACGAGATTTATATGTCGGGACTGTCCCCTAACAGTAGCATGTTAAGGGGCAGCCCTCGTAGAGAGCCTTCATCACTCACGCCGCATGGACGTCATGCATCCCGGGGGTGATGGTTGATCTCAGAATCCTTAGCCTTCTGACTGCGAGGGTGCCTTGAACTGCTTGCCCTTGGCTGGGCCTCGCATCGACCCGCACAAGGCAAGAGGATGCGCGTGGGAGCCCCATGGCATGTAGGACGTTGTCCATCCCAGGGTGGATGGCCCTGATCTCCGATGAGGGTGCTCGGCTGGGGCTCCTTCAAAGAGCGGATGAGCCGTCCACGAGATCATTGCCCTCCGGAGCTGGAGGAGGCTTCGTGGACTTAGAGTATTCTTTGGTAGGAGACATAACATTTTTGTCAATTAGCTACGTCCCCACGTACGGTGCCAATGTTGTAGGTGTAAAACCGAACACGAGTGAGCGGGTGGACGTCGGCCGTCTGACGGGCCATCGTCCACGAGAGTAAACAAATGACACGAGGATTTATATAGGTTTGGGGTCCGAGAGGACAGCTTTACTTCTGTCGGTGAGCCAACGGAGGGTTACCTCCGGGGAGGGAGCCCTTGAGGGCTTACAAGTTTGAATATGCTTCTTTATTGATCAAGAGAGCTCCCCCACAATGAGAGATACATGGGCAGTTTATAGGCTCCTAGGCCTGTACAAATGACCAAAATACCCCTTGGGGATAGCTACACTATGAATACAAGTGAGGGGTATTACAATCTTTTCTAAGCATAATGGTAGTCTTGTGATTTGTATGTGTGTTTCCTGCAGAGCGGGCCCGTTAGTGGAAGGGTAAAATTATTCTTCCAACATGCCTATTGGTGCAGATTACCGCCTCGATAACAAGCTTCTTTCTTGATGTCTCCCTGCCAAACTCTCCCCCGGATGCAGCTCCTCAGTTCATCAATACACATCTCATTCAGGCCCTCCGCCCATACCACCTTACACTGGCATCTTGATAGGTCTAACCCACCTGGTCCGCCCCGTACAACATCGTCGCCATAAAACACAAGCAATTCTTGCATGTTAGATGCTACCTACAACGAAAACAACTCAATACACTTAATATCCATATTTCCAGCAATTCACCAATTTTTACTACCTACAAAATAAACTTGCTATCCATGTTCCCAACAAAAAAAACACATTTTCTATACGTACTCAATAAATTTGCTATCCACAAGTAACATATTTTTCTACATAGTTAATAATCTTGCTATCCACATTCCCAACATTTACCAGATGTTTTAGATACACACTACAACATTATTTGCACACAGTATGTGCTAAACATTTTATTTGTAAACAATTACCTAAATAATTAGCACTATGTAATCTACATTTTTCTACATCGCCGAAGCAACTAAACTTTGCTAATCCTTACGTAATCGTGTTACCTAATCATTGGCTAATGAACATACTAGTAAAATAATGATGACTATTTTCCTAATCACGTGCCTCAAAATATGCCATAACCATCAACAACCATGTTTAACCAACCACAACATTGCCAAATAGCTAATCAAACACTAATCACATAATTAATATACAACATGCATGCAAAAAACCCCTCTTCCCGAAGATATTTACTTGATCTATAATACACTAAAATACACTAAAATCAGCTCCAAAAACCAATTTTATCACTTCGTCCTCACTCCCTTTCTCTGCCTCGCTCTCTGTCTCTCTCGCTCGCCGCTCTCTGTCTCTCTACACCGAACAAATGAACACTGTTGTCGGGGGAGAGAGGGACAGTCGCATCGGTTAAGTGGGGACCGCGACAGCTACCTTCACGGACCCAGGTCTTGTGAAGAAGTTTTTGGCTTGCTTGCGCAACAAGGCATGTGCAATGGACCGAGCACGCGTGTGGTCATAGCATAGCGACCATGTGGGCGGTAGGATGACCAGTACCAGTCTTGCGCAGAGGCAAGGTGCTGTAGTTCCAAACCACGGTAGGATAGATCCCGCGGTCCGGATCCGCGGTAGGAACATGTTGCAGTCTGGGTGCGCGATAGGAGACACGTGTCGCTTGCATAGCCTACCACGGTGCCGTTTTTCTCATTTGCTAATTTGTTTTTTTAAAAAAGGTCAAATTAGCAAAAAACTCCAACTTTTGCTTGGACATCTTACTCTCCAATGTAGATAGATACCAAGCACAGGAAGCCCCCCCTGTTCCAACAATTGTGCATGCTCTCCCTGGGAATTTGTCATTTCGTTAGGAGCTTGACTAGGAATGTGCTCGTGATCTGGGCCGTTCATCTGGCCGATCGGACGATCCGCACGCGAGTGTTGTTCCAATAGCAACCCTCTGTTTCCTCGTGGATTCCGCCGCCTACTCCGCGACCAGTCAGTCTACTACCACTACCACCCCAGTCCAATGCGGTCGCCGCGACTCGGCCGCCACATGCCACCGGCGCCGTCGTCGCCGAAGCTGACGGATGGGTTCCGCACCGGCGACGCGGTGGAGGTGCTCCCCGACGAGCACGGCTTCCGCGGGGCCCACTTCGCCGCCGTCGTCGTGCGCTCCCACCCCAACCTCCGGAGCTACACCGTCGACTACGACACCCTTGTAGCCTCCGAAGACTCCGGCTGCCCGCTCCGGGAGGTCGTTCCCGCGTGGCAGGTCCGCCCGCGCCCGCCGCCCCAGCCGCCCTCGCCCCCCGCGGAGCACGCCGTCGTGGACGCGGTCCACGACGACGGATGGTGGCTCGGAGTCGCCCTCGGCGGGGACCGAGCGGATGGGAAGGTCAAGGTGTGCTTCCCGGATACGAGGGAGGTGATGGAGTTCGATGCCGCCGACGTCCGGCCCCACCTCGAGTGGATCGCCGGCGAGTGGCGCTCCCCCGAGGACATGGTACCAATTCTAACACACCGTGAGAAATGTCGTCCTTTTCCATCATTCTATCCCTATGTGATTTAGTGGTTAGAATTAGGAATTGGGCCGGAGAGCCCTTTTTTGTTCCATGGTTAGGGTTAGAAGATGTTGATCTTGCAAGGTTGCAAAAATGGGTTGGAATGTGTTCTGCATTGGCACTGGAAGGAATTGAGGTGGGTACTATTGCCAATGCATTGTTGTTGAATGTAGTATCTGATGGATTGGTACCTGTATAAGCTTGAAATAAGGGGTTAGACTCTCCTAAAAGAAATATAAGGGTCTAGACAGGTCAGGGATGTTGCAAGAAATTGTGTTTGTGTCCCACTGCCTGGAAGATTGGCAGTCAACAGATTTGTTGGAATCAATTGCTCTGGGCTGCTGGAGGGCTTGCAGTCTGTTAGTTAACAAATGACAGTTTATAGTTTTCAGACCAAGCTAGTTGGATATGCTGAATGTGTTTGATTGGATATGGGTCATGCTGGAACGAAGTGTGTCAGCCAAGTAGTTGACACTTGATAGTCATGATGTTTTTAGTTCACATATAGTTCCTGAGCCTCAATTCAAGTTGACATGCCAAGATTGTTGCGAAAGCGATGAGTCCTGAATTCCTGATGATATTGCAAATGCTTGCTGCTGAAATTTATAGCTTCAAAGGGGTTTCTGATTTCTCCTGGATATTTCATCTGTCGAGATAGGACTTTCTAGTAGCATCTTAGGCGCATAGCATCATTGGTTAGAATAGAACATTTGCAAGAATTCGAAATCCTTCTTTGACTGCTAATATTGGAGTTACAGAGTTCAACATCTATATTTTGCCCTTAATTGTGTTGAATGCCATCATGGTAGTTCTAGACTAGCTCTGCTTATTTTCAAGATTTTTTTAGAGCTGTACGGTGTTTCCCCCCTTTTATTCATTAATTGCTAAATGACTATTCTTTGCCTGCTAGGAGATACCGAAGACAATACCATACACTAAAGGGACACAAGTAGAAGTTGCGAAGTTGGAAGATAATTCTAGTGTTGCTTGGTTCCCTGCAGTTGTCGCGAAGACTATCTGGAAGAACAACCTCTTAGTGGAGTACACTTTTTGGAAGAATGGTGGCAGTGCATTGTGCAAGGAGATTGTTGATATGAAGCACATTAGGCCTTGCCCGCCACTTGCATCAGCTATTAGTTTCTGCATCAATGATGAGGTTGAAGCCTTCCAAGGTGATGGCTGGTGGCTAGGGGTGATTACCGAGGTTCATCCTGAATTAAGATACACTGTTAAGTCAGCACATTTAGGAAAGGATGTTCAGTTGGGCCAGAAGGCACTGAGGCTTCGATATGACTGGGTCCATGGTCACTGGAAACAAGTTTCACAGGTTTGTATAAGATCTTGCAAGAAGCTATATTTCTTTGAAATGTTTGTTAAAGTTAAATTTTGTGCACTACGTGTGGATGCTCCCCGGATTGTGTTATATGACAATGTCTTTAGTGCTAAAACCCATATGGCCATGTAGGAATATGCGAGGAATCTTAAACCTGCTCTCCGTACAAAGCCTCGTTTAACTTACGAATTTGCAATTTTTGTTGACACGTGAGCTTTAAACTGCCGACTGCATCGTAGCCGGATGTTTTTATGTGATGTTTGGAACCGATATTAGCAGTCTCAGTGCATGCAAACTTTGCGGTGACTGGTGATGCTCCTTAAATGGAAGTAGATATTACAATTTGCTGTTCTATTTGTAGTCAAATGTGCAATTTCCTTCAACTGTGATTTTGTTAAGAACATAGGGTACATTTCACTGATTTTTTTTACAGTTCAGCCATTGTTAGTTTGGCTAAGTTATTTTGTTTTAATTTCCTGCAGCTGAAATATCTGCTTCAGTGACACATATATACTTCAGTTTGTCACCTCCTTTTCTTGTTATTGAGGAAAAATCAGCCTCGTTACATGACATTGCTAGAAAGCACCACACTGTTTGTAGTTAGAAAATAACCAAATTCCAAACATGCACCGTATAATGTCTCTGTTGTTTGGGATCTAGATGCGTATTGGTGTTACAATAAAACTGCTCATCGCATTCGGTTTTTCTTTGTATTTCTTACCAGGTTATATGGAGTTTCCATTTCATTAATTTACTTCTATCTAAATTCAAGGATAACAGAGAACTGACAAGTCTGCGTCCTTAGACTCAGTTTGCGGTTCCTGTGCTTATTTTTAAAGCTATTGCGAAAATGAAGTTGTGAAAAGTATATTACTTTGTTTGGTAAATCAGATTAAAGTTAGATAAATTCTGTTATCCAGTGGTTGTCCTCTCACATTTCATCCCATATGTTCTGGAACACAATAATATACCCATTTGCAACTTGATTAGAAAAAAAAGCAGCTAGTGAAACACCCAAATATCTAAAAGTGTTTCAACCAAATGAGATAATCATAATCCACCGCAATGCCAAACGTAGCTTTAGTGTTCTATAGATTCGCTTGTATTGCTTAGAGCCTGAAGCGTTATTATTTATGGGAATTTTCTTTTACCTTTTTTAATAAATACCCAGTAATCTTATTCTAAAGGGGGAAGAATGCCCATCAGATTTGACATAGTTACAGCTCTAATATACCTGGGCACCATGATTTGACACATGATCACAGAAAGGTGTATAATGTAACCAACATGTAGTGCTTGAAATTGTATGCCTTGTGTGTGCCTATGGTCATCAAGACGTTAGCGCAGGGGTTTGGTTCTAAAGAATCATCTGATTCCTGTCTTTTCACATTTTTATAAAATTACGATAATAATACCATCTAGACCATTTAGTCGTCCAAAATTCTTTCCTTCACATGATCAACTCATCCTAAGGTCTCCCTGGATGGCCTTTGTGTTTGTGCCAACAGTGGATATATTACTTATAGCTATAGCATTAACGCTTTCTCATCCAGTAAACCAAGTTTTATTGACAGACATCTCAGGCACTTTCTCTTAGGTCCGATAAAGTTAGAAGAAATCAGTGTTTTGTGTTGTGTTCTGAAATTGTAAGATGAGTTAAAAACTTGCAATGATGATGATTTTTTGCTGTGTGGTACTATCTTTTTAAATGGGAAAAGTCTACTTGACCCCCCTGAACTATCAGGGTGCGTCTACTTTACACCCTATACTACAAACCGTCTACTACTCTACTTACTCCCTTGAACTTCCAATACCGGAGCAAGTAACCCCCTGAAGCAGTTTTGGAGGTGGTTTTGCCACTGTGGCGGATGACATGGACGATGGCGTGGCAATGACTCAAGCAAAATAACTATACAAAACAATTCTCAGAAACTGGCCTGCATGTCAGTGGTAACCCCTTCTTCTTCCTCTGTTTCTTCCCCCTCCCTTTGTCCATCTGCTATGGATCCAAGCGCACCCATCCCACCTCTGCTGTGCTTCCACCATCCCACCTCTGATGTGCTGCTGCAGCCTAGATTTGCAGCCAACGACCACCAGTTGCGTCCTCTGAATTGGTGGGCACAACTTCCAGAATGTGCACAACGATGGGATCTGGCAATGCAGCCTCGCTGACAACAGATTTGATCTGTTGTCTCCTTCGATTCACTCAGATTTTGGTGTTCCATGTCTTATTCCTCAACCAGATTATGATAATATTTGTTGTAATCGCTGGAGCCTTTAATCAATGCTTGGTCTTGATCCATGCTGCGGTCATCCTTTCCTTGTGTGAGGACACACGCTGCAAGATGTGATGAACTAGCCTCACTAGCAAGAACGGGGACAGGAGCTCTTCATCGTCCGCTCGATCGAGCTCCACTTTATTCGTTGCTGATTTGTGAGCTTCAGATCTGCTCTAGCTAGCTGGTGCTGGATCCTGGATCAGAGCGGATTTGGTGAACTTCAAATTGGCCGGGGGCAGAGTGGCTTGGTTATGGTGATGCCTGGTTGCCGTCGGTGGCTAGTGGTTCGGCGGCCAGCATGCGAACAGTGTCATGACTTGGGAAGGGGAAGAAGGAAGAGGACGCTATTCGGCTAACACGTGGGGTCCACTGGGTTTAGTTTTTTTTTTAATATTTGATTTGCTAACTAATCGCCACGTCATGAGCCACATCATCTGCCACGGCGGCGAAACCGCCTCAGGTGGTTATTTGCTCCGGTTTTCAAAGTTCAGGGATGTAAGTAGGCGGTTTTGTAGTTCAAGGTCAGTAGACGCATCCCTATAGTTTAGAGGGCCAAATAGACTTTTTGCTAATGCAACTAACATTCACTGTGGCTACCTTTCAGAATGTGTTGAAAACAAAATTTACAGAAGGCAGCAAGGTCGAAGTCAGCAGTGATGATGAAGGTCTTCGTGGAGCTTGGTACCAGGGGACTTTTCTTAAATCTGTTGGCAGCAAGCTTTTCGTGAAGTATGATACACTCAGGGCCGATGATGAGACCACACCTTTGACAGAAGCTATAGAAGTGCAGCACATCAGACCCTCTCCTCCAGATATCCCTGTCATCAATGGATTCAAGTTCCTCGACGAAGTTGATGCTTTTTGCAATGATGGATGGTGGGTTGGTGTGATATCCAAGGTTATTAGTGATCAGAGTTACATGGTTTACTTCAAGCCTTGGAAGGAAGAGAAGGAATTTGGGCACGAACAGCTAAGGTTTCATTGCGATTGGGTGGATGGAAGGTGGACGCGGGCTTCCCCGGTACGCTCTATCTCCTATCCATTTTCCTTGCATCTTTGGTTACAGTTCGTAATGAAATGATCGTACGTAATTTACTCATAACTGCTAGTATAGCTGGATATCGCCCTATGCTCCTGTCGTTAGGCTCGGTTACCATCTATTTGTATGAATTACAGGTTTCTTTGTAATGCAAATGTTCATAGACAATGTTCAACCCTTGGCAGGCATTGGAGATATGAAGGCTGAAGAGCCACATTTTTTTATAGGAGCTTGGGGGGTAATACTAATACCAAGCTTATCAATTCTATTCTGGTACCGACCGGAATGGCTAGAACATGCCATACCAGCACACAACAGGCTTAACCCCGTACCGGTCATTTCGATCATTCTGGTAATTCCAGTATCGGATATAATTGAAGTGACCCTCCTTTGAATCAGGCCCAAAAGCCTAGCCCAATGCTACTTATTCGGTAAGTGAAATTATGCTAGACTGTATGTTAGACTACATAAAATATATGAAATTATGAACTCGTGTTGTATTATTTAACTATGTACGACATTTGTGTTTATGAACTCATGTAACTATGTGTTATTTTTATTCTATGACTATGTATTTGAAGTGAGATTCTAAGTGAAATTATGTGTATCTATAATTAAATATATATTATTATATTAAAATTGGTATGCTGAAATGGACCGGTACCGACGTATTCCATACCAAGAGACAGACCGAATTAGAACCGACAAATATGGGTAATACCCAAAAGAATGGCTTCAGTGCTTCACTAACTTTCCATAAACTGTTCGTCCTGCACTGAAGTTGTCTCGTGCATAGAAACTAGAAAGGTCAGCAAGTTGGTGGATGACCTTTCTACACTTGCAACTCCATCAGCGGTTGATCCAAGCGTTTGTCGATGGGAGATCCTCACCGTCACCAGTAAGCTTCATGGCATTTTCTGCAAATCTGAAAAGTAAAAACTGACTTTTGGGAACAGAAATGCTAATTTGGGGTAAGAAAACTATTCTTTCATGATCCTGTGAGTATCAGGTTTTAATCTTAAGTGCTACGTTGAGCACTTAAGTTCGTTGTTCTACGAACAGTTCGTCCTGCCAAATTTTTATGCGCCAAATTGAGTACACTTATGATTAGCTTTGGACCACTTATTCTTCACTAGGTCCTTAAATTCACGAATTTATTGTGGCCTGAGAAGAGAACATGGCCGATTAATTACCTTGCCAGAGATGAGGATACATGAATTTATTCTGTACGATCACATCAAGTGTACAAATCCAATCCACCATGATTGATCCTTGGAAGTGTTTTTTTGAGTGTTTCTCCCGCCATGTAACCCCATTTTAGCTGCACAGTGCATACATTTGGCACCCAAAATATCTGCTTGCTAGTAACGCAGACGCAGGGTAGAACGTTCATACAAATAGCATTTTCTGCTGGTGTTGTATCATGTGTGTATGTCTATCTGTGCACGTGTTTGGATCCAAAAATGCAAATCTAGACACTATGTGTATAATGTATTAGTTCAGGATTATACTAGTGCACACAATGTCAATATAGATGAATATCATTCCACACAAGACGAATATAAAAATAAATGACTAATTTGAATAATAAATAACGGTTGTAACATTATGATCGAGTTTACATTTATTAAGCTATACATGGCTGACACTAAATAAAGAAACGACAGCGAAACAAAAGCAACTCCAGTGGAAACCCGTTGACTTGCCATAGGCAACCTGCTAGGATTAATACCCAGCGATCACCATCCTCGTACAGCTCCTCCTAAAAAACAGACGAAGATTCATCCACTTCAGTTGAATGATTGCAGTAAGAATGAGTACTCCGAGAATCTAACAAGTTGTACCACAGAATGCAATTATAGATGATGGCTTATTCCAAAAGAAATGATTTCTATGGTTCTTTGCAAAAGCATCATTTGCTATTGAATACAAGTAATAGATTGAAAGTGAAATTTAAAACGAATAAACAATAATAGTTTAACAATTATTTCCACAAAGACACGAAGCCTAATCCACTTCTTTCACACAACTATATGAGTTTAAATCACACAGCTGTCCCTTCCCAAATGTTTTATGAAAATCTACCCCTTCGCGTGAAATCCTCGAGCATGTCTATGACTGCGGACGCGGCTATTTGAATAGATTAATTAATACTCTGCAGAGGTTTATATACCTTACCTACAAGATACAATTAACTCATCATGTCTGCCATGACTCGTCATACGAAAGTATGCGATTGAGTAATCATAACAAAACCTTTCTGGAACTTCATCTCGACGATTGACTCTCCCGATGTGCATATAGTCGACCCCAACCTCACTCGCTGGTCCGACGCACATCGTTGGACCTAGAAGCGGCGAACCGACCATAGATGTGACTTTCAGAGTAGTCCACACCTCCACCCATTACTGAGCACCTAACCTACTAAGTTAAGTCTGTCCTATACCAGGCATGTGGTCGTACAGTTATGCCTCAGTTCAATGGCGCACAAAGTTAAGTCCTTAATTGACCAAGGTGAGACTGTCAAATTCTAACTAAGTAACTATTTTTTTCATTTCCCAATCACTAAGCTCTACCATATCACAAATCATTTCCACTCGTCTCAGTCTAAATCTTTTCCACCATGTTGGTTAAGTGTATCACATGCCATCAACGAGTAATAGCACACAACACATAATTTTTACACAAGTTCCATAATCGCTTAGTCAAGTTTATATTTGTAACTCAAAATGATATCAATAACCCGTTGCATGGCTAAACAGACTATTCATATCTAACCAACCCACGTTGGTACTATGATAATACCAACTAATAATTAACCAAGTTAGGGTGACAAAAGATCATTGTAATATAATGAGCAAAGTGGATATAATCAAATAGGTGAATAGCTAATTCCAAAACACTTAAATAAATACTCAAAGTAAAATGCAATAATTTGAATCAAGATAATTTTAGAAAACTAGGTTCAACATGGTCAAAGGTACAACTTGCCTCGGAACAAGTCTTGGTACTGGTTTTGAGCTTGATCAACTCCTCCTTTGTAACATCCCAAAGTTCTGTTACCAATTTAAAATTAATAAAGTATTATTTTATTAGATTTTCTGAAATATAAAAGAGTTTTATGGCTTTTCCTAAAATTCCTTTAAAAAAAAGTCAAAAATAAAATTTATTGAGTTATGAGATTTTCTTGGATTTAAAGTTAAAAAAAGGAAAACTTAATTAATTTCTTGAATCTTCCGATATTTAAAAAGGCTTTTCTGTCTTTTCAAAAATTTAAAATAGTTATGTGCAAAAATAAAAGCCAACTTTAAGTAATTTTGATTATTTCAAAGCTAATCTATTTGATTTTCGTGCCTTTTGAAGTTTTCTAAATAAAAATCACCATTTGATTTTTCCCGATTTATTAAAGCTTAATTTGAAATTTCAGAAATAAAAATAATTTAAACTTGAGTAAAATAAACTCCAATTAAATAAAAATTGTTTTATTCTATTTCCGAGTCTTTTGAAACTTTAAAAATATAAGAAACTATCTGAATTTTATTTGATTTAATTTAAAGCTTAAATTGAATTTCTCAAGGAAAACATTTTAAATGGCTAAAATAAACTTCAAAAAAAAAAATCCAAAACTATTTTATTTGATATATTCGATTTCCAAAGTATATTATAAAATTTTCTTGCATTTTCGGATTTTCGGATTTTCCGAATTTCTTTTCTTTCTCTCTCATCCCTTTCTTTTCCTATTATTCTTCCCGGCCGTGCCTTCTTCTTCCTGTTGGAGCACATGGGCGCCCCATGCCCTGCCGCCTCCTGCTTCCACCCGCCCCTTTGACCCGGCTGCCTTCCCCATGCCGCCTTGGCACCGCACCCCGTGCCCTACCGCCCCATCTCCTCCCCTATGCCTGTGCACGTCGCCTACCCTTCTTCTGCTGCTGTGCCTGGCGCCTCTCCCGCTCCTCCCCATGCCGGCTCCTCCCCTCTCTCCCCCCTATAAATGGGAGCGCAGCACCTCCTCTTCCCCCTTCCCCTCTCCTCCTATCTCCCTGTGTAGAACCAACTCAAGTCACCGTTTCTTCTTTCTTCCCCGTCGTCGGCCATGCGCTGCCCCTTCGCAATCCCCCTCTCCGTTCGATGTTTTGCCAAACCAAGCGTGTCATCTTGCGTCCTAGGGTGCCCTCTTCTCTTCCCCCCACTTGCCCCGTCCGGTTGCTTGCCGTAGAGCCGCGCCGACGCGAGCTCTCTCCCGCTGGCCATGGCCGCCGATGCGCCGCCTCCTTGGCCTCCCGGACCGCATCTCCGGCTTCCCCACACCTAGCTGGTCCTCATGCTCGCGCCGCCTTGGTTCAACCGCTGCCCAAACGCCGCCTTGCCCGCGCACGCCACCTCCGGCGCCGCCGCTACCACCATTGCGATCCCCATCCTCGGGGGATCCCATTTCACCCCTCGGCTAAGCCTCCCCCGCCGCCCCTCGCTGGCGCCGGTGCAGGACCTGAGTGCTCTAGCTCCTGTGCGTGCTGGCTTCTTCTTCCCCCTTTCTTTCTTCTTTCTTGGCCTTGTGCCACCTCCATGGGGACCCCATCCATCCCCCTTGGGGTCCTATTTTTGCAATTCGCCACCGGCCTCCGCCCTACCCCTTGCCGCCGGCCACCCCCACCCTAGTGCGCCTCCTTCCTCCTCTCAGTTCTCTATGAAGAGCTCTTCACACTTGCTTCTTGTGCCTATGACACATGGGGCACGCACGTCATTGGCTCTCCCTTTTCTTTATCTCCCTTGCTTTCTCTTCCAGGTGGGCCCCCTTATAAGCCAATGTATGCATGTTACCAAGAATCAGCCAACATATTCAATGGAATATTATATTCCCTTTTTGATTTCTATCATTTCATGTGATTGTTAGACTTCCGAACATCCGTTCCCCTTCGTACGAAATTCGATTCCATCGATTCTTGTTCCTAAATTCATCTAAAGGTGGTATCTTCCTTTTGGCATTTATTTTGTAATTTTTGGATTTTATTGGGATTTGTATATTTATTTGCCTCGTTTCGCGTATAGATTACGACGACTTCGAAGAACTGGATTTCGACACTTCTCCACATTTTGACTCCGTTTAAGAACAACAACTAAATAATTAAGGCAAGTTACATCCTTTGATCACATTTGAATCCTAGTATTTTAAATCATTTAAATTTGCTTTTAAATTACTATTGCATTATGCTATTTAAATTCAAGTAATTTAAATTCCTATTTTAAGCTTTATAGTTATTTCCCAATTCCATTGAATAGCCAATTATTATCAAAATGGGAAGTAAGGAGGACCTTTCAAAAGGTGAAGTATAATATGGAGATAGAAATAGGAAATTGTGGATTATTAGAATATATAATTATTGAGTCGGATTATAGAAAATATGATTGTTGAATATTGGATTGTAGAAATACATTATTATTGGATTATGGGAATATGTCTTGTTGGATTATCGAGTATACCTTGTTGGATTATAGGGTACATGATCGATGATTGTTGGATTATAGAAGTATAACTTGGATGTATGATATAATGGATTATAGAAATAAATGATTGATGGATGATGGATTTTAGGAATATATCTTGGTTGAATTATATATGTATATTTTGCTGGATTATTAAAATATATCATTTTTGGATTTATAGGTGGTGAATTATTAGAAATAGATTATTACTGAAGAGCGGATTATTGGAGAGCAGATTATTGGAGATTGGATTATAGAAGTAATTGTCGCATGTTGGATTACATGATTATTTATTGGAGATGGGATTATAGGACTAATCAATGGATGTTGAAGTATAGAGATAAATAATTGTTGGATATCAGATTCTAGAAGTAGATAATTGTTGATATTGGATTAATAAAGATTGGATGATAGATAGAGACTATTGTTAAATACTTGAATTGTTGATGTTGGATTCTAGAAATAGATTGTTATTGGATATTACATTGTCGAAAGTTGGATTATAGAAGTATATCTTTAATGGATTATTGATGAATAATTTGATTAATGGATGATGGATTATAGAAATAGATTGTGTTAGATATTGGAATTACTTAATATTGGATTATAGAAATAAATAATTATTGGACATCGGATTCTAAAAGTAGATAATTGTTGATATTAGATTATCGAAGATTGGATTATAGACATTGATAATTATCGGATATTGGATTAAAGCAATAGATTGTTGTTGATATTGAATTGTTGGAGTTGGATGATATAAATAGATAATTATTGGAGATTGGATTATAGCAGTAGATTATTGTTGATGATGGATTATAGGCATAGATTATTGCTGGAGATTGTATTATGATTACAATACTGGATGGTTGAATTACTAGTCTCGTATTTGACAATTCTTGGACATTAATCTCTCACACCTTGTCGCCCTAGATGAAACTCTGGTTAATATATTAGTATGACTAGAACATATTAAAAAATTATGCTTAGTCAAAGCTTAGATAAAAAAATCTTGATTTGGGGAAATTTGCAGCCAAAAGATCAAATGTTGTCTAAAATGGTATCCATGACATCGGTTTGTCATGGAAGTTTATGAATGCTTTGAAAAACTAAAATAAAATAAAGATTGGTTTGGACTTGAGCCAAATGGATGTTTGGATGGGTGCATGTTCATGCACGGTATTAATTCATTTCTATGATCGAGGCCCAAGGTTCGTTTGGAAAGTCAGCAAAGTCAATTAAGGACTGGTCTTTGAGCCGCATCTTGTTAAGCCACATCGTACTACCACATGTCCTGAATGGGCAGGATCTGCCTAACTAATTTGCAACGTTTCATCATGGTCGTGCCATCCGGTTGCGTGGGTGTCTTTTATGACCTACTTTCATGTATTCCCACCTGGCGCAAGAGGGGGCCTGGACTCGGCGGGTCTCTATCCAAAGGGGGTGAAACCTTAGCGAGGCGAGACTATGGTCGGATAGCGTATTGTAAAGGCCTTGTCACGTGTTCTAGACTACTTACCTAAGGTAGTGAGCGGTGGTATCAACAGATGCCAAACAAACTAGAGAAGTCGTGTTATGTGGGTAAAGCTGTACACCTCTGCAGAGTGTAAAACTATTCGAATAGCCGTGTCCACGGTCATGGACATGCTAGCAAAGCTACTCCAAGTTAGATTTTGGTTTTGATTTCAAAAGACTTTATCAAATGGTTTTGGATTTCTATCCAAATGGGAATCAGGCGGGTAGCCTTGTGATATGAGGGTATCCTTCACCACTCGTTGATGAATGTTATCTGACTATAAAACTTGAGAATTTAGAAAATGAATTTTAGTTATAGAATATCTGCTTTGGAAATTAGTACAAGTATTTGGAAAGAAACATCGCTTTATGCAAAACAGCCATATAAGCCTTCTTTTGATATATCCCTACATGCATTATAATAATGTTTTTGGGTGTAACTTGCGGAGTACATTCATTTGTACTCACTCTTGCTTAATAAAATGTTGTTCAGAGGAGAAGGAATTTGTATCTGCTGAAGATCTCGACGACTAGGCCACTACCCCAGTCGATTGCCTGTAGCAGATTAGCTGGGCTCTACTACTTGCTCTTCGTCTTCCACTGTGTTCTGTATTATTAGCTCGTAAGCCTTTCTAGTAATCAACTCTGATATTTATTAATAAGTTTTGCGATTATGGTTGTGGTACCATGTTTTTTTACTGTGTGAGCTAGCCACTGATCATGGGACTAGTTTAGAAATGTACAGAGGATTTGGGGTGTTAATCCTGGGTTCTTACATCCTTCCTCAAAAGCTCCCGAAGTATCAACGTCTACTCGCAAACGAAAGTGAAAACCAAATAAATACAAAACACAGTAATAAATAAACTCCAAAAATTAAATAAAAATCTCAGAAAGGTAGATCTTGAATTTAGATGAATTTAGAAACTTGAATGAGTTCAATCGGAGTTCGTATGATGAAGAATGGGCTCTCGGAAGATTTAAATCTAAGAAAAAGAGAAAGAGAAAGAGAAAGAGAAAGAGAAAGAGAAAGAAATTACTATTTCGAATTTTCAGAATTTTCTTTCTAAAGGAAATCCCGAACTATTGCACCAACATGACATCAGCAATGATTTCAGAATTAAAAGAAAATCTGGGAAATAAGAAATAGGATTTGACAGGTGGGACCTTGGTCTATGGACCGGGTCTACGGCTCTAGTGTACTGGTCTATGGCTCATGGGTCCATGGAACAGTTGATCTGACAAGTGGGGTCCACAGGTCAGTCGGTAGGTTTACCGTGAGAAAAGCCCACATGGGATTGGATCTAGGATTTGGGTGCAGATGACATGCATGCGGCTGACTAAGCATTGACTGGGCGACACACAAGCAAGGGTGCACAGGTGGCAGATGAGATGGTGATGATGTGGACAACAACGATGGTGCACTGGTCCCTGCCCGAAGGTCACCGGTGATTGCGGCCTCGGCGGAGTAGTTGGAGGGGTGCATTGGGTAGCTGGTGTGATGGGGAACTCGCTGGTGCACTCATGAAGGTGAGGGGACGATAGAGCTGGCTGGTGGTGACGTTGAAGTGGTGAAGGCATTCGGTCGTTGGCGGAATCGGAGCTCCGATGATGCTCCGGTGTCTTCAAGGCGACGACGACGTAGATCTCCTTCTTGCGATCTCAACGGAAGTGGCGATGGGGCTTGGGGTGTACTGACGGCAGAGGAAGTCGTCAACGAGGTTCTTGGTGGCGGCTTTGCTTCTTCGGGCGATTATGGCGGCTAGGGTTAGGGTTTTGGCTCAACGGTGGTGTAGCTAGGATGTAGAGAGCAAGGGCTACCTCTCCCTTTATACCCTGGCGGACGAGAGAGTCTTTGGTGCAAACGCTAAGAAAACAGCGCGGCGGAGTAGTCCAAGCCGTGCCTGAGTTGGAGACGAAGAACATTAACCAGTGGGACCCACATGTCAGTAAGTGCGACTCAGGCAAAACCGTGTCGGAAACGACACGGTGGAGACTGACTGGTGGGACCAGAGACGCGGGCGAGCGGGAGAGAGAGAAGGTGGGCCACGCGCGGGAATGGGCTACGGATTGGGCCAGAAAGAGAATAGGATTGGGCCGGGGTGAAAAGATTTGGCCCACTGAATTTCCTAAGATTTTAATTTGCTTTTGCATTTTAGAAATACCAAAAAATCCAAATGGCAAATTAAAAATAGCAAATGAACTCGGAAAAATTCTAGAAAATATTTCCAGGCACAAAGAAGTCAAATAAAATAGTTTTGGAATTACTTACTGTTCAGATTAGTCACATTAAATTGTTTTGACATTTGAAAGTCTCATTTAAGCTTGATTAAATTTAAATAAAATTTGGTGAATTTTTCCAAGGGACTAAACTACTCAAAAGGTTTTGAAACTCAAAAAATTGGGATGTTACCACGGTGGTGTGACTAAACAGAATAGTTCATCCAAATTGCATTGCTTAACTATCTTTCATGGTGCTTCTCTTCTTCTCTATCGATGGGCCTTAATGCTCAAGAGTTGATGCATCTTGGAACTTGCTTATCAGTGCAATGCCCTCGGTTAGCTTATCCCTTACTTTTGATAAGATCTTAGAGGCCCCATTCAGCTTAATACCAAGCTATCTTATGTAAGCACATTACATGAAATAGGACAGCATTACCAAATGAACTTAATACCAGATTACCTGGAGCAGCAGCAGTGTGTGCTATGACAGATTTCATTCTTTGGGCTTTTAAAAAGTTCTAGAAAAAATATTACACTTCAACGTTCATCTAAAAAAGAGAGAAATTCAGTACCAGTGTCAATCAGTAGTACCTTTTTTATGGCTGCATTGATGGTATGGCAATTACTCACAGGCACAGCTCGTGCATCTGATCTGTTTTTTTTTTGAGTTTTTGGCTAATATAGCACGTTGACATTGCAAATTAGTATTTCTAGCTTTCTTTTAGCATCAAATACACGGACACGGCTGAGACACCGTGCCCCGAGTGCACGGACTCCGCGGCATCGTGCCCCGGGCGCACAAACTCGGAGCCGGCTCCGATCCTTTGGTGCACGGTTTCGGCGCCATTTTTATATTTGACACGAAGAGGAAGCTACAATTGCTAATTCGCACATAAACAGGGCTATATTAGCCAAAAACATTTTTGCATATGCAACTAGCCGTACTATCGCATATTAGCGTGGTAGTTCGGCCGATCCTATCCACCCTATTTATTTGTGCCATCATCCATCCATCCAATCAATCCATATACATGTTTGCTTGGGATAGAGTGAAAACGGGTTAGTCGGGTACTTCAATTAGGAAGTGACTTCATGTATCAGCAACCAACCATTCCTTGATGTTAAGTCCAATTACCTATCGACGACATCCAGGTAGTTGGATGTCCACGCGCTCTCCTGGCAGCCATGCTTCTTTAACTTGCGTGTGCTCGATGAGGTTGTCCGTGGCTACTATCTCATCCTCCTATATATATATATATATATATATATATATATATATATATATATATATATATATATATATATATATATATATATATATATATATATAGGCATAATATAAAGCTGTTTTAAAGGCACAAGCCTACGCTTGGAGACTTTATAGAGAAGAGATTAGGAATATAATGGTAGGACGTACCTGGGACGCAAGGGAGGAGAACTTGACCAGCATGAACACGGTTACACAGACAAAGGTGAAATAAATGGTGAGAGACAGGTGAAGAGGTGTTGTAGTAGTTTTTGACTCATTTGGTCTTGTTTTGGAATAGAGTACATACCAATTAATAAATAATTTGTATGTTAATTGCATCTTTACAAATTAGCCTAACCTTTACAAATCTGAAAAGTTAATTGCAGCTAAGCCCCATTTGAACCACATCCCATGTAAGCTAAGCACAAAGAACCGGCATCAATAACCCTCAGTATCCATCAGAGAGCATTAACCAAACCTATCATTTTGCCCCATTCATTTTTGTCAATATGAACCCACAGCATGAACTAAGCAAGATGCACAGAATGCATATACACCAACAGCTCTCAGTTTACATCACAGAGCAAGAGGACTATTAATATGAACTAATTATCAATTCAATTTCAGCATAAGCCTATTAACATCATTGAGCAGTTCAATAGCAAGACAGCATGATCAAGGGTGTCCAAACCCACCACACCAGTAGTAGCCCTGTAACATTTCAATTTTCTGGGCTTTCTGAAAATTTTCGAAAATAAAAATAACCATTTGGTTTGTTGATTTGCTAAAGCTTAACTTGAGATTTCAGAAATTAAAAGCAATTTAATATGAATTAATCCAACTTCAATTAATTCGAATTCGTTTATTTTGAGTTTGTTGGAGTTCTCTGGTGTTGAAATCCCCTATCACTGTTCGCTCCGTTTTCCCCTCGGCCTAGCTCTTTCTTGTCCAGACCTCCCTCTCGTTTGGACCTCCCCCTCTGTCCAGACCTCCCTCTTGTTTGGACCTTCCCCTCTGTCCAAACCCCCTCTCGTTTGGATCTCCTCCTCTGTCTAGACCTCCCGGTGGTCCTAGAAGACCTTCGGTGATCCTAGAGCTGGTCACGACCTCCCTCCCTTTGGTCACGACCTCCCTTTGGTTGTACCACCTCCCGAGTTTTGACTAGCCCACTTTGTCACCCCGCCACCTTCTTCTTCCTCGTGATCGCACATCACGACGCAAAGTTCACAAGATTAAATGTCACTGTCGCATTAAATGTCCGCTTCAGCCGTTCCCCTCTTGTCTCCTCCCCTACCTGTCCCCATCTCCTCCTTCACCTACCCTTGACCGCGCGCGCTTCTTAGTCTCTCAACGAATCTCCCTGTCTCCCTTGGCTTTAAAAGCTTGAGCAGCCCTCTTTCATCTCCTTTAGCCTCACCCAACTCTCTTGCTCTTGCCCAGTTTCACCGTGCTTGAAGTTTCGCCACCGTCCGTTGAAGCCTGTGCCGTCCTCGACCACCCTCTCAGTTGGACCTCCTTAGGACCTCCCTCGACCACCCTCTCAGCTGGACCTCCTCTCGAGAGCCTGTTCTTAATTCATCTTAATTCAGAACCTTTCTTTTGGTTCTTAGTTTGGTAGTTTTTGGTTTTGTTTGGATTTGTTGTATTTATTTAGCTCTTTTCGCACGTGTAGATCCCGGCTTCTCTGAAGAGTTCTTGGACCCGGCAACCTCGACCGAAGCATCTCAGCTCTTCAACGAAGGCAAGTTGTAGACCTTTGATCATATCATACCCAGTTTGCAAAATTACATTGTTTTATACCAACATGCATGGCTAATTGTATAAAAATAGTTTGGGAAGTAGCTAAATACCTACTCAACAATATGATTCCTTGAATACATGTGATTGACATGTTGACATGTACCCTTGGACACCATAGGTTGGGTAATCTTAGTTGGACATTTTTGTGATACCAACATGGGTGCGTATATTGCTTAGTCCTGCTTTAGTTATGCGATGTCTCTCGATCACACGATGCAATGATGATAAATTTGACTAAGTGAATATGCAATTGTGGCGCGGCCACTGCTGTTAAAAGATGTTGTGCCATGGCTAGGGTGGTCATTTGGCCAGGATGAACCGAAAATGAATTTTACTCGGGCGAGTGATCGTGCAGTAAAGGGGGTACAGGAAGCACATTAGGATGTGGTTGTCTCGCCTGAGTAGTCACTAAGGACTTAACCTTGTAAGCCATTGATCCGGGCCATATCGTGCAACCACAAGTTCATTATGGGGTAGACCTGGCCAACTAATTAGCAATGCTTTGATTCAGTTCTGTTTTGGTGGAAGTGTGAAACCCGGGTTAGACATTCACACTTGGCGCAAGAGGGGGCCAGGAAGGTGAATCCTTAGCGAGCAGAACCGGGTCAAAACAGAGCTTTGTAAAGGCCTTGTCACATGCTCTAGCCTGCTTACCTAAGGTAGTGAGCAGGGGTATCGACGGATGCCAAACAAATTAGAGAATTCGTGTCTTGTGGGTAAACCTGTACAACCTCTGTAGAGTGTAAAATTATTCAAATAGCCGTGTCCCCGGTTATAGACAATGCTTGGTGATTTCATGCAAGGGGTAGACTTTCTCAAAATTGTTGTCGTGGTTGGCCACGAGTGATCTGGGAAGTGAACTAGGTGTTCACGAGTGGTCTGGAAAGTGAACTGGGTGTTCACGAGTGGTCTGGAAAGTGGACAAGGTGTTCACGAGTGGTCTGGAAAGTGGACAAGGTGTTCACGAGTTGTTTTCAAAGAAACTTGATTACTTATGTATTAATCTTTCAACTTGTGCTTTGTAATCTACATACTGTATTTCCAGTCAATTCTGCTTTCTGCAAAGTAACCATAAAGCTATCCTTGTCAAGCCTAGCATGAATACTATTTGTATACATTTCCCTACGACTTGCTGAGTACATTCAAAGTACTCATGGCTTTATGTCATTTGGTTGATCAGTCGCCGAAGAGGACCCAGAGAGCTCCGAGCTCTTTGAAGAGGAGTTCTTCAAAGACCATGCGAGCTAGGAGGCGTCCTCCACTTGATTGCTGTGGGCATGTCGAATGGCTTCCACGAGTTGTTTTGTTTTTCGCTGCAAGCTCTCTCTTTTGTTGTAAGCCTTGCGTGGCAACTCTGTAACAACCTTGACCATAAAGTGTTTTGCTGCTATTAATATTATTTTGTCTGCTTCTTCTATAGTTGTTGTATGGTTTTGATTACATCGATGTTGAAACTATGTGGACTAGCTACTAATCATGGGACTAGTTCAGAGTGCACAGAGGGTCCCAGGGTTGCTTACTCAGGGTCCCGACAGCGGTGGTATCAGAGCCATATCAACTGTAGGACGTAACCTTAGTTAGCATGGTCGCTTTAGTCAAGAGTTTCAAAATTTATTTTATAAATCAAACCAACAGAGTAATGTGAGTAGCTATTCTTGTCTCATCTTATTCTATTCTGTTATCATCTTATTCTAATCTCTTCTCACCTCATTCTTAGATTCTTACACCTTATCCCCTCTGAAACTTTTTTTCCAAACTTAAATAGATCCCTCTCATCTCGGTAATCTCAATAGGATCGAGCTTCGCTTTAGATCGACTTCCGAGGTAAGTTAGATTAGAAGTGTTGTAGCAAAGCTGCCCTTCTTAGTTCCCGTATCGTTTAGTCCGGTAATCAGGATCTTCTGTTTGAGTTTTGTTGCTTCTTAATAGCTTTCCAGTTATTGTTTTTTTGGGTTTAACCGACCTTCCCGGGTTAGGTTGCTCCATCTTTCTCCCTTGTTCTCGCTCACCTCTGTGCTTTTCCCTCTTACCTAGTGTACTTTCTTCATTTTGTCTATTAAACCTAGGAAGATTTGTTTCAGATGGATCAGACCCGCACCTCAGCGAGTCTCAGCGGATCAGTGGACCCCCAACACCAGTGTTAACCCCAATACACCACCTCCACCGGCCATAATAGCAGACCAACGCTTGGGTCAGTTTATGGCAGCTAAGACTCAGTTAATGAATGCCGTGTCTACGTATTATGAATCAAATGAAGAATCGAGAATCAGTCATTGCGTTTCTAGTCAACATGATGAACCAGTAGAACCAGACTGTTGCTGCTCTTATGACAACGATGAACCAAAACCATCAGGTTGCTGCCACCGCCAGCCTATTCGCAGTTAAAGTTGGTGGAGTTTCTGCAGACACGTCCACCTACATTCTCCAACCCCTCCGAAGCCTCGAACGCTGATGATTGGGTACACTCTATTGGGAAGAAACTCACCATTGCTCATTGTAACGACCATGAGAAAGTTCTTTATGTCACACAATAGCTGGAGGGCACCGCGGTAGAATGGTAGGAGAATTTCTGTGCAGCTCATGAGAATCCAGAAGCTATTACCTGGGCCGAGTTTTCAACCGCTTTTCGCCACTACCATATCCCAAAGGGTATAGTAGGAAGGATGTAAAATGAGTCACCAAGGATCCAGCCACCAGGCGTATCCCATTTCGATGACATGAGTCATGTTCTTCCTGAAAGTCACCGTCCAGGGAAGAACGTTATTTGTTACAGATGTGGTGAATAAGGGCACTCTACTTGCGAATGTCCTAAAAAGGGAAAGCCAAAACAAGATAATCATTGTGCTAACTGCAAAATCACGGTACACTATTCCTCTAGGTGTCCCAAGAGGGAGTTGATCCAGTATAAAGCCTGTAACTATATTGGCAAGGAAGGACACTTTGTCAAACAATGTCCCTTGCATAAACAAGCAATTTTGCACCGAAATCGGTCGAAGAACCTCGCACACCGCACCCAAATTTCAAAGGTCCTTTAAAACAATGTTGACCCCTATATTACAGCAGCATGAAAAGTTTCTAGCCGCTCTCATCCAAGTCAAGGAAGGCATGACCTCAGGTATTTCTACCAAGTTATCCCAAGAAGTAGGGGAACCAAACTTCCACAAGATCAATCCCGAGGCACTCCAATTAGAATCTACCTGCCATCAGCCAAACAATAGTCACAAGGGGAAGATAGTGAATCAAGAACAAAATGTTGCAAGAAACTCCAAGACTCGGGTGATTCAACCTCAGCCCAACCAAGCACCAACAACAACCCCACTCATGACTTCGGGATCATCATTACATCCACCGATGCAGATGTTCCGTGACAACAATGGTGGCCAATCTCAACAGAACAAAACCTCCAGGACAGGAGGACAATGTTATAGGTGCCAGGAGATGGGACATTTTGCCAATGAATGCCCGCAAAGACATTTAGCGCTCACTTCAGACAGCATTCCAGAAGCTCCTCCGATTGCAACAATAACGCCAGCAGCATGTGGTAAAAACAACAGAAGATACATGTCACAGTTGCATAAATGCAGAAGTTTAGGCTTGCCAATGCCTCAAGAAACAACCGTGAACCAGCTGGCCAGCTTGTTGCTCCTCAACACATCTATTGAAGGCCCATCACAGAAGAACTCGTCTTATGCCGCAGGAATCAAGTGTTTCAATTGCCACAAGATGGGTTACTATGCCAACAATTGCCCACTGAAGAAGGCTTCATCAACAGAACACCCACAGAGATTCAGAATGAATGTGTAGCATCCCGTCCATTTTGCTCCTCCTGCCACATTGAGAACCACTGTACCGACACCTCGTCCAGCTGTTTCAGGAGTCAGCAACAACAACCAACCACGGGGATGCAACAATCCAGCCCCAGGAGTCACTTATTACCGATGCCACGAGATAGGTCATTATGCTCACAGTTACCCACGAAAGCGATCCCTGATGCCAATTCCCTTCAACTTGGGAGCTACACTAGTCCGAATCACTACACCAGGAGCAGGCTAAGAAACAACTCAGATCCCAAGTCAAGCCACCATGACTCCACTTCCTTCTGCAAGAGGTCAATTGAATCAAGTCACCGTGGAGCCAGCCCAATCAGCTCAGAACTTCATTCCTAGTAAGTCTCCAGTCAGTGCAGTGCCAATTGCAGCTTTGTCTCGCTCAAACGAGAAAGTCGAATGGAAGAGTGAGCAAAGTTCGAGTTCCCGAATCTATTCTCTAGTCAGCCTGAATCTCAGGATCAAGATTCCCTCTAAGGGGTGTAGATTTGTAACATCCCATTTTTTTGGGCTTTCTAAAAATTTTCGAAAATAAAAATAACCATTTGGTTTGTTGACTTGCTAAAGCTTAACTTGAGATTTTGGAAATTAAAAGCAATTTAATATGAATTAATCCAACTTTAATTAATTCGAATTGGTTTATTTTGAGTTTGTTGGAGTTCTCTGGTGTTGAAATCCCCTATCTCTGTTCGCTCGCTTTCCCCTCCACCCTCTTTCTTGTCCGCACCTCCTTCTCGTTGGACCCCTCAATCTAGACCTCCTCTCGTTTGGACCTCCCCCTCAGTCCAGACCTCCTTCTCGTTTGGACCTCCCCCTCTGTCCAGACCCTCCCTCTCGTTTGGACCTCCCTGTCTGTCCAGACCTCTTGGGTGGTCCTAGAAGACCTCCGGGTGGTCCTAGAGTTGGTCACGACCACCCCTTTGGTCACGACCTCCCCTTTGGTCACGACCACCCCTTTGTTCACAACCTCCCCTTTGGTTGGACTACCCTCCCGAGTTTTGACTAGCCCCGCTTGTCAGCCCTGCTCACCTTTTTCTTCCTCTTGTCACGTCACTACTGACGCAAAAGTCTTCGCACATTAAATGCCGTTATGTCGCATTAAATGCTTTCGCTTCTGCAATACTCGTTCCCCCTCTTGTCTCCTCCCCTACATGCCTCCATCTCCTCCTTCAATTACCCTTGACCACGTGCACTTCTGAATCTCTCAACGACTCTCCCCGTCTCCCCTGTCTTTAAAAGCCTGAGCAGCCCTCTTTCATCTTCTTTAGCCTCACCCAACTCTCTTGCTCTCGCCCAGTTTCACCGTGCTTGAAGTTTCGCCACCGTCCGCTGGAACCTGCACCGTCCTCGACCACCCTCTCAGTTGGACCTCTTCAGGACCTCCCTCAACCACCCTCTTAGTTGGACCTCCTCCCGAGAGCCCGTTCCTAATTCATCTTAATTCAGAACCTTTCTTTTGGTTCTTAGTTTGGTAGTTTTTGGTTTTGTTTGGATTTGTTGTATTTATTTAGCTCTTTTCGCACGTGTAGATCCCAGCTTCTCTGAAGAGTTCCTGGACCCGGCAACCTCGACCGAAGCATCTCAGCTCTTCAACGAAAGCAAGTCATAGACCTTTGATCATGTCGTACCCAGTTTGCAAAATTACATTGTTTTATACCAAAATGCATGGCTAATTGTATAAAAATGGTTTGGGAAGTAGCTAAATACCTACTCGACAGTACGACTCCTTGAATACTTGTGATTGATATGTTGACATGTACCCTTAGACACCATAGGTTAGGTAATCTTAGTTGGACATTTTTGTGATATCAACATGGGTGTGTATATTGCTTAGTCCTGCTTTAGTTATGCGATGTCTCTCGATCACACGATTCAATGATGATAAATTTGACTAAGTGAATATGAAATTGTGGCGCGGCCACTGTTGTTAAAAGATGTTGTGGCATGGCTAGGGTGGTCATTTGGTCGGGATGAACCGAAAATAATTTTTACTCGGGCGAGTGATCGTGCAGCAAATGGGGTATAGGAAGCACATTGGGATGTGGTTGTCTCGCCTGAGTAGTCACTAAGGACTTAACCTTGTAAGCCATTGATCCGAGCCATACCATGCAACCACAAGTTCATTATGGGGTGGACCTGGCCAACTAATTAGCAATGTTTTGATTCGGTTCTGTTTTGGTGGAAGTGTGAAACCTGGGTTAGACATTCACACTTGGTGCAAGAGGGGGCCAGGAAGGCGAATCCTTAGTGAGTGGAACCAGGTCAAAATAGAGCTTTGTAAAGGCCTTGTTATGTGCTCTAGCCTGCTTACCTAAGGTAATGAGCAAGGGCATCGACGGATGCCAAACAAACTAGAGAATTTATGTCTTGTGGATAAAGCTGTACAACCTTCGCAGAGTGTAAAACTATTCGAATAGCCATATCCCCGGTTTTGGACAATGCCTGGTGATTTCATGCAAGGGGTAGACTTTCTCAAAATTGTTGTCGTGGTTGGCCACGAGTGGTCTGGGAAGTGAACTGGGTGTTCACGAGTGGTCTGGGAAGTGGACAGGGTGTTCACGAGTTGTTTCAAAGAAACTTGATTACTTATGTATTAATATTTAACTTGTGCATTGCAATCTACATACTGTATTTCCAGTCAATTCTGCTTTTTGCAAAGTAACCATAAAGCTATCCTTATCAAGCCTAGCATGAATACTATTTGCATACATTTCTCTACGACTTGCTGAGTACATTCAAAGTACTCACGGCTTTATACCCTCTGGTTGATCAATCACCGAAGAGGACCCAAGGAGCTCTGAGCTCTTTGAAGAGGATTTCTTCGAAGACCATGCGAGCTAGGAGACGTCCTCTACTCGATTGCCTGTGGGCATGTCGAATGGCTTCCACAAGTTGTTTTGTTTTCCACTGCAAGCTCTCTCTTTTGTTTTAAGCCCTACATGGCAACTCTGTAAAAACCTTGACCATAAAGTGTTTTGCTTCTATTAATATTATTTTGTCTGCTTCTTCTATAGTTGTTGTATGGTTTTGATTACATCGATGTTGAAACTGCGCGGACTAGCTACTGATCATGGGACTAGTTCAGAGTGCACAAAGGGTCCTGGGGTTGCTTACTTGGGGTCCCGACAAGCCCTCAGCATCCATCGCAGAGCACTAGCCATTTTCATCACAGAGTAGGGGTAGAGAGACAAAGAGGGAGTAAGGGAGGGTGATATCTCACTACAGTGCAACAAATGTGACGACCCCACCACCAGCACAACCCTCATCCATCTCCTTCACCTTGCATAAATCACACAAACATCAGGACACAACTTAAGGCTCAAGCATAAAAATCAAACTCAACAAAAGACATTAAGCTAACAGAAAGGAGAATAGAGGGAGGGTGGGGAAAGCAAAGCCAGGGGGGCCAGGGTCCGAGCGCAGGAGGTCGAGCAGGCATGGGCCGCGCTGGAGAACCAAGCCAGTCACGCGGGCAGGCAGTAGGTGCAGGTGGCGGTGCAGGCGACACGCGGGGCCAAGTCTAGTGGCTTGGGTGGCGGCGTCATCGTAGTTGTGGCACGACCGTGACACTGCAGAAGACACTTTTATTGTACGAGTGTCTTGTGCAGTGCACCGTGGTGTCA